>JABFEA020000041.1:16115584-16131602 GCA_019775915.2 Cyphomyrus plagiostoma | reverse complement strand
CCCCCCCCCCCCCCCCCCCCCCCCCCCCCCCCCCCCACCCCCCCCCCCCGCCCCGGCGGGGTGGGCAGCCAGTTGACCTTGGACCCCCAGAGGTTTTTTTTCTCCCTACTCGGGAGTTTTTGGTTCCTCTCCTCTGTTGGCATTTGGCTCTTTCTTTAATTCCTTTGTCTTCCCTTTTCCCTGTTTTTTTAATTATGCTTCATAAATGATGCCGGAATGTATTACAACGCACCCATGTAAAGTGCCTTAGGGCGACTCCTTTGTGGAAGGCGCTATATAAAAATTAATTGAATTCTCACACACATTCAAATCCTTTGGGAAATTTGGTAACTCCAATTAACCTCAGCAAAGTTTTGTACTGTGGGGGGAAATTGTATAGTATCTGGAGGAAACCCCATAACAACATGGGGAAAACATGTAAAGTCCACACATGGAGTGATGGCAGAGACTGGAACCCTGGTCCCAGATTTGGGAGGCAACTGTGCTGCCAGCATTGATTTTCTGACAGCTGATTTACACGCTGAACGTGCAAATAGAAATTAAAATTTAAAAATGTCAGAAGTACGCAGGAATATCACCGGGCTGTGTACAAAAATAGTGAAAGTGGAGGACGGGCCGCATGGTTTGACTTCAGAGCGGCCGCCTGCGCCACGGCGCCCCCTGCTGAGAATACGTCAGACGGCATATTTAATTAAACGAGCGTAGACGCACGCGATGAGGAACCCGCTGGGCGCTGTAGGCTTCTCCCCTCAGGGGGTCTCAGGTCACCCCACTGTCAATTCATCAGTGGCCCATTAAATATTTATAACTGGGGGGGGGGGGCAATGTCCCTGGATAGTATGAAAACAAAATTAACGCTGCTCCACGCCATGCGGTGTACGATATTCGCTCCCACACAGCGGAGGCAGAGCCTCAAGATTCCTTTGCAGCCGCGGGTGATGTGACCATTGTCCATCTGTCCCATGAAGCACATACACACCCTCCCCCCCCCAAGTCTGGCTGCCCCATTCCCGGTGGAATCACACCACTTAGAGGGTGCCTGAGCGTCGTGCTGCGTTTTAATCTGAAAAGGGGCATCCTGGTGTGAATTCCAAGTTAGTCCGCGGTCATCTGACGCAGGCGTGCTCAGAATGCATGGGGGGAAACACCAGACGATCGGCACAAATCAGCCATTAGACTCGAGGAACTAGAAAGTGTTTGTCTGTCTATCTTCAATCCAATTAATTTTTATACAGCGCCTTTCACAACAGAGTCGTCCCAAAACGCTTTACATGGATGTGATACATTACAACATCATTAGAGTAATAAAGAATGGAAAAAAGGAAGGAAAGGAATTTAATAAAGGAAGCCAGATGAAAACGGAGGAGAGGACCTAAAAACTCCCAAGTAAGGAGAGAAAAAACTCTGGGGGTCTAAAATCAACTGGCTGCCCAACCTCCCTGGTAATACTAACATTACTGAAAACAAATCTATCTAATATGATAACCTCATATATCAAGGATCCATTTCATTTAGCAATAAATGTCAATATGTACCATCTATCTGTCTATCCATACCGATAACCTCATATCTCCATGATCCATTTAATGCCGCAATAAACGTAGGCATGTACCATCTGTCAGTACATACTATCAGTAAACTGATAACCTCATATACAGTACTATATAGACAGAAGTATTGGGACATCCCTCTTAATCACCCATTACCACAGGTGTATAATTTTTTTTTTTTTTTTACTTAGCCATTCAGGTTCAGTCAGGTTTACAAATATTTGTGAAGGAATGGGTTATTCTGAAGAGCTCAGTGAATTCAAGTGTAGTACTGTCATAGGATGCCACCTTAGCAACAAGTCAGTTTGTGGAATATCTTTCGTGCTTGATATTCCATGGTCAATGGTAAGTGGTAAGTGTTTAGGAACAACAGAAACTCAGCCTCGAAGTGGCAGATCATGTAACTGTAAGCCCAGGGTCGTTGAGTGCTGAGGCCTGTAGTGTGGAAATGTCACCAACATTCTGTTGACTCAACAACTATAGAATTCCAAACTTCCTCTGGCATTAAGCCCAGCACAAAAACCGTGCACTGGGAGATTCATGGAATGGGCTTCCTTGGCCGAGCATCTGCATGCAAGCCTCGCATCACCAAGTGCAATGCCAACCGTCGGATGGAGTGGTGTAAAGCACGGCACCACTGGATTCTGGAGCAGTGGAAATGTGTTCTGTGGAGTTACTAATCACACTTCTCTGTCTGGCAGTCTGATGGACGACTCTGGGTTTGGAAGAAGCCAGGAGAATGTTACCTGCATGACTGCATTGTGCCAACTGTAAAGTTTGGTGGAGGAGAGATAATGGTATGGGGTTGTTCTTCAGGGGTTGGCCTGGGCCCCTTAGTTCCAGTGAAGGGAACACTTTATGCTTCAGCATATCAAGACATTTCAGATAATTCTATGCTTCCAACTTTGAGGGAACAGTTCGGGGAAGGACCTTTTCTGTTCCAGTCCCAGTCCACAAAGCAAGACATGGTTGCGTAAGTTTGGTGTGGAAGAACTTGACTGGCCCACACAGAGCCCTGACCTCAACCCCATCAAACACTTGGGATGAACTAGAATGGAGATCTCAAGCCAGGCCTTCATGTCCAACATCAGTGCCTGAGCTCACAAGTGTTCTTTTATGTAAGTGGGCAAAAATTCCCTCAGATGCACTTCAAAATCTTGCGGAAAGCCTTCCCAGAAAAGTGGCAGCTGTTATCGCTGCAAATGGGGTAACCAACTCCATATCGATGCCTATGGGTTTAAAATTGTAAAAGTTCCCATAGGGGACCAGGAGTCCCAATACTTTTGTCCATATAATCTCCATTATCCATTTAACATGACTGTCTGTCTTTCTATCACAGACAGCCTGTCTGAAGCCTTGTTCTGACACGGCACAGAGCACGCTGATGCATAGCGCCTAGACATCCCTGAATCATTAAAAGATCATTCAGTGAAAACTGTAAAAAAAATCAAATACAGACAATGGTACCAGGGCTGAATGTTCTATTAACATTCCCTTTTAACACGCCTGTCTGTTGTCCTCATTAAACACATCACATTGTTATCCGTCCACAGCGCTCGGTGTAAAGCCTCATTTTAGGCTGCCCTGCCATCGCTGCTCTCACCTTGGATCTAGCTTTTTTTTTTTTGTTTGACGTTGGCTCACATGCAGGGCCGTATTAAGCAGATGTTGGGGACAGTGGGTACGCTTGTCATCTTTCCCCCTGGCTGACACCGGCGCTCGCTAATGTCACTCTGCACACCGGGGCCTTCCCGCCTATCCACCTGGCACGGTGCCCGGCCCCCGCAGCCCCGCTGTCGACCGCTCGCCCCGGGTTCGACAGCATCCTGGCACTCCTCAGGCGTTCCAGTTCAAGTGTCGACGGCTGGCAATATCGCCCATGTCACTCTGCCAGGTACCAGTCCGGCGGTCTCACCCCCTCCCACCTGCCCTCATGCACTCTTATCTCACCCTCTCCCTCGTCTACATCCGCGGCTGTGCCGAAACCAGCTACCCCTCCCACTGAGAACACCCGCCGTGACGGTACGCGTTCCCATTTAACGCGACAGGGGATACACCACTGCCCCCCACAGGCTCTTCCTCGCCTTCACATCAATTGGTGTAACGTGCCATTGATTAATGACTAAGCCTGGTGATTCATGCGGCATAAAAACGGGTTCAAACACCTCTTTCTCTGCCTGAATTTTCCTCTGCCGCAATTCCTCGAACCTGTCTCCGGCGCGTCGGACTCTTCGGTGATCCGTTATGTACAGTTACACCTGTCACTGTGGTACAAATTATGCGCGGCAGAGAAGCACCCTAACGTAGTGCGCCTTTCACAAGGGGAGTGCGACTGGTGTATAATGAACCCGCCGATCCGGACGGCAAAACCTCGGATGCTCCGAGCGCCGATCACAGGGTTAATTTTGCTGGTTGAAATCCTCAGCCTGCTTACGGCTCATCCATCTCCACCCCGAATGCCACGAACCAAAACAACGTTCTGGAGAGATGTCCCCAGAAGGAATCTGATTACCGTTTTGTACATTTATCAAGTCTCGTTAATGTGTCACCTGTGCGTGACCCACACAGAATGGAGTGTTACGCGAGCGTGAATGATAATGCATGTGTCTCACAGGGGATTTTTGATCGCGTGGTTTGGACGACGTTAATGGGGGAAAGAAAAAAAAAAAGTGGGTCACCACTTTCTGGGTATACTTTTTAGATGACACTCATAAACCATAAAAATACTATGATAAAATGCTAAAGATCTAATTCGAATTCTAATCACATAGTTCACATTATTTATCTATACATACAATATTTTTATACTTTTATTTTTATTCTATTTAAACATTTGTGGAGAATGCCTATAGAATTTTGTACATTTACCATGATAATGCAGATTCTATTCTATTCTATTCTATTCTATTCTATTAATACTTGGAGAAAAGCCATCAGATCAGTGAGCAACCTTAGATGTCCACAAGAAAAGATGGTTACCCGATGGTTAGTGACCATTCTGTATGATGGGAAGAAAATTAACAGTCAATGGAGAACAAAGATCTAAGGTTAGACTGAGCTACAAGCTACCAAGCACCAAGACACGTCCATATCATTTAATTGCTTCTGAGACCTTGAACGTCTGAACACAGTGAATGGCACAATGAGACGATCGCCATGACTGAAATGCTGGTTTTTTTTGTCGGAAGAAATAAAAATGACATAGTGACATGCTGGTGGCTGCAGGAAGGTACAGCAGTCTGGTCCCATAATCGGCCCTGGGTTCCAGGCGGCCCCTAATACCCAATGAGCCCATGAAATGTTAAATCATCGTGCCAGACTTGAATATTAAGAGTCACATCTGCACCCATAAATCCCCTGGTCCATCTACAGGCAGTAATGGTGCCAGAGCTACCGAGTCACCACATCTTCTGCTGGGGGGGGGACAGGCATTGAAACAAAATGAGCGACTAATTTAAACATGGGCTTTGAGGAAAAAGGAGGGCAGTGTATCACTGCCTTCTGTCCTGCTTCCAAAGACACAACTGTCCATATCTATGGCTTTTTGCTGCCATCTATAGATAGAGATCAGCGTTTGTACTCCGTGCTCAGTACATCTGAGTATTACATACACAGATTTCAGTATTAATATAGTGTCAATACTGCCATAAATAGTAAACAGTAAAATGAATTTTTAGATAGGCATAACAATAATTAAATCCTCCACCAACTGTCTAAACAACGTGCAGAATGTTTGATATTTACTATGTACATTATCAAACCTGAATTGACCTTGAAACTCAGTGCTCATCATCTGACCTTGTTGTGAAGTGGTATCTGAAGATTTAAAAAGTAATCTGATTCCTCAAAACAGGGGACAGTTGCTGTATCCCTACTAAAGACCTCCAGGATGTTGACAGTTTGATACCCGATACTTAAAGAGCCTTTGAAATAGTAGAGTTAGAACGGTTTCCTTGACCCTTAGCTCTTGGCATTTTATTTAAAGCGCGCCGCATACAGTATATCCATGTGAGAATGTCTCTGCCGCTGTGTTTGACACGGTTGGAATCAGGTTAACTTGACACACACAGAAGCGACGGGACTGACACTATTGTTATCTGGGTTACTGAAGGCTAAAATGGAAAAGAACCTGCCAAATTATTCGATTTTGGGGAATAAGGGAGATGTGGGATTAATCAGCATGCAAAACCCTGGTCACATGAATTCCCCCCCCCTGGAAGGGAAGTAGGCCACGCCTTCCTCCCTTCCTGTGACTGTCATGTCAGCTTAAACAATCGGGACCAACAGCTGCACGGGTTATTTGAAAGAGCAGTGTGTTGCATGTGTATCTCACAATGTGCTTTTTCAGGTACAGGCACTTGCAAGACTGGATATTTTTTTCCTTTGGCACTGCCATAAAAAGCTCTTTTTGACTTCAACAGTTGTACAAAACTGAAAACTCGAGGGCTATGGCACCTAGAGACCCAACCTTCAGCCTTATAATTCATGTCATGCTGTGCAGCACTCAGTTTCTCACCAATGCCACCTACAGACCGGTGCATGCAGAGCTGCCATTCTATTAACCTAGCGTGTTTAGCCTAGCGTGTTTAGCCTAGCGTGCTCGCTCAGGCACACACCATTTTAGCTCCGGAAAAAAAAATGCATTCGAATTCCTTTTAAAGAGGTATGCATGTTCCTTACAGGGAGACGAGCTATTTCTGCTGTTCAGCTCTTCACTTGATGACAGACGAACCACTGAGCTTAACATCTCCCCTAGTGCTGTTGCATAAGATATGCTAATAGGACTAGTTTCCTCTGTTGTCACATTGTACATTTTCTCCTTCCATGCTGTGGTTTATCTGCTTTTACTCAGAGGCCAATTTTAAATGCATAACAATCACAGTCAAACAATGTTTTTTTAAATAGTTAGTGGAACAGGCCAAAAAAAACTAATTAAAATTTCCAGAATTTTTCTAAATGAAAAATAGTGTAGAAAAAAAACAGTATACATTTGGTATACTTTAATTAATGGCATCTGGAAAAAAAACTAACTATCTAAAAACATTCCAGATGTTTGTTAACAAATTAAGTTTAGCTTATGCTGCTGTTTGCACTCTACCAAGTGTCAAGTGATATGACAAGTAATGCAATTTGATGGGTCAGTTCTGATTTTGCATAAGGCGATATAGCAGTAGTACATGTCTGATAGGTTTTACAGTTTGGGGGAGGGGCACCTGATTGTATAACACTCAAGCACTCTAATAACTGGAAAGAAGAAGCTGGATAATTGATGAGACCTTCAGTGACACGTGCGTGCGCTTGCGCATGTGTGTTTGCACACCCTCGACACACCCGTAATCAAACATGAAACCCGATGACAAAACAAAGATTGAACCCTGTCCCGTCCTCGCTACAGCGAGACCTGAGGAAAGACTGCTTTAGTTGAAGTTTACGGCCTCGCTGAAAGAGCCCTTAATTACTTAAACCTCTGAGGGCATGCTACAGTAATTACTTTGTCTTTTGATACCTAGCCCTGGCAACATTTTCCAGGGCTACAGCCAATTACCAGGCGGCAGTCCTGTAGCTTCCCCATAATGGAATCTCTTTGTCACAAGATCCCAGTTAACCAGTGTCATTCTGGACTGGTAATGCAGACAATGTTATGGTTAAATTGCCATCCCGAGCCACCCCACCCACCAAGGACCTGAGTTTTGGATTTTAGTTTCTCCCAAACATTCTCCCAACCTCGCTTTCCAGGACTCTGATGTTTGGAAGACTCGCTTCTGTTGGAGGTTAAGTATCCTGTAGGCATCATCAAGCGCTCCTGAAGGTAATCACAATCCTCTATAATAGTTTGCGGCCCAGACAAGCAGAGCTGAATCAAAGCAAATCTAAATTGGGATATTTTACTGGCACGGGCCTTATTGATAGCACTTTCTGTGCGTCAGCCCACCCCAGTCTCCACCAGCACTGCCATACACGAGAATATTCTCCAAATGAAATCTCCACCAGAAAGGAACATTACTGGCAGGCTAGCTACATCCAGCGAGGTTTGCACACTTTACAGGCTGCTCTCGTTTCCATCTCAATGACACCCCTCCCACTCTGCTCAATGCAAGGCGTATTCACTGGCCAGTGATTACAATAATATTTACCCGCCCTATTTAGCTGACGTGACTGCACGGATCCCTGTGTTGGGTGCTGCTTCCATCGAAAACGATTCAGCGAAGATTGTGGTAGTGGCTTGATCGGGATGCATCGCTTATACCGTTAATCTTCATTTCAATATGAGGAGAAGAAGCAGCTTGCCGATTTGAGGTTAACCGCAGGGGGGCTCGGCTGATCCTGCCAGCCTGCGAACGTGCCGTCGCCCTCTGCTTTTAACTGCTTCAGTATTTATAGAGCGCTGCATACTGCAGGTGGCTAACTGGCTTATCGACCTTCCAGTTCATAGCTTAGCGCAGGGGGCTAGGTGCTTGAGCCAGGCCGCGGAGCGAGAAGCGTAAAATTGCTCAAGCAATAATTCATTAATGGTTATATGATTATTTAACGAGTAGACACTTACCCAGTGGGTTCTTATATAAAATCCCCACTATGTTGTAAGCATGTAAGCAGTGTATAGCAAAACAGTTACAGTTGTTCATTGATCCAGGGTTAGGGTCACATTTCCCTGCTTTCCTTTGGTAAAGCCAGTTTTCTCGCATGATTTGTAGACATGCCTTTTAAGTAACTGCAAACCACCCTCAATGCATAAATGAAATATGTATTAATGGAATATAGCCTCTTCTGATCAGTCATGTGCCAGATCTCAGTGAACCAGGCGTAAATGAACTATTACCAAAACATGGCAAACAGATGATTAGAGCACGACGGAATTCACTACCCTTCAACGCTGCTGTGATAGCAAACAAACATGATCAGAAGCTTCAGGATAGGGTCCTGCTCTCTATCTTGCCCCACAACATTGCCATTCAGCTGCAGTCAGGCAGCTTAAAGGGACTGGTTTACATCCACGCATCGCTGTCCTGCATGAGCCCTCATCGGGATCAAAGAAGCCAGACAGAAGCACCAACAAGTCCCCCAAACATGGTTAAAGGATCCTTGTAGTCTGACGTAGCCTATTGCCACCAGTAGGCTTAGATGGTATTATGGTAATATGGTATACCGCAGTGGTTTGGGTTTGCTGTGGAATTATGGGAACACCATAGTATTTTGAAATCTTGGTGATAAAATTAGTCCAGTAGGGTCGGCAACACAGAAATGGCGTAACTCTTGGAAAATGCTGTCAAAATACCATATGCCACAGTATTAAGTCACAGTAAGACATTATGAAAAGTTAAATACAGGCCAAGCTTAGCACTGACAAAATAAAAAACTTCACATGAATGTAATATTCCATTCATTCCTGACTGGTTAAAATTAGCTAAACCAACAAGAAACAGTATATCCATGTAAACTAGCTGCCTAACGGATATTAGGGCGCCTGTCATGCAGTTTATTTTATGTGGCCAACAAGCTGAATCTAATTTATACAAGATAAGTCCAATAAGATGGATTAGAATTTCAGTCTAGGTATTTCATCTTACACCCCATAAACTCTGACAAATGGAGCCGGGAGATGGATAGGGTTCCCTCAGGAGGGTCACTGCAAAGTGAAGGCACTGGAGGTACCACCACAAGGCCGCACACTAACACAAGCCAGATCTACGTTAAATTCAGACTAATTTCATTTGCTTCCTGGCTGAAACGAACATGCTGCTTTTTTACCATAAGCTGCTCAGACACTGGTGAAGTGGTAAAATAGTATTTAAAGACAAAGTTACATACCAACACTCCTCGGGTTACGATACCCTGTATTACGATATTTCGACTTCAAGATGGATATTCAAATTCCATTCTGTTTTTCACTTTAAGTACATCATTCAACACATTTAGGGATAGGGAACCGAAATTAGGTTCCAAATAAGAACCGATTAGAAAATACCCGGTACCGGGTACCCACTCGTTTTTTTTTTTTTTTAATTTTGGATCTGTTAATCTGTTCTTAAACATCGCATCTGCTTGGACGTGTGTGGTTATCTGGCTGGACCCGTTTAGTCGCTAGGTTTGTTTAAGAAAAGAAAAAAAAAGTTAAGCCCACATTTATTTCACGTGATGTTACTTTAAGTTGTTTATTTAATGTAAAATTGCAAATTGTTAACAAAAAAAGAGCGCGTCCCTAACGTCACCACTAAACGTTACTGCCAGAGAAGAAGAGTCACCTTAAAACAGGTTTATTGGAACATAACCCAATCCTAACATCTGTATGTTTCCTTTACTTTGGTTAATGCACTCTTGGCAAATGTACTTTTTACCCCCTACCCCTGTGAGACCCAAAAAAGCACAATATCCTGCCTTCTCCTCCTCCTGCAACACTCCAGCTACCTGTGATGACCTTCCAGCCTCTGCTGCCAACGTGCATTTTCATCTGGACTTAAATTGAAGTATATAAATCAGGACTTTGTCAATTCAACTTCCTCTTTCGGCCCCTGGAAGATGGGCTCCCTCTTTGAGTCTGGATTCTTCCATGGTTTCTTCCTTCCAGGTGGTTTTTCTTTGGCTCTGTTGCCTCTGGCTTGCGCAGTGGAGGTTTTGGGCAGCGAGAATGTATATACTTTAAGACAATGTAATGTGAAAATGCACTACGCAAATAAAACAGAACTGAATAACTATACATTTAACATTTAAATGGCTGCTACTTTCATACTTTAACTGCCTAAAGCATACTCCTCTGTCTTTGTATGTTTTGCCATGTCATTGTTCTGCTGAGGTCATTTCCAAAAGAAATATCATTGTGTCCCCGCGACCCAGTAGGATAGGCGGGTTGGAACATGGATGGATGGATATTATTGTGTTACCTGGAGGCTGTTTTAGATCAAGCTTCCCCCCCAAAGTTCTGCTGGAACCCATGTCCCCCTCAGAATCGGAAGGGTCTGAATATTCTCTCAATATCTGCTCAAGTCTCCAACAGATGTTCTGGCTTGCACAGCGCAATGACCTACAATCCAGGTGAGGCAGTGCCTTCGCTTTCCCTGTAACATGCTTTTTTCCAGATGGACATTTTCTGTACTAGACTTCCTGAAATAGATTTTGGATCGTCACAATCCCGATGAAAAAATTGGTTACTGGAATTAGGAGGTTATTGGATAAATGGAGTGGTGATACACAGAGGTGACTAATTCAGGCCCAGAGAGCAAAAGTCCAGACCAGGATTTTGTTTCAACCAACCAGCTGAGCATAAAGAGTCACAGTCACAAAGTACTCAACTGGTTGATTGAAACAAAATCCTGGTCTGGATTTGAATTACCCAACTCTTATGTTACACTACTTTTACGCAGAAATATTGTGTTCAGACTTTCAGAAGAGTGCCAAGAAGCATAGTATGTCTGGATTATACAGTAACCCTATTATATTAGCGGTAACCGAAAATGGATGGATGAAAGATATACCCCCATCCCCCAGTTTTTGATTCAAAAGAGATAAATTTGACTGTGACTGTTACCAAATCCTCTACAGTTTTGTTTCTGCGTTTAGTTCGGCTCACATTTTTTGTTTGAAGCTTTTGTTGCACGACTCCCTTAAAATACTCATCCAGGCTCTGAAGATCTGAGCGCGCTGCTTATTTTCTGCCTCTTTAAATTTTAAATAGCTTCTTTCTCAAAAGCGCAGAAAGTAAATGAAAGGGAGATGATATTTCCTTATTAATGGAAACCTATTTTTTTAACACGCGGGCCTTCATTTACCGTGAATGGAACACTTTCCCTTTTTTTATTTTCCGAGCTCAGTAGTGTTGACATAAATTAATATGAGACATGATTAAATTTACAGTTTTGCAAATAACAAAAGATCACGTTTCAAATATTCAATCAAAAGAGTGGTGTGCACATTAATCTTTTCATTGCTTAGGGTAGCATTTTAAGGTCCTACTTTATTTTCAAAGCTCAAACTTATTTCTACAAAATGTCGGTTTACAAGCAGTCATTCTGCTACTGTTCATACTCTCAGGCACTACAAATAAGTTATCGAACAGAAAGTATTACAAGGCGACTGAAACCAGGAGCTGTCAGCCAATGGGGTCCTTAATCCACATCGACGGCTGGTACTTGAGACGCTGACTAAACACCATTCTTAAGAACTCTTTTTCAGAAGCAGCCTGAACCTCAGCAAAAGAGCTTGAGCTCAATGACTGCAGAAACAATGGGAGACAGGGTCACACGGTCATATGATTATAACAAATGATGTCACCATCACATGATGCGTCCGCGTCATTTTGACGTGAGTTTCGAGTCACAATGTTCATCTTGACATTTCACTGTGGACTGTGCGATAAAGGAGAAACATTTCAACAAATCATTTACAGAGCCATAAACCAAGAAATTTTACGAGGATTTTGACATTTATAGAAAGGCAGTTTTAGGCGACAGTCAGGTCTTTCATCTGTTGTACACTCTGGGTGGGCTGTATAGTGATTTGTGTTCAACAGGGCAGCTTTTAAGGCAGTTTTTCTCAAACCAGTTCTCAGGGTCCACCAATCCCAAAACCCCATAATGCAACACCATCTTCTTGCCTAAGCCCTAAGACAAAACATTGACCCCATAATTCCCCCTACCCTATTACCATGTAATCATTCTCCCACAGAACCTTTTCGCTAAAGCCACGCGCCTTATGATATGCTATTTCAGATCTACCAGTTACGGTAAAATACATATGCTCTTTTGTTCACTCTGTTTTGTTCTTTTTGAAGGCCTGCTTGAGTTCTGCCAGGAAGTTTAATTCAATTCCCTTGTCTACCTGATGCACATATTCAAAGTCACTTGTGGCTGGTCATTTGCTACCAATGGAAAAAATAGGTATTTGCACTGCTGAAGCAAAATGACAAGACTAGCACAGTGCAAATTCTGTAAATCAGCGGCTTTGGGATGCAACTTCACATTCACTCTCTAAAAGAGAAGTTCCAGAAATAAGGAGCTTTATGAGTAGAATGTTTATTAGTCCTTATACAATTTTACTAGGGAAACAGTCACAGATTACAGATAACTGCAGACCAGCATATAAGGGTTAGGGCCTCACTAGTTCTTTAACTGGCCCAGTTACTAGCAGATCATTAATTAATTTCTGAAAAGTTTCAGTCAACAGATGGGATATGATTTATGATCTGGAAAAAAAAAACCATACTACTTCATATTAAAAAAATATAAGTTATATCAATGTAAACAACGTTTTAGAAATACATTTCTTTCATTCACGTGTAAAATTCATCACAAGAACACGCTCTGAATCTGCTCTTTCCGTCATAATCTAAAACAGAGGGCAGAGTTTCTGTTTTTCGTTCAACGGAAGGTTTCCTACTCTTACACATAACACAACGGACACAGCACGGATCACAAATTAATTGCCCGGCGCGGGAGCAAATGTCACATATTCGGAAACCATCTGCAATATCTTTTCCTCTCCCATCCATCAGTGTGAATGGCACAAATAATGCAACCTAATGCCCAGATAAGAAGATCGCTTCCAGGCAAAAATATTACTCTGGCTGCCAGGAACCCTGCACTTTCACACTTCCTTTTTCAGCTCCCTTTCTTGTGCTATTCATCATTGGAACGTGTACCATGTTGAGCAGGTCATTGTTTTCAACAGGCCGAGTCAGTGAAAAGTTCCAGAACACCCATTCAAAGGATTTTCTCCTTTTTATGCTGTCTGTGGTTCTGTAGTATTTCCTGGGGAGACAAACGGTCAAGTAAACAAAACAAAAATGAAGACGGAAATGGGGCCACGGTGTCATGCCACCCATCGCCCAGATTCTCTCACAGACGCATCCGCTGGCTTAGCGTTAAACGAGAACAACACCTGAAATTAAACGGGCTTGGGCCTGAAAGCGGCTGCCAGCTGCTACTCCTGCACCTGAATGCCAACAGTTCACACCGCGACTGATATCGATTTCAGCTTGAATAATCGTCTATTGCCTTTTCCATTCCAGTTTAAACAAAAAAAAAAATGAAAAGAAAAAAAAGATCCAGTTGAAGTAAAAACCCATTTTCCTTCCCAGGCTTTGCAGGCTTTTTCTGCTGGTATCTCAGCGTATTAGGAGACAAAAAACTGAAACAAGAATCAAAAGAGGACAAGGTCAATAATGGAGGGTTAGGATAAACTCAGAAAGCTTAAATCCATTATGTTATTTCATGTAATGGCTTTAAAGAGGTTTAACAATATAAGAAATATTTCAAGGTTTAAAAAGCGTGATGTAGCAGGCAACCACAAAGGGACTACAAAAGGGAATGAGATACCCGATTCAAACACAGGTGGAGGACCTTGTTTTCAAACACATGCTCGCTTAAGCGTAAAAGTTGGGAGTGGGGGGGGGGCACTTTATGTGAGGAATGAACCACGCGGAGTTGTGAAACCACGGCTGCCAACGATTGCTTCCGCACATCAACCCAAGTCCCGCCGCCCCAGACGGTAACCCCGCCCACACATGGATACTCACAAATCGGTGAGGAAAAGTGTGCTTCTTTCTGCTCAAGGCCTGGATTGACCCAATGGGAATCAGCAAAATGACCAATGAGAAGCCAGGGACTGACATCCTACTGTAACCAGGGCTAGCCTTATTTATTCGAACGCTGGGTTCACTGATGCATAAACGCACAAAAACACTTAACAGGGACCAAGTGTCAGGGAACAGGCCCTGGACGAGAGGAATAGCGACTCATCCTCTATCCATCTGTTCCTTTTTGCTGACTTACGCACCAGGTTTACAATATATTAAGGCCCCATTTCCGTGCACGTAATCAAAGGCCATGGTGTGATCCCGCCCCCTCAGGTGCCCAGGAATGGAGCTCCTCAAAGAGATTTTTCTTTCCAGGTGTGTCAGAACCAACGATGGAAGCTTCACTGCAAAAGTCAGCCCAGGGGAGCCCATTAAACGAAGGCGCTCTTATTTTTTTACGAGGTGGGGGGGGGAAGAAAATTCGAGTGACAGAAGGTGCATGTAAAAATAGTGTGCCATCTGTTTAAAATGCGGGGATTGAAATCCCTCCGTTGCAACTCAGAAGGGACGTAATTAAAACGTGGATTTGGCGGCTGCCGGAACGGCGGCCCACCGGCGTCGTCTACCGCTGTACTGACATGGGGGCTGCGGGCTTTTTAAGTGAGACCCTCCATCTCGGGTTCAAGCAATGTTCAGTGGGCTGTCAGGTGGTTGGAGTGCACCGCTGGCGATGTGACAGGTGGTCTAACAATACTGGAGGAAGAAATCCGCTCTTTACGGTTTACATAAAAAATAAATACAGCCCTAACAGGTTCCTTAAAAAACATCATCAATCTACAGCATGCACACACAGGTTTGTAATTATATCTTTGTGGGGACTCCCCCACCCAGCCCTAACCTTAACCATAAGTAACCAAACTAAATACGATACTTTGGGCATTTTTACTTTTTTGATTACATTCACAGATCTGTGTGGGGACCTGAAAAATGGTCCCCACAACATTAAAAAACAAAACTAGTTTTTATTGGGGGGCATTTGTTCTCCACAATGTAATATAAATCTAATCCACACACACACACACACACACACACACACACACTAAATGATCAATTTCCATTTCCTCTGCTTCTTCTCTTTTTCCAAAGTTAAAAACTAACATTCATTAATTTTGCACAACTGATTTTGCTGATTGTCCTTTTCCGGTCGGCTTCCGCCATGGTCACAGTGAGACCCCCCCTGCATTAAGTGCCTCGGCGCTCCCGTAGTAGTGAAGGTCTCCAATAAAAAAAAGAATCCTGCCACGGTGCTCCGGTTGATCTCCAGCAGGACCCTTAGCTTGGTTCGCTTTCTTTTGCCCGCGTGGGATGCGATTTAGGTCTCCGGCACATGCAACATCGCAGCTTTGGGGCCAGGAACATTGGGACGTGACCCCCTCTACCTACCCCAAAAGTCTGCCATCCTCCTCACCCCTTGAGATCTCCATTACGGTCATCGTTCAGGCCCCCAGGATACCGGTTGACGCATCGGGCTTCGTGAGAGTTGGGAGAGCGTGGGTCTTTGAAATAAACACTTAAAAAGAAAAAAAGCAGAGCGGGCCGTGTCTGACCTTGCATCAATCAACCCCATACCGTAAATATGGCCGCGTTGAAATAGGAGCTCAGTAGCCGCTAGCTAGCTAGGCGAGTGGTACAAGGTCACTGTGGAAACAAAAAAAAAAAATGGGTCTCAAGCTGATGGATTAGCCTGAGCCGTCAGCGCGGCAGAGATCAGCCGCTGGTCAGCTTCCACTAGTAAACCTCTGCTGATCCTAACGACCTGTCAGAGCACAGCAGAAGCAGGGTGTCACGCCTGTACACGCACGTGCAAGTTTACAATCCTCATAAAGCTAGCCACTGGTCGCTATCTGTATCCCACGGCTTCTCCGGGGCGGCGGGGGGGGGGGGGGGGGGGGGGGGGGGGCCG
>JABFEA020000041.1:16063275-16086803 GCA_019775915.2 Cyphomyrus plagiostoma | reverse complement strand
CTCCCCAAGCGAGCTTGATGGGCCGAATGGCCTCCTCTCGTTTGTATAGTTCTTATGTTCTTATGTTCTTATGTTCTTAAAGCCGCCTCGATATTTGGGGCGGAGCAAGAACGACGTCCGGGGATTCTTACCGTCCTCTGTACTTACGTTCTTGAGTATCGAAACTGGCCCATGGCAATGGAAGATGACGTCAAACAGGTATGTGAGAACGCAGGTACAGATACGCATACTGATAAACACCCCTAGGGAACCTGGGGGACCAAGGAGGGGACACGACACTCACGGGGACGCCGGACAGAACGTGCAGGACAGCTTCCCACAGAGCGGGCAGCACCACAGGCTCCGTGTCGTCGATGCTGAGGAGGACCATGGGGCAGGCGCGGGAGGACTCGGCCAGGACGAGCTGGGGCATGCACTCGCAGAGCGCCGACACGGCCTCGAAGAAAGCCCCGCGAATCTGGCGGGACGGAGAAGGGCGTACGACGATTTAACGAACAAACCTGAGACACAGTGAACCATGGGATTGGTCTTGTTTGGCGAGGGTGTGACTGATGTATCCTTGACATTTGGGGCAGGGCAAGGATGACATCTGGGGACTTTTGCCATCCTGTCTTCTTAGTATTGGGACTTCTTGGGCAATGGAAGACGATGTAAAACAGGGACCCGAGAGGAACGTTCAAGTACGCATGAGAAACACCCAATATTGCAAGCCGGCTATGTTAACGCAAAGGCCAAGGTGCAGTTGCCGGCGCAGATAACATGCCCCCCAGATGGCACCCCTGTGTGCCCCCCCCCCTCACCTGTGGGCTCTTGTGCTTGCCGTACTTCCAGAACTTGCCCTGCGCGAGCAGGGGGGCGAGCTTCTCTGCCAGGGGATCCAGGTCCCGTTGGGGCAGAGAGGTCAGCAGCTTCTTCACAGCCAGCAGCGAGGTGGTCAGCAGGCGCGTATATTTGGCCATCCTCTCCTCCTCAGGCACAGTCCTGAAGGGGGCAGTATTGAGCTTCAGTCTACAGGACAACTCTTCCATTGCATAATAAACTCTGCTGCATTGTGGAACTTCGCACTCTACCATGCTGTGCTGGGGGGGGCAGGTGAATAAAAAGGACAGCCTGGCCACATGACCATTTTGACCCAAGTGAAGGAAAACACGCCAATGAGAGCTCAGCATATGTGGGATCTCCTTCAGGATAGCAGGAGAAGCATCTCAGGAGGCCACTGGTGTAGAGGAGACAGTAGGGTCAGCCAGTGCCTGGAGCAACTGGAGTTAAGGGCCTTGTTCAAGAGCCCATTGGTGGCATCACTCTACCGACCACGGGATTTGAACCAAGAACCGTCCCATCCCACAGAACCAAACAAAAAAATACATTGTTTTGCCACAATTTAGCCACAGACACAGAACAGTTCTGTGGCAGGCATCTCTCTCCTTATATGGACAGGTTGATGATCCCTGGTGAAGGGGTTAATATTTAAGCTCGGGCAGTGTGCACAGAAAACCATGCTGACGTGCCTCTGCGGCTTCGCTACTTACTGGGGATCGCTGACGGTCTCAGGGGTCTCCTTCAGCAGGTTATCGAGGAGGATCTAAAGACAACAATGCTCACTTTGTAGCTAAAAGCTGCACCAAGGTGACGTTTGATCGCTGGGGTGAATGGGGGGGGCAGGGGCACTGCTAGAGATTACAGGCCTCATGAAAACTTATCATATTGGGCTCCCAACCCAGACTAATTCAATTATTTAAACATTGTTAGGGCCCCAATCTCCAAGGGTTGCATACTTACACTGAGAGCTTCCTCCTTGCAGAAACTCAGCGCTTCAGTCTGTTTGTTGAGAGGGAAGGCCACTTGGAAGGCCACGACCGCAGCAGAGGCCGCCGGGGGATACGTGTCGCACTGAGCCATGAGCCAGTGTCCCATGATGCTCTTTAGGTAAGGGGCCAGGTTCCGCCGGACCTTCAAAATCAGCTGTTCGAATGCCTGCTGCGTGGCCTCGCGGACGCGGCGGTCGTGATCCTGATGCAGCAATAATGGTGTCACCATTTACGAACACAAAATGAAACCAGACTCACATACAGAGCTAGGTAATCAGTAACAACACATCTTACCAGAGAAATCCTGCAGTAGATCCTGGGCCAGTAAGGAAGAACACCTCTGACAATCTCAGATTCCCGCTCTTGACACATGGCACCAAATTCCTGAACAGCCTTCAGGAAATACATTTCATTCACCAGTTCAGTCTTGCCAAATTAAACATAAATTAAACTACAGTTGAAAAACACAGACTATTTCTTCACGCATATTCTCATAAGAACGAAACCATATGTAAATATAAAAGGACCACTTCGTAACAAACCTTCAGTTTAGTGACGGTGTCTCTTTTGGACAGTTTTCGCAAAACCATCCGGAAATCGGCGTCTACTAGGTTGTCGATCTCGTCCGCCCCGTGCACCGCGGGCACGTAGCCCAGGTCACCGGACGAGGAGGTGCCGAAGCCTACGAAGCCGGGTACGGCACCCGTCTCCCTGGCCAGGAGCTCGGCGGCCCTGCCGCTGCTGGAAGGCTACCAGCAAAGTGAAAAAACAACGTATAAACACACACTGTGTACAGCTGTCACATATACGTGGATTTAATAAGTACTGATCTGAGTGACTGTCACTTGACAAGACATATTACAAACATCAGACTTAAAGGAGGTTATATCGTGCATCCTGAAATGGATAGAAGTACGCGAACGCACCCGAAAGTTTCCTTTGGTTCTTTGCTTATTTTTGCCTCCCATTTTGTTCGGTTCACGAATCCTGCATGCGACGGAACTCGGAGACTCACATGTTAAGTAACTCTCGTCACTCCGCTATGCGACGGCGTTGTGCTGCCGGTCCCCGGAAACACGTGATGTCTGAGGGGAGACTTAACAGTAAGACGCCATTTTGACTACTGGCAAACCCAGTAGAGACGCTAGTTGTATGTGACGAGTAGTTTCTCATTCGTGTTGCCGTATTATTAAACTTTAAGAAATATATTCCAGTAGACTGCTGGAAGCGCTGTAGCATCACACCTCCAGGGTTATTTAGTTTGTATCGTCTATAATGTGTGATTGTATATCTCACTTACTAGTTAATTCCTTCTAGTGATTTGGCGATCAGTTTTTTATATATACAGTGGTATCTC
Source organism: Cyphomyrus plagiostoma (assembly GCA_019775915.2). NCBI lineage: Eukaryota > Metazoa > Chordata > Actinopteri > Osteoglossiformes > Mormyridae > Cyphomyrus > Cyphomyrus plagiostoma. The sequence goes on along the minus strand of JABFEA020000041.1, from coordinate 16,083,638 downwards.
GGTTCTCTAACTCACTTGAACTCGAATTTATTGAAAGTCAAACAAACCAGTTTGACCTAGAACTCGATCTGAATATCATAAGTCGAACCATGAACCTAATATAAATTGTACGCGCCAGGTAATGAGTCATACTACAATGCAATTCTTACTTGAATGCCTTCTTCACAGACTGGACGATTAACCGAATAAACCAGCACAACGATAAATAAACCACTAAGTTACGTGTACTATTATGTCATTTCTTTAAACTTTATTTTACCAGGTAAATTAACTGAAAATGAGTTTTCACTGCTTTACGTGACAATCGGGAGAAATAGATTACGCAACGGAACTGCCTGGGATACAAAGTTATGCGTGTAACTAAACTCTTCAGCCAATAAGGGCAAAGGTGTGTCGTCACGGAGGCGGTTCCAGTGTGTGCAGCCAGGTGATAGGTCGCAATGCATCTAACCATAATGCATTGCGTCATGATTAGAATGCATTATTTTAAGCCAGCAATGTAACGCACCCAATGACCGGACTGGGGAAACAAACTGAAACGCGGACTTAATACAGAGGACTAATAACAACAACCAGAAACAGCTGAACACATGGGGATCCCACATGAGGTTAACGAGGGGGCGTGGCACACAGAAGGAGCAGAGGATCAGGGCAGGACAGGAGTAATGTTGGGATAAGATCTTTATCATTTTGGAAGCCATAAAAAAATACTCTTATTTTTATCCTGTTTGTGTTTAAATGCAAAAAAAGAAAAACATATTTAGGTGTAATTTTGGGGAGCCGGGAACCAATTAATTGGTTTTCCATTATTTCTTATGGGAACAATTCGATCAGAACTCAAACTTTTTAGGATTCGATCTGAAGTCCAGAACGGATTAAGTAAATTCAAAGTTACAGCATTACCATTTGAAACGTCAATCAGTCAATAGTTATTGGTCAAAAAGGAAGATTAAGAATGCTATGGAATAATGTCGCCCTTTTTATGAAAACACTGGACAAATGTTTAAACTTGTCAAAACTAAAGACCAGATTAAACATGAGGCTGAATTTCAGAAACAGATGACAACAGCTCAAGTGCCGTTTATTGTATAACAAAAAAAGCAACGCAGTGCCAGCCATATATTGTTACTTGAACAATGAATAGTTATTCCTAAGGGAAAAATGTTGTAGAGCAGTCATTAAATAAACGTATACAGGTGATTCAGGGAGAGACAGTGTGAGCCAGGGTCTGTCCATGAGGGAGAACAATCAGCTCAGTCTTCCTCATCCCAGCCTTTCTTGGCCTCTGGGGCTTTGGGTCCTCCTGCGGGTTTAGCCATGATGATCTGTATTGGAGGGAAGAGAGAGACAGATCAGTAGAGACCAAGAAACCACCTGACAGCCTGTTCTATTTCAATGCCACCCCAGAAAACTAGCCGGTTACTACACATGCAGCACGCATAAGTGCACCAAGTGGTCTGCATTACACACAAAACGCTTCTCTTCTATATCACGCTTCAGTTAAGTGAAACTCGGCGCCTCATGCCTGTCAGTGTCACACCAAACATTTGTGGGTTAAGAAAAAAAAAAATCACAATACGTTAGCTTCAGTGAGACCAAGTGACGTGCTCCTGTTGCACGAAACATAGTGAGCTTGTTATTTCAGCTCACACACATCCCCTGAGTGTGAACATATCCATGCTTTTTCAAACACTCCACTGTGCGTGCTTTGTTCCATCACCTGTCATGTCTAAATACGCCTAATAGTGGCTGTCAAATTTATCAGGCTCCTCATCCCAACCATCTCTGTCCCAGTGTCCCTGCTGTTTGGGGGCTTTAGGTCCACCGGCTGGCTTAGCCATGATGATCTGACACATCGCACACAAGACCACGTTAACGTCCCAAATGAGAACGGTCTTCAGAAGCATGGTTTTAACTGCGTGCGTGACGCATGGCCCGACCTGGTCTACTCGGAGCACGGTGATCGCGGCGTTGGTGGCCAGTTTGATGCCCCAGTACTTCACCAGGTACGGGTCCAGGATTCCAGCTTCCAGCATGTCCTTCACAGACGCACCCTCAGTCTGACGCAGAAGGAAACACATTGCCAGGGCCCCTTGGATTAGGATGGTTCAACTTCACGACGGTCCAACAATCATGTATATTTAGTCATCGGCTTTGAATTTTGATCCATTCCCAGGCTAGCGAAACACCGTATAATAATTCCTGCTGATGCTGCCACGCTTGAAGCGTTTAACTATGTATCATACAGTGCTTCACTTTTCAATAACTGGCATTTAGTTACAATAATTATTTACTTATTCGGTGACATTTATTTTTCTTATCATAACATTCTCATATGACTGATATTTTCCACTTACGATGAGTCCGTCGTAACACAACCCCATCGTAAGTCAAGGAGCACTCGCATTTTTAATGGCCTGTATTTATTTTTTGTGCTGTCCCACCCCTCCCCGATCTCACCTCGATGTCAAAGCCGATGTTCTTGTTCCCCTCGTGATGCGCCGCGTACAGCTTAGAAACAAGCTCGTTACCCTTGACACCCGAGTTCTCTGCTAGGGCCCGTGGCAAAGCCTCAAAAGCCTCTGCGAACTTCTTGATGGCATACTGCTCCAGGCCCGGACAGGACTGCAAGGAACGGCAACCAAAGTCAGGCCCTGTGACGATGGCCATGCCGGAACAGAGACTAGGACTTCAACCGCCATCCACTTACCTCCCCGTATGATGCGATCTGTTTGGCCAGCTCAATCTCAGTGGCTCCGGCACCTGGCAGAAGGCGTTTATCCTGGGATGGAGGGTTCAAGAGTTTTGTTTTTTGATCACACAGACATGTCTGTCGTTTATAGATCTCCTGCTACATTAATGACCAGCCTGAGCAGACCTTACCCGGATGAGAACCTTGAACGTGTTGACGCCATCGTCGATGGCCCTCTCGATGTCATCCATCATGTTGTCAGTGGACCCACGAATCACCAGAGTAGAAATTGCGCTGTCCTCTTTCTCTGCGAGTGACACAGAGCCTGTGACAACACGCATCCCCCTCCTGCCCCCCCCGCCAACAGTTTACCGATTTCCATCCTTTCCGGAGGCCTTTAGCTACAATTCTCACCGTGTTTGAAGACGACAACCTGAGTGTCGCCAACTTCTGTAAGGTAAACAGTGTCACAGTGGCCCATCTCCTCGGGGGTGGGGACAGTCTGTGAATGAAAAAAAATTAAGGGTTATTCCCAAGGCTTTAGCAGGCAGCCTGGCTTGTGTTAGATATATCCATCCATTCATTTTTTGAATGCGGCTGTCCTATTCAGGGTTGCGTGGGGTCTGGGGCCCATGCCAGAGCCGGGCACAAGGCGGGGAACAACCCAGGATGGGGCACCAACCCATCGCAAGGCACACTCACACTCCCTTAATTCACACAAGCAGACCCACGTGCAATTTGGTAAATCCAATTAACCTCCGCATGTTTTTGGACTGTACGGGGAAACTGGAATACCCAGGGGAAACCCCACGATGATGCAGGGAGAACATGCAAACTCCACACGTAACCCTGGTGGAGACTTGAACCCTGGTCCCTGAGGGGTAAGGCCACAGGACCAACCACTGCACCATCACCCCCCCATATTTTTATATAATATATATTTTTATATAATATATATTTTTATATGTGTGTATAATAACTGCTATCAACACCAATGTTTCCATGAATAAGGTCATTTGCAAGTTTATTAATCAATAGGACTCTGTGTCAAACCACTTCACAAGGAGCAAACTGATCTCAGATCAGAGCTAATGCAAGGAGTGACCTCAGCTGAAATGCAGGGGATGATTTTTCCACCAAGACGCTCCACATTCGCAGACTACTTCTACGCTGTGCGCTACTTACCAGTCTGGGCAGAGCCACGGCTCCCACGGTTTTACACAGTCTTCTTAAGTCCCATTTTGAATTCAGCCTAATAGAATGTCACAAGAAACTCTCATTAATGCAAAGCCAGTCACTTTCATTCCTTCACTAACAATCAAGTGCGTCAAACCATTGCAAACCACCAGAAAGGAGTGGACCAAGGGATGTCAGCAGTGAACAATGTCCACGTCGCACATGCAGAGGGTACGGCGGGTAACTGTGTAAAATGTACTAACAGAGTAACATTTGCCGCTAGGAGTAATAACTCGCTTCATTAATTGCCATTATGTGTTCTCTTGTACTTGCAGACACATTGTAACATGTACATTACAATGACAGTGTAAACGACGTTGGCCTCACCTGACCACCATGAGCTGGTACTTGTTGGCGTAGTGCAGTGCCATGTCGGCTACTTTGCCCCCGGTCACCACCACGTTGGCGCCAGCCTCTGCGATGGCCTTCACCTGGGCCTCCATCAGACCCTCCTCGCCCTTGCTGAAGTTCAGCAGCTCGTCCGCGTTATTGATCAGAACTGTGCCCTGGTGCAGAAATGTGTACATAGTTTTACATCCTTTTCATATTTTTGCTATGTTCGTATGGCTGGCGAGAGGATTTTAAGTACAGAGAACCAGACGTAAGTGCAATTGGGATTTCAAGGGTTGTGTCACACGCAAGTCAGACCATAACCTGCAGTGAAATGTAAGGTTAACACTGCCACGTGAACCGTGACAGCAGGAAGACATTTTAAAAGAGTGACATGGTAATGAACAGATATGCATGTAACTGGTGTGCAACTATGCATTGTAATACAATACGTGCGGCAATTTTCAGATGCGTATTTATTCTTATTCACTCTGTGACGATGAGAAATCACTGTGCATTTTAACATTTAAACTGCGAATGAAGTACAAGTTCGCTGTGTAAAAGTTAAAATGCGCAGTAATCTTGTCACAGCAGGGAAAATGCATAAGTATCGCATTATACAGCGAATGTGTACTTGCGTACCACTTATGTGCATCGCTGATAAAAAAAAATTAAATTAGTTGCACTAAATAATAATAAATTACACTGAAATAAAAACTTAAAAGAAAAAAGTTATGCTGAAAAGAAAAAAAAAAAAAGTATATAGGCCTTAGATGTCTAACACAGCTTGAATTAAGTGGAGGCGCATAGAAAGGAGGAGATATGAGTAACGAGACCTCGGGGATCCGTCTCTGGACAAAAGGAGCTCCATGAAGAATCAGCTTACTTTGGTCTCAGTCACCATGCAGTCGAACGGACAGGAGAACACCGCGATCTTGGCATCCTTCCTCGACGTGACGTCCCCCTCGGCTTCCTTCTTGAACACCATCCCCCGCAGCACCGACGAAGCATTCAGGCCGCTGCCCTGAGATTGCAGCAAAACAACAGTGTCGCATCGGGCGCCTGCAGCAATCGGCTGGGCACCCGTGCGATTCCGAAGTCGAGGGGACTCACCAGTATTTTGCACACCCGGACGTTGTCCACGTTGAAATTTCCGGACTCTGGGAAAATGGAAACTGCAACACAAATGGGATGTTTTTCAAGTGGGGAAACAGCCAGATCATGTTTAACCAGGAGTCTCCAACTCCGGCCCGAGGCAGCTACCGTCCAGTAGGTTTTCTATCCTACCGGGCTTCTGATGAGCCACAGCTGTTCCCAGGTAAATACTCTCAGGCAAGATAGAATAGAAATCCTACTGGCTAGTAGCTCTCCAGGTCTGGAGTTGGAGACCCCTGTGTTAAACGCGTAACTCCAGGAGCACAACGCCAACCTAACCCCAAATATAAAAACGCCAAGCGTAAAAACAGAAGGCAGATGCGACTCATTTCACATTAACAGCAGACAAACAGCACTCACCGCAGGCCTGGGCGATGAGGCCGGCCAGGAACTCCTCATTGCCGTACTGCTTGCTCATGACGGCCGGGCGGATCACAGCTGTGGCCTCATTCTCGTCCCGAAGGTTCTTGGCCGATGAGCACACGCAGTCTGGCAGGATTTCCAGGGCCTTCTTGCAGGCCATCTCATACCCCTCGATGACCTGCCGACATTGACCCACAGCGTCGGGAGACGGATCCACCCAGGGCAGTGTAGCAGTGCTTCCTTCGTTTGTTCATTTTGCCGCATGACTCACCTCGGAGACAGACAGCCCCATCCTGAGAAGCTCCTCGGCCAGCTCCAGAAGGGCCCCGGCAAACACCAGGACAAAGTTGGTGCCGTCGCCCACCTCCTGCTCCTGCATGTGGGATGCCATCACGATCATCTTTGCGGCAGGGTGCTGGACCTGAGGAACAAGCAACGCTTCGGTCAGCACATAAACAAGCAACCAGACCATCTACTGGTGTAAAAAAAAATACAGCAAACGGTTCATGAAGCCTCACTTGGCCATCACTACCATCTACTCCTGCCACACCTCATCAGGGCACTGTGACCTACCTCAAGCTCTCTCAGGATGGTTGCGGCATCATTTGTGACAAAGAGCTTCTCCAGGTGGTTGATGACCATCTTGTTCATCCCTACACATGGCATTAATACATATATAGTCAGCAGCTGCAGCACTACTCCACATACCGAACCCAGAGCCTTGAGACGTGTTCAACCAGGGAAGCAGTCCATACCATTTGGCCCATAAGCAGTCCGTGTAGTCTGTGCCAGCTCTTTGCACGCCTGAATGTTCCGGAAGACAGCTTCCTCCAAACCAGAATAGTGCTGAAAATATCAGATAAACCACATTAATGAAACTAAAATTATCTATATCCAAATAAATTCATGCTGTGCTGTACTTAACTTGTGTTTCAAGTTAAAAATCTTATCAGAGATAACAATGGCTACTTCAAATAATAAATAAACAAAATGAAGACAAAATTCTATAAAAGAATTTTTAGCATATATTTGAATTTGGCAGGTGGTGGGGGGCATGATAAAATTGCTGCAAATATTAAAAACCATGGTGCAGGCCACCGTGCAATGCTTTAATATATGCAAGTGTACCTACCTATAAACACCGGAAAACAGAAAAAAAAATGTATAGAAATTCACGCATAACGATAACATTCTTGCAAATAACATATTAATCAGTAATCCGCTACTGTCATCAAACGAAGAGCACAACACCAGTCAATCGAATTAACTTTACACAAAAATGTGGCATCTAAACTGTCATGTCGGTAGTTAAAAACGATTCGTCGCCTGATTTAACACGAAGGACTCACTATCACAGGAGAATGAATGAGTTGCTAACTAGCATCCGAGCTAACTATGAACACATGCACGTGTGGGATGCCATAACCAGAAAAAATAGCCGTGCGTCGGTTTATAAATACCCGAAAAGCAATACTGTCTCCAAAATAAATAACATAAAGATAATGTTTATAAAGTGCTGAGGTTCTCTGTTATCGCAAAGGATACAATGCAAAGAAGGCGATGCGGAGCCAGAGGCCGGGCCTACTGTTCCAGAAACGTCCAGCACATGACGGGACAAAACTGCTGCTGCACAAGAGAACGGCGAACAGACAGCAAAGACAAAGATGATAAAGCACAATACCTTCGCTCCATCTTTCAGCATCTGGGCAAAGCCCGGGGCTTTGGGTACATGTAGAGCCATATTTGTCGTCTCTGTTCTTTACAGTAAGATTCCGCCGCCCCGAGTACTTGGAAGAAAGAACCAGCGGCCGGTGCACGAGCTCAAAATTCAGCGACGGCAGACCAGCTCTATCGATAGTCGAACGGATCGATTCACAAGGCAGTCTGATGAATCGCAGAATGATTGTGGATCGATTACATCCACACCAGTTTTGTATTGCGACTGTGCAGCTATAACCCATCAGATTAATTTATAATTGAACAAAAAAAACTAATCGTAATGCATATTTTTTATTCTTTATTTATTTTATTGGATATATTTATGTCGGTCGTTACAATATGAGTAGTAATTTGGTCAATACTGTAACATTCAAAATTTGTTGGTTATTTCTTCATTAATATGAATTATTTGTATTTGTCTTAATTGTTTTATTTTATTTTGTATTTTTATAATCAAAGCTTTGCATAGTCTGAATTACGCTTGATTTGAAATTTCTTCCCTCACCTCAATGGAGTAGTTTTCTCAATATTCTGCAAACCTACGATAATATTCAAGTGCATTACTGGTAAAGGAAAAACAAGCTATTCTTTAACCAAGCAATTAGAAGAGCCTCATTCTGGTATACTGCATCATTGCACAGCTATTGCATCGCTAACTCAGGATGGCTGTGTCACTCAAAGCTGATTGGAGCCGTGAGCATTTTTCTTGACTAAAGTCATGCCATCTGAGCCATTTAATTGGGACCCGAATGACAGACGAAGTACAGAGAGCAGCATCCCCCGTTCAAGCCCCTTGTCGCACTTCACCCGGCGTGGATGTTAACATGTACCAGACGAACCGGCGCGCTGTGAAGAGCAGATTTCAGGCACAGCGCGAAGTCATTTCTGTCCAATTATACTAGTGGCCACAACTATTGGTTCACATTGAAAAGAAAAAAAACACTTAGCCTGTACTTGGAAAGCAAGGCGGCAGCTTGCATATATAAAACTCTTGACGGCCCCGGTTGAAAATTAAAGAGGATAATCCTCCTTTGAATTTGGACGTCCTCCGTGAAGCCGACCTGAGAGGTAAGTCGGCGGCTTCAGGTAAGCATGTGGCAACTTCTGCCTGCCACCTCCCCATTTCTCATTGCTGGCTCGCATCCAGATTTACCCATTTACGATTATTTTGCATGCTGGTACCGTCTCAGTCGTTTGTATCTTACTGAAATTTACACGTATTTTGTGGAGATTTCTCTTTCTGGACGACACTGAACAATCGTCTATTTGAAAGTGAAATGTACTTATTTATTTATTATTTTTAATGTTAGGCAATGAAAATCAGCCTGGTATTAAATTAAAAAAGAAAAGCTCGCATTGCCAACTTATCATTTGAGCCTCAGAGGGTGCGGCGGAGCTCTTAAAGCGAAGCCTGACCGCAAACAAATAGCTTCGATTTATTTGTTGCCATAATAATAAACGGGTGTTTAGTGGTTTTCATCTACGGAGCCAAAACGTCTTCATTAATCATATGTGAGACAATACTAAAGGAACAATAGTTTATCCATATTAAAAAAACTGATTACCTATTCAAATACCCACTTATAATAGCTTAATCTTTAATGTCGCCTCGGGCTGATGACCTTGTAAGAAAGAAATAATGTAACAGTGTGATCTGTTCTGACAAAGCTGTCCCCTAAATTGCATTGTTTTTCTCCCTTACGACTTTCACCTTTCTCCCCCGCAAGGAATAAATGATCACTTCAACAAGAAGGGTATCGCCTGACAAACCTGAATATAGAATTGCCTTCAGTCTCGACGAACCCTCAGGTAAATCAGTGTCATTCACTCAATGCATTGTCACACGCATGGGCGTAAATTATACCAGCCAATACAACTCTCTGGAACCCCTTAAATGGGTGGTGACCTCAAACCCCCCCTCCCCATGCTCAGTCTCAAAGTTATGCTCTTGCTCACACAGCTTGTGCAGTGTTCGGGGTGCAAGCCGTTACCGCAGATCGCCCTGTGTTTTCATTTAGGGAGTTGTACATATGGAGAGATTCACTCAACAGCCGTCTCTCGTCGGCTGCCCTCTAAAACAAAACAGACCCCCCCCCCCCCAAGGTTTGGGTGTGTGTGTGGGGGGGGGGGGTAGATGTACAAAATTCCTGACCCCAGAACAGTGCCTAGAAAACCCGACACGAGCCACTCTGTGCAGTATAAATTTAACTGTAGTCATTCTTTTAGCAAGACAGGTGTTCCCTCTATTTTGGTATACTTTGGCATCTTAAAAACCGAACATCTACCTAGCCGCACAGAGGGGCTGTCGGGGTCCAGCGCTGTCAAAGTGTTTTACAGCTATTCAGCCAAATGCTTGGACGGCAGCTGCAGCGGCGATATCTCGGCATCAGGTTTCCCTCCCCCTTTAATGCCGCGGGGGCCTGTGCTTCTCTAGTTTGCTTTTTGAGCACTGACCTATATTTAAAAGCATTTAACACTCTGCACTCCTTTCGAGCCCCAGCGCATCATCACATGCGCGATGTTTCTGGCGGGAGGTGAAGGACGACATTGGCCGAAGCTCTGTTTAGAACCTGTGGTTCACGCTAAAACGACGTAAATTGTGATTCTGAATGTACAGTGTCTTGTAAATGTAGTGTGATATTTGCCAATATCACTAACCAGCGCTCAATCCTTCTCCCAGCTCATGCTCAATAAGACAGCATGTACTTAAATGCCTTTGGTCTATACTCACTATAATGACATAAAACTGTATTTTCAAAAATAATACAGCCTTATTCCATGTATATTTATATTCTGTCTTCCGAGATTTGCGTTGGAAAATGTGTTTGACCTTCCATTTAGCATCTCAGACCCGTCTGTGTGTTACGATACTCAGTGGGATCTAAAATCACATCAAAGTCAGCGTCTGCTGTCATATTGCCATGTTATTTTAAACACTCGCCCTTCAAGCCATTAGTCTGTGGTGCTTTATATCGTGTCGTATCTGTGTCGTGCCCACCCCTCAAAGAAATCCGTGCTTTTGGGAAGTGTAAAAAAAGGCATTGGACTGGTACCAGGTCAAAGTGAAACAAATGAACAAACACACTCTTGAACCCCTTAATGAAAATAAACCCTTTTAGATTCATGGACAAAATGTATTGTACCCACTTACAGTTACAGTTAAGGTACAGTTTGCAAATGAGCAAAAAATAATTATGATCATTAACTTTTTCTTTCCCCTCAGAGTTGAAAGATGTTGAGGACTTCCTTCAAACCTTTCCTGACCTCGAGCAGCAGTTACAGGTTAATCGTCCCAACCCATTACACATCCCTCACATCACACCTAACTTGGTGAAATACCTATGATCTTATATATCCTCCAGCACACACTGGTGGCAATATTTGGTTAGTTTGTGTATTTAAAATATGAAATGTGATGAGAAATGAAAAGGTTTTATTTGGAACTAAAACGCAAGTTGAAAAGACACAACTTGATAAAGTGCATGAAGACAAGGTATGCACGTGATTGTTAGGGTGAGGAAGTTCATATATCAACGGAGTTGTGGCCCCCCCCAGCATATTAGGGGTCCAAGCCCTAATGACAGAGCTGTGTTCTGCAAATAGTTTTACAGCGTTGCACAACTCAAGTGCAATAACATCGTCACTCTGTTCTCATTCACAAGATTCATGGCAAAATAATTGAGGGGAGAGAATGAGCCCGAGCCCGTCGGTGTATCCCCCTGACAGTCTGATTTATGAGTGCTGGATCCCTGATGCTATTGAGTGGGGCCATTTTTAGAGGGTCATGCCTGCAGTTGGAACCGTGCCCGGGGTTGAGGAGAGGATGCCGACTAGTCAGGCATGCAACCAGATTACAGTTGATGTGGCCAGTGGTGGTATGGCTGGTGGTGGAGAGTGGGGAGGGGGGGTCATGACGGTCTCCTTCTGTCATTGTCATTGTGCAGCTGTGACTCACCAACACTTCTCACCTTGACATTCAACATACCAGGCTCCCAGTGAAGGGATATTCCCACTGTGACACCGTGGCTATAGTCTTCTTTAACTTCTTCTCCTCCAGTTTTTCTTCTTATAATTCTCCATTTTCACCTCTTCTTGGTGTCCACTTTCTTCCTTCTTCTTTTATAATACTCTCTTTCTTCTCGTCCTTTTTCGTTATTGCGTTTTCATCATCCTTCTGTTTCGTCGTCTTCTCCTTTTCCTCCTTCTTAATGCTGTGCTAACAATATAGTTCTTGTTGTTGAGGTTGTTGCTGTTCATCCAGCATGAGACTTCCCACAGGCCCAGTGGGTCAGGCATCTGCACCACTGCTAAAATGTCTGATGTGACTTGTGTGTGTGTGTGTTTGTGTGTGAGTGTTCCCTCCTTTACCACTAGATGGAAGCAGAACCAGCTTTTTTTCCTCCAAAAGAGGCTCTTGGCCAATCAAATTGCTACTGAATACATTTTATCTTTAATTCACTGGGTCAGTAACACTGAGTCATGCCAAAGGCATAAAGCACTTGGGCAACTGCATTTTTATGTAATTAAAGAGATATAAAATGTGCAGTGTAATTTAGAAAGTGTCATAGGAAAGGCAAAGGGTAGTATTTCTTCATAATGTTGTGTAACATCTATCACTTCACTCTCAATAACATCTTATCCAGTCAGCAGTGAACTGGCACCTATCCCGGGAAGCGTATGGTGCAAAGCAGCATATATTTTGGGCTGATGATCAACCAAGTGCAGAAAATGTAACAGTGGGTGTAGAATTAGAGATGGCCACTGAGGACTCATTGACGAGTGAGTCATGGAAGGAGTTGGTTGAGTCTCTACGGACTGTTCTATTTTCTTGAGCAAGATGGTTGTGTTTATGTTTTTACATTAGTACGGGGAACTAGTGACAATTGATTTTTGAGCATTTTTGATCCTCTATCATTCTGACTCATTCTGTTCTACCTGCTGTGTACTGGGACATGTAATTAAGAAGACAGTTAGGTTAGAGACAGACCAGGCCTTAGAGAAATGTGAGCTATGACTGAGCAGCGGGGGGAAGCTGAGATGTGTCTGGCCTGAGTCACTGCGAAAGCAGAAGTTGCAGTCCTACAAAACATGGGGAAGTGACTTGGCAGCTATTTTCCAAATGTTGTAATGTGCAGCCTCCTGAGGTCTGGTGATGTATGCCCCAAAAATGTTTTCTCTGTGTGCGTGCATGTCGGAGGACGAGCCAAACAAAGAGGCACCCCATAAAGCAGGTGCTTCCAAAACATGCCCGGCACAACGTAATACACAAACATCTAGCAAATTTTTTACATGACAGGATAAAATGATATTGCATCATCGTGACAAATAAATAACTTTAGAATTATTAGAACATAACAGAATTATTCACACGGCAGAGAAGTCAATATATTTATTCAACTGGACAAAAAGTTTGCCTTATAAATCATTTACACTTTCAGATTCTGAGGAACATTTCTGTACCATTGATGGTGCATTAATGCTGCTTGTACCTTTGGGATGTTCCTCAGAGTCAATTTCTGTGCCTTAAAAGGTACAATTACAAAGGTACAGCCCCAGTGACAAGCAAAGGTACAGTTTTTTACCCTTTTTTCTGAGAATGTATAACAAACCTGTTCCCTTCAGCCCCTATACCACCTGTTTTACCACAAACTAAGCCATTCATTAAGGGTTTTCCCCTTAATTTGTCATTAAACCTGTACTAAGCCATTCATTAAGGGTTTCCCTTCGTTTATTTATTTACTTTTGCTCTTTTTAAAAGGCACATATGTTTTAGAAAACCTCACGAGTCAGACGTCGCTGAGATTATTACATCGTTCCAGTAGCTGTGGTACACGTGGGCGCAGTACCACATGAGTATGACTAAGGAATTCCCTGGCTTGTGTTGCTTTAACGTGTCATCGTCCTCTGTATCTACATGCCCCCTACATGCCCCCTATTCCCTACTGTGTGGCTCTGCTCCCCGCCATCACCTTGGAGCCCATTACCTCACCGCCACTATCGGCCTCCCCTCTCGCTACCAGCCGCTGCTTCCGTGCCAGGCCCTGAAGGAGTCCGTCCAGGTGTACAAGGACCACTGCAAGATGGCCAAGGAGTTCCACAAGGTCAAGACCGAGATTGCCCTACTAGAGGACCGAAAGTGAGTGAAGGCAGAGGCTGATTATGACCCGTGCTGCTGTATTGATGCAGGATATGAGTGTCTGTGTCTCTGTTGTTTATAATTATAGTAACATTTATGTTGAGCATTTGATTCATTTAGGGGAAACGGTAAAGAAAGGTACCGGTGACCATTTTCAATGGGAAGTCTATTAACCACACCCAACATTATCCATCTGTGTGGCCGGGCAAGTTCAGGTTGAGAGAGTACAAATCCAGACCAAGACTTAGTTTCAGCCAAGCAGCTGAGTACTCTGTGACTGTGACTCTACCTGAACTTTCCACCACTGGTGGTAGTACTAGAACTAGTAGTGCTGTTAGTAGTAGTACTGATTTTGCACACTTTGAAGGTGGGGGGGGGGTGGTGCTTGGTAGATTTTGCCAGCCTGGGGGAGAAATCGAAGGTACATCATTTATTACTGATTACCAGTTGCAGAAATGGTCAAGGGAATATCTATCTATCTATCTATCTATCTATCTATCTATCTGTCTATCTATCTATCTGTCTATCTATCTGTCTATCTATCTGTCTATCTATCTGTCTATCTGTCTATCTGTCTATCTGTCTATCTATCTATCTATCTGTCTATCTATCTATCTATCTATCTGTCTATCTATCTGTCTATCTGTCTATCTGTCTATCTATCTGTCTATCTATCTATCTATCTATCTATCTATCTGTCTATCTGTCTATCTGTCTATCTATCTGTCTATCTATCTGTCTATCTATCTGTCTATCTATCTGTCTATCTGTCTATCTATCTGTCTATCTATCTGTCTATCTATCTATCTATCTATCTATCTGTCTGTCTGTCTATCTATCTAAGTTTGACAGCATGTTAGTGGCACTGTACAGTGTGCCATCATCAGTGACTAAAAGGTAATGTTCTGCTGCTGGTGAGCTGCACTGTATTGTGCTCACTTGTGCTCCGGTCTGAGCCCCAGGCGGCTCACGGTGAGCTGGCTCTCGCCAGCCACCTTCCATTCAGTACTTCATCCTGCCACAGACTTTACTTCCCTGTTCCTCCCCACGCCCACCACCTCCTCACGCCCACTCCCTCCCCCCACACTCGTGTGGTGTGCCGTGTGCCGCGTAAGACTACTGAGAGGCCCAGTTCAAACGGGGAATTTTGCAGTACATGCATTACTACCCCTTTGTAGTTTCTGAATGGGTGAAAAGCACTTCTTTATGAGGGACTGCTATGGTCTATAACACAGTTCAGGTGACAGGATGCCTGTGTGTTATTTTTGGTGCTTACATATGTGACAGAAGCCTTGCCAACAGCCCTCTTCCCTTTTGTGCGTACACACACATGCACACACACAGACCTGGATATGTTTGTGGGGACCACTCACTACTTTGGGTAAACCCTAATCCCAACATTGACATCCTTAACCCCTAACCGGCCCTGACCTTAACCATAAGTTACCAAACTAAATACTGGACTTTTGGCATGTTTGGCTTTTTGACTGCAGGGTCTGGTTTTTATAAAATTGAATTTCCCCTTTTGGGAACTGAAACAATGGTCCCCACAATATCAAAATGACAAGTTTTTATTACATTAAGGGGATTTTTGGTCTCCACAATGTAATGCATACCTGGACCACACACACACACAAACTCCAGCCTCAAATGTAAATACATGGCCACAGAATAGCCAATTTGTATCGCTGCTTGTCGCTGGGGCTGTACCTTCAAGGGTCTGCTAATTGTACCCTATAGCTGTAGTTAAATGTATCTTTTAAGGTACAGAAATGGACAATGAGGAACATTTCTGTACCATTGGGGGTACAATAATGTTGTTTGTACCTTGGGGAGTCAATGTGACATACAGCCCCAGTGCCAAACAAAGGTACAAACTGGTACCCTTTGTTTCTGAGAGTGTACATGTTGAATATCGTGCAAAGAACTGGGATGTATTTTGAGTCATTTTTTTCACACCAGAGTTTGACTGTGCACTGGACGTCAGTGCGGGTGATGGTTACCATGTTAGCCTGAGCTGGAGTGGCGGTGGGACTGGTACTGCCCCCCTAACATCCGCAGATTCAGCACGACACGCTACCTGGGGCACATTCTTGCGTCACACTCCGTACTGAATGACAAGGGGGTATCCTCTCAAGTCATGCCCCTTTGCCTGTCATCTCAGTTTTAACGCCACAACAGATAGATGTTCCTCATCTTCCAATATTACCATTTTACATTATTATTAAATTATTACGATAAAAATAATTGCGACAAAACATGCTTGTTGGACACATGAAATAATTTGCTTCCTCGTTGGAGCCCTGAAACCACTGATTCAAATCAGTTGCCACAGAATAGTTTCTGAGGTCTAAATAGAGAAACAGATGATTCAAGGTTTGTTTTAAATTTGACTCCCAGGGTCAGGACTTCATTTGGATGTAAAAAGAGCCCTTTTCTATGGTCAAAGGCTTCACAGGAAATTCAGAGAAATGCAGACTTTCAGATGTTCCTGGGTACTGTGACAGAAACTCACAAAGAAACACAGAAGTACAAACTTTTAGCTGTACCTGCTCTCAAGGTAACTGACCGATACTGTTGCCAAGCAATGACGTGTCTGTTTACCAGTTTTCAGATACCTTTTTTGGGCAAGGAATTATACCTCCCTTAAGTGGACACATAGGGGAAACAAAATATCCCATGGATAGGCCTGCAAACATTCTGGGGCAAAAATTATAGTTTGGATTCACCAATATTATATCCAACCAGAAAGGAGATGCCCTCAAACTGAATAACTGGCCGCGTTCATCAGTATAGGCGAATAGTTTGTACTCCTGAGAACGGAGACTCCATTAAT
This sequence comes from Cyphomyrus plagiostoma, assembly GCA_019775915.2. Classification (NCBI taxonomy): domain Eukaryota; kingdom Metazoa; phylum Chordata; class Actinopteri; order Osteoglossiformes; family Mormyridae; genus Cyphomyrus; species Cyphomyrus plagiostoma. The sequence continues at coordinate 16,067,171 of JABFEA020000041.1, read as the reverse complement.
TCCCCCTGGCACGTTATCGAAGGGAGTGTCAATATATCTTAAAATAAGCGACGTCCAACACATTCTGTGCCAGCATCGCGTGTGAAGAGCATTTTGTTCACTCTTCTGTTTTCCCATATCTTCTATCTAGAGCTTACAGTATGTTCTTCAGCCAGAAAGAGGACAGAAACAAAATTCAGCGCCTTGAACAATTGGGAGAGGTAAAGCAACATCAACAGGGGCGCATATTAGCTTAATGCCATATATCAGTAAAATCTGCTGACTCTGATATCCTGACTATCTTGTTTTCCATTTGTACTTTGGCAAAGGATTTTTTTTTGTCATGACGTTGGCTCGCTGGCCAGCATATGTGTTCCTCGTGGCTTGAAGTCACTTATCTTTTCTCTGGAGGCATGCCAGGATTGTTGCAACACCTCCCACCGTGCCTCCCTTTGGGGCAACACAAATAACCGGTGTGATGAGAAGGCAGGCAGCTTGATGGACACTGTGCCTCACCAAGTTATGGCTAACAGTTCACCGGCAACTAACAAAGCCATCTTGAAATCCGACATGGAGTGTGCACGGGAAAGTGCAGAGTTGGGTAATTCTAATTCAAGTCCAGAGATTAAAAGTCTAGACTTTTGTTTCAACTGACCAGTTGAGCATAAAGAATCACAGTGACAGAATACTCAACTGTTGGTTGAAACAAACCCTGGTTTGGACTTGTACTATCTGGATCTGAATTACCCAACTCTGAGAAGGTGGCTGAAAATGTCCATAATGTCAGGCCCAGTACAGAGTGGTCAGGCACAGAGATGGAAATTTCAAGTGCAGAAAGTAAAAATCCAAACCAAGATTTTCTTTCAACCAATCAGTTCTCTATCACTGTGAGTCTTTATGCTCAACTGGTCGCTTGAAACAAAATCTTGGTCTGAATTTGTACTTCCTGCACCTGAGATTTCTACCTCTGGTCAGGCATTCATTTAAAAATGCAACATGGCTGCTCTGTTTTGTTCTTGTGGCATTTCATACAGGAAAGAACTGATTGCAGAACTGATGGAGGATGAGAAAGCCAGTGTGGAGATTGCCCGTTTGGAGGAGGAATTCCGAGTGCTCTCAGAGGAGAACCGCACACTGGTGAAGGTTCACAGCCAGCGGCTGGAGACCCTCAGGGTGCTTAGCCAGAAGAGGCAGGGTTCTTCATGACCTTTGCCCACCCAGTGGTCCTCCCCAACTTAGGAGGTTCTCCTCTTATTTGAAGGTCTACTGGGATCACATGATCTGAAGTTTCTGTTAAGGGAAATGAGGTCCCTACATTAATTTGAGTCCTGTCCTCAGGCCGAGGTCCATAAGGTCCGCTTGCTTGTGAACAAGCAGTTCCGAATCCTGGATATCTCTCCTAGCTGTCAGCCGCAGACATTCAAAATGATTTTTTGATTCTGTTCAACAGTTCAGTGTAAGTTATGGTTATACACATAGCTCTTTAGTGAGGACAGTTGCTCATAGAGTGTATGTATACATTTTCCGATCGAGTTAGAAGTTTCTGGAAAAGTATAATGTCTGATCTACAGTGTCGTGAAACTCAGTACTAAGCATGTCTTGTTTCATTTTACGTATTTTCATGTTCTATTAAGGGTTAAATGAAGGGTCGACACATATTACTGGTTTGTATCTATCTTAAAGCAGACATTTATGAATTGGTAAATAAAATACATTAAATGTTACAAAATGTTTCCCTTTACATGTGTTGTTTTTAAGCTACATACATGGTAGCTGAAGAAAAGGCACTCGACGCTTCCCGATGTGCACAGCTTTGTGTAATTGTGAAGGAACCGCATAAGGCTTCCGAAGCTGATGCTTCTTTACTTAACCGCCTGGCAAATTTCACCTGCACAATTGTGGAAAAACATTGGGAATTATTATCAAAAATACATGGCTGTTCCCCATATAACAAAACCACAATAAAATTAGACCATTACAAATATCAGCATTACATGGCATTAATCAATACCTATGACATGGCCTATATGTCATTTATGTGTGTGAGCCATGTATATAATAATAATAATCAATCCTTTATTGTCCCCGTGGGGAAATTATTTTTACGCCTCCCTCAACTTGGTCTTTGTAGATCAAGTTGCCCGCAAAGATTTGGTCCCCACAATGTGATTAAAAACCTGTTGTTTTGACCTTGTGGGGTCATTTTTTCAGTCTTTGCAAAGGGAAACTCAATTTTAGAAAAATTTGTGAACGCTATCAAAAAACTGAACATGCCAAAAATCTTGTATTTTGTTGGTTACTTTATGGTTCCTTTGTCCTATGTTAGCTTTCTGTTCCTATTTCTTATCTTAAACGGGTCGGTGTCGACCCGTGTCTTAAATCAGCCATAAAATACCCTTAAAACAATTATTTATCATCCAGTTTGTTTCTTACCTCTTGGATACCTTGTTAGGCTTCCTTATCCATGAAAAGATTGGTTTTAATATTTTTGGTGTCGATTTCTGGACCTTTCCTTTAACAGCATACCTCTCGTTTTTAATAAAAAAATAACGGTAAAATAAACCTCAAAAGAATTATATAAATAAACTGAATTGGTCTTATCTTGCCTTACATGTATGGGCATGCCATGTGTTGATTTTGTTTTAATCTATTTTGTTTAAATAGAGGTTCCTGACAAAGTCGAAAAGCCTTGATGCAGTACACAAATTTATGTGGTGCTTTTATGCATTGTAAACTTAGCCCAACACGATAGCAAGGTTAAGGTTATGGCTGGGTAGGGGTTAAGGTCATCGTAGATTAGGGTTATGCCCATAGAAACGATTGGAGGGTATGCCACTAAGATAGAGATAGGAAATCTGCTCCGGCATAGCTATAGCTCTTCAAGTAGAAATAAAATAAGCACAGACATTTCTGGTTTACTTCTGTGAAATAAAAATGTACAGATGGCCGTGCTTCTCTATCGAAACCTCATAATACACACTCAATATGTACAGCGTGTCTAAATTAACACCAATAACTGTCAAAATAGCTGGTATGAGGTAAGGTTCCCACAGAGCAAGATCCGAACCGGATCTGGACCAAATGTTGTTCAGATATCGCCACAGATCTGTAAACCCAGTTTAAGTTAAATTCAGATCTGGTCTGAATGTGGCTCAGAGTAATTTTTCCAGACTGACTGCCGACCAGTCCTGCTACAGGATCCTAACTTAATATAAAAGAACAAATAAATAAATGCTTTTATTTGCCAAAGTACATCAGAGTGCATCTCTTCATCTACTTCTTGCTCTCCATCGCATAGGTGTCACAGCACCTGGTCAGTCAATGCGCGGCCTCCCTGGAGCTGGGAGTAAGGGCCTTGTTCAAGGGCCCATGGACATGTGACTGTTCTGCCGTTCTGATCATGTGCACAGGGATCTAACCTGCTTAGCCATTCACAACCTACATATATTAAGCTATAGGGTCCTCCAGCAGGACTGGTCGGCAGTCAGTCTGGAGAACATGAGTCTGAGCTACATTCAGACCAGTTCTGAACTTAGCTTTTGATTCTGGTGCAGATACGGGCCAGATTTGGTAACATTCAATGTAAACCTGGCTCAGATATGACCCTTATCTGTTTCAAACTCAGAAAGCGGATTCGAACCAGTATTGATCTACTGTTCAAAAAGACACCAGGCCATAACGGAATTTACGGCTCTGCGGCAATTTCTAAACAACATTTGGCCTGGATCAAGCCGAGATTCATCTTGATATGTAGGCCGATTGCTCTTCAGATTCTTTCTGCATCAGCTGCACATCTGGTATGTGACTGATCATACATATATCCAGAGACAATTCTGGGGACTCTGGGGGCCGCGGGGGGGGGGGGGGGGGGGGGGGGGGGGGGGGGGGGGGGGGGGGGGGGGGGGGGGGGGGGGGGG
>JABFEA020000041.1:16048749-16062174 GCA_019775915.2 Cyphomyrus plagiostoma | reverse complement strand
TCCACCAGAGAAAAGGCCCATGGACAGATACATAGTGCTACCTTCGGGTGACATAATGACATTTAATGACAGGCTGAACGAAGAACGAATGACGGAATAGAAAGCGTGCAAGAGAAGGTGCACAGAAGAGCGCTGATTACGCTGATTAACTGATTACGGATAAAGACAATTTCATTGAAAGGGGCGGAAGTTAAGGTCCAGTATACCAGCTGACTTCGAACACGACCAAGGATCGCGTGTGGGTGCGCGAAAAGGGGAACATTTTGGTTAATGTCACATGATTCCAGTTCGGGGAAAAACGCCAATCAATCGGACCTTTATTTGAACTGGACTGTACACATATAATATAGTTTACACTGTTAGGGACGGGTCGAGAATTATTAAAGATCGGGGATTACGTTCACTGAAATTATATGACAGGTTTGTACGGGTTTTTTTTACAATACTGGCTTGCATAGAAACTATTTAGATTTGTATTAAACTTTATCCGATACAATAAACATTGTTTTTCAGAAACTTTTTTACCCATCTGCCAATGAGAGGGGGACGTTCACTTTAAATCCTCACAGGTAGAGTATAAGTCTGGGTGAAAGAAATGTCGCAATAAATAAATGTAATATGAATTTGCTTAAAGCGTTTGGTTAAATTGTCTTAGAATGAACAGCCGACGTTTTTTTTAATTTATCGAAAATTTAAATTAGAATTTGTACTGATTTCACTTTTATAGTTCTCAGTATGGCAAGAGAAAGTGCCACATTAAAGCAAAGCCTGCTAAAAGACATGCTTATGCGTGTTGCTTCTGTGCCGATTGTAATGTTTTTACACGGAAACAGCATACGCGGACGACACTAACCACTTATAAACCAGTATACTAAAACAGAGTTGAATTATACTGTGCGAAGCATTTCGACTTACACGCAATGTCATAAAAGCCTAAGGAGAAAAATACGTTGATGTATAGCATATGTACATGTGTATAACATATGTAATGCTTCTAACAGGCATAAATGATTTTAAGCATTTATTGCACACAGGAGCATGATTTATTCTTATCTGTAAGCGCAGCTGCATAGACTGGCTTTTGGGAAAGTGCTTGCTCATCCTTTAACAGCAGAAGCGCGTGAATCAGCGGCTCGAGCTGTTGCACCGCAGCCCGCACCCCGCGTAACGAGACAGAGCGGCGGTCATCCGTTGCCCAGATATACGCAAGGAGTAGGGGGACGTCCTTTCTTGGCTTATTCACGAAATTGTTTATTTTAAAATCATACTGGGCCGTTTTGGTGACTACTGTTTATTGAAGAATTCATACGAGTCTGGTTTTACCTGTCTAATTGTTTTGGAGTCGTTTTGGAGGTATTTTATGAAATGCAAATTCCACTGTCGCCCGGGTCTACTTAACATTTAGCGTTTTTAGCGTAGTCTGTTTTACTCCGGTAAGTCACTTATTTCAGCATAATTGAGCAGACTAGCATATTTTGTACATATGTAGTCTTGTTAATGCAGCGCAAGAATCACGTGATTTCACGGTTATCCTTAATGAATTTGATGTTTATGTGAATTGTGGTTTTCCTGTCTTGTACACAATAGATGTCCCAGATAATGTCTTTCGAGAGCCGCAAGACCTCCATGTTCACTTTCCAGTCTTCAGTGCACAGCACGCGGGTTCTCCAGTACTTGGATGAACAGCGGCAGAAGGACGTCTTGTGTGACGTCACTGTAGTGGTGGAAGAAAGGAGTTTCCGTGCCCACCGCGCTGTACTGGCAGCATGCAGTTACTTCTTCCAGACCAGGATTGCCAGCCATGCGGGGCAAGGGCTGGTCATCACACTACCCAGTGAAGTAGGTTATGATGACGTTTAACTCTAGTTTAACTCAAAACTGAGTTACTTTAAAGTTTTGCCACTGATGTGAGGGGGGCAACAGATATGTTTTCCTGGGCCTGGGACTGGAGGTGGGCCCCATCATCAAAATCTATCTAGGGAAAACATTTCGATGTAAGTGACCATACATGTTCTGTCCTTGTTTGTGTGGGTTTCCACTGGGTTCCTCTTCAGTTTCCTGTCTTAGTGGAAAAAATTCTCTTACTTGAACTGGATTTGCCCATTGTGTTTGTGTAAGTGTGTGTTTTGCCATGAACCACCATCCCATCCAGGGTGTCACCAGTCTTGTGTCTGGTGCTACCCAGGATAGGGTCTGGGTGGACTGGAAGATGATTAGATAGATATATATTTTCTTTCTTTATGTAGGTCACGGTGGAAGGATTTGACCCATTACTGCAGTTTGCATACACAGCAAAACTCCTCTTCACCAAGGAGAACATCTTGGAGATTCGACGATGTGCAGCAATCTTAGGTTTCCGCAACCTGGACAAAGCCTGCTTCGAGTTCCTGGTTCCCAAATTTTTTGATGACACAAAAAATGAACAGTCAGTCTATCGGAATTCGTGGTGGAAGAAGAGATGCTGCAAGAAGAAATCTCAGGGAGCCAAATCCAGTAGCGTTGTGGACAACAATGACAATGTTGAGGAGGTAGAGCTCACGGACATTGACTCTACCGATGGTCCTCTGAAAGAGCCAGACAACAAACCGTGTTGGTATGCCAAACCATCCATAAACACATGTGGCTACTGCAGCCCTATCAATCAGGAGAGGACACAGAAGGGGGACTTCACCACGAGAGAGAAACCCTGCCTGGGAACCTTCCCAGTGCTGGCCACTGTGAGCAACAGTGGAACAAGCATCAGTGAAGACCTGGTCCAGTGCCAGCTGAGCCAGAGCAAGTCACACTCAGACCACGTGACATGTGAGGAGGAGGTTGTCATGGCACCCAGCTGCATCCAAGCACTTTCAGAGAACACTACTGCTACCGGCTACGAGGAGATGCAACATTTGGGCTCTAGGCATGATGTGAGGTCAAGAGGAATGAAATTTAAATGTTGTGTACTGGATAGTTTGGACACACCCTTCCATAAACTCTCCCGTAATGTTGAGTCGATACATCAAGGGTCTGTTGATGGACTGAATTATGTCAACTCCCAGAGTGTGACTCAGAAGAACGGGGAGAGAGATCAGAGGAGCAGCATTGAGAGGGAGGTAGCTGAACACTTAACTGCCTGGTCTTACTCGTGTGAGGCAAGCTGCTCCATAGACCCCAAAAGGGAGGACTGCCCATTTCTCCAGGAGCTGAGAGATGGGAGGGCATGGCTCCCTGAGTGTGAAAGGGCTACCATTCCTGAGAAAAGCCCCTGCATCTCCGCCATCCATTCGGGGGAGGACTCTGACACAGAGGGAGACAGCGAGTGCTGTATCAACGAGAGGGCTCGCAAGGTGGGCAAAGCTTTCCCCGATCTCAGCGAGTAGCCCAGCGGTCATGGGCTGAGAAAGTAAAAGAAGCAGAAATAACATTCTTGAGTCATTGAGCCAGTCTATACCAGTTAGATCAGAGAATCTGCCCAGAGGTCGGGCTCTTGTATATATTAGTGTAAAATACATTTGCGCTTTCGCTCGCCTCCTGTTCCCCTCACCTGCGTTCTTGTTCCCTCTGCATGGCACAGGTACAGCTGCCTTATTCAGTGGAGGAGATCTCCGCCTTGAGTCGCAATGAATTCCAGCAGCTGCTGAAAGTGCAGCAGTTGACCCAGGAGCAGATGGACCTTGTGCACGATGCGCGGCGACGCAGCAAGAACCGCATGGCTGCTCAGCGCTGCCGTAAGCGTAAGCTGGACTGCATCCATAACCTGGAGTGCGAGATCGACAGACTGGTGCGAGCAAGACCCCTCCGTTGTTCGTTCCTGTTTTTTATTGCTTACTAGTCGTCTACAGAGGTGGAAAATCCAGACCATTATTTCGTTTTAACCCGTCCAATTGAGTACTCTGTCACTGTGACTCTTTATACTCAGCTGGATGGCTGAAACAAAACTTTGGTCTGGATTTGTATCTTAACTTGAACTTTCCACCTCTGGTTATCTAATGCATGATCTATTTGGTCTCACTATAAATGAAGCCTGTACTGTAGTCCTCTCTTCTGTAGCAATAGTTATCTATTTTGGTTTCCATGCCTGTCGTTGTCCTGCAGAGGTCTGAGAAGGAAAAACTCCTCCAGGAGCAGAATCATCTGAACCAGCTGAGGCTCAGGACCCGGCACAGTCTGTCAGACCTGTGCCAGCGGGTGTGCAGGGAAGCCAAGCTGCAGCCGGACCAGCTGGAGGTGCTGGCCAAATACTCCTCACCAGATTGCCCCCTGTCGATGGTCATGGCAAACATGCCCCCCGTGGGACCCCCTAGACTGGATCGAGACCATGTCCAGGAGCCCCTGAAAACGCATCTCGTGGTCCCCCCTGTGGACACCCCATTGATGAGGCCCCCAGAGTGCCCTGGAAGCCACCTGCCTGCAACAGCTCACAACAGGTCACTGGATGGCACATCCACAGGGCACTGCCACCCTTATGTCTTGGACACGAGGAGTAAGTGTCCCACTGATTTATGAGGAAACTTCCGTTTTTCTTTTCTTTTTTTTTTTTGAAGAACATGTGAGCAGTCACTATGCCACACAACTGCCAGCACTCACCTTTCAAAGAGTATTAATGCAAAGTACACAAAAGCGACTGGACCGGATGGCAGAATCCCGGGACGTGGGGACGGGAAATAGGAGAGGGAGGCTTCTGTTTGAGTAGAGGAGGGGAAACTTGTTCAACAAAAAAGAAACGGCAGGCAACTTGAATGATTGTTTCTGTGTCAGTACAAGTGAAAACAGAAGGTAAAATAGGCATTGTATTGTCGGTAGTACTCAACCGGGATGGGGGTTCTGAGCTGAACCAAATCCTGTGTGACTGGTAATAAGGCCCACAGAAGTGAATGAATGTGCTCGTCCCCTGCACAGGACATCCATGCCTGACTGTCTTACATTTACTAGGAAGAATGCATCCACAAGCTCCATATAGGATATTGTACTATGTCCTTCTTTGGAAGGAAGTATTAACTGTATCCTTTTATTGTACATTATTGTAAGTCTTGCTTTGTCGTGTACAGCGATAACATGCATTCCATGCTCTTCCAGTACCATTCAGAACCTCATCAGGAGCAATTTCCTGTAGGTGGAACTTATTTCAGGAGTATATATTCGCAGTCAGACCCTTGATAGCCTGTCAATAGATGTGATTGTCCTCTGGATTGAGAGTATGATAAGGGTAAATCATATCATTTTAACTGTCAAACCCAGATTATGTAAGGAGACGACGACCCCCAAACTTGGTTAGAACGTGCCTGTGTATCAGAACTGCCTAACTTCCAGGTATGCCCTGGTCTTCGATTACATGGGGACGTTTTTTTAAATGTACAACCTCTACAGCCTCAGGTCCAACACACCAACACATACCTCAGCAGGGCAGAGACTGCATTTCCAGGTAACAAGGATGAATATAATTTCTGCACTCAGCAGAGCAGCAGAAGCTGAAATAGCAGTTTGGGGAAACAAGCCCTTTTCTCGGTGGCACCAGCATAACTGTCTTTCTTTGTCGAACTGAATTATGGTGTGTTTTTTGACTTGAGGACTCCAACATCATGTACGTTTCAGTCATCGGCGATCTTGTCGCTGTACGTTCTGTTGCATGTCCACTGTGTGCTGGGGCACTGTAAAGGGGGGAAGGTTTGGATGATTCAAAAGTTTGTGACGTAATTGTTTTGGTCTGGGGGCCCAATAAGATATGCTTATATGCTTTCATTGGCTCCAAAACATCTAGAGCAGGGCTATTCAACTTAGGCCCTCGATTCCAAATCCAGGCCTTGTTTTCAGTTCTCCCAGGTAGTTAGTTTAATGATCACTGATTCTGATTGATCAGAGGCTTCTCACATGGCTCACAGGTGAAGGTAGGCTGGAAAATCAGCAAGGCTCGGCTCTTGAGGACCATGAGTTGAATAGCCCTGACCTAGAGGGTGCCTCTGTCTGTGATTCCCATCTAGGGACCAGGCCATGGGGACTGACTCTCTATCATTCCTCAGTAACTAAATCACCTATCATTGTTTCTATTCGCTGAAACAATCATTGAGAAGCTGTTTACTTCTGGACTCTGTAAATGTCTGAAGCGTAGAACATACAGGTTCAGAGATGGTCTGTCTTGACTGCACCCAACAAGACAATTGTATCTAAAGAAAATCTTCACAATAATCCTATTGCTATTTTGATTCTGCTTCCTAGTTTGGGTGCTAGAGGTGGGGGGGGGGTGAGTACAGAGTAATGATGACCAAAATATTTCATTGTGTCAGACAGAAGCAACAAAAATCACAGTTAAGACTGCTTATAAAGGATTATTTTAAAAGTCATAAAGTAATTAATACTAGGAATCCAGAGTCAATGTGTTCCAGACGGGTTTGACGTTTTGAAGTTTATTGACTACCAGCTCCCAAGAAAGGTGACTATAACATTGCGACTGACCTACTACGTTTGTTATGGTAATGTCTCAGTTGGAGGAAATACTGGCTGGGGAATGCTTCTGAGCACACGGTTATACAGTTAGACAGCAGACTTTGTAATAGCACAGGTGTATCTAGGCAACGTGTCCCCTTTACGCAGGTCACTGGACCAGGACACAGACCAGACAAACCATGTGACCCTTCAGGATCACACTTCAGCTAAAATCCACAACCTTTGAATTTGCTTGTTTTTTTAAGTTTGCTTCCATGACCTCTCTGTATTGGATCTACTTAATGTAAATTCCTTTTTACTGGATGTCTTTTTCCCCTATTCGTTCAGTTATGTTTTTTCAACATAATTAAAAGAAAATCTCTTGCCATTTAAAAAAAAAAGTTCATAATGGCGTTTAGTTTTGATCTTGCAGGATTCTTCACAATGTCAGTGTAATTGATGGAAGCTTTGATTATGCTTTGAATTCTTGTTGAAAATATTCGTTCTGTTCAGACATTTCATTGCAGCCGCTGCTTTCACTTGGTGTAACTGAGCTAATGTGCTCACAGAACCAACTTACAGAATTTATACACCCAATAGCTCCCCAAGACCTTATTAATCATTATTTTTATTTTTTCTACTACCTGCACTTCTTATGGGGTCTGATATTGATTTTGTCTACATGAAAATCAGTTAGAGAGCACGCTTGTGTATCAGAACTGCCAAACACAATCCTGTATACTCAATAAAATCTGTTTTTTTGTATTTGGTTTTTATTTGGAAAACTTGTTTTGTTATTGCTTTAGTGCAACCTTTACAGTCTTAGTCAGCCACTGCACCTTTGGACTCCATGAGTTTAATATCTGGATAAAAGAGGTCGTTCAAAACTTTCCGTCTTGAGATTACAAAATACGAACAAAATGCCTTTTGTTGCCATCTGGTGACTGTAATAAGCAACAGCAACAAGGAGCAAGTTCTAGAACTGGGGTGGCAAAGGGCCAATGTGTACGCAGGTGTTTGGGATAACCTGTAGGTCAGCTGTTCAAACCCAGGTGTGAGGACTCTTCAGCCTACCAGACCCACCGGGTTTATAGTCTACAAACATATCTGGGATATAATTTGGGGCTAAACCATATAGCGATTTGTAGACCATAAATAGTACTTTAAAAGCAGTCCCTAGCAGCAACATTTTGAATGAGCTGAAGCTGTAGGAGGGACTTTTGGGGAAGACCAGTAAAGAGACCATTGTAATACCCAATCTACTGAAAATAAATGCATGCATAAGGTGTTAGGAATACAGCCTCTCATTTGAGATTGTGTATCGCTGCAACCAGTAGCTGAAAGTTGAGCGGGTGGGGCAATGTCAAGTAAGAAGGGCTATGTGGAATAGGAGGGGCAATGTCGAATGGGATTTACAATGGGAGAGGGGTTTATAATGAGGGCCCTTTTATCATTTGATATCCTATCCCAAACCTTGCCCTTCATTATAAACCCCTCCTACTTGACATTGCCCCTCCCACTCGACACTCACGCTCCCAGCTGCAGAGATATCTACTTGTCTGATTTTGGCTACATTTTTAAGATGATAAAATGGCGCCTTAGATGTGGTTGCTGAAGTTGAGGTCCTTGTCTATTATTACACTAAGATTTTTAACTTACCCTGTTGTCTTTATAATCTTAGCACCCAGAAAAGCATTTGGTTTGAGCTTTATTACCAATAACCATTATTCCAGACTTGTCTTCGTTTAATAGGAGGAAATTTTGTTGCATCCAGCCGTTTATTGTCCAGAGGCACAGACAAAGTGAATTTATTGGACTATAGTCATTTGGTATCATCTGCATAGCATCGATAAGCTTCCTTGCTGCCTTTAAGAATTTAGCCAAGCGGGAGCGCATAAATATTATATCAGAGGGGCCCTAGATTTGATCTGTGAGGGACTCCATAAGTCATGGTAGTACATTTCGACTTATTACTGCCTATAGTGACAAAAGATTCCCTGCAACATAGTTTTCTAACCTATCTAATAGTATTTTATGGTTACCCCTGTCAAAGTCCGCGCTGATGTCCAGTAACACTAATTTACCTGAATCCACATTTAGACAAATGTCATGTATGACCTTTAACTGAATAGCCTCAGTACTGCGATGGGGGTAGAAGACAGACTGAAAACAATCAAGGCAGGTGAGGGAGTTTGGAATTTGAGGAAGGAAGTTTCTCGATAACTTTGCCCATTAATGGAAGATCTGTGACAGGCCTTAAGCATTGCGGCATCTAGGTTTCTCTTTTGTGGGAAGGTCTTAATAGCGGAAGTTTTCAGTGATGCTGTGAGAATGCCCGACGATAGAGAGCATTTGCAGTAAATATTTGCAGTAAATCTAACATCACTGAGGACCACAGCTTTATGACCTCATCAGTTTCATTATAACCTTCTGCTTATGTAATAAACGTTTTATAGTGTGAGTCTGGCTCCCACCAGTTTTTTTTTGCCACATGCTATGTTTTAGGTTATATCACCCATCACTATGGTGATGACACAGGTCTCGTTGAGACTGTAGGTCTTTGTTTTTGTTCACATTTTACTTACACATGTTAAACAGAAAGCATATTGGTTAAACCCAGATCAATGGGGTGACAAGTTAGTGGGTATATGTCATTCAATGAAAAACAATGATATTGATTCCAGTGGAGACCCTCATTAACTTAAATGTGGCATTTATTGTCAGTGCCAGATGTGGTGGTTCACTGTCTCGTGCTAGGTCCCCCCCGGCACCCCCATCAATTGATAAGATGGTGCTCCAATGTAATGTAAGTTCACAGCCCCTCCCGACCAATTGCTATGTTGGCATCCCCCCTCAACCTCCCTTCCAATTGCTTAATCCAGCCCACCACCTCACAGTTAGTTGTTATGCTAGATAGGCGCCTCTACAATGGCTATGTGACCCCACCTCCCCGTAATTGCTAATCTGGCACCCCCGTGCCCCCACTCCTGGCGCCCACCTACAATTGCTAGGTCGGTGCCCCCTGCTCCCCCCTCACCATTAGTTGCGAAGTCGATGCCCCCAACCCGCCAGACAAAAATGTGCAAACTCAATATTTGAACTCAATGTGAACGTGCTGATGTGAACTACGGGTACAGGAAACAAAAGCTGAGAATAAACATCCATCAATCAATGTCGGCAGCAAGGACAAAGTGCATAGGTAACTGTCAATCGATGCGCTGAGCAGTGTGCGAAATGTTTATGTAGATAAAGGGGTGGACCGTCAATTTTTGCTACCATCCAAATAGGCTAGTTCAAAAAAAATGTACTAGCCTAGCCATTTTTCCTAGCCCTCAATGGACACTTCAAGACATAAAGACTAAACAAACTATCACGTTTTACAATAATACCTTAATTCATTCATTTTCCACCTCTTATTCAGGGTCGGGTTGCGGGCGCAGCAGTCTAAGCAGGGATGCCGAGACCTCTCTCTCCCCTCCCCCTAGTCCTAGTAACCGCAAAATCTTTTAAATGTAGATATATTTCGTAATATTACTGGCCCTTACACCGTCATACAATATATAATTTCCCTGCAAGGAAGAAGAACAATGAATCTTTTAGTTGAACGATCTCCAAAGAATCAACTCGATTACATACGTACAAATTTTACGTTCCGGTTTACTTTCACCACCAGATGTCACTGTGGTTCAATAGATACGACGGTTTTCAAGCGAGTTGACGGTTTCCTGTACCAACAGGAGTGCCGTCGACATCCTCCCTCTAACTCGAAGATAGAAATGTGATATGAGTGTATGCAGTGCTTGAAGTGGGAAAAAATAAGTGCAGGAACTCTAATTTTCCGACATTTGACATTTGTGCAGTGAAAAAAAAAATCAAGTCTTTAGGATACAGAAGTTCCGGAACTGTGTTCCGCTGCGTTCCGGCCCACTTCAAGCACTGAGTGCATGGTTGTAGGCAATCTAAAATGATTAAGAATGGAGTACTGTCTTATCTTTGATACTGTCCACCTAGGCGGGTTGGAAGGTGACGTAGGTGAGTATGGGGCGACATAGACAGGCAGGGAGAATGCAGGTGGGGGTGACCTAGGCGAACAGACAGATGACCTAGGCAGGCAGGTAAATGACATAGGCACCAGGCACACAGGCTAGGCGGGCCAGGCAGTGACATGGCTGTAGTGGAGCATGTAGAAATTTTTACCTGATTTTAAATTAGCCCTGAACCCCTGCCCTATTGTCAGGCACCTAATATTCATACTCATATGTATGTCCTTAGTTAACATGTTGCTAAATACACAGGGAAAATGGGAAAACAGAATGAGTTCTGGAAGACAAGAAATAAAAACTAGTGGAATCTCAATACTAGAAAACCCATAATTTGTTTTCACGTGGTTGATTGCTGAATCTGTTGTCTTGTCTTTGCTTGCAAAATCCCCCTGAATTCACTAGTCTGGCATGGCTCTTGAAGACCAAATATGGTTACAGCCAGGTTCATGCATGTTAACTTCACTCTTTTCCAGATTTTGACAGTTTTCTGTTATAGTTCAATGGTCATAGCAGGATGGTGATTCGAGAGCCAAAGCACAATTGCTGCTTTAACTAAAGTTTTATTAATATAGTGGGTTAATCATTTGAGTCCTTCCAAGAAAAGAAACCATGTACACAGTTATAGTGACCAATCAGTTGTACAGATCAACAATCTGCAGGCAGAATCATTCCTGTACAAGAACAGTGGTACCTCAGTTCTCAAAATCATTATAACTTGAATTTCTTAAAAGTCGAACCAACCAGTTTGGAAAAAAATGACCTAGAACGCGATATGACTCTCAGAAGTCAAACCGTGAACGTCGACCTAAGATAACTTGCACACGTGAGGAAATGAGTCATGCATGTCTCTCAGCTGAAATATAGGGTAATGCCTCGCATTCGCTGTGATAGCATCGTGCATGTTTATACTAGCTGAATACATATATTTAGACAGTAAAAATACATTTAGACAACGATACACAGTAACAGTAATTATTATATAACAAAATTAATCTAAAAATAAAGATTTATTATTATTTTAATATTAATAATAAACTATGAATACATTTAATTATAATAATATTGTCATGCCAAGCGAGGACGGAACGGAGTGTGAATTATACACAGTTCAATAATAATTTGTATCCTACATTTGTACATAATGATCATTCGCTTATACTGACCATTTTCTCCCACACAGACGTGATCACTATAAGCGATTTCCACTATATTTTAATTAATGTAGCTGAATCATTCTACAAAGATTTTTTTCATTCTTCATTCTAGAGGTCAAATTGTGAACTGTGCAAGGACAACATTGCAGTCGTGCATTCCATAGTGGAACATGTTAATAGCTGCAATGATTTGCACTAATGGTTTTTCTTTTATTATATCTGCAATATGAATCAAGAACATTTAAATGGCACTTTCATAAGATACGATCAAATCTAGCTCTCTGTGCATATATCTATTTTACTAGTTTGCATGTCTAACAATTAAATTTAAAGTCTGTTCAGTTCCAAGGACTTTTACCATTATTTTATTGAGGTTAGAATCATTACAGATTCAGTATCACAAGAAAGAAACAAAGAGGAAAGTTTCAGTTAATATGCCCCAGTGAGAGACTGAAAGGTTCAGTTAGATGTGAAAGAATGAAGCAGGTGAATAACAAGGGCACAGCACCATAATCCATGACCTCATTCATGAAAAAATAGAAAAAAATCCTTACGGACAGTTAATATTAAGACCGCAGGGGGTGGAGATTAAACCGTCGCAAAAGGCATTACTGGGGTTCAGAAAGAATCTCAGAGTTAATCAAAATAGCCAAAACCCTTAAGCTGTAATTGCAACATGAGATTTACGTTTTCCCAATTTATTTCCCTATATTTTCTATATAGGCATTAATCTGACTTCACAAACAAATATTCCAGTGCTGGGTTGAAGTTTCATCTCTCTTCTAATATTTAAATATTTTAATTCAACTAGCAAAGCACTCCCTTCCCTGTGGCTCACTCTATTCAGAAATGCATGTAGTATAAGAAAAAGTTATGCATGCTTTTCAATAAGCGCCATATTAAAATAACAATATACTTTTTTAAAGGCGTTCTTCAATAGAATGGGGGGAGTTAGCGCCCCTCGCCCCAGAGAATGTGTTGCACATGCACAACTATGGTTAATCCAGTCCAGGTTAGATCTTTCTCTCCTTAGTCTTCCTCATGGCCTGTCTCATCTGATAGTTTACATGATCTCATTTTCAAAGGCTGAGCTCGGGCCCATTTATCGCAGGTTTCGTTAATTACCCCCCCCCCGTCTCAGCTCACTCCTGTCAGCCCCTCCCCTGCACCCCTTACATTAATTGCCCATGGAGGACAAGGTCAAGGAGGTAGAGAGTGAAAGTCATCGAGGAACCTCAGGAGCTGGAAACATCTGTCAAGGCTGCAGGATGCAGAAGGCATAAGGTGAGGGTGATGGATACGGCCGGCCTGGAGCTTACGACAAGGGCCAGATGTAGGAAGTGTCTCTTTTTGCCCTAGCGCTGATGGGGGAGCCAGCTCCCCTCAGCCTGCGTCAAGCCCTCCGCAGCGCGAGTTCTGACACTGAGCGATGTGCATGACACCCATTGGATAAATTTGAGTTATTCAAGAAAAATGTATAAAACTATTATATTTAACGACAAAGTGAAACACCGTCCCAACCTGTTGAATTTTCAATACAAAGATCTAATATGGCAATGTGAACATTTACTTTGCTCACATATAAGTCACCCATTGACCAACTGTGCAAAGTTTGGGGACACCCATCATCCATGTGAGAATGGGAACAATTTAAATTTTGCCAATTTCAGTCAATGAGTAAAATCTGATTGGCTGTTGGAGGCTCTGCCCATGTCATTGAGCCTTGACCTGCAATCACATGACCAACTGTGCAAAGTTTGAGGACCCTGCCATTAAAAAGTGTGAGGATGACAATGAAGGCGACAGAAGCCTTTATATGTAGATTGGGC
>JABFEA020000041.1:16031529-16048649 GCA_019775915.2 Cyphomyrus plagiostoma | reverse complement strand
AAAGTTTGAGGACCCTGCCATTAAAAAGTGTGAGGATGACAATGAAGGCGACAGAAGCCTTTATATGTAGATTGGGCTTTTGTAAAGAATGTTGCTTTTGTAAAGAATGTTTAGCAGCAGCACTGAAATGGCACGAAACACATCGTTTTTCCATTTGCAGTAAAGGTGTATGTACAAGCACATCAAACAGTACTGCTGTGTGCCACTGATCCCTGCCCAGTTATATTTCTAACCCTAGGTGTAGATATGCATACAACAAAGGACATCACAGCTGTCTGAAAGGCAGCTTTCTTCAACAAAAATCAAACTACCTGAGTGTTTTTTCTCTCGTTCCTTACTTCCTTCAGGGGCTTCTACAGTCCTAAACCAAGCCAAGGGAGATCTTCACGCTCCAGAAGAGGTGCATCATCGAGACGACGGCAAGCTCTCGAAGCTCTTGCCTGCTCTCATCCTTCTATCTGCTAGCCAATGCAGTGGGGCGCAGTTAAGCTTTGGTGGAGAATTACAGAGCATGGCATGCAGTTCATTATACAGATAATGCACTGAGGAAAATAAAAGCTTCTGTGCCGTTGACACCGTGGAAAGATTAGAGGCCATGGTCCTGTAACAGTCCAGAGACTTCACATTAGGTTAGTGTAGTGTTTCCCATCCCAGCCAGACAGTCCACTTTTTTGCCTCCTCCCAGGTCTGGGCCAATGAGGAACACTGAATACCCGCTGCGAGCATGTTAGGAGCTGGGAGAAAACAAAAACGTGGGCTGTCTGCAGGTTCCTGAGGACTGGGTCTGGATTAGTTGATTTCTCATCTCCAGAGCAATGGCTAAAAACCATCACCACTATATGTTTTGTATGGGAAATTTTAAACACACTCAAAGCTAATCTGTCCATCCATCAGTCCATTCTCTGTAACCACTTACCCTATTCAGTGTTGTGGGTGGTCCAGAGTGTATCCCGGAGGCTACGGATGCAGGGCAGGGAACAACCCAGAATGGGGCGCCAACCCATTGCAGGGCACACTCACACGCCATTCACTCACACACTGGAGTACCTGGAGGAAACGCCAGAACGACATGGGGAGAACGTGGGTATTTTGTTAATATACTTTAGCCAGATATTATATACACAGGAAATCACAAAACATTCAACAAACACAGAAACTCCACACAGATGGAGCTACGGTAGAGACTTGATCCCTGGTGTCAGAGGTGCCAGGCAACTAGTGCTAAACCTCCACACCACAAGCTATTCATGTTAAGTACAGGCAGAGTAATCACAGAAGTCCCCAGACGAAAGGAGATGCCGTGATCTCTAGTTTTGAATCAGAGTCACCTGCAATCAAAACAGGAGAGGCTGGCAGGAGGAGATCACATCACTGCGCAGCAGGGATATTAATGATGTGCGTGTAGCTCAGCCGGTCATGTTACATCAAGCTGTCTTCAACAGGCCAATTTCTTGCATGATCCTTGTGCTAGGGGCTGATTTGCACAAAAAGTGTATGTTTGTTTCTGTGACCGCTGATCGATTAGCACGCAAGTTCTCACAGAGATTGACAACGTTGAAGATATATTAATATACACGATGAAGCAAAAAATATGCACTTAATTATTTTTCCAGGAATTTTCACACTGTGTTCATACTTTATATAATCACAGTAACTCATTACTTCATTCAACATATTAATCCCAGCAAATTTATGGCTGTTAAGATTTTGATATGGATGATTCAAGATTTTCTGTTTCATTCAATAAAAAAATGGTGCCCAGACATTGGTAAAACCCGGGATCACAAACCTGTCCGCATTTGGCAAGGCTGTGATGTAGGCCTCCATTTTATATACCACGTTGGTAATAAAATTAGCATTTTCCCATGACCATTGATCGCATTCACTCATGACTTAGACTTCAAAGACCACAGAGAAGCTTCAGGAAAATCTGTAAACCTGTTTATTCGAAACATCACAGGAAACAAAGATTAACACATAACAGGGGCCGACAGAGCACACATACAAACATATTTGTTTCAT
Source organism: Cyphomyrus plagiostoma (assembly GCA_019775915.2). Taxonomy (NCBI): domain Eukaryota; kingdom Metazoa; phylum Chordata; class Actinopteri; order Osteoglossiformes; family Mormyridae; genus Cyphomyrus; species Cyphomyrus plagiostoma. Next base: position 16,046,627 of record JABFEA020000041.1, on the reverse strand, counting down.
ATTCATCCAGTCATCACAGATATATTTTAAATCACCTCATTAAGAAGTAGAACTTGCTTGCCAATGGGGCATTCTGAATTCTCACAGGCAGAGTTAAAAAAAAGAAACGCATACAGATATTTTAAGTATGGAGTGCATCCCCGACAGAGAGAAGCACGTCTGCAGTCTACGCCATGCTTTCGTTCCTCAGAGTGCGTTTTGGATGCCAGGGGCAAGTACTCGACAGGCCAAGTCGTCCCTTGACTCGCGACTTTCTCTTTGTCAGGCTGTGACACCTAATGGGAACGACCAGCTCCTCCATTATGGCTCTAAAGGAGATGTACTGGCAAAGACAACATGGCGGCTTCAGTAACCAATGCAGAACAGCTTAGAATAGTAAAAATAATATATTACAATAACAACTTATATAGCTATATAATAAGCATCACAATAAAATAACATTAATAGTAATAAAAATTAAATAATAATAATAATGACTTGGGATAAAAATTAGGTTGACATGTGGTTTAAGAAAAAAAAAATATACAGAAAATAATGTTTGAAATGGCAGATTTTTCCCCCCCATCTTAAATTTAGTCTGCAGTCAAAATAAAATCCTAAACTCAGAATGGATTTTATTGGTCATTTAAACCATTAAGGTGTCCTTTTTTCTTTTTTGAATAAAATGTACAGTTTTAGCAGTTTTTCGGCCCAAATGATATACGCTACTACATTTTGGCACAGACCTCGCTTTTTTCCAGCTCCAAATCGTTCTTTCCTCCGTATAATGCGGATATGAGGGGAAGGATGTTTGGTTGATTCTCTACTTTAGATCCAGTAGAAATATGCCCACTGGAAAAGTGTTTTCTTTTGAGACCGTAAATTGGAAGTTTATGAAGTAAATGTTTTCTGTGTTCATCCATGCGTGATATGACTGGGCTGCAACCAGGAATTTATAAATGGGATATCAGAAAACAGATTCCGATTCTTGTGTCAAATGATAGAAACAATGTCTGCTAGTTGCTTTTCAATATATACTTCAAAAAACAATTCATTTAAACTCTCGTGGAAGACAAGCTTATATCAAATGCCCAGGGCCCTGAAACAAAAAGTTCAAATAATCTTTCTGCTTTTCCATTTCTCACCAGGGAGAAACTCGGGGCGTTCCACTGACAGGATCAACGTCACCAGCTGGTGGCGCTGCATGCTTCGCTGGCCTGCCAGCTCCGTAGAGCCTGCTAAAATAGATACGTGCATGCTGATACCTACCCCAGAGATTGCGGTCGGTGATGCATGTGTGTGACCTGCAGGCAGACCTAAGAGGGGATTTGCAGGGAATCTGTGGGAAAAATCCCAGTCTGCCCTCAATGGAGCACTGTTTCATGCCTCACTACAATGACAGTCTCCTTCATGTATTGCCTTTAATCTTTAATCTCAATAACAAAGCATGACCAAATAATTTTTAAAGTTTATTTTAGAACGTATCATTACCATTAAAATGTCAGATGGAAGACAGAACATTTCACATGTTTAAACAATTTAGAATTATGTGAAAAGCCCTTAAACAATTTGGGGGTAAAATATTTTCTTGCATTTAGTTTTCATTCAAATCAAATCGATTTGATTAGTTTTAGTTGGTTTTATTTATCTTGTGTGAATGAATCTTGTGTTCATTCTTATAATTTCCAGGGTTTCTAATCTTCAGTCTCAGCTTATGTCAAGGTTTTAAAACAAGTTGTTCAACTACTGACCACACTTTCTAATCAATCAATCAATTATTTTAGCACTTATCGTCTTAGGCAGGCAAAAAAGGTTATTTCCACAGTGTATTTGAGATCAGAAAAAAATATATTAGAACATATGATAACTGACAGCAACACAATAAAAATAAAAGAATTTCTTCCCATAAGGTTATTGATGTCTTGCAGGATGACTAGATGAAAACCACTATGGTCCCCAAACCTTTCCTCAAAGGCACCTCAGCCATTCCACATATTCGTTTAATTTCTCCACCAGTTCAATCAATTAACTTAATTTGGTATTAATTAGCCAAACAAAGCTGGGTAGTGGTCGATTAAAAAAAAACACATGGATGTACTGGATGGTCTCTGCAAATGACATACTTCAGTAGACATAATTTTACACCAACTTGAAGGTCATTTAAACATCACTGACTGCCCAAGACTTTTCCACAGTACTGTACCTACCAAAAAAAATGTAGCAGAGCAACATCTGCAGGGAAAAGACACAGCTCGTTTTCAAACCACTGCAGTATGGTCTTCTGCTTTCAGTATGTCCCTTAAATTTAATTTTTAGATATCAACATGATTATTTTTTTATAGCTCGACTCGTCTAAGTAAAATGATGAAGTGGACTGGAAGTGTGGTATAGAAAAATGTGTCTTTTTTTTAATGGGATATCACCTGGCATCGTGCAAAGCACTTTTAAAAATACATTAGCAATTCATTGTTTTGTTTCAGTCATTTCACAGGACAACGCTGCAGACCAATTACATGCTTGGGTAAAAAAGGGACTGAGGATGAAATTACAAGTTCAGTTTTATATAAGTTCAGTACGAAATTATAAGTTCAGTTTTATAGGTTGCATTTCTAGCATACTCATTAGCCTATGCCAAAGTAAGGCGGCCGAGTTGAGCGATACATTTTAAGCCTCTGCATTATTACTGTTCTTTTGCCCCCAATAGCCCAGCCGGTACTCTGCAAGATGTCACTATCATTTGCAAATGTTTCTTATACTGTAAGGAGTTGCATATCCCATTAAAGCTGGAAAACATCTCCTTTCTCCCTCAATTTTCTCAACGCTACTTCAATTTTGAGTCCGTGATTCAACTTGCTGGACCCTGAAAAAAAGAGGTCACCTTTCATGTAAGCTAAGCTCCAACCGGAGCTGTTGAGAAGCTTTATTACTACAGCCTGCCAAGATACCCTGCCCTATTAGCCCTGTTTCTCTGCAAAACAATGTACATTCTCTTCGCATTATGGTGTTTGACTTGACATTTCATCTTTACGACGGTGTACGAAGCATATTCAGCAGCCATAAAACTTATGCGATATGCCCTGCAGAAATTTCTATTGATGCTGGGTGAGGGCAGCATCCACCAAGCCATGCCTCCGGTCTCTGTAGTGCTTGTAAACATAAACATCATGTGGCTCGGCGGGCTTAGCTAAGCGGGCTAAGATAAGCCCAGCTTTGGCATGATAGTTGCGTGTCCATGGGACCTTGAGCCGCAGCTCCGTGGGTGTCACTGCAGGTGACTGTCCAGAATAAATGGCTCCAGCTTTACAGTTTTCATGCTATCGTGAAACAAAGCAATTCCTGACAGTGTAAGAACAAGGCAGCTTAAGACAGGGGCCGTGAAATGTAATTTTATGGATGCTGAGATTCCTATGTAGCTGGCAACCATTTAACTGATCATGACCCTGGTCTAAAAGGGAGCACTGGAGAAAAAACACTTTTCAAAAATCTGGGTTTATCCTAGCGGATGAACCCAGCAATGTGAGCTGCGCTACTCTTATGCTCATGCGAGTTTTACTTGCTCAAAATATTCTGAGGGCAGAAGGATAAATTATTGGTCCAGTGAGATAACCAATCATATTGTAAAGGAGGTAGCTCCAAGCAACTAGAGAAGGTGGGACCAAACAATCAGATGTCTTGGGCCCACCTCCCCTAGTTACCTGGAGCCACCTCTTCTACAATCTGATTGGTTACCTCTCTGAACCAATCATTATTCTTTCTACTCTCAGAACATTTTTGTGTAAGTAAAGCTCTAGCAAGTTTCTTTCATCGTTTTAAATATATAAGGCTGAAAACCCTAGACACCACAGCCTGAGAAAAAAGAAGATATGAAAGAGGAAGATCTAGGGGGGAACAACATAAGCTTTTAGTAGGTTTCAGACATACCTTACAACAAAATGCACAGACAGTATGAGAACTAGCATAGAGAAAGGATTACATCATCTCAGAGAAGCTTCCTACATGCTAAATCTGACAACAGATATGTATCTAAGGAATATAACGAAAGGGTGCCATGTGATCACTGTGGCTGTACATCATAAGCAAAACGAAAGGCCTTTGCTCATGAAATGAATGGCAAAGGGTCATGACAACAAAAATTAATCAAACATATGCATACAAATTATAAAAATAATGCATTGAGATCTGACAAATATAACCTCTAATCCAGAGTTTCGAAACACAGTCCTTGTGGACTCCCAGAAGGTGCACATTTTTGCTCCCTCCCAGGTTCCACACATCTGAAACACAATCAAACAATCAAGAACCCCGAATACCTGATGCAGGTGTGTTGAGAGCTGGGAGGGAGCAAAAATATGGACTGTCTGGGGGTCCACAAGGACTGGGCTAAGAAACACTGCCTTAATCTATCTGAAAAAAGCATCAGATACAGGAAAAATAATGGTACTTGACCCATCATGTTACACTCAAAATTATCCAAACAACCACCTTGATATGGGGTAGTTACACAAAAGTGCTGCGCAAACCATCACCTTCAACTTCACAAATAGTTGTCAGATTTCTTGGACTCACTTATTTTGGTCAGGAAAATGATCTACTGGATACAGCTCCAGATCTCTCTGACCTAAATTACTACCTATCATTAGTAGATTTGATTAACGCTGTGTTATGCTTTTGCTGCTTAACCCTGTGTGCAAAACAAAACAAAACATGCAGAATTCAGGTAAAGAAGCATCCAAGATATAACGATTACCCACGCTAAGGCAGTGAAGTGGCTGTCAAAATATTACAAATCTAAACCAAACTCCCACAAAACAAATTTTAGGGTTCTCTTTTAAAAAATAACATCCAAGATTACCAGCTTTTCACAGCATTTGTCTGATGATATCAATACAGTTCTTCATACTGTTTTTGCTGGCCACATAAAGCAAGATTTCCCATTTCTGTTCATTCTCTCCAGTTACACACTGAGCAACTCCTAAAGTGACGTCTGTTCTAAGGTCGTACTGCGTCGATGCTCCTCTCCTGCCCTGAGAACTTCCTGCGAGGTGTTCAGCACTCGCTCAGCCGCGCAGGCTGACTGGCACTCACCTCCTCAGCGTCCGTCTTCTTCCTGGCTTTGTAAACGAACTCGCCGACGGCCACGAACACCGAGAGCACCAGACCGGCGGCCAGCACGATGAAGATGCCCCCGATGTTCTCCACTCCCAGGGCACTGGCCCCCTTGTTGTCCTCCTCCGGGCAGCCGTTGCCCCGCCACCATTTCTCTTTCATCATATGCAGCTTCCCCTCCTCCTGAAGCTGAAGAATGGCAATGGTCACCTTGTCTCTGTAGGGCGAGCCTGGAGACAATGGGGCATAGCACAGGAGTCAACAGCAACACAGAGTAAGTTAATCTACATCCTAGAACCTGGTGGATAGGAATCCAGGCCCCCCAACTACTGCTATCTACTGATTTTCGTTCTAACCCACCTCTTAATTGTTTCATTATAGTGTCATCGATTAGATATTCAACCTGCCCAAATGCCGTTCCAGGAGTAAATCAATGACCACTCTCACCCTGCTGACATCGCTAACCCTTGTGGATCTGGAGAACCCCATCTGCTCCTTGAAATAACAACAACCATCTCTGCATATTGAAAATGTAGAGGAGAAGCAGTGACTAAACGTACTGCATCCATTTCACGACATGTTGTACTTGTATAACCATGTACATGACAAATACAGGAATCTTGGAATCTTGAATCGTAAACAAAATTCAGTTAGAATCAAAACTGGACACCAACCTCATATCAGTTATTACTGATAACTACATATCAGTTATTATCCAAACCTGGACCTGGGAAGCAGCGAAAGACGGACTGTCGGGGGAGCCCCCAGCGACTGGGTCGGGAAACACCAATAGAATATCATAAAAGAGACTGTAAGTAGCAGCGTGTAGAGATGGCCAAAATGACACTTCATTAACTATTTGATATATATTTTTTTTTACTGCAGTAGATGCTGTTAAAAAACGAGGCAAACCATGCCCGAACGTAAACCAAGAGCACCATCTAGTGGACTTAAAAAATTCAGCGAATGGTTCATGAAGCGTTGTTTTGTTCATCACTAGCAGTCTGAGCTCTAGAAGTTCCATTACAGGTTAACTTTGCAATGCCGTGTGGAAGGTCATTTGCTAATACCTCATAACAATCCCTTAAAGGAAAATAGGTGTCTTTTTAGAACTTCAACAGTGCATTGAATGGGACCACAGTCTGACTAATCCCTCTGACTGTCTTACCAATGGGAGTCCCAACACCATAGCCTTTGGAGTCGATTAAGCCCCCAATCTGGGTGAGGTTGCAGTTCCTTTGGCTGATGTACTCAATGCTGGTGGACTCCATGAGGAGCGCATAATCCGTGGTGAGGACTCTCTGTATCCCCTCACGGTTGTTCTTCACAAGGGCTGTGTTCTTCCTGCTGCTCATGAATGCCCACATCTTCTCGTAGGTGGAGATTTTGGATTTCTGAAAGTTACACAAGCAGGTATCATTAAACCAAATTGTTTTTAACATAAACAGACGGATGTCGTCGCAACACTGCTGCTAAAACCCAGACGCTACTGCCGCTCCAGACAAACGACAGGTGGCCAATAATCTCTATCATCACCACGGACAGCAGCCACCTGTTAAAATTTCAGCATCTCTGTTTCGGACCGGCTGTCCGAAGCTGCTCTTCCCCTAATCCACCAATGCCTGGCTTCCACTAATGGCTCCAGCTGGCTTGTTTTTGGGAAGGCTTCCTGAGCAGCCAAAAGGAAGAGTCCCTCAGAGAATGCTTGGCAAGCCTCTGGTATTGCCACTAGCCCAACTGTAACCCTACAGTGGCCATGTTGACGCAAATAAAGCATTAGGCAGCACTACCAGCCTGAATGCACAGAACACCATTCAGTCCCATTATATTCGAGAGAAGCCTGACATGTCTACGGCTGATATTCTCAAAACTAGGCAGCTGCCAGCACCTATATCCAGGGTATCTTAAGATCCTAGCAATGATCCTGACCCTTATGCTCACATTTCCTAATGAACACTTCCTTCCTAGGGTGAGACTCCATGAACTTGTGCTTTCCTATATGCCTCTATTCCGGCACCCTGCTGCAAGATATACTTACACCCAGCAAATCATTCATGCACACAAACACCATTGAACGCAAAACACATCACGGACAGACAGGTTTCTTTCTCAAGAGGATGAAATTGGACAGTTGTGTGCAAATTGCCAGCTGATATCATTTGTCCTCCAGAGTCCATGTTCTCTAAGATATATGGGCAAGTAATCTCCATAGATAATTCTATGAAATGCTTCAGAATGAGAGGGATTTGGGCTAGGCAACATATTCAGTGAAGCTGTCATCTGTACACCCACGGTCACACACTTCTACATATTAGAATAATCTTTCTACCGCTGTCAATCACAGCGACGCCCAGTGCTGCTGTCTGAGAGACTGTGACAATGTTTGGCTCAGTTGCCAAAACCTTCGCTTTTTCTAACAGTGAAGTATGCGGCAGACCAACGGCTGTGTAACTTCACCGAGATGCAATAAAATGTCGGTGAGGATGGAGTGGGGAAAAAAAAGACCTTGAAGAAATCTATAAACGCAGCAGACATATGGATAAAAAAAATAATAATGCAAAGCATCACAGAATTTGCTAAATCCAATGCAGAGGCTCTGGAATGGTGAAATTGCATTTCAGATGAGATGAAAAATGCACAGAGGAAGTTTGACATTTTTTCCTAAGAGTTAATACAAATACAGGAAAGAAGAATACACACGTCTGGCTTTGCATGAACAGCTTCTATGTGCAGAGAAATATTACCAAGTATGTTACAGCACTGAAAAGCCCAGCATAGATTATAACATATATGCTTTACATTGTAACAACAAGCTTGCATTTAAAAATGATAAGAATCTAACCTACAAAGTTTAAAACATTGGACGTGTCATGTTTTTCAACTCTGATGATTGCGGCCAGTAAATTTATGAAGGAGAATATGACCCCTGAAATCTGACCGTACTCCAGATTATGTACCTAATGTATTTGGGGTGTTGAGGATAAAAGTCTCACAGGCCCAGTCATCCGCTGACTCACGATCTTTGTCAAGCTGTGACACCTAACAGAAAAGGTTCAGGCTAAAAAAGATGAGCAGAGATGTCGGTTTTACCAGCGTACATTCCTAGGCCTAAGTTTCCCGGCGTACATTCCTAGGCCTAAGTTTCCCGGCGTACATTCCTAGGCCTAAGTTTACCGGCGTACATTCCTAGGCCAAAGTTTCCCGGCGTACATTCCTAGGCCTATGTTCACCAGCATACATTCCTAGGCCTAAGTTTACCGGCGTACATTCCTAGGCCTAAGTTTCACTTGTTTGTTTTTTTCTTTTTTAATAGCGCTATAGGTAATCGAATTAAGGTCTTTGGCTTGTAATACTGATAATTATATAAATCATATATATGAGAAAATTTTCAATATTCACTTAGTCCACAGGACATGCTTTCAAGAAAAGTTCTCCATTAGATTATATGCGGATTGAGTGAGTTTTGGTCCCCAGCACTGAAACATAGGCTCTGGAAAAGAGAGACCACTCTATATATATATTTTTTTTTTAAATCTGCATTGTTAAATCCTGGTTCTGCTGGCAGAAGGCTACACTGTGAGGCAGGTTGCTTGCAGGCACAAGGTTGTAAGACAGCAGTACACAAGAATAAAATGAAGCAGGAGATACCGACAGTGACTTAAACCAGTCAGGTAGAGGGCAGAAGCAACTTTCTAATGCCAGAGATGACTGTTAACCTATCCGACAGTGTCATAAATTGTCATATGACCGCAAGTGACATTCAAAAAGAATGGGATACATTAAACAGTATGAAGTGCACTATAGGACAATGCATAAAAGGCTCCTAGAAGCAGGACTGAGGTGGGGTGGTGAAGGTGGGAGAGAAGTAGGGCACAGTGAGGCTAGAGTTTTAAAAAAATGTATATTTTACACAGATACATACCCATAAATTGAGAAATGAGTAAAAGTAAAATTTTTGCTGTGGTCTCTTAATTTTTTTCCAGAGCTATACAATGAAGAAGCCTGCCTTTAGGTCATTGGTGGTTTCATCTCACAAACAGCAACAGACAGACTGAGTGAGGTTTGGAAATTGGGCCTCATCAATTGAAGTGCCTGTCTCCCAGAAAAAAAAGTGACATGAGCCCTTGAATATGCACGCTACACCCATCTTGATTTATGAGACAGAGAACATTAGGCTCACCTTGAAGAAGGTCATGGTGGAGCCATCTCTCACAGCACCATACTCGATTTTAGTCTGCTTTGCCAAATCGTCGGCTGAATCAATGGGCGAGTCCATTCTCTCGACCGTCAGGAAGGCGGCCAGGTTGGCCGTGTAGGACGATATTATTATCAAGGTAAAAAACCACCAGATGCCGCCAACGATTCTGGTGGAGAGAGCTTTAGGCATCAGTTCTGATCCTGTCACAACAGCAGCAAGGTGAACCAGTTAGACATACGGCACACACAACAAGGAAGGCACAGCAGAACATCATCTCAGTCTCCCTGGGGCAACGTCATCCTTTTCCACTTTAAGTATAATGAAGTCATGATTTGATAGCTTGGGGCCTGCGTGGAGATGATTGTGTGGAGGTCGAGCCCAAACAAATGGCAGTTTTCACCAGGGGGGAAGGCCATGAGGATGCTGGAACGCCTTGATTTATCGCTGTCTTTTTGTTGTCTACAGTTTTATGAGTGTTGCACTAATCTCACTAAGGTGAGATGTTGACGACAACCTTGACGTGATTCATAATACAGCCTAAGTCATATTCCAGATAACGCCAAAGAAGCCTCATCCTATCGGAGCAGGTGTTCAGTGACTTGGCACTGCCATCATTACTTCAGTTGTCACATTTACACGGGATGTCAGTTTGGTAAGTGCTTTGAGCAAGGAAGCCCAGGTTTGCTGGTCTTCTCTGCACAAACACACTGCGAAGCTCATGACAGCATGTAAGCCATGTCCATCTAAGTCACATATTTCTGCGGAATTAATCTAAAACATGAAGCCCAGTAAAGCACAAGGTTCAAACATACCAGTAGTGTTTTGGGAGTTCAGTTACATACGGGGGGAGGTTTCACAAGGGCTGGCATATTCGGTAGCAAGAATTCCAATGAAAAAAAATCATGCATTGCATACTGAATGGTCAGGAAGCTCACCATCTGTTGGGCCATAGTCATGAACTGTGACTGATTGCCGTCTTAAACAAACAATTTTATTCTCTCCAAACTTCAACCATGAGCTATAGCTCTGCACTACTGAAATATGACTGAGAGCTTCATTCGCCAGCGTAGTTTGTCATGTGAATCCATTACTTATAAGTCTCAAATCACACCGAGCCCAGAAGCATGCGCAGTTCTAAGTTTTGACTGTTGTGGCACACTGTTGTCCCTTTGAGATGAGGCTATGCCAGCAGAAGAGAACTGGAGGAAAGTCAGGGGCCTACAGCATGGAAGGAGATTCAAAAACCCAAGTAAGGCTGCTACACTGACTTTACCAAGGGCCTGGTGGCCTCCCAAAGGAACCAAGCACCACAGTGGGGGCACTGTAAGGGGCACTGTAAGGGCCAAACTGAGCACATGGCACAAAAGCCTGATGTGTCAGTCAAGCAATACACATAGTAAATTGAGTCTTAGTCTCTTTCTCCTTCACATTTTCTTATGTAATTTCTGCTCCACCCACCTCCTCCACAACATAAATCCATAAACATCTAAGCCATGCAGATATCACTGAATCAGACAGGAAAGACTGGGCTGAACAAGTTGATAACAGATTGTGAGCTGTGTGAATGGAAGAACGACAAAAATGACGGCGCACTCCGGCATCCAAGTGAAGATATTCCATCCTGGAATGCGGCATATTGCAGGCACTCTATCATAACATCATGCACGGCAGCAGAGTGAAGTGTGAGGAATAGTACTCGTCAAGACAGGAAGTGACCGCACGGCGCAGTGCTGATTTGGAGTGGTGTTTCAGAATCAGGGAGGTGGTACCACTCGGAATCAAACAAACAGGTTACTATGGCAACACTCTGGGACAGAAGCAGTATTGCCGAGGTCCCTTTAGTGCTGACTGGCAGGCGTGAGAGCCAATCCTGGCCAGACCTTTCTCATGTTCTGCAGGAAAGAAAAATGCTACAAATCACATTGAATAGCACTGCTGACACACAGCCAGTGAACAGAAAGAACAAAGTGCAGAGACAGAAGCTAAGTGAAGGAGGTCAAACATTACACTATAATTCTCTAGTCTTTTTTTATACCCCAACCCCCCAAAACAAATCAGAAAAGATTTACCTTACGTCCATACTGCGGCATAATTTCTTGCAAATGTTTAGTTGGACTCCAAAGCCGCGACAGGCGAAATCTGGTTGGTGCTGACTATCATGTACCCAAGGCAGTGGTAACTGGAGGACACGGCATCCCATAGAATGCTGTGGATGATGGCGAACCCCAAGCAAGTGGGAATGGCTCATCCGAGTCACGTGCTGTAGGTCTTTCAGGCCGCAGGCACACTAACACACCTACACGCACGCGTGTCTGCAGGTCACTGTAAAACCTGATGCGGCCCAGTGAGAGGGTGCGATGGTAGTGGCAGGAATGGCAATTCCTGGGGCCCGGGGAAAGAAGGGGTCTATAGTGTAAATGCAAGGCCACATTACAAAGCAATGACAAGTAGCATGGATCCAGAGATCAGCCTGAAACGTGGCTTTAATATGTGAAAGGCGTTTGCCTGCAGTACAGGTGCCATAAAGCAGTAAGTTGCTACACTTTCAGAAAAAGGGTAGAAATTCGTACCTTCGCTTGTCATCGGGGCTGAACTCTTGTCATTGTACCTTTTGAGGTAGAGAAACGGTCTCTGCGAAACATCACAATGGTACAAACAGCATTAATGTACCATCAATGGTACAGAATTGCTGCTAAGAGTCCATTTCTGTACCTTAGAATGTACATTTATGTACAGCTAATGGTATAGCTGGCAGACCCTTGAGGGTACAGGCCCAGTGACAAGCATAGGTACAAATATCTACCCTTTTTCTGAAAGCTTAAATATGCAGTACAATATAGCGTAAATATACATACAGCAGTATGTGTAGAACTTTCTGCTCCAGTGCACCTGTGGTTCCAGGAGGGGGCATCCTCTGTGTTGCATTTATGCTGCAAAAATGCACACATAGCAAGACAACAGCAGAAAGATGTTGCAGAATGGGAGGGGGGGGTCAATAGGGTATGTTAGCAGGACTGGTGTTCGGTGTGTATCAGCCGTTCTCCCAGTGTTTCCTGTACTGCATTTCATTTACATTTACATTAAATTTAGCAGATACTTTTTTCCAAAGCATTATACGAGTGAGGAGCAGAGAGTAAGGCTAATACCTAGTGTCTGACTAACTGTAAGAGTTAAGGGCCTTGCTCAAAGACCCAACAGTGACATCACTCAGCCGACTAAGGGACTTCAACTGGCAACCTTCTGATCATAAGTCCTAGCCCTCAGAGCCAAAAACGCAGAGGGGCTCAGTGCCACAAAAATTGCAGGCATTTAAAATATCTGTTTGGCTGGTGTCCTTTATCACATAGCCATTATAACGGCGGGAGGCCCAGTAGGGATGGAGATCAGGTTTTACAGTGGGCGTTGAGGGGGCGGGGCCTAACAGTCGGTGGAGTGTACCGGCTCAGAGGCTCCAGCAAACTATGGGATGTGTGCAATAATGACACGTGACCCCTGTACCTTGCTGCATGAGAGCTCCAACTCCAAACCAGAAACTATTAAGCAATGTAAAATTGTTTTCCACAATGTCTGAGTCAGGGTTGCAGGGATGAGGATTATACCACTCATATGGAGTAAACCTGTAGGCGTTAAAAAGAAAGAAAGAAAGAAAGAAAGAAAGAAAGAAAGAAAGAAAGAAAAAGAAAAACAGAAAAGAAAAGAATACTCTTTAAATCACTGCTGGGGCACGTGGTTTGAAACACTGCAATAGCAAAATTTATAAAGAAACAGAAAAAAGTGCATCATTATGACACAATATGAGAGCAGGTTTAAATAAGTTAGATGTTTGTGACATTTTCACTATCAGTGTTTACTTATTATTACCTCTGCAACACACAATGTGCAAAAAACAGAACCAAAGATTAAAATAGAGACCCCCCTTGATAAAAGATGAGCTCAAACGTATGGAAAATTTTCGAAAAAAACTCCATTATTAGGTCAAAGATCCGTTTCAACAAAGATTAAAATAAGACAAACAATAAATAAACCTGACTTGTACAACATGTGATTTTTGCCAATTCCACCCGCAGACTGAGATTAAACAAATGTTGCATTATTGGTGATGACTTCAGAAAAGCTATATAACAGCCACCATTAAATTACTTTATGGTTACAGTACTGCACACCGATTAACTTGATTTAACTGCAAGATAAATGTACTAAATTTGAATGACCCTGCTCTGTAAAGCAATCTACAGTGTAATTATGATGCTAAGAATGTGAGAGTCAAATAAGTAATCAAAAAATTATATTGAAGAGAAGATTGACTACGTACGAGTATAAAGTCTCATAGGTTTTTATATTAACATGGTTAATAAAATATTAAAACGCATTAATACAGAACTGTAAATAGGCTGCCAGAACCAACTGTGGGGTTATACGTAAAACACCCACTTAACATTTCTGTACCAATAAGAAAACACCGTTTCCCAGTGGTGCTGTTGTGTTCATTTCTGATTATGTCAAGATGGACAGCAGGCATCAGAATTCAAACATCAAAAGAACCATGCTATTGTTACGCTTTTTTTTCACCACTCCAACACTTCAAGCACTCAAGGACTGCTTTGTCTGCCTATCTTGCTATTTAGCAATTTTAAACCAACTGGATTCTTTTCCTTTGTCTGATTTTAGCTAGTGCAGGTTTAACCCCCTACATCAAAATGAAACGTAACCCCAAAGAATCACTACACACTAAGTGAGCATTCCTCAGATCCTCCCAGCCAACAGCAACACCTCAGCCCAATCCTACCTGGCAATGACAAACAGCACACAGCTAACGCCAAGACAGGCCAACAGGACGTACATCCAGATGTCCGGGGAGAGTGGGTTCAGAAAAGAGAAAACCCCCGGATTGGTGCCGTTAGGTTTGCGGTACAGGATGCTGATTCCCAGCGTCATAAAGGGCTTGGAGAAGTCAATGACCTTCTCTCTCACGTAGGTGATGGTCAGGGGGGCCACCGCCAGGTCGGCAATCTGTCCCAACAACAGAAAATTGGGTTGGTATGGGTCGGGGTAGATCAAGTTGACCCACAGCTGCTGGCTCTATTTACAGAGTTAGTCCTTCTAGAACAGCTTTTTCACCTGTTACTGGTCAGATAGCAACTCCAATCACATTTAATCGATCACATATGTGCGCCTTATGTCTTCAGCTGCTATTCATTTTAATAATCTGTATTTTAATCTGTGCTAATTGATTAGCATGTGCTAATGTGCTAATCCAATAAATTTAAGTCTGCAATATTACGATCTGATGTTGAAACGTGATTGGATGATTTACGGTGGCTTCCCTAGCGTCCTCCGCAAAGGTTTGTCTAGATCCGAATTGCAATCTGGAGTGCAATTTGGAGCGTCGCTGATTCCTGTCTTGCAGATACTCAATAAACCTCCGTTAGATGCTCCGTGAAAAGAACACTGGCAGCAGAGTAAAGGAGTTGTAATTGACTGATTGATCGCTTAAGTTTGCCACATGACAGTCAGAGTCAAAGCAAATTATCTCTTCTGTCGATCTTAATTGAAAAGCCTTCCTATATATTCAGTGGAGATAATAAGAGGATCCCAACAGACAGCACAAAATTGGTCATGAAGACGTCATTATCAGTCTGAGATGCTGCACTTCGACAATTCTTTAAGATACTAAGTGTGATATACAAATGGCTGTCATGTAAATTAGGCAGCATAATTAGATGAACATCTAGTTTTTTTTTTGTTTGGGGGGGGGGGGCGGGCAGACGGTGAAAGGGAAGGGGTGGGAGTGAAACGGAGGCTGGGGGAAAGAGAG
>JABFEA020000041.1:16018485-16031429 GCA_019775915.2 Cyphomyrus plagiostoma | reverse complement strand
CCCCCCCCCCCCCCCCCCCCCCCCCCCCCCCCCCCCCCCCCCCCCCCCCCCCCCCCCCCCCCCCCCCACACTGTGAAAGGGAAGGCTTGTGAGTGAAACGCAGCGAGAGGAAACTCACGTGGTCGATGAGCTCGCGCACCATGCCGTTCCACTCGCCCTTGTCATTCTGCGCTCCATACTTGCCGTCAGAGACCAGCTTGACCTCGTATGCAAAACCGAGGATGCCTGACAGCTCCTTCAGCAGATCCACGCAGTAGCCTTCGAAGCGATCGTTCCCGTACAGAGCCTTGTCCGACTTCTTGTACATGACATATGGATGTTCCTGCAGGGAGGAAATTATTTCATTTTTAAATGACAGTGTATACGAACAATGCACATTTTCCCTGCGTGCACGCGCTCCATTCCAGGAAGGAGGATGGTGACGAGAACAATATCGGTGAGAGAAAGGAGTAGGGACTTTATTTCAGATGGAAGTGAATTTAATCAAGTCAGCAGGGAGGGTGTGACAGACACCAAAACTAGACAAGTGAAGATAAGATGAACAGGTGATCTGAAAAGGTTGTCTCATCACTTGACTTTGCTCTGAAATGGGACAACATGCTGTCTTCCTGCCATGACCAACAGAAGGAAGGTACTCAAAGTCCATTCTGTATCCAAAACCAGAAGATATACTTCCCCGCAAGCTATGTGCTATAGTCTTACCAAAATTGTGGTGACGATGAGGGTCCTGTTTGCCATCGAGTCCGTGACGTTGGTGACTTTCTCCTTTTTGGTCTCGGTGAGATTAAGGCCATTGATGGAGTTCCAGAGAGCAATCTGTAACACCGAACCCAGCGCATTGGAACCCACTGAACCCAGTGTTGGAAAAGCGAGAGAAAACGGAAGGTTCGGAACAAAAAGGGAAGGAATGCAGGCAGAAAAATATTCAAAGTGTGTACAGTCATTCATCCGAATTCTAGTTCAAATCATAAATTGGAAGGTTCCGTTTGACCAACAAACTGTCATGACCCTGCACCTTTAAACTGATAATTATACAAAAAATTCAGTGCCAAGAAAAATCTGTCAGGTAGTATGAGCAGGCAAATATTCAATGGCATGAAAATTCTACTTGGAACACTGATGGACACAGATAGAAGAATGTTAATTTAAAAATTATTAACTAAAATTTTCTGAGGATGTTGATACAACTCAATTGAATGGATGAGCCTGGAAAAGTAATCCAAGTAAGAATCTATAAGAAATGCACTAAACATTTAAAAACTATTGCTTTTCAACTGCAAAGTCACGCTTCTCCAAGGAACATCTGCAAAGGCAGAGCATAAAAGAGCACATATGACTGGCAGAGAGGCCTGGAGAAATCAACACTGGGGAAGAACCTTTTTATCTACCTTTAGGTTATAGGTGGGCTATTCTCAGAAACAACAAACAGAGATTTTTGGACATCTGCTCTTCAACTGTTCTACCAGCAGAATGCTAGCCAGTAGGTATTATCTTAGGCACATTGCAGAAAAATCAAACAAGGGAATCGTGCTGTGCATGAAAACCCAAAGTGGAATGGTTAGCAGCCGCAGTAATTAATTTGCGTAGAGGAAGAGGTGCCACTTTGCTGGAGATTAGCTGTGCCACAAGATTTGATGATTCTTTTGCTAATGAGGCTATAAAACCTGCATTTCACACACGCTGCTTGTCACACAGCTGTAATTCCTCCAAAGTCCTCAATGCGAATGATTGGTCGAGCTAATTATCAGGGGTCCTACAGGCCTGTCGCAGGATCGGCGGCTCGACCTGGCACGAGATTGACGTCTTGGCTGCTGCCACGCTAGCACCGAGGCTAATTCTGCGCCGCGTGCGGGACGCTGGCCAAAAACAGGTGGTGGGGGCGGAAGGGGTGAGACGGATTCCTACAGGGCATTTGATGGGGGCAAAACATCACAGGGCAGCCGGGAAGGCGGTGCGGTGTACAGACCTTTTTCCACACTTTATTTATGCTGCCCATGCCCTCGATAAAAGGCTTGTAAGATAAAAAATAGCATAATGAAAGATAAGTAATGGATCTGGTATACATCTAATGAATGTCATAGTAAACTATAAGACAGCTTAATGGGAAACTTTTAAATAATCTAACAAACTGATTCGTTTATCATTTGTTACTAAAGCAAACCTAGACGGGGGACCTCATAAAACTCACAGTTCTAAATTCCTAAATATACATCCCAGATATTGCTCTCCTGGAGGTATAAGAATAAAACAAATGTTTTTTAGCCAGAGTTTATAGCGCAGCAAAGCAGAGAGACTCCCTCACCTTGCCCAAGCCATCCTCCTTGAGGCTGATTATATCCAGATCGAAGTCTCTTCTCAGTCCATCTGTTTTGTTTAGCACTATGCGTCCAGTCAGACCGTCCCACTGAGCCTGAGAGACAGACGAAACAGAAAAGCTGTAGACAAAAGCTACAAACCAACAACGTAAAACATAACTGATATTAAGCCAACCCTGCTGAGGTCATTTATATTTAAAAAATGTTTACACTACCAAATTCCACAATACCATAAATATAGTTAATTTGGCTTATGCATAACTAAATTAGATATACTGTATATGCTCCCAGTGCATGGATATGCATTGGTAAAAAAAACAATAAAATTAAAAATCTAAGCATAAATACTGTTTTATCTTTATAAAAATGTGAAATTACAAACATAGATACTACCAGATAAGTAAAAACACTACTGCACTGTGTTTTAGATGCAAAGCTGCTTTTTGGCCTGTGGTTGGTCAGATTTCTTTCCTGATAACCTCCGTCCTCTTGTGTAATATGACATGGACTGAACATTGGATAGGACTGTGCATGTACCATGGCTGTCTGAAGGACTGTTTTGTCCTAAGGCTTTCTGGGTCAAGCTCTTCAGTGTGGTCATGTGACAACTTTGACGGAAAGGACAGAGTGACAGATTCCTTTGTCCAAAGTACAACGAAACAAACAGCTCACTACGGTAAACAGTTTCCGGTAATCCGCAGTAGATGGAGATTGCGTGGTTAAAATATTATAAAGAGATCAAGACATCACAATTTTTATTAAATTGCTAGAAATTATTCCACTGGAATTTTCAATAAAGCTTCTGCAAAGTTTTTTTGTTCCCGTTCCCTCATAATACTAATCACATCCAGCCAACCATCCATCTTCAATATCCCCTTAGCCTGTCACCGAAAACCTGAAGTTTATCCCAAGGTGCCCCTTGCATAAGGCAGGGGAAACCCTAGCCATAACACCTGATCATCGCAGGGTTTACACTGACATAGTAAGGAGTGATTCACCATACTGAATGTTTTTGGACGGTGAGAGGCAAAGCCGGTCGAAGCCCATTTGGCGCCCCAGGCGAGTTACCTCCCGGTGGCCCTCCTCATCCGCAGCAAACTTCCTTACCTACTTTCACTTTGTCTCAGAAGGTAAGTGGCAAGCTACATGCGCCTCACACCAGCGGGGGTGGTGGGGGGACCAGTAGTTAGCTAAGTTGGCGCCCCCTCAAAAGATGGCGTTCGAGGCGGCTGCTCGTGTCGCCTAATGGGTCGACCGACACTGGTGAGAGGATACCCAGTGAAATGGGGAGGACATGCAAAATCCATATACAGAGGCGGAAGCGAGACTCAAACCGCCAGCAGTGAAGGTACGAGGCTATACTGCTCCACTGAGGCACCAGGATGCTCCAGACTAAATAAAGCCAAACATGAATATTTAGAGAGGAGAAACAGCTACCAAAACCTATATGCCCAGCCTATTTTCCCAACATCGTTTTGGCAGGATCAACAATATCACCTCAGCAGATCCCGAGACAAAGAGAATCTACTACAGACTGCACAAGCATATTCATTCTGTGGTAGAGCGAAGCCACTGCGTTCTGCTGGAATTAAACGGTTAATGGCGGCTTGGGGGAGGCGGGGCCACGTTTCCACACTGACCTCCTTGAACTGGCTCATGAATCGGGCACCGAAGCGCCACGGCTTGTGCCGATGGCACTGGAGGGAGTTCACGGTCATCTGGCTGGACTGCTGTGAGGACATGGCCACCATGTACACGGCATCGTACATCAGGGCTGCCTCTGTCTGCAGGGGGTAGCAGAGGACATCGAGTGACACGCTCAGCTATAACATACACACGTGTCACTGTGTCAATTATGTCTTTGTGGGGATTCATTTCTATAGGGAAAACTCTAATCCCAACATGACAACCTTAACCCCCACCCAACCCTAACCTTAACCATAAGTAACCAAACTAAATACGATACTTTGGGCATTTTTACTTTTTTGATTGTATTCACAGATATTTGGGGGGACCTGAAAAATGGTCCTCACATCATCAAAATAACAGTTTTTTTATCACATTGTGGGGGCCATGTGGTCCCCACACTGTAATATAAACATAATCCACACACAGACATACAGGTATCCATGGACTTATGTCTGGGTAACATTCTGGAAGGAATGCAAGTCAATATGGATGTATCTCGTTCATTTTAGGGGAGGAGTCAAATATACTGTATAACATAAGATACAATATCACACACATTTAACCAAACCTCTATAGTGGCAGCATAGTTCATTTGTTTTGGTTCTTGCCGCATGCTGCACATGTGGTCAAAAATGTCCACTTCAGACATCTCTCAATAACTTTTATTAAGGCTCTAATGGAACCTCACTCGATAAAATGTACATCAATGGATGACTGTGTGTTTATACACACACACACACACACACACACACACACACACACACTTCACTCCTCAGTCAGTGACCGAGTTCCATTCCAACAAGCAGGCCGTCAAGAGAAATGGTTGGCAAGTGAAAATCACAGAAGCCCAGGTGTCACCGTGGCTATGTGGTCAGCCTTCCATACTCAGTTCCTTTTATCCTTCATGAAGACTATATTTTATATTCGGATTTGCAACCGAGGTAGTCGCTAAACAACGTGCATTCCAAAGCCCTACAGTGCTAGTGGGAGTGGATCACCACAGTGCCCTGACTGCTAAAGGGCTTTGCGTGGAACCTTGTATACGCACGAGGTAGATGTCTAGATTGAAAATAAAGTAAAGTTTGACTAAAGGAAAAAAAGAGATTCAGGGTGCAAAAAAGACTAGAAGTGAGCCAACGAATGTGAACAAGCAAATGAGCAGGGAAGGGGCTGACCGTCATTACTCCGTCCAGAAGCCCCGTGTCAGGATTGGGCGGAGCCTGCAGGTGCTCCATGGACCAGCGGTCCATCACTGCAGCCACCTGCGCACTGTCAGTGTTGACCAGGCGGAAGCCTGTCATGTTCACGCCACTGTAGCGGTAGGGCTCCAGGTCCAGGGCGAAAAGGTCCTACAGCCAGGGGGGAGTGATCACCCAGCAGATACGATAGCTTATCCTCCACAAAAATCAGATCCCCCCAAAAGCCTACAGATATAATGTATGCCTAGACATGAGACCCCTATGCAAGGTACTCCTGAGGAGCTACAGGCTGGACTTACCAGAGTTGTGAAGAAGAAGTGATAGTGTTCTGTCATCATCCCCAAAGTCAAGATCTGTGAATAAAAAATATGTTTGTGCACCTTCATTTTTACAAACTTATTTTTTATGTGGTTAAAACTACTCCCCTTTTGACTTTGGGGCGAAATCATAGTCAGAGAAAGTAGAGCCAGTGTATTACCATGCCAGCACTCTTGGCTCAAGAACAGTGGATGGTGATTCTGGCAGAAAGAACGACCTTTCAAAAGAAAATGCAGAGGTTGCAGCATCCAGCTGAGGGTCCACCAGGAACCGCAGTCACCTGTTTGAGGATGTTTGCAGCGGTCTGCCAGGAGCAGTCGAAGATGACGAAAAGCTCTTTGCCCTTCTTCATCTCCTTCAGCAGCGTCCGGGCGTCCTTGCTCCCAAGGGGCAGCTGTCGGATTTTGATCTTGATGTTGTACCTGGATGGGGCTTTGATCAGCTCCTGCAGTCGCATCAAACCTACAGACAACATAATACAAGAATACTTCAAATATTCTTAACTGAAATAGTGTGCGATTTAGTGTGTGCAGGGGGCGCTTCGTGAATGATATCACTGGTGTGCATTTATTAACATTTATGCAAATAAAGCAAATTTTGTGGATTAAGACACACATCATCTGTGCCATGCAGGGACTTTTGAAGGGGGGGGGTGTTCACCTTGGTAAATTTAGCTGATTTGGGGGTGTGGTCTTCCTCAGTAAACCAGTGGGCGGTGAATTTAATCAACCAGGGATGGGGACATTTTCAGTTGTTTGGACAGAAGGGGTAATTGTTCAGACATCCTCAGTCCCCCCCCCCCACTCAATAACTGCATATTCAATTAGGGGGGGGTGCAGTTCCATAAAATCTGTCACACGTAGCATAGGACTCAGGTCAGGTACTGGATGCAAGCCCATCAGATCATATTGTCATACATTAAAAATAGCTGTAGGTCACCGAATCAGCATGTCTAGACTGGGAGGGACCACAATCATGGGAAAGCATGCGCACCCTTAACAAAGCCTGGACTGAATCACAGCCACTAATGCTAGACGAGAATTCCATGAGACGAACCTCATCTGATCCTCAAATCTAACCCTAGTGCACCAACATATGAAGTTTGAACCTGAAGCCATGATATGCAGCATAATCTTATAAAGTGTAGAACAATATATTGAAAAAAGCACCCAGAGAAGCTGCAGACATTCAGACTAATATTGATTAAACACACCTGTCAGAGGATTGTGTTCCGCTCGGACACAACGAGTGCCTACTCAACCGTCAGACATCAATTTCAAGCATATTGCTCATGTATATACTCTAAAGCAGAATTGGATAGACTTTTCAATCTTTCATGAGAGATGCTGTTTTGAACAATGGAATCTAGATGGGAAGACCAATCTCAGAACCGACTGTCCAATTCTGTTTAACAGTGATATACCCCTTCCCTGCCACAGAATTAATGACTACTGACTTGACTGTAGCTGTGCAATTACAGACGCTTTGTTATTCCATCCAGTATGTAACATCCTATCTCATCTCCAACGACATGATATCTTAGAGCAGAGAATCCCAAAACTCTCTAGCAATCCCTTATATTTCGCATATTCCACCTCTAGATTATCTAATTCGGCTAATTATGGAGTTATTCGATTGGTGTAATCAGATTGTCCGGTGGTGGAAAAGAATGGATATACAGAGCGGTTGTAGGCACCAAAGAAGGCAATTGAAAATGACTACATTTGACAGACAGAAGTGTCATTGAATTGTTAATGGCCCTCTCTCTGGCATTATGGGTTTCAGCCAAACAGAGGTCAATCGAACGATGCTCTCCTCATCACCTCAAACGGAAGAGGAGGAGGAGGAGGAGCTGCGCAGACAGCGTGGACCATAAAAACGATAATGAGAAAACCTTGACCGGCCATCACTCTTAGCTTATTTGCGTAATGAAAAAACATGGGCATGGGACAAATTAAAAGTGGAACAAACTCATTTAGGTGGCATTTCTTTCCCTGTATGACCAAAAAAAACAGTCATTTCCCCCAAACACAGCCAGTTGGTGCCATTTCCACTATAATGGTCACAGGATCCAATCAGAGACATAAATCTCTCATGAGGGAAAGTGATGTAAATAATTCATTTTCCAGAATGAATGTTTTTCTGCTGTTTTTCTTTTCCCCTTTTTGAGATACTACTGACCCATCTACGGATTCTTATTCAGAAACTTGCCTGTTTAAACATACGTGATTAATGGAGAATTCAGCCGTAAGGACCAGTGTGTTTAGTTATCCTCGCTCCCCCTTTTAAATGTTCCAATTTTGGCAGAAAAAAGGCTTGAATCTGGAGAACTTGTGGGTAACATAGGGCAACACATTATAACCTGTTGGCCTGTGGTGGAATTCGAGAGACCTGAACCACATGATTGATGCTGGCGGATTTAATGGGATAGATTTCTCACTGGGGACTAGTTGAACATTAGGTCCTGGTGATATGGCCAGTCGTCATCTTCCCGACAACTCGCTGGGGAATGAAATCAATAGATGTGTGGTAATACTACAGCCCTCGGGGGGACCTCTGACCATTATGTGACATTAAATTAATGGTCACAAACACAGGCTGTCATTGGCTGAAATGTGACATCTGGGGCAGAGCGGACCACAGGTGCAGTCGATGCTCTGTTTATTGTGTTATGAAATATTAAATCAAGCAAACGTGAAAGCCACTGAAATGTAAAAAAAATTTTAAATTGTGACATATCAAAATTGTGATTCAAATTTTCATCTCTACATAATCAAAAATCATGGTGATCAGTTGGACTGACATATTATTCAGAGTAGTCATACAACGTGATAAACTGTCTAGATGAACTACGGCTGTAACAATTAAAAAAACCATTCGCGACACGGAAAAGCAGCCGCCAGTGAATGTCATGTCGTGCAGACAGGTACAGTTGTAATCCTACAGCTATTTCTACTGTAATTGTAATTAAAATCGACTCAATAGCACATTAGATCATTCACAAAATGTCACATCAGAGTCGCACAGATTAACTGACCCACCAAAAGATTACAAAAGAAGCAGCACATACTATATACAGTACAGATGGAAATCACAATTCATTCAATCAATGATTCCTGATCAATCGAACATTCACTGTGGGGGGGTGGGGGGTGCAGAGAGGGGAGTAGAAAAGCTTGTCAAATTAAAAAACATCATGAGTCTCTACTAAACAGGTGTGAAATACAGAAAAGGGACATCCATTACCAAGAAACCATAATCAAGAAACATTAAGACAAAGTTCAAAGGCATACTGGGGGTCTTAGTGTTTAAGTTTTAAGTCTTAGTTTTAAGTGCATGTTTTGGGACACGAATCAGTGCACCAGATTACCCCATTTCATTCACTTCAAGATTATTTTTAAAAAATGGAATGGAATTTTCCACTGAATATTTATAAGCTAAGATCTAATAATAAGAAGAGCATAGAAAAATCGCTTTTGTGTAGAAGAGTTGGTCAGTGAATGAAGAATCACTCAGTTAATGAACTGAAAAAAGAGTCGGTCAGTGGACAAATTGAACGAAGACTCGGCCAGTGAATGAAGAATCACTCAGTTAATGAAACAAAACAAATTGAAATTGAATGAATGGCTCATCTATGAATGACGCAAATCAAATAAACACCAGGAGCAACGGCAGGGTGATGAGCCAATACTTGCATCATGCACACATGCAGCGTCACTTTAAGAAATTCTGGGCTCCCTGACAAAATGTTACATTGGGCCCCCTTGGGCCCACTCTAGTCCAGGGCCTGGGAAAAATACCAGCTTCACCACCACAATGGCCTTGACTTAAAGTGCATAACCACCATGCAACAAACATGTTCGGCTTGTACAAATTTCACTGTATTTTGCTTAGCATGGGTCAATCAACATAGCACTTTTCTGATGTATATTAAAGCAGGACAAAGTTAATATGCTGGCTTTACTTCCTAAACAAAGCATCGTTTCCCTGAATTACACAGGAATCATAAACGTGTGCTAACTCAGAGCATTTCCTTATGTAAGGTTGTAATCATATAGCCGAGAGATCCAATATCATGAAAACATTGATTGTAACTATTTAGTTTATCTTAAAAAACACATTTCCATCAGCATTAGGATGTGCATTTACTTAAATGTCACTGCATTTCACTGGGGGCATTTTTGGTGTGTGACTAAGGAAGTTAGGACATTGCGACTGTGATCAGAAGATTGCTGGTTCAATTTTCATGGTCGACAGAGTGAATTTGCCATTAACAAGACCCTTAACCTCCCAACTGCTCCCGGGACTGGATCTTACACTGCTTTCTTAAAAACAAAACTACGTTCGGCACTTTGCATTAAAGTCTCTGCTACGTGAAAAATAAAAATGTCAATTCCACATTCACTTCCCAGAAGGGGAACACATCTTATACCCTTAAACAAAACAGTTCCTCCAAGCATAGGAGCCGCTATAATAAACATCTGCAGTAATGTATGTTAGGATAAGCAAAGAGGGCACTATTTTCCAAGTTCAATTGACATCTCTCAAAATTCTGCAAGTGTGTAAAGGTGTGCCCCAAGATGGGCTGGCATCCTATACAAAGTGTCCTCTGGATAGACGGAACATTATTTTAGATAACAGTTTCTACACTATAAAATGCAATACATTTTGAGTTGTCGGATGTTCTCAGAATGCTTTCTTCAAGTGTTCTGCGATTACTCTTTAACCCACCAGAGCTGTCCTCATATACTACAGTGACGGCCTTCCATTTGTAGAACTGCACGACATCCAGGATGGCTCGGCTGATGGAAGAGTACTCGGGGTACAGGTTGACGTAGAAGGTGTCTCTGTTGTCCGTCGATGGGTGCTTCCATCGCGTCTGCACATGCGGCACCTCCAAGGCGTTGCAGATCGACTGGACGGCGCTGACCGAGGAGCTGTGGGAGGGGCCAAAGATGGCTGCCACACCCAGAGCCAGCTGGTCACAGGCTATTCGGCAGGAAAAGGGAGGCAAACATAGGGTGTTTTTCAATATCAAGAACACAAAGTACATGTTTTTATTCTCTGCAAGAGCACTCTTGCTAACTTGCCTCCTAAGAGTGAACTAGAGATGCAATGAATCATGGGATTTTTATTGTTGCCAAGTATGCAGCCAATGCATGCTTGATATTTGAGGCAGGGCAAGGACGACATCCAGGGATTTTTACTCTCCTCTGTACCACTGTTCTTGAGTATTGAAACCATACTTCAGCAATGGAAGATGGAAGAAGAAAGAAACAGGTACATGACAACACTAGTACGTTCAAGTTCACATATTGATTAACACCCTGAGAGAGTAGAGAGGATTTAGAAAAAAAGGAGGAGGGATTGAAAGGTTACAAATCTGCTCAACTCCTGAGTGACACACAATTTTTTTCGGCTTTTTAAGAGACTCTTGCATGAGGATAACCCCTTTTGTCCTGGTAGGTCATATTTTTGCATTTAAGCTGAGAGCTGGGGATTGGGAGAATCTTTCTGAAAAGCCTCTTTATATATTCATTAAATACATGACCTGAATATCAGTACATGATCGAGGAAGTCATGATACTCACCAGCCCGGATGATTTAAATCAGAGATGAAAACACAAATTGGAGGGACACTGAAACAGGAGGAACATATATTCTAAATGAAGAAGGCGGGGGGGAGGGGGGAGCCAATGGTGAAATACCTCTTCTGGAAGCTTCAAAACTATCAAAGTAGTTGATTCTCTGAATGTCGTACGTCAGTGTGGTGTTTGGCATCAAAGTCCTGTTTCGGTTGATGTTGGTCACAGCAAATTTGAAGGCCAGTTCTTCGACGCTTACAGGTTCACTTTCAAGCGTTTCAAAAATCCCCCCTGAAAAATAAAAACAGGTTTTTAACAGGGAAAATACTGAAAACAATGTAAATATTCCTTTTCAATATTCGTTATTTATTAATCATTATACCTGGTTAAAGTTACTGCAAATGTACACTATTGGCCAAAATTGTGGAAACACCAAGCATTTCTGGCATTACTGCCAGTAACGTTTATAAACAACAATAATAGAATGTTTACAAATATCATACATTGGACGATTAAATTAGTTACTCGAGCAATAGCTCTGCAGTCTCTAAAAACTGGAAATTGTGGTTTCCACAATTTTGGTCACAAGTGAATGTTTTAGTGTTCTTTAGTGTTCACTTTTGGTTAAAGTAAGTTCAAAAGGGTGTACGATACAAAAAAAAATCCTCACACAGTTTAGAGAAATGTTTTCTCAATCAGGACAAATGATAAACACAAAACGGTATTGTTTACGTTGAGGGGTTTCAGACACTTCGTAATCTGAGGCACATTTAACTTTACTTCCTGTCCTTTGGGTGGGAGTATAAACCTCATCATACAACAATCTATTATTACAACAAAAAAACCCTGATAAGACTCTGCTGGAGTGATGTCCCATGTCCTGCCCTGAAATATAATCCAGGTTGCAGATCCCACGATTGTTTATTACCTCTTCTGAGTGGTGGAATGACTAGACTTAAGCAAACAAAGCAAAAACCTATTACAAAATTACTGGTAACACTTTACTGGATGGGGCACAAATACTTAGTAATAATTCAATTACTACTGAAGTGCAAATCATGAACAAATCTTAAAGTCACTACTGAAGATGCGTCACGAATCATTAATGATGAACAACCATGACATCAGCATTTCACTTTCGTTATTCATGATTTGTTCCATTAGTAATTACTTAGTAGTTCCTTCAGTAGTTCACAAAGGTTTACAGAATTAACAGATATAGTAACATACAGTAACTGGTTGGGATAAAAGTTGCATCAATGGTGAATAAAAATGAGATCAGTATTTATCCTGTATTGTTAATGACTTCCTTCAGTAGTTAACCAAGATTTACAAAATTAGCAGATATAGTAGCAAATAGAGTAACTGCTTGAGATAAAACGTGTCACATTTCATTAATGAATTAACATGCGATCAATATGTAACTAAGACTTAGTTTGTGGTTAATATATAAGTAATAGTATAATACTATATTATTTTTGGACAGTCAAGTAAAGCATTATCAAAATACCAATAGTGAATTTCACACAAAAAACTTCTTTAAATGATGGAAACGGGGTGATTTATAGTGACGCAGAAGGCTCCTATATATTGTGTCTGAGTAACTGGAACTTTAGATGGATGGCAGCACAGAAGTGAGTGGTGGGTTCAGTCTGTGCCTTACGGGTGATGGGATTAAAGTACCACCGATGGCGCAGCAGGACTGTAATTTAGGGAGGGGGCAAAGAGCTGGAGAGGGATATAATAACCCACTGTGGACTGGGAGAGGCCGGGGGGGGGGGGGGGGGGGGGGGGGGGGGGGGGGGGGGGGGGGGGGGGGGGGGGGGGGGGGGGGGGGG
>JABFEA020000041.1:15992873-16008127 GCA_019775915.2 Cyphomyrus plagiostoma | reverse complement strand
GGGGGGGTACAAAATAGACTGGTTTAGTTTTGTGCTTCAACATCTCGGGAGTATGAAGCTTAGGAACTGAGTAAAAACTCCGGGGTGATTGTGACAACTGGCTTTCCAAGAGCCCCTGAAGGAAATAAATAACACAGCCCTTGAGTTAACATCTTTCTGTCTGGAAGAAAACCCAAAAAAAACACCCATATTCTGAAGTTCTAAAAATAAAGATTTTGGCAACAAATCGCAGTCAGACAAGTGTAGCTGCCCAAGTCCATGTGCAAATCCCGCCCATTTGAAACTCGATTCACCATGGTGATTGTCCGGAGGTCTCCCCGCCTCCAACGCAAGGCCTTGTTCACTATTGCTCCGATTCCGAGATCTCACTCTGCCAAGCGTTCTCGCCGTTAGGCTCCAAGATATTTTCCCATAGTAAGAGGAAATTGTCTTCTAGGAATTTCCTAAGTAGCCAGAGTGACACACGACGCAGATTCGGTCTGGGTCATCGCCGACGCCATCTCCCAGATGAGAATTTTTGTCGAGTCCGCCCCCCTCCGCCTTGCCTCAGAAAATGTCAGTGTTGGCGCCCACACCTGAATCCTCCCTGCGTACCCACACCACCTCCGGGCTGCCCGCCTCCTCTATGGCACAGTGCTTTTTGAGGTGTGCCATCCTCTGAGCTCTGCAGCTTCCCGTGTCCTGCGGCTCCCCCCCATCGAGTGAGAGGGTCTTGGGGGGGCCTTCGGGACCAGGCTTGGGCTCCAGTGTTCTGACGGACGAGCAGTACTCGTCGTCGTCGCTCAGAATGTCCGTCTCCTTAACCTCTTCTTCCCGGCCCTCGTAGCTCTCCAAGTTGAACTGTTCCTCGACCCAGCGGTCGGTGTCGCCGGTGGCAACGGTGCCAGCCGGCTGTTGAGGCTGCTGAGCAGGGGAGGGGCATGACCGAGACGTCGCACAGGGCTCCTCAGCCGGGGCGCCGTCGAACACAATGTCCGTGTCGATGGTGAAGCGGTTGTGCACCAGCTTGCGTCGGCCGAGGGTGCGAGACGGAACTGAAACTGCACAGAGGACAATGGACACTAATCAGACACGAGCCCACAGCCTCAAACACCTCAGCAGCCCAATAAAACCACAGTTACTGACTTAGTACGTATGTTAAAACAAGCATAACAATCATCAGCACACAGCAAAGGCTAAATCATTCACTTTTTAACTTATTTTTCAAACTGTTTTTTTTAATCCAAAGCCACACAGATGTATGAGGAAGTCGGGGGTTAAGGGTCTTGCTCAGGAGCCCAACAGTGAAATTACTCTACCAATCTGGTGATTTTAACTGACACCCTTCTAATCGCAGGCGCCACATACTAACCCCCTAAGCCAAACATCTCACTTTCACATCACATGTTTCAGTGGCAAACCAGACAGACGCATCAAGTCACTTGCAAAGCGGAGCGGGGGGGCGGACCTACCTGCCCTGTTCATAGAGGGTCGTGAGCCTTTCAGTGCACACAGGCGCTTCCCCCCGAAGGGCACATACTGCTGGTTTGGTGGCAGACTCTCCGTCTTGAGGAGTTGCCTGCGCTGCTTATCCCTGAGGATGGAATGCACCATTTTCAGGAAGTCCTTCTTGCTCTCTGGGGACCTGCGGAAGGAGGGGAACGCAAGGCAAGGGAAGTCAGCACGCCGATCAAGAAAACGATCCGAGCAATGCCTGTCAGTGATCATGACACGTCAATAAGTGTGATTTTTGCCTCCGTTCAGCCTAGGGAGATCACCTAATCCATGTCGGGGGGGGGGGACACACTATGAGCTGCGACAGGGTTTGTAAACTAGCATCGCAACCATTTCTATTAAAAGCCTTTAAAGTAGTTTGTGAAACCTGAAGTGGCTCCGTGTCCCTCGTGATGTGGGTCAGGTTGTCATTTAGCCCAAGCGCCCTTATTGCAGGCTCACCTGCAGCACAGGTGGAACGTCCTCTCCGGCCTCCCCTCCGACTCTGACTTGACATGGACGATCTCGCACATGGATGACACCTCCGAATCTGGGGAGGAGGAAACACGAGGGCAAGGTTTTAACCCGACTAATGTGGCAAGCGTTAGTGGGTCCCGCCCACTGAACCCCAGCCAATGAACAAGCAAGTTATTTACTGCTTTTCGCAGCAGAGCCAACGGCATGGAAAGTTAGGAATAAGGATGACCAATGAGATGCCTGAGCCTTAAATGTTTCCTACACACCAACTCTGGGGGCCTGCTTTAGCCTCGGCCTGGCAGACATATCTATGGGGGCGGCTTCGCGCATCCAAGTCCTGCAGTCCTGACCTCAATTTTGACAAACATGGGAACCAGCTCTCCCATCCTGAACATCCAAGGATAGCCCACCCACTAAGGGGAAGTTCACTCCTCCAGAGAGCGAGGGAAAGGACGGAGAATACACATACGGGCGAAGGAGAAGAAACGACACATTCCGTAATGGATAGTCTGAGAATGGACAGAATTCCCAGATGTGCGTCTAGTTTTATGTTTCACAAATATAACCTCTGAATTGCCAACTAAACTTCAATAAGCTTCCATATAAAGTTCTAGGGCAGGTCTGTTCAACTCACGGTGCTCTAGAGCCGAGCCCTGCTGATTTCCCAGACTTCCTTTACCTGTCAGTCAGGTGTGAAGCCTCTGTGGCTAATTAGAGTCAGTAATCATTAAACTACCTGGGAGAACTGAAAACAAGGCCTGGACCAAATAATTTGAAGAACTCTTCTTTATTTCCTTTATAAATATGAGGAAACATGTAGAACTTCTGTCACTTCTTGTCATTCTCCACAATTTCATTTAGCGTTACCTCCGCTGAAGAGACTAATTTCTAACGAAATACTTTTAAAACTTAAGAATCTAGTATGGACTCTTTCAACAAAGAATTTTGGTGGAACCTTCTAAGACCTTCTAAGATCACAGACCTCAATCTGCCCGTACACATACTTGTACAAATGTACCTGTGCTTCCCAGAGCGCGAACCTGAAGGGCATCAGTGGAAATCATGTGACGGAAGCGGAAGGGATCCTTGTCTTCAGCTATGGAGGCCCGGTGTGATGAACCCTGGGAGAGAAGGTGGTACATGCCAGGTTTTATAGTGAGACAGGCAAGAGCAAATGATGACAGAGTTTACAGCACCACAAGTACTACAGAGCACAAGAGGCAGTAGGGAAATAGTAGGTGCGGATACAGAACTTAGAACACTCTAAATGTGGATAACGGTACACACTGAATCAGGGACCTATATCACACAGTTGGAAGTCCATATAAACTGGGGTACTTTAAATCCATCAAGTTGTCCAACTAATCAACAAATCTGGCTTCCTGATACAGGCACCAGGAGTACTCAGTACTCGCCCGCCTGCTGCAGCATGCAAAGCCACCATTAATTCTCCACATTAGGAGTAAAAGTGCCATCTCTTCTCCACTCTCGTGCCAGAGGAGGAAAGTTCAGTCCAGAAAGCACAAATCCAGACCAAGGTTTTGTTTAAACCAGCCAACTGAGTATAAAGAGTTACAGAGGACTCAGCTGGTTGGGTAAAACAAAACCTTTTGTCTGGATTTATATTCTCTGGACCTGAACTTTTCGCATGCTTATTTCTGCAAAGCAATTTGTTTTTTGTAACGGAGAGCAATGAATAACGACGACACGAGTAAGAACAACACTGTAAAATGACTTCTTTGGCCAGAGTGCTTCAGCTACGATCTAAGTAGTTGTGGTTTTTAATTTTATAAGTTATTCATTTATAGGAAGTGATGGAATGGGCTCCGGAAACTCACTATTTTCTTCTTTTGCTTGGAGCAGTCCTTGTACACAAAGACAACCGCTGTTTTGAAGACTGAAATAGAAAGAACATTTGGTTCAGGGGAGAGAAAATATAATATACACTACTACGCCGTATTAAAGAACCCTGAAGGCTAAATACCTTTATTTCAATGTCAGTATTTGAAGCCTTAAAAAAAACCAAATGATCCGCCTATCACCTCACAGCACGTTCGGCTGAGCTGCCAAAGCGATGTGCTCACATGCAGATTTCCATTACTGCTTTTCTAATTTCATCCATCCAAATAAGCTTCGTGACCTTAGTAATTTGATATAGATGCTTTAAAAAAAAAAAAAAAAAGATTAAAGGGGATTTTGTTAGCGAGTTTTTTTTTTTTTTTTTTTTTGCGATTACTCCCCGGCTGAACACTGCAGAGTACAGGAGGACTGATCTGGGAAGAGCGGCTTTATTGCAGGTGAGACATACCGAAAGCAGCCAGCTCTGGCTCCTTTTTCCACTTCCCCAGCGAGGAGGGGGGGTTGATCCAGGTCACGGAGGTGTGAAGCAAGAGATCTCCCATTGAGAGGTCGGCAACCTGCATCGGAGGGCGGAGAATCTGTGTGAGGCCGAGTGGGACAGAGAGACACCCACGCACACAATCCCACGCTCCAACATCCCAGCCACTCCCCTGTTTCCCTCTCATCACATTGTCCCAAAAAAGGCCCCGTGGCCACTTTCAGGCAGCGTGGAATTAACTGGGATCATCAGCCGTACAAACGGACTGAGGGAGACGCCCAGAGGAGCTGACCTCTTTCTTGTTGCCAGTCTGCTCAGCGATGAGCTGGTCGAACACGGCCCCGTACTCCTCGTGGATCTTCTGCATCTCGTTGATGTGGCTGGCCACCTTGTTCATGGCCTTCATGGCCACTGAGGGCGAATTGGAGGATCGTGGGATACCAGTTAACGGCAGCCTGCTTTAAGAGTCTGACCACAATACACTGCTTCACATTAGTTGGGGGGTGTCGATACAGCCACACACAGGGAGGGGCATTTGCCCCATATGAAAGCTGACTGGAGTCCCCCCCTCCTTCATTCACCAATTCAAAACGTATCATTGGGTGAATTATCATCCCTCTTATGCCGCCCCACCTTAAATAAGTCCTAGAATTGCCCCTGCATGCAGAACACCCCAATGTGTTCCCACTCCATTCCACCTCTCACACACACACACACACACACACACACTCCCTCACCATCTAGGTGGTAGTGCTCCTCACTGTCTGGGTCAGTCAGGGAGTATAGCTCCCTCAGCAGTAGTGGGTACTTCAGCACCCGCTGAATGGGCTTAATCAGGTATGATTCCAGGGTGGACGAGTGTTGCTGTTTGGGGTTCCGTTCATCCAGGAAGGCCTTAAAATCGGGGTCCGTTTTGGCTGGAAGGCAAGTGCACACGCACGGTCAGCGTCACATCTAAAACAGTCCAGGTGGTTTTAATTAAACACTGAAACGTGAGGAAACAGTGGCCGCTAGCCTGGAGGCCGTGATGAGCCAGCAGAAATGAAAACTGCATCTCTCAGTCTCCTTAAATGTCTCACGTCTCCCCTGAGAAATCCCAACCCTAACCTTTCCGCTATCAGAACAGTAATTGCTGGCAGGGAGCTATTTCAGAGAAAGCAGAACTGCAATGCGGCACGGCTCAGGAAGAGGGAAGAGAGAACTTTCACAAGCCCAGAGAGCCCAGCAACCAAACCCCAGGGTAGCAGCAAGGCCCAGATGGCAGCCAAGAGGATACCTTTAGCCAGAACCTTGGGGACCTTGGTGTGGCTAGCACAGAACGCACTGTAGATCTTGAAGCGGTCGGCATAGTACAAGAAGGAGCCCCCCAGGGAGAAAAGCACCTTCTGTGGAGGAGACACATCAGCAGACATGAATCTGGATTCATCTAAAGTGCTTTTCTGCATGTGGGGAGTCACGGCAACAATAATAAGAGTAAGGAGGAGGCAGGCATCAAACGTACTTATGATTAATGAAGTATTATTGGATACTATTATTATTGTTATTATTTTGTATCACTGCTGATAATGGTAATATAAAATGATCATTAGTAATCGTGACCATAACAATGACAGTCCTCTAAAGCGACACGCCCGTCATGGAAGTTCCAGTAATCGGACGCGTTTCGCTTTGTCACACTGGGTTTTTTACAAGACGGCTCCACCTTAAACTGGTCCACGCTCTCGAGCTTCTCCAGATCCGGAACCAGCCTCGTCCCGTCCTCCAGAGTCTTGAGAAACTCCAGCTGGAATTCGACCATCTCAGGCAAGTTCCCAAACAGCACGTCCAGCTACCGAGAGACAAACCGATTTCACTCAAGGAGTTACTGGTTTTTGGGAAGTATGATATATTTCTGCATGTACTGTACATAAAGTGGAATCCATATTCACTGTGGGCCTGTTTGAAAGCCATCTCCCAAAACACTAAAACACAAAATTCTCTCTTACATATCACATGACTTAGTAATCTGGTTATTTTTAGTCAAGACCACAAGATACAGGTTTTACAGACACCAAAGAACACCACTGGGAGTCAACTTTCCAGTTTCATCTACTGCCCAGAAACACATTATATTACATTTATTTAGTAGACGGTTTTATTTTATCCAAAGAGAACATAAAAATTGAGAATCCAGGATCAGATACCCCCAGTACGTCGGGGATAAGGGCCCTGCTCAGGAGGCTGACAGTGAAGATAGTCTGTCAACTCCAGGCTTTGACCCGGCAACCTCCCGATCACAGGCATAGAATCTTATCCCACTAAGCCATAGAGCACCTCATGCCATAACAACGGAGTAGCCGTGATGTGGACAGAAACGCGATGCTGCCATACCTCATCCTGTGTGAGGAAGCTCTCCTTCTGCAGGGGAGTCAGGTACCTCTCGATAAGGCAGTTCAGGTCCTGAAAGACAACCGCAGTTTCTCGAACAGACGACTTCTTACGTCAAACGACCAGAGAGGAGAGCCTCAGTGCCGCCGTCACCTTAGACGGGCTCCGAGGGCCGATGTGACCAGCTTCGGGCGTCTGCCTCGAGTTATATTTTTGGTATTACGACTCATCACACTCCGAGGGACAGAGTCAGCCTCCTCCTCCGGATTTTAATTACACGTCGACCCGTTAATTGCACATATCACATTTGGAGAAGAGAAACTGAACCTGGAAAGGTTCTCAGACAGGCCGCTCAGGGGCTGACACAAAACCAAGCCGAGCTTAAAGAAAGAGACACGTTTCGGTGGCCATAAGTGTGTCAGCTGAGCCTCTTAGCCACGGGGACGTGCCCCCGGAACAGTCCGGCAAAAATCACTCAGCGGCACAAGACGTCCCAGCGGCGGTACTGACTTTGACGTAGGTCCTCTCCGTCTCCACCAGCTCGCAGACGACCTTGCGGAGCTTGTCGGCGTCGGAGAGCTGGCGCGGGGTGGCGGCCGGCGGCAGAGGGGCCGAGTCGGGGGTGCCGGCGGGGGCGAACTCCGACAGATTCATGTCATGGAGGCTGCGGCAGAAGGCGGTGACCTGATCCGTGCTCTGGAAAAAAAAATGGAAAAAATGGAGAGAGAAAAAAAAATTATGGAGACTGAAGAAAAGGAGGGACATGACACACGCCCCAGAGGAGAAGTAAGGACCCTCTCTGAAAGCCTCATTCCTGCTAAAACTGCAAACCTCACCAGCTCTTGCCACCTTCCTCTGAGGCTTAATTGGGTCGCATACACCTGGTCTGACAGCGAAGCACACAGGTGTAGAGTGACAGCTCACAAAAAAATGAATAATTTACACTCATTTGATCTATTTCCAGCTCCTATCATAGCTGTCTGCTCATCACCCCGCCTCTGCCTCCATTCTGATGCTCTGGTTGGGGGGTTTGCGCAGAACACACTCCACAGCAGGACAGCCCCCAGGATGTGACAAAGGATGAGCCCCAAGGGCATGAAATGGGCACAGGTTGGTGTCCCTGGGTCAATGGGCATGATGGGATGTGAACCAGACACCAGGGCGCCCACAGCTTTACCAGAACCTGAAGATTGTTATCCGGGGACACAACCACAGGCATTAATCGGCAAATTCATAGTCCGATTTCCTCACCACTGCTCCACCTACTGGTCGATATTATAATCGCAATCCCACGCCTGTCCCACAGGAAATCAGTTAAACCTCCATCTAGAGAAGCGTGGCTAGCATCCCACTGCTAGGATATGTCAATGTCCAAATTTTACCTGCTCACATAGACCGCACCCACCCCCATATACGGTCATGTTGAGGCATTCAGCCAGACTGCACTAAGAGTGGGACTGTCGTGCACTTGAAGCCTCAGTCTCCCTCACAGATGTCCCTGAAGGACAAGTAGCTGGAAGCATCACACAGCGAATCTGTGGGGTGCAACATGCACGTCCTCCCTGACGTCGGTATAAATAGCCTGCACGCCCTCCCTGCCCTTTCTGATTCTCTTCGCTGCCTCTGCTCGTACACTAGGACTCGCCTGGATTGAAGAAATGCAGGGCCGTGGGGGTGGGGTGCAATGCAACACAAAAATAGCCCGGCCGTGAAGCTAAACCCACCGTGCGATCGATGCTCCGCACCAGAAGCAAGAGGAGCCAGCGCTGCCCCCCCACCCCCCCACCCCAAACACAAATGCTTCATTCGGGATGAAATGAGAAGTACATTTACAAGAAAATCCTCTTAGATCCTCCGCAGGAGGGGGGGAAGAATGTAAAGAGATATTTAAAGATGCTGTATAAGAAGGAAAAAAAACTACAACAGCCTCATCTGGGGCAGCAATCGCCTCACAGTCTGGTGCCACTTCAAGGTCGTCCATGTTTACGGACTCACTGTTGGATTTTAAAGAACCCTGCAGCTGAGAGGAAGTGGAAGTTCTGTAGGTGTGTGTGTGGGGGGAGGCAAGTCTTTCTGCAGAGATCAGCAAAGGCTAAATGGGATTAAGTATGAGGATTAAGAGCAAATTTTTAACCACCGCCGTGAGCGAGTGGCGTGCTTGTGGTCCGGCCCTGAATGTATAAGCGCTGGGCTGAAACGGGGAGATAAGGCCCGAACACTTCAGCATTCTGGACGTGCGGGACATTAAGACCCATTCTAGTAAATGGCTAAAAACTAACGCTAAAAACACTGGTGGAAAGCTAGCCTAGTATGTCACCTGATAGGTTGACGTGATGTGTCGCATGATCCGGGGATCGAATCAGCTGCTCAGTATATAAATTCTAGAATCAGAATCAAAATGTTTTTATTAATCACTAGGGAAATTGTTTTTTGTAATTATAGATCACAGAGTTTGCAGGTACACGACGGCTCCCGCAAATGCACATGGATGATGAGAGCCCAGGGCACGTGGAGAACATGCAGAATGCAGTCAGCCTTCTGGAGAAGGTGAGCTAGTAGCAGAAGGTTGGGGGGGGGGGTACAGCGAGCACGGATGGCAGCTCTCACTAACGAGTCTGGACAGCGAGTCCAAAGCATGAAAATGGAGGGTGGTGGGTGGTGGTGTGACTGCCCCAAGATGTAACCAAAAAGGGGACTCAAACAAAGCATACTGAATAACCACAGTAAAGAAAAAGGGCACCCAAACAAAACATTAAATGACCACAGTAAACAAACAAGAGAGCCAAGCAAAACACATTCAATGACAACCGTAAACAAAAAAAAGGGAACGCAAACCAAACACATTAAATAACCACTGTAAACAAAAAGGGGAACCAAAGGAAAAAAAAACAATAAAATAACCACAGTAAACAAAAATGGGACCAAACATAACACATTCAATAACACATTCAAAGTAAACAAAAGGGAGACCCAAACAAAAAAGCAGGACCGCACAAACAAAAAAAAGCAGATCCAAACAAACCACTTGACAGGGCATCAGGTCAGGACAAGACAACAGTACCAAAATGCCAAAACGAAAAACCCAATAGCATGAGACATTGCTGCCACGGCCCACCCCCCTGCCCCCCCCAGCAGCTCACCAGGTGCAGCATGGAGTACAGCGATGAGCGTTTGCCGTTCCGGCTTCTCCTCAGCACAGACATGGTCGCCACTCGCGGGGGGTCACGGCGTTCGGGGTAGGGGGCAGGGAGGGGGGAGGATGAGGGCGAGGGCAGATACGTAACCACCTGCCAGAATCCTGGGTCACGGCCCTCGGTTCGAGCTCAGCGCCACGGTGCTATCAAACAAATATCATTCGGTTTCCTCTTCCATTGGAAATTTAAAGCCACAGCGAAACACAGAGAGACATGGTGCAGCCTGAGAGGGGAAGGTGTCTGGGACAGAGGCCGTCCCAATCCAAAGGTGCCACTTCCTGACACTCGAGCCACGCCGATACACTCCTCGTGTAATTGCCCCCCCCGACAGCATGCTAGGCGCGCACGCAAACACACCCGCAGACCCACAGCGGCGTCGTCAACAACAAAACGCCGACAATGCCTCCGCAGACGGGGAGGGCTGGGAGATGAAAGGAGCAGGAAGGTATGGAGCAAAGGAGAGAGAGATAGAGAGAGAGAGGGGGGGGGCGGATGGGGGTGGCGTCTGGAGCCGTCCGTGCGGCGTCGCCCACCCCCCCACCTCTTGGGGCTGAGGAGGAGACAGAAAGATGAGAAGCTTCCTCATTCTGACCCCGAGACACTAACGAAGGACCTGCAGCTATGAGCTGACAGGAACTGATCCAAATATGAACTCAAGGTGCTCGCCTGACAACAGGACAGCCAGCACGGAAAGCTAGAAGAGACCCTTAAAGACCCCCCCCCACACTTCTTATTTCCCACCCAATCAATCTCTTACGGAGACTGAACTGATTATGATTTGCAGGCTTGAATTAGGGGTGCAGATACAAAACTGCAGGATCCACCATTACAATTGCCTCCTGGGGACAAATTTATTAAGTCTTAGGTGGACAGTTAATTGCGGTGGCCACTGCAGAATCTGGTCGGGTGCCCGGGCTTGCTCTCTCGGGGGTGTCACTGAGCACCAAGCCCCCCCCCCCGCCCCATGCCCCCCAACAAGCACATGCGTGTGTGCATGCGTTTCTAAATAGACAGTTATGTCACCCAAACTGCCGACTCCCCGCACTCTGGAATGACGAGCAGTGTCGGCTCAGAAAGCCCGCCCGCTCTTTAACGACACTCATTGGGCCTCCCGGCTGGGAGTTTTTGGCTCCACTGGGAAGCATCTCCCCCTGGGGGGAAAAAAAAATGCCCAAAAAAAGGCACTCCCCCAAGAAGGCCTGCACATCCTCCAACATGCCTCCCCGCCTAAAAGGCCGACAGGTCCCTGGGACGCATTCCTCGCCAAGAATTTGGCAGACCAAAAATCATGCCCCAGCACCCAAAACAAGAAAAGCAATAGCAAAGAATTTCAAAACACATAATCGGACACGAGCGCACAATGCTGCCGGACAACTAAACGGACAGAAGTACAAATTCCTCTTGTCCAGAGAGAATGAGACTGGTACCAAGCCAGCAGATCAAAGAAGGACCGAAAATAAAAGAGAAAATTTGAATAAAAAAGCACAGATCCACAGCAAGGATTGCAGTAAAGCTGGAAGTTTGCAACATTTTTTTTTTAACAGAAAGGAGAAAAGGGAAGCAAATAGATACGGTCTTACCTTCGAGCAGAAGCACAGTGACAGGGAGAGTGCAGATGGGTACGCTGCATGCTTAGTGAGGGCGGAGACGACACGTTCCAACCTGTTCCCTAGCCCCTATAGCAAGAATGGAATGTTTCGGCAGGCATCTTCCCTCCCGCACACAAAGTCTCCGTGTCTAGGGGCACCGCATAAACGCCGAGGTATTTCTAGAGACGCGCACTGTCAGAAAGCACAGAATGATTCGGGAAAAAAAATCAAGGATCTCAAAGATCTTTTCATAGCTGTTGCTCATTCACCCAGGCACGTTTGCTCCGAAGTTTGTTCACCCCTCGTTTTACCGGCCTGAACGTGCCAGAGCAAGCGCAGTGACCTACGGCCTCAACTGTGCAGCAACGGCGCTGACCTGCATGACATGAATACCCAAAGCCCTCCACTTATCTAATGGGATGCAGGAAAGGAAGCCGCACAGTCTCAGGAAAGGGGAGAGAGCCGGTCTTCCTTATCTGACACTTTCAAGGAGGAAGCGTTCTCCTGCTGGTCAGCATCTGCTTCCGCTGAGGCAGAACACCAACAGTCAGACCGGTTCTTGCTCTGAAACGCTTTAAGCACTCAGCACAGGCTCCTGTATCTAGAGACCAGGTCCTTCTGAGGCAGGCTCACGACTGATAAGGAGGAACCTGCTTCTCAGAGCTGTTTTTTGGGTCCCTCACCCCTTCTGAACCAGGCCTGGGGACACCAGGTGGATCACCGAGCTCGAAGCCCCATCACGGTGACAAACACGGAACGGTGCTGTCACTTCTGGAGAGTTATCGAGACTGTCAGCCGGAACCACAAACTGCTGAAAATGCAAGATGCTGAAAGCACCATCCGCCCATGTCTAACAGACAAAAGCTTCGCACTAATGACTGTACATTTTTTTTTTTAAGAGGGCACGCAAAAGCTCGCTGCTCAAGCGTACCACAGGAGAGCCTCTCCTCAGATTTAATCTATCAACCTATTAATAAATCTATAGTCACTGAACTTCCAATGGAACGATGAACATGCAAATTACAGCCTGACCAACACTAAAACTTTGTTTCAAGTAGGGTTACAGTTTAAAAGGAGCTAAAAATCAACCAATAACACAAGGTTGCTAATTTTCCTCAGATGGCTGGTGTGAGATTTTCAATTTGATTTCAATTTCAGACCAGTCTGCACACTCATTTACATTAGACTTTTATTACCTTTTAAAATAGCCTGTAGGGTTTGGAAAGCACCCCAACACGTTTAATGTAGGTCATTTTAAGGTTTAAAATGGAATAACAGATTCTCCGTAAGATTCCTTGCATAAGCGTGAGTGAAAGCACTATGGTCACACCAAATGCCTTAATATCATAAGCTGATATAATTAAAACAAGTATGTGTTATATAATTTAATGATATAATTTGAATTAAACAGACATCAATCGTTTTAAACAGTGGGCTGAGACAAAACAATGGATTTGAGTCAATTTGTCTAACTCAAACTGCAAAAACTTACCTTAATATAAACCTTCACTATAAAATTATACTTTCTTCCCACTTGTAAGATATCAGTAAATCAACAGCAGGCACCCCTTCCAGAACCACAAATACAGGAATGTAAAATAGTTTACATTTAAACAAAAACATACAATAAAAACTACTTGCCATTTCAAGGTTTAACAGAAAATAAGTGATTCAGTGACAAGAACACAGAATGGATGAGGAAATGAATATTGGAAGAAGCACAATTTGGCACAGAAGTTGCTTCCTTGTGCTTGTACCCCGAGTAATCCATCTTTTTATTTACGATATCAATACTAAAAGCACGACTGAACCAAGAGCTAAATTAGTCACCTGTAGCTTCTTTCTTTCACTCCATCTCTCACACCGTAATGCTTGCAAATTTTGACTGACGCGAATATATATTTTTGGCTAACGTCACGGATACCGACACCTGGTTAATCTGTGAGTCACTTATGCTGGGGGGGGTGAAACTCGCCAAGCAGGTTGCCAAATCTCGCTGGCACACATAGGCGGAATGGCACTGGCTTTGTTTTTTTTTTGTTTTTTTTTTTATTCTGTGGAAAACACACATCACCAGATCGACCGGTGTGATTTAGTGATGGGTTAAAAATATCTCCTAAGCAGTGAATGAGCTAAAGTACACCCTCGCCGTCCGTCACAGGAAGTGGAAACATCACCGGTATTACAGTAGTTACGTCGTCAGCTCTTATGCTCTTAACTTTGACTGTCGATTATGTTTAAGTATCAGCCGGTAATATAATCGGCCTGGACTGACACATCGGACTGATGCTGATATCTTGATTTTAACAAACATCCGCCAAGAAGTCAATCTATATGTCTGGCATCTCTACTTGCAAATATTCTTTGGTGTTTTAGTTCACTTACGGAGTAGTGACCAGTTCTTCAAAATGCACCTAGTAGGCTTGGGGGACCATGTGTAGCGCGGTGGGTTAGGATTCTAGAAGGCTACCAGTTCAAAGCCCAGTCGACAGACTGATTTCACTGTCGGGCCCCTGAGTGAGGTCCTTAACCCCCAATTCCTCCAGGGACTGACTGACCCTGCATTCAATTGTATGCCGCTGTGGATAAAAGCACCAGCTAAAAAAAATGGTGACTCAAGCCACCTTATAATTTAACCTTAACAAGAAAACAACATGAACTCCCAAACATTAACAGATTAAAAGTACATGGCCTGTTTCAGAAGAGTGCCTTACAAATAAAGTTGGTCACACGTAAAAAGAACAGCTGTGTCTAATCATTTTGGAATAAAACAATTATCCCCAAATCGATCACTAACATCTCCTTTATGGTAAGTATGTCTATGCGTATGCTGATGTCTATGTGTATCCCCTTGATTCAGACAACAGAACACAAATGCCTTTAATTTTAGGTGTCTTTTTCGTGCCTGTTTTCACTTATTTAAATGTAGATTACTGTCTGTTTCCAGCCTTTTTACATTCCATTTTGCAAAATTACTGAATATGTTTAGTAGGATGAGGCAGTTTGCTTTTTTTTTGATGAAATCCATGAGCAATGCTGGTTGCTTGTCTCATGTTCTGAATGTCTGACTGTTAAACAAATTTTAAAAATCACTGCGAATGAATTTTCCCTGCCCCTCAGAAAATATAACTGCATTCACTGACAACTCAACCCTAGACTGATCTGCAAAAAAAACTTAACACTTACTAACAATTCAAGAATAAAGGTGGTCTGTCATAAAACGAGGAGTAC
The DNA here is from genome assembly GCA_019775915.2 of Cyphomyrus plagiostoma. NCBI lineage: Eukaryota > Metazoa > Chordata > Actinopteri > Osteoglossiformes > Mormyridae > Cyphomyrus > Cyphomyrus plagiostoma. The sequence continues at coordinate 15,993,458 of JABFEA020000041.1, read as the reverse complement.
ATCATCATTTCTAGACAGTTAGAGAGGGTCGGTGTGAGGCATAGTGAGTTAGACCTCTGTACTTGTGATCGGAAGGTTCCTGGTTCGATCTTGGTTCGAATCACATGCATGCCAGGATAGTCACATCCAATGGGCCATGGTCCTGAACCATCTCTCCCCAAAATACCCCAGGAGTCCTTCGCTCTCAATCATGTGTACGTCTCAAAGGAGAGCATGATGGGATATATGAAAAGAGGCTTTCGACATACTTCTGCAAGTGGAAAGTAAAGCATCACTTTATTATAAGTATGAAGAGAAACATTATCAGAGGGATTTTAGCTAACACGGTTTGGCTGGATTTGTTTTACACAGTTTAGCTAATTTAGTCACACTTAATGCTGCAAGGAAGACAACCTACAAGACTGTCATCCCACATAACCGCTTTTCTCCAAACCGCCTAAGCAATTCAGACTGTAATTTATCACCTTAAAGTGTAGCATGTAATCAAGCAATTAGAACGCGGGCATAATTAAAAGGCGACCCTTTCCGCCAAGCCAGAGATCACCAATGCCATCAGATGATTATCCATGCTTACGACGGCTGCCT
>JABFEA020000041.1:15967236-15983491 GCA_019775915.2 Cyphomyrus plagiostoma | reverse complement strand
TTTCCTTCCCCTTTTTTATTTTTTTCTTTTCCCCACACCCAACACAACACCAACCAAACAAAACATACACACGATTTTGGGCCCCCTGCCCCCCCTCCCCCCCCCCCCCCCCCGCCCTCCTCCCCCCCCCCTTCCCCCTCCCCTCCCCCCCGCCCTCTGTGGGCCCGTCCGCCCCCCCCCCCCCCCCCCCCCGAGGACTGGGTTGAGAAACACTGATAAAAAGGTGTTTTATTCAAATTTAAAAATATATTAAAATATGACTGGGTGGTAATGCAAATTATACAGACATATGTGTATGGATGTGTAAAATAATACTGACAAAATAAGAATAGTAGAAACGGAAATGGGGGGGCGGCGATGATGGCGCGTGACGGGACCTGATTGAGACTGGGTCGCCCCTTCGTCTTCTTCTTAGAGGTAGTGTCCAGCCCCCAGAGGGAAGAGAACCTGCTCTTCCGTTTGCTGGACGACCGTGATAAGGCCTGGGTTCTCCTCCGCACCCCGCTCTCCATGCGTGCCGCCACCTGCGCACAAGGGCGTTCCTTCAGGGCAGTGGAGAAGGTGGGGGCTGGACAGCTATGGCTCACCGTGTCCTCGCCCCCAGCACACCCTCCCCGCCCAGAGCCTCGCCTCGCACCCTTAGGCACGAGACGACAGGGACACGTGAAGGCCTGGTCCGTGAATGCCCGTGCCATGCGTGTGAAGTGTGCTGGTACACACCCACCTTGAAACTGCGGCCGAATATTGTGGATTGTGCACAAAGGCTGGATTGAGCAAAATCGGTTATGAACTACAGACATGGATCCAGTCGGTGGAAATCGCCCCGAGCCAAATAAGCCAAAGCAATACAGTCGATACAAGACCTACAGGATGCATTTGACCAAAAGCAACAACCAGTTACTGAAAACCGATAATGGCACTGAGATCTTCTTAACTGAACATGCACTGATATATTAGCAGATTGATCCCATGTCACCCTACTTAAGTTTTTGTCTTTCTTCCGCTACATTACAGCCACATTAACAAGAGCAGAACTGAGTCTGCTGCTGATCACAGAGGGCGAGGAGCGGACAGACATGCTCATCTGTCAAGTGCGAGTCACACAATAACAGAGAGCAGCACATCTGGGTTTGAGGAGGAGGGGGAGCTCGCTGCCCTGCTTATATCCGGCAGAAACCCCTTAGGAAGCATTTCTTGGAATCTATGGTGGAGGTTTAAGCTGCTACAGGTCCCACATGCTACGAATGCAAATTCAACAAAAAAAAAATTGACTTTTTTTTTTAGTATGCTACTTTGAAAAAGGACCTGAGGGCAGGTGGGGCGGTGAGGGGGGGGGGGGGCGGCATGGCGGAGTCTCTGTTGCCACACTATGGATTAAACTCCCTCCCAATTTAAAGACACTGCCTCTTTAAATCCGTGATCAACACACTTGAGGCTACAGGACAAAGGATGTTGACACAAGCCCCTGCTGTCACCCCACCCTCCTCTGAGTGCCAGACTCCCAACAATCAATGAGCGACTGGTGATTTTATGCAACAGTGACAAATCAGAGCAATGTGTCCCAGGGTGTAACTGGATGCCTCACATTCCATACTAACGCATGGAGAAATGAATTATGGTGAAAATAATGGCACATTTAGCTGCAAATTGAGCATTTAGATGACCTGGCCCTGTTTAGGGTGACACTACAGGAACACCTCATGCAATGACTACAGGGGTGTGTGCCAGAACGTGCCCCATTAAGCATTTACTGCTTTTTCACGAGTCAGTAAATTCAACTTCACATTACTTAAAGATCCGATGGCTTCCTCTCAGTTCCCATGAGCGTATACGTTCACGTTATATCATCTCGTCAAACCATCTACGCGGGGACGAGCGTACCAGAGCGTGGAAGGACGAGACGGAGAAGATCCCCAGACGACCCATGACCAGCTTGGTGGGGCGGGAGGCGAAGGCGAGCAGGCGCTTGGGATTGGGCAGCTCGCCGCCCTGCAGGCTGGCCAGGTAACAGCGGAATCGGAACAGATCCACGTGAAACTGCTCCAGGTTCTGCTCCCACAGAAAGATCTGAGCCAGAGGCAGAAAACACAAAGACAGAGTCAGATGGGCGTGTGAGGGTTCAGCCACAGGAAGATAACTGACCTTCATTGCACATCAACTTGGACATAAGCGGTCGCCCCATATTGCCTATGAAATCATCCCATTGTTCCACTGTCCTCATTATTCCACATTCTAATTATTTGTATACTGCTGTATATTTTCTGTACATTTTCTGCATTGGGCTCTCTGAGCAGTTAGTCCCATTGCTTACCAGTATATATTCTGTGTTGCTGATTGGTTATCGCTCTATGATACCACTTTGCTATTTCTGTCATCTTTGTTAATCGAGCCAATCACCCCAAAACAAACTCCCTGTACTCGGGCTGTATGTGGCGAACAAACTGGATAAAACAGAATCTAACTCCGTGGTAGTGAGGGTTTGCGTAGAGCTCCATCCTGCTTCTCTGACACTCCCAGACTTCACGTTAGGGATTAAGGATGGTGCCATTCGGCTTAACTGCAGCGCCGGTGGAGATGTACTGCCCGGACGGAATGGGACTGCGGCGACTGTCCGCTGGGACTTAACCTATCAGTCACAGAACTGTAGAGGCAGAGATAACAGGACTGCCAGATAAGAAGAGAACAAAGCAGGGTGTTGTGCAGGCAGCTAAACAAAGGCTTGGTCTGTACTTCTCAGCTTCAAAGAGGCCAACACACAGGCTAGAATTCACTAATGACTGGCCAGGTGGTCCCTGTTTACCGCCATAAACAGATATGAGCTAAAGTCCAAGGTTTAGGTGCGATGATGACAAAGAATGCAACAGTAAATAGCTTTCAGTAGCTGGCAATGCCACAGATTCAGGGTGCAGTTACGATTTTCATAATCTCATCAGAAAACCTGCTATTAAATGACTGGAGTTACGGCTTTGTGGGTGGGGTGGGGGCTACGCCTCGCACCAGGCCCCATTTTCCCACACTGCTCAGGCATCCACTGCCTCCCAGTACCTGTTCCAGTATGGTCTTCCTCTTCTTGGCGTCGGTGACGGTGGACAGCTGCATGTCACCCATCTTTTTCATCTTCTCGTCCATGTCGATCTTCTGCTCCAGCTTCTTGATCTCCGAGCGTAGCAGGCGCAAGGTGTCCTCGCGATGGTGCTGGCGGGCCACCGCCGCAGCGCAGGCCGAGTGAATCGCCGTGATCCAGTTCTCCAGCTCGGTCTGGCTGGACGTCTACAGACAACGTGAGGAGGGGGGGGATGGAGAAAGGCGTGAGCGCCAAAGAGCTTACTGAGAATTACAGTTTATGGATCTCAATGGCAGAGATATGCTATAAACCGCCGCTCTCAAACTTAAATAACTGAAGGTCCAGAGGCGGGGAAGCCTTCTCCAAGGCAGAGAGAATGAGATATATATTTTTTTTTTATCCAAGAGAGAAACGGGAGAGAACAAAAAAAATATATGCAAAACAAAAACGAGAGATCGATCTGCAAGCCAGATTTAATATCGGATTAACCGCATGTCACGCACGAGCCGTATAAAACTGTATTGCAGGGTGGCAGCTTCACACCTCGGTCATAAGGAATACAACTCAAAATGACCCACTTGAGGCGATGTTCTTTGTATACATTTAGGATAAATCACATCACCTTGGAGTGATGCAGCGTCCATTTCCAGCATGCCTCATCTCTGTCGCTTGTGTCAGTGTTTTACATATTTCTGACTGTGTTCCTGTGTCTAAATAGCGCACTTGACAGAATGCCAAATACGTTACAGCAATCCGGATGACAAAAAAAACCTGACAGGTATCAACCTGTGTTCTTAGAATACCAGGACCTCATTTTGTTCCAAAGGACCATTTGTTAAAACTAATTATACCCCTTTGTGAGTATTCACAATCCTCTTCTTGGTGGCAGGATTGTCAGCATATCAAATAGTCTACAATAAAAATAAGGGTAAAGCACATGGGGGGGGGGGGGTGTCTTTGCTCACGAATACTGGACAAGGACACAGATGTGGCAAGAGCAGAATCTGCATTGTAGACATGGCGGCGTAACAGCTAAGCTGACAGGATGTGGAGTGCGGACGCGGCTCGCGCTCCAGCCACCTGGAAGAGGAAGGCGTCCCCCAGGGAGTTACTGAGGCAGAACACAAAGTCCTTCTTAGGATGCTCAGGCACGGCCTGCACGATGCTGTTCTCTACCCAGACGGCGTGCTTTGGGACGCTGTTGTGGTCGATCCCAGAACGTCCATCCGTCTCGTAGAAAAACAAAGTACAAGCTGAAATATGGGACAGAGAACCAAGTCAACAGGTTAGCGACGTGCGTTCCGGTCTCGACCACTGGGGCGAGACTGTACTTCAACTAGATCGACAGGAGAGTGTGCGGTCTGTCACAAAACCTCTCGTTTAAGGCACAGAAACGGGAAATAAATCTGAGAACACAAACGGACCACACGGATCCAGCCCTGCACTTATGGATCCACTCCTTTACCTGGAAGCGAGAAGTTCTGCTCACCAGAAATCAAATCCAAATCAAATCACTTTACTGTAACTTGACACTTGGTAAACACGAGCTAATGAAACACTTGTGTGCCACAAGAGCAATGATTAAGTGACACAAATAAAACAAAGAAAATGAAACGAGACAAGACAATAGTCCAATAGGAAGTATACGGGAAATAGTGATATACAGCATTGTACTACTAAATAGTGCTCAAATTGGAACAATAGATAGACACAACAAACAGCCTTATGAGTATGAGGACGGGTGGTGGATATGGATGATGGGACGGATCACTGAAGCCATCATTCCAATTAATCGCATGTCAAAGACAGGCACTGCAGGGTTTAGCAATGTTCTGGGATAAATTAGATTACATTGTGGCAGAGGACGACATTGGGGGGAGGAGTCACACATCTCATTGTTCATGCATTGTATCGGAGTGTGAAATGTAATTACATGGCCCTCCAGCAAAAACAGAACAAAAACTGAATTTATAAGAAGCGCCCACCTTTGAGGGAGACCCAGTAGCGTTTCCACTTGCGCCGGGCCGCCGGTTCTACCTTCTTATTCTTCTTATGCACCAGGAAGTTCTTGACGGCAAGAGCGCCAGCCTTGCGCACGGTGCCCTGGACGGTGCTGAGCAGGGCGTCGGACTGGTAGGCGGAACTCAGGGTGCCACTGCTCTGCTCGTCGCTGACGGCCGAGCCGGCCTCCTCCAGGCACTCCGCCGTCCGGTACGAGCTCATCTCCAGCTCATGCCGGAAGTTCTCGTACACGCCCTGGATGCTGTCACTGGGGCCCGGTCCGCCGCCTCCTCCGCTGCTGCTGCCGCTGTCGCTGCCCGCGAACATGCCGCTGCCCGCCGTCGAGTACATGGAGTAGGACGCCGACATGGCCTTGCAGTGCCGCGGCCGGGGCTCGGCCTCCGCTGCCACTCCGTCGATGCCGCTGTCGCCGAATTCGCTGCCCTCTCCCGCTGTGACATCCTGCAGGCACAGATACCAGCTTGGCTCGCTCTGGTCTCTCATCTACACGTGACACATTCCCTTCCCCTGGGGGACTGAAACAGCCTGCATAATTCCCGAATTGTACGTAAAAGGTGATGAGACACGTCTTCATACATCAGAGTTGGAACTTTGCGGATCAAGTTCCATCACACGGGCCCGGAAACAGGTGCCCAACCCTTGGGTTGATGCAGGGCCCGCGGGGCATGTATATGCAGTCATGCAACCCGGAGGCCAAGGGAAGCCAAAGGGTGAGGCAGCGTCGCAACACATTAATCAAAAGTCAAGTGTAATGAGCTCTCCGAATCGGACTGCTAACTCATCCTCATTACAAAAGATCGAGCACTTCCCAGAACAGAGAACACGAAAAAAAATGCTGCACTTCTGGTGACCTCTGAGTGAACTCAAGGGAAGCTGAGCGACGAGCCCCTCGGACGCAGGACTTGCAAGCGATTTAAGTGAGGTGCTGTGGGATTTAAGTGAAGTGCTGCGGGATTTAAGTGAGGTGAGGTGTGTGCCGCCGATGGACGCCATGGGAAATGGCGGGGAAACGGTCCAGATGATTTGAAATTGAAATGAGGAGGAATGTGTTTGAGCACAGTCTGATACCATAATAAGACCTCTGTGTTTTTACATTTGACCCTTTTGGCTTCTGAGAGACGTACAGGCAGTGTAAATTGAGGGGGGGAGGATGACTCAGCTCCGAGATTGCCGCCCCCAGAACTGGGTTATTCACATCACATTGCATTGCACATGTATACACAAGATGGCGGAAATCTGCAGTCCAAGGCCCACAAGGGCAGATATTACGCATTCCCAAAATTGCTGATGTTCTCCACACTTGTTCTAGACTAATGTTTCCAAACCAGTCCTTGGGGTCCCCCAGACAATCCACACACTTGCTCCATCTCAGCTCCCTGTACACCGGTATCAGGTATTCGGGTTCTTGACTACATGTTTAGTTCAGGTATTCTGGGCACTGGGAGGGTGCAAAAATGTGAACTGTCTGGGGGGTCCTTAAGGACTTGGTTGTAAAACACTATCCTGCAGTGCAAATACTAAAAAGAAGCTGTCTGGAGGAATTGATTAGGCAATAATGAACACAAGTGAGAGAGCTACTCACGTTAGTGGTCTGAGCCCGCCGGACCTGCGTGGTGGTGCACAGCACCCCCTGCTGGCTCTCTGACAGACAATGCGAGCGGCGGCAGGGCAGTGTGTACGCACTGTAGGCATTGCCATCGTCGTCGGCAGGAGACAACAATTTGTCGCCCCCCTCATCGGTTGCCCTGTTGCCGTCACGGGGGTACTTGGGAATGCGGTGCCGGGGGGGCCTCAGGGAAGGGACCTTTGGGCTGCAGAGTCGGTCCAGGGAAGCAGCACGGTCGGGAGGAGACAGCGGCTCCCCTGTGGGCGGGGGGCTGGGCGGGGGCGGCTCGTCCACATCACCAAAGTCCTTCTCGTCGGCCGTGTCGATGATCTCCTCTGTGCTGGTGAGGTTCTCTTGGCTGAGGTCGGACAGCGAAAACTCCAGGCTGTCCTCGCGCCACATGTCAGCCGACTTGGACCTCTTCTGCTTGAAGCCCCCATTGGCGTCTCCGGCAGCTTCCCGCGGCCCGTCTTTCACCCTCTGCAGGTAGGTCTCCTCCCTGGGCGGCGGTACCTCCAGGTCTGGGGCCACCACCAGCGCCTTGTTGGCGGCCGCAGACGTTTCCGCCGGGTGGTGGTGGAAGGAGACAGGCCGCAGGTTCATCGCGACGCGGTCCACCCAGATGGGGCTTCCGAAATCTCCCAGGACGTCACCGTCACTGTAGAGGTCCAGGCCGTTGTCAGCCAGCGACTGGGGGATGCTGGGGGTGCTGCTGGACCTGGTGCTGGTCTCCGAGTTGCGGTGCTCCGCCTTGCCCGTGGAGGCGTGCCGAAGCCGCCGTGACTGCTTGCCGGAGATGCGGAGGGACCTGGACATGTGCTTGCGGGAGAGGTGCCCATGCGGGTCACCAAAGAAGGCCTGGTCCCCATTCTGACTCTCTACGTTTCCCATGGCTCAACGTCTGCTGACGGCACTAGAGAGGGAGAAATCACATGAAGGACTCTTACTTTACTTCAGAAAATCCATCGAAGGTCACAAGAGGTAGGCCATTACCAAGGTTCCATTCTGCTTTCCACAAGCGACATTCTCATTCCGCGTTTCCCCACTCTAACAGAAAGGTCTTTGCCTCTCTCTTCCTCGCTCCTGTTATCAACAACACGGCCTCAGAGTACTCATAAGTACCACGGGAACATGTGAGCAATGCTTGGATGCTGGAAATAACTCTGACGTACAGAGTTAACGGAGGAGTGAGAACTCATGATAGAACATCTCGGACTGCCTGCCCCCACAGCCCATACAGAGAAGCCATCTGTGTTCAGCTTACAGATTGCAGTTGACAGTTTAACACTGATGAAGAAAGAAGAAGAAGAAGAAGACACAGAAGTTGAAGAAAGACAAAAGAAAGAAGAGGAAGGAAGAGAAGGACTAAGAAGACCAGCAACAACAAAGCATAAACCCACTTCAATAAGTTTGTATTTAAGGCATAGATACCATTAGACAGAATTGTACTCTTCCTATTATCTGAACCTGAAACCTGTGGGACTTTAACCACAACGCCACCTACTGTCCACATTCACCATAACATGCATGAAACATGCCAGACAGACAAACAGCAAGCAGATAGGGCCTTACCTGTGGCAGGTTAATGGGTTTACTGACATCTCCAGAATATCCGGTTTCCCTCTCTTAAAGACCACATGAAAATGAAGGGCGTGTCTCCAGGCTCTGGGAAATAAGAAAGAGAAAGCCTAATCTTTAACCACCCACATGCATCGACAAGCTCCAGAACTCCCAAAACATACCAAAGCTTTTTGGCATTGCAGCAAAAGCCATATTAATCCAAACAACCCGTTGGAACATCGGGGACGGGAGCATATCTGGTGAGCTACTGCACTCAAGACCGTCTGCAGCAGAGGAGCTTGCAAAAACACGGTGTGGCCACAGCGGGCAAGACTGTGAGAAAAACGCCAGCAACCCCACCCAGTTCACACGTGAAGAATGGGGAACCTGATAAAACGAGCAAAAAAAGTGCGTGCAGATCGTAAATCAACTAGCAGTACTGGTGGATGATGCCCTGCAGGAGAAAGAGTGCTGCTCTAACTGCCACACACACAGAAATCCACACTAATATTTACACACAATTTCTGCACACAAACACCCCCTCATATTTACACACGCCTACACCCTCATATTTACACTGACTCCTGTTTCACAGAGATACTGTCTCTCTCTCACACACACGATCGCACCCCAACTGATGTTCATGGACAGACCTAGAACGCACCAGTACGCGTGAAAGCACACAACGTGGACATACATTATTTATGCCCACCTGGTCAGGAAGATGCCCTTGAACGCCGCGGGCAGCTGCGAAGGGCATCTAAAGCACATTAAAGCTCTTACATGGACGCCTCTTACATATAGCTGAACTCTCGCCTGACAGTAGTGGAATACTAAAAATGTTTGCGGGGGGCTGAGTGACCTAATTTCCACTTAACTGACCCCCGTGGTAATGGGTGATGCTCACGTCTGTCCGATGGTGACACAGGCAGCATGTGCCAGGAGGAAATGAGCTCACCTTCACGGTGGCTGCTCACCATAACAGTGCAAGCACAATGGCGCCGACGGCAGCGTAGCATAGCGGTCAATAACCCTTTGCCCTTCCAGGGGTCAAACACCTAACCCTGACATTCCCATTAACTGCCTATATACCTGTAGCATTCAATTAATGACATGCGCCACCTAGTGTACACACCCAGAATTACAAACTTCCCAGTGACATTTGGCTTCAACACCATGAATGACCAAGGCAGGGTGAGAGTACACAGACAGTGTTAGATGTACATGCGCAAGATGGGCTAGCAGACAATGGTGGCTGTTATTAATCTATCATGCCCTTAAAAATACCACCTGAACAAATTAATTGCCCCTCTGTGACCTGCAAAGTCCAGTCGACTCTTTGGAAACTCCACTCTCCACTAAACCTTCTTCTCAACGCACATCTGCTGAGTTTGCAGGGCGTGGTGTCAAAAAAAAAAAAAAAAAAAAAAAACGGCGAGCCAAACACAGGGTAACATCCACAGCCAGCGTCAGCCGAAAGGTCAGATCAATGAGGAGGGTCACCCAGCCCAGTTAAGCTGCAGCCTCGGGGAGAGAAAAACTGTAAACGATCTGTTTGTGGCACGTCTCTCATGGGAGCTGCAGGCAGTTCTATGCCATACCAACCCCCCCCAAACGTCAACAGCCAAATCACCACCTCCCCTTGGTGCACTACCTTCCCTCCAACTAAATAAGCTAAATAGGACCCCCCCCCACCATAACTTAGGGCCCTGATATGAGAACTCTCTTACTATGCTACCTGGTGCCCCCTTGTGGTACAACTGGAGCACTGCTATTTCACAACATCCCGTGGGGGGGGGGCACGGGTGTGCTACATCCAAAAGGAGTAATGAATTTGAAGTGACACACTAATTAGCTGCTTAGCAAGCACTCAGGTGCCGGCAGCCAGAAGACTTTTCAGCATTTGTGCTACTAAGCTAACATCCACGTTTAAAACTTTCAACCGGAGACACCCCGACACGCCCCTCCCAGTGCGGAGGTCAGTGCTACACATTGGCATAGACTCCTTCCCAACCCACAGGAGCAATCTCATTTTTCCAGAATGTTTCACCTGCGCGTGACGACGACCGAGGGCCCAAAATGAAAGCAAAAAAAAAAAACAGCCGTAGAATTCGCCTCCCAGGCCACGCACCAGCAAGATTAACCCTTTCAAAGCGGAAGGTAACCCCCCCCAGCCCTCACAATCCCAGACTCTTTCCCATGTGGACTCCCCGGGAGGATGAATACAGAGACACAATAGCACCAGGAACCCGATAACTCCTGCTTCCCTGATTTAACCCCCAACCCCAGGAGCTCCCTGCTGTGGCCAAAACGACCTTCCTCACTGGCCTCAGGGTGCGGCCTTTTCGCTCTTATACCTTCCCAAACCTCTTTGTCTAACCCTGCATTACCCTGCAGGAGGGCCCACCTTCATCACCACATGGGGCCTTCATCATCACCCTCGCGGGCAAAAGCCGCTCCGCCTGAGTGGTGTGTGTCATGGCCAAAAAAAAAAATAAAAATGACCGAACAAAAAAATAAAAAATAAAAATAAACGAGCATAGCTTACTAAGCAACAGTGGTTCCATAGTACCAAAACGCCGCCAACCCTAGAATGGCACAGAACAAATCTGAACAGTACCTGAACTAAACTGAAAAGAATTCAGCCATTTCAGACCCGTCTGCAGAGTATTTCACCCTGACACACCAGCTCTAGTCCAACCTCATACTTCTCCTCTCCTCTCCTATCCCCACAGGCGAGTTTGCAGTCCAGGTTTTAGGTTTCGATTTCACCCCAAGCCCCAGTGAGCAAGGAGGCGGGCAGCTTCCCTCTCCTGTCGAGTGGTGGGGGAAGGGGCCGAGTCTTTGTCTCTTGCCTCAATTTTTCCTGAGTAGATTTACCCGCCACAACACAGTGGGTTAAGTCCCTGTGCAGAGACGTATAACAGCAGATGAAAAGCAGATCTGACTAATGACGGAAGAGCAGTGGTGACAGGATAAGGGCCACGTGGAATAGGTCAGCCAGCTCTTCATCTCCTCATCGTTACCTAAAGCCGGCGCGCCCACTGTTCTGGTATCTAAGCTCAGTCTTCTAAACCCGATCCCTTTCCTCCAGATCTCACAACGGGTCCACTGCATTTTTTCCACGCACATACTACACGCCGCATATCTGCAGATGGCCACAGACTCAGAGGAAAGTTAATAGCAGTGTTAGGGAACAGCTTTCACACGTTGGAGTGGTTTGCTCGTCGCTTGGCGGCCTTCGGGCTGGACCACGAGCCCGTCGGCCGGCGGTTTCCCTCCCTCCATAACTGGCAACACGGAAATGAGACACAAGACGTGCCGCGTTTCACATTTACAAATGACAATTACACTGACTCACGCTGCTCCGACTCGCCCAGGCACTGCAGGATAATTACAAGATTGTCCGGAATAATCTCCGGCCAGATTAATTAGGCCTGCTTAGGACCCCTGGCGTTCCTCCTTTCATTAATATCAGTGAAGCATGTCTCCCGAGGTCACTGAGGTACAGGGATGTCGCCCCCTGGCTGCGGAGCGCAGGTAAAGCGGTGTAACCGGAGTAGCCTGGCTGACTGAACTCAGGTGTCTGATACCATCGCTGCTTAGCCCCGGGACGTGGCCCTCGCTCCTGAGAATGACAGGTAGGACTCTTCGTGCTTTATTGGGAGGGCGCCCCCCGCCATCTCCCAGGCCTGTTGGGACAGGACTGGAGTTAGACAGGTTCCGGGGGTTCTGCACCTGCCTGTGCCCCCCCCCACCCCCCCACCCCCAGGGCTCAGGTGGCTAACGCAACGACAATTACAGATAAAAATAGTAAGGAGTTGCCCCACAACTGAAAGCCTGAATAATGGATATTTATGAAGAAAAGAGAGAAAAGCAGCAGGCCAGCAGGAAGTCGCTGAAAGAGACAGAACAAAACAGAGAAACGTTCATAAAACAAAGTCAATCTCTGAACAAAACATGGAAATATGCTCATAAAGAACCACACACCTCCTTGTGGAGACAATATCTCAGGGGCTGAAAGAAGGCATGCCAAAAAAAACAAAAAAAAAAAAACAACCCAACCCTCAATAGCTCTGTATCACCTGAGGCAGCGGAAGAAATCAAAATCTCCTCCGTGTTGCAAAAAACCTTCTTTCCGGGAGCATCGCTGGCCGGGCCGGCGGATGCAGGGACCCGCAGAGGGTCATACGGTGCACTGAGTGACTTACCAGGACGAAACTGCCCACCCTGCAGGACATCTACATCCAGCAATGTGCATCCAGGGCCTTTAGTACCGTCAAAGACACTCAGCACCCGTGCTCCAGTGGCTGTTCTCAGGTTGGCCTCACTGGAGCCTTATGGCCGAGACAGAAAGACTGGGGAGAAGCTTCTGCCACAGCCTGCACTTTAAGTATTTTCTCAAATATTTTCAGAAAACTTTCTCTTTGCTATATATATTTATTTTTTCGCAACTTCTATTACCGACAATAATTTTGCTAACATTTTTTTGCTACCCATTTACCTTATATGTTGCATTTACCTTATGTGTAGAGCAGCAGTCACTGCTGATTTACTGCCCAACGCGTTCATGCACGTGACAAATAAAAACCTGGAATCTGGAATCGCTAGCGGAAACTTCCAGAGAGACAAAGAGAAAAGTGGCGGAAAGGTCAGCTGAGTCAGCCGGCGTACTCTTCCCCACGTCCCGGGGAGCGAGTCACCACCCCCTACCGGGTCAACTCCAGGAATTCCCGAGCAGCCCCCCCCCCCCCACCGTGCCCTGAGGGTCTGCCCCTTTTCTGGCATGGTTCAGTGGGATTCCGGCAGCGTGTGCGGTTACACATGGGTGTGCGGGTGGCCCGATCGCAACCCGAAACCAGCCCGCCAGAAGCAACGTCCACAGAGCGACTACTGACGATTCCCCTGCGTGCCGCAGACTTTCTCTGCTGCCATGATCTGTAGATGAAGCTCCTCTCTCAAATAAGGCGAACGACAGCCGGCGGAGCAATAACAAAACAAATCGAGCATAGGAACCAAACACAAACACACAGGAAAACCTGCCTCGCCTCTCCCCTGAATGCCGTCACAGCCTCCCAGTGACACACGGGCCCTAACGACACGATCGCTGTGATAAGCAAGATGCTGCATGTGGAACCATTGACCGGTTTACCCGGAAAGGGAAGGAAATGTGGAATGTCGAGATTGCCTTCTAGTCACTGATCATATGATTCCTCAGAAAAGCCCTGCCCCTCCCCCAACCCCATGGAGATACCTACACAAACAGGGCAAGTCTGAAATATTTACTGTGCTGACACTTTTGTCCGAAGTGACATTCATGGCCCTGTTTATGTTAAACTACAGAACTAAAGAACTTGGTTGATTTAACCTCCTAAAAAGGTCATACGTCAGACAGCCCCGGGTCATTAACGGCCTTGCCCCCTGCTGCTGTTGTCTGGAGAGGAGCCCCCCCCCCCCCTCATAGACAGACTGCAGCAGAGCCCTGTAGAACCGGGTCACTGAGAGCCCCCCTCCCCCGTCCCTGCCAACCCCACGTGTCACTGGCTGCGAGACCCCCCCCTTAAAGTCTTGTCTTATCTTATTGCAGTCTCCGTGCCCCAGCCCTGCGGGATTGTAAGAAGTTACTGCATGCCCTGTCCCCCCACCCCCCAAGGACGAGGAGCCGTTTTTAAGTTTCTCTAACTGTGAAACAGGCCCCCCTCCCCAAAGGCTTCCCCCCTGCCCTATTTTTAGCTTGATCCCATTTAAACCTGTAAAGCAGAGTCTTTCCCAATTCGTTAAATCACTAAACTTGAATTTTTAATCGCGGGGGACGTTTCTAGCGTCAGCCTTCATGCAGAACCTCAGCGGCAAACCAGCAGATTCCCTTAAGAGCCGATCGCCGCTCCTCAGACCTGCCACCGCAGCCTCCAGGTAGGACTTCCTGCCGAAGTCGCCAATAACACGCGCGTCTGCACAAACAGAAATTTTGTGTCTACGTCTGGCTAACAGCACATATATACCATGTAATAAACAATGTGGTGTTCGGCTGTCTATCCAGGCCAGGGTCCCATGAGGGGGGGGTCCACAGGTGGATCCTGGACGAGGTCGGCGCCAAATCACCACCCCCTTTCAAGGGTCATTTTTCTGCCCCGCAACCCCTCCATGATATGGTGGAACAAAAGGCTCTATGTAGGCGGGGACCAGTGGGCCCTCTAATTGTGGGAGGGTCAGAAGCACTTGTTTGATGAGGTGTGCGGTTACCCTACAGGCCAGGACAGGAGACGAAGTGCAGGAAATTACCGGCCACCCCCAAACCTCCAACTCCTCCATCATCAGCTTACCGGTCTGAAGATCCCAGTTACAGGGCAAAGCCATGCAGGCAATGACTGGAAAAGACTGGTAGCCACAATGTTATCACATCACACTATGTGTTTATATTTGTGCATCATGTAGTTGCGAACCCATAACGCACGTCCAACCTTTATTTCATTGTTATTTTCATTGCATTCACACAGCTAAGTGTTCTACAGGAGCAGTTCAGGTCAAATATCTCCCTCAAGGGTACAACAGCAGGACCCGAATCAGCAGCTGCGGATTCAGCAGAGCCTCAAGAGCACGACGGGGGGGGGGGGGGGGTGCAACCCGCCTCTGGACAAATGGAACCAGCCCCAGCAGAGAAGTGGCACTTGGATGTGCGTGCGTGTGTCTGTGTGGTGGTAAGGGGAGGCATCTCAACACCTGGGTCAACAAACAGGCCCCTCAAAGCAAAGTGTGTCTCCTGGGGGGGGGGGGGAACAGTCCAGATGGCTTAAGAAGATGAGGAAGAAGACTGCATCTGCGTTCCTGGTGTTTTCAGAGGGACAGATACGGAGACGTCACAAAAAAAAAAAAAAAAAAAACACTTACTGGCTGGTTGGGATGGGCAGCTGGCCGCAACTCCATAGCTACTTCGAGAGATTCCCAGATCGTTAATCAGCCACTCTAACCCTTCTGACCCCACCCACAAACCCCCCCCAGCACCCCGTTAAATCCTCCTTTCTGCAGTGCAGACAAAACAACAACAACAGCAACAAAAATAAATCAGGCCAGCAGATCTGTCTTCTCTCCTTCGCACGCGTCTCCGCCCCCTCTGCCTCTTGCAGGACCCGTTCCTGTGAATCTGGTGAGGAACGCCCAAGGACAAGTAGCGACAACGGTCGCACTGGGAGGCAGGAATGGAGCGGAATGGAGCGGAACGCCTCGAGGTTTCCGTTTCTCCCCGTCAGATGCCTCTGGGCCGTGTTTCCCAATGACACACGGCAACGGAGCAGGAGAAGCTATGAGGACAAGGATACCTCTACATGCTTTCATAACAGAGCCCCAGGGTAACTACCGAGGAAGTGCGTGTGTGCGCACCAACGTCACAAACAGGCCCCGACGGTCACTAATCCTCTTCAGAAGGAGACTCAGGTTCCAGGTGCCCGACCCACAGAGACACAGGAACATCCCTCCAATCAGACATGTGACCTCCGCTGAGACTCACTCCCGTAGCAGATAGGGGCCGTGCCTACGACCACGGGGCCTCTCGGGGCCACTTTCACTTGCAAACACACAACTCCCAAGTGTAGAGTTTCCAACCAGCCAGAGAGATGCTGGACAAGGAGGAAGGAAAAAATATACAATAAAAAAAAAAAAAAACACACACACACACAACTGACTTTTCCCTCTGACAGATATCAGAGATCTGCAACCACGCCCTCAGTATGAGGAGAAGTAACCAGGTTCAGTTCAAAAGCGTAAATCTGCTTCCTGTTCCCCCATGAGCGACAGATCTGCATGGCAACCGGGCCCCGTTGCTGAGCTTTAGCTTACATGGACCCAGCCCATCCGTACACGAGGCGGGTCAGTGGCGTAGAGGTTCAGGATTGTGGGGGAAGTGACAAGCTCTCTCTCTGCTACACTTCCTCGGTTTTCAGATATCGGCATGTCCAACTATTGGGGGGGGGGGGGGGGGGTTTGTGGCCGTCCTTCTGCACCAGGTG
>JABFEA020000041.1:15910118-15955145 GCA_019775915.2 Cyphomyrus plagiostoma | reverse complement strand
CTTCCTCATAGCCCCCCCCCCACACCCACCCACCCAATCCAAGCCAAGCCAAGCACTCATTACTTATATCACAGCCGGTAACAGCAATGTATTGAGGGAGCCGTTCGAGCTCCGCTGTTACATCCCATTACTAGGACCATGGTTTGATACCTCCCAGATCTTCCACCCGGTGGAAATGGGAAGAAAAATAAATTGCTTAACCATTATTTGCAGAACGAGGGGAGTGTGCACAGTGTGTGGTGGTAAGGGAAGGGTTTTTATTTGCCTAATATTCCTACCAAGATGGGCTGATACCATATCCCAGTGGGGGGGGCAGGGGGGTGGTGGTGGTGGAATGACACCACCCTTGACAGGCAAGTTTAACTGCCACCACCCACCACATGGTGTCACTCCGTTAGCCGTTCCATCAGCATGGCCCCCCAGCCCCCACCACCAACAAAACAAATACCTTGATCCAGTTAGGGAGACCTCCCCAGGGAAGACTGAGAACATCAGCGCAAGCTCAGACACAACAGCCCTAACGCCACAATAGAAGCCATTAATCTTCAGCCACCGCCTACACGTTCCCGCCTGGCTTACAGTATGACTCCAGTGTTCAGCAAAAAAATAATAATAAAACAAACTGACCGAAAAAAAAAAAAGATACACACTAACAATAACCCACTGAGATACAGTGACCCACCTCCTCACGCCGAGATCTCCACACGCTTGCAGAAGATTACCTAAACGTAGGCGATTTTTGGAACAACATTCCATGCCCCCCTCCTCACCCACTGAAAAAATTCCTAACCCCTCAAACCTTTTTTTTCGTGTGTTTGTGTGGGCATTTCTGTAGGCGCAACAATCGTGTTTATGTATAGGCTTCTTTTTTACAATTCTTGCCAGAAAATTCTTACAGATCAGAATAAAGGGTGAAAAGGAGAAATGGAGAAGTTGGTGTGCATCGTATGTTATTATATATACACACACACACACAAACACACACACTATTCTGTCATTTGCCAGTTATAATTCATCACAAGTCTGCAGGGAGGTATGCATGCAAGTATGTCATTGTACTTTGTACAAATGACAATAAAGCTTTTGAATCCTTGAACATACAAGATGGATACACACAGAGATGAAAGCCTTACAGTCAGCGCGCGCGCACACACACACACACACACACACACACACACACACACACACACACACACACACACACACACCAAAGCAGCACCACCAGCTACAGCACTCATCATTTATGGGAAGAGTAAGACGCAGATAACGCAAACTGGTTATATTCTTTGGCTTACTCATTGGGGGGTCTTTGCGTGGCAGAAATGTAAAGCGCATTGAGACAATGTAATGTTGTGATAATGCGCTATATAAATAAAATTGCATTGCATTGCATTGCGTTATGAAACTGGGTCCTGTCATATAGATGACGAGAGTCCACTGCCCAAGTAACCGGATGCGTAGTCTGTTCTCCAGATGTTTAACAGGAGTGTGGCTGCACTGACACCCCTAACCGCCACTGTGCTCGCAGCGGCTCCAGCCAAACGAGTGGAACTTTTGGATTTTCTGCATGGGATGTGTCGCTCGCCACTGGTGAGGGAACCTCCAACACACGGATCGGCAGAGGTTCCATGTCCCGACCTTCTTTATAAAGACCCATCTGCATATGTAACGAGGGAAAGAGCAGATCTGGGAGACAAAGCGTCGCTCTCCTTAATAAATAAACGGCGGCTTTTCCTGACGTTTGCAGCTTGCAGACGCTCATTCAGGTTGACCGTGTGTTTGACTCGCCATTGACTGGCGTTCCATACAATCCAATAGCGGCCACAGATGGAAGACCAGTGAATCAGCCCCATGAACAATGAGGTCAAACAGTTCGGAAAATGAGCATAACTAAACCGTTTATTACTATGCAGCTTCTGTTAACACACACCCACCCGCGTCTGTGGGAACTCCAGCACGAGCAAAGGGGTGGATGGTATCATGCCAAAGGCTCCAAGGGGCCTTTCAGGGCTACAGCGAGATCAGAGACAGCCACTCGACAGCTCCGGACATGTCCCGGTGATGGATTGCTTTGTCCACACGCTACGGAAGCTACAAAGAAATCCCCGACAACCATTACGCTCCCAGTTCGATCCTGTCTGTCAATCAAAATGGAAAAACTGTCACCCCGGCCCCCTGAAAGTGAGACAATTCTCCTCCTGAGAACCACTGTTATGGGGGGGGGGGGTGGAACTGGAAAGGTTCAACCCTGCACAAGTCCCCGTGGCAACAGAGGCAACACGGAAGCCTGACAGTGAGATACAGTAATTACCTGGGAGTATTACTGTCCTTGGCTAGGGTGGAGAACATGTGTTGAAAGATTTTTTGGGAAGATGCCCAGCATTGGTGCAGCCATTACAACAATGCGCAGGCAGTATACGCCATCGTGGATTTTCCGCTGCAATGGGAAATGTGTTTCACTTCACTCAAATACTTTCACCAGTGGAAGTGAAGGAGCTTCAATGGGATTCCATACAAGTTCTGCCACTCAGAAAAATGGGCGTGACGCTTCAGCTTTCTCAGCTTAATCAAGACCTTTTCAGACATTAAATCAACAGCAGTGTGTGTGTGTGTGTGTGTGTGTGTGTGTGGGGGGGGGGGGTGTTAGTACACAATAAGACTCATTTTGGTTCCCTTTGAAGAAACGTACACACACACACACTTAAAACACAAGTCTCAACAAGAACAACTCCTTACTTAGGAGTCTTCTTAAAAATGGGAGGGTGATTAAAGCAAAAACGTGGGGAGAAAATGAATTATTCACGGTGGGAAAGCTTTGAGAGAGGAAAAAAAAAAGTAAAATATGCGCATTTTAAGACCTCATCTGTGTTTCATTTCACAAACCTTTTTTTAAAGAACAACACGACATAAACTGCTAAAATTATCATAAAAATGACAGCGTATTTATTCATGTAGGGGAGTCGCCATTCTACGATTTCATCTATTTCTGAACTGACGGCGGTAGCTTCACAGAGGGATGGACCACCGGGCTTCCCCTTGGACGGCAGACCAAAAAAACTCCGCAAGCCTTAGCAAGTCTCTCCGCAAGAGCATTAGAGTACTTCACACCTGTGTGGAAGAATTTGCACGCAGATGAGATCACCTTACAGCCCCCTGGGACCAACTACAACCTGCTCCCAGGCCATTTTTCACAGGAAGCCCCCAATTTACCACCAGCAAACATTCACTGGTTTCCAGCCAGGCTGTGGTCTACATCTGCTAGTGCTGGCGAGTCATTCTGGAATGTCACTGGATACGGAGAGATCCTGAGCACCCAACTGCCACTATGGTGCTTCACCCTCGCAAACTGTTTGCGCTCCTTTGTGGTTTCCAGGGCTGTGGAGAGCTATCTAAACACATCAGCGTGTGCACGTGAATGCAGTGGGACTTAAACAGCTCCCATGCAGAAAGATGACATGGATTTTTAAAAAAAAAAAAAAAACCTCCTTCCAGTTGACTTGGCCTACCTAGACTGGGAAACCAGGTCACGCAAATAAAGCCCACCATACGCCAGTCCTGCCTGCGGCCACCTCACGTTCTCAGCCATCTCCCGTCCAAAATCTGGCTTCTGCCATGGGAGGACATGTGGTTCGCTTTTGATTCCGAGAACAAGACACTTATGACACACAGAATACCTGGGTCCTAAATCTGACAATTTAAACCTCTAAATGTGCTCATGAGGAAAGAGAAGAGATTGGAAGAGAGAGAGAAAAAATCTAAATCCAACCTACTGACTCATATGTTCCACAAACCATCATAGCTACCAATCTGGCAGGAGAGTAAAAAGCCAAAGCTCTGAACTATTCTCAAAAATAAAAACCTACTTCTTGCAATCGGACTGTTGGTGCTTTTATTTGAATAACATGAATGCCGTTTGGCATTAACATACAACGAAGGGCCACTGGCCCAAACCCGTAATGGCAGGCTGGGTGGCATCCCCTTAAAACCTTTGCACCAGTCCAACTTCGCAGGTGCTCTTAGGCAAGTTTTCACCCACAATGCAGGCACTTCTGAATCACTTCCTGCCGACTAACTTTGCGGGAAGGTTGCTAGGTGACCGATGTCTAGTCAAACAGGACAAGGAACACCCCCCCCCCCCCTGCATATTGATTCGTAAACAAAGGCTATCGAAATGTAGCCCCACCCACCCAAAGCACTTATTGAGTGATCTGTAACGGTAACATCGCTTTATTTACATAGTTTACACTGATATTTTACAGGCTAATAATGGAGACCAGTGTGAGGCTGGAAAAGGGGTCTTATCGCCGTTGTAAGAAAACACCGCTTCTATACCGTCAGTTTTTAAGTAGTGAGAACAACAAAACAAAATCAGCATTGCCATTTATACAGGCAAGAGAATTGACGCTCCGCTTTTTCTCTGAGTCCATTGGGAGGAACTGCAGCATTTGCATTCTGGTACTTGTTTGGAACATCTGAATATTGCAAGGCGAGCTGACTTTTTCACACATTTGAAAACATTGCAGTGGTCTCGACACAGATTATGCAACGTATCTGCAGGAAAAGATGGAATTTTCAAAATGAAAGTATGATTTCTAAGTTAAAATACGGTGCTTGGGGAAAATAGGACGTGAATTTTGGAGCATATTGTAGAGGGAGGACGGTCTGACTCATTATCTGACGAATACCCCCCCTTCAGAGCTGTGTGACTGGTTGTCATTTCTGATGCTATGTGCTTCAGTGGTTTGGAGGGGGGGTTGCAGCCCGTTTTGAGTGGCAGCTCACTGCCCCTGCATCTCTGCAAGACCGCCAGCTCCTCACAGCCCATAACTAAATTGGGAACCCGGGGGAGGGGCTACTGCACACCCGCCCTCGAAACAGGCATTCATTAGGGAGCTGATTTCTGACTATATAAAAAAAGCCACAGTAGCAGGAACGACACTGTTTCTTTTCGAACCGACAGCCAGGTACCCGAAGGGTGGAGATCTGAGCGCCCAGCGGCGTGCAGACTGTCGCCGGTCAGCGGGCGCCCTTCGGATAAAGCGCCCAGTCATTAGGATAATGTGCTGTGAACATGCCCATTCCGAAAGACGGGACACAAGTTGGCAGACCTGTCACTCGTGAAAACGACTGTTTACCTCCGATTAAATAAACGTACACATGTACGGAACGTATCGCGCTCATTACATGATTAAGTGAAATAGCGATACTATAGGGAAGGGAAATTGTTTAGAGGGCAGTCAAGGGAGGGATGATATTAAGCCGTTATTAGATGGCCTTTCCACTTCTCGTACACATGCATTTTTTCCTCTCCCGTGACTGACTCCCACTGTAGGGATCAGTCCACCCTCTGCACAGCATGCGCTTTACCCGGCCCACTAGAAATAAGAGCAGGTAATTTATAGGGCCGAGTTCATCGCGTGTTCATCTGCAGAAGTATCAGGTACCACGCCACATTCTCACACGGCTTAAAGGCTATTCGCTCGTTTTCACAACCAGCCATCTAAAAAAACATGTGTGAAATTAATGAGTTTGGCATTTTTCCTCACCTATTAAAAAACAGCAACCATGTTGTTACGGATAACCTTGACTACCGCTGTTTTTGTAAGCAATCGTTTATGGAAGCCGGGTTTCACGAAAGCATATGCCCCATAAATGAGATGCTTACAGTGGGATCGCACCAGTAAAGCGCTATATTTAGTTATTGCAGCAATCATTTTTTCCCTAAACTATCGCTTATGGTTTTTACCTACGACGTTTCGTCGCTGACTTAAGTGACGAGCCCCCGCTTCTGTGATTCATATAGAAAGCATTTATTTTTGGCTCAGACTCCTTATCATGCACATGCATACAAATATAAAATGGCTAATACGTATATTCGACAGTGTGAAGGCTGAACTGAGGTCTGTCTTCCTAAAAGTAGCCTGATCAAAACACATGCATTAACACGCGTCGCCACCCACAATGCATGGACTTAAAACAATCGACAGATGTAGAATTAATTGCTATACATGGCGACTTAATTGTGTTATACACATGTTTTGGTATTTAAAGCGGACAATACTGTTCTATTACATATTGTTTGACATTCCCAACGTGGTTCAAAAACAAGCAATCCTATAGAAATGTCTCGATCCCCTGGGAATATTCGACATAATGCACCGGGCTCATTTCTACAAAAAACCGTTAAGATGACAAGAGCTGAGGTTTAAGAAAGCCATAGCCGTCTAAATATCTTTTAATGAAACGTTTTAAAACGAGATTTGATTAATTATGTAGCCGGCGAAAGGTAAAGCAAATTGGCCCGGCAGCATGTTTAATGGAACACGTGAGGCAGCTCGCCAAACTGCGCCTATCAGGCAAATGTGTTGCACCTACCGACAGACTATTAACGTGTTTATTTGCAATTAAACATCACCAATGCGCCTGCAATTTTATACTCGCTATTGGAAAACATCAATGTATCACGAACGAGATGTCAGCCAAGGGGGGAGACTGGATGGTGCGGACACACAGCAGCAATGATTAAGCAGTTACCTGCATTCCTGCGAGATCGCAAAAAGTCGCAGGCTGTCGGATCTGTGAGGTACGATTACTCAATTGAATTAGCCTGTGAAAGGGAAAATTGGTATTATGCAAGACCTTAACTGCATACTACGTACCTGGCATCCTCGTCGCTGGAATTGTAATTGCTGGCATTCAGTTTAGCAAAAGCGAAAGGTAGCGATGAGAGGCATCACCTGCTGCTACCGCGGCTTCAGTGCAGCGCACGGTCCATAGAAGCTGCCATGTTGTTTTTGCACTATAGCAAAGGGCGGAGCTGCCGGCACTGGCAGTCCTACGCGCTCCTTAGCCTAGTGGACCGGCGATTTGCCCCTAGTCCAATATCAGGTTTATCAAGGATGCAGTAACTGCTTTGCGTAGGAATACACATACCCTATATTAGCATCGATGTGCATAATGACTGTGATCATCATCTCTTGTGTACGTGTTTTATTCAGATGAAGCAAACTTTGAATGAAAATCCTCCCTCTGTGACATGCTGAGCTTCTCGTTATAGACCGATATTGGAGACTACCCACTGTCTTCCCTTGGTGGGGGGCTTCAGAGAGTAATTTCAGGACGGTGGGCCACACAGTCTGCATATACAGCTGCTCAGCCCTGGTATCATATGTAAGGTCGGGAGACCACCTGCCTCAAATATCGATCTGAAGCTCATTCATTACGCCAAACCTCCCTTTTTAATTGCGTATGTCTCAAATTCAAATGAAATCCGTACTTAAAGAAAAAAAGCCAAATGGCACCGTCTGTTTGAAAATGTCCATACGCAGATTAATTTAAATTGTATCCAACATGTACTCCAGTAAGAGATGGGATAGTAAAGATAAAGTCAGAATTAAACTGAAGTCATGAAGTCGACCAAATCTTCTAGCCGTGCAGTTTAAGATAAGCTTAACGTTCGTGTAAAGAAAGTTTTGGTGATTGAATTTTAGGTTAGGCTGAAACCCACAAAATCTTTCGGGACAGTGACAGAATCGTAAATGTAACTGGATTTTTATAAATCGGTAATCTAATAAAGCTCACAAACAGTCTAACAGAACAAATAACTGAGTAAATCTTAGTGTTCCAACTTCGCGCCGACTCAGACAAAGGTGCCCTCTAGCGGTTAACGTTAAATTCGTCATTTGATTAAGAATGAAATACTGACACCTAGTGTCAGACCTATAACAAACATTACCAACACCTTTACAACTTAAAATGTGGGACTTGAAATTCTATGGTTATGCACTTACTGGTGACTGATCCTAACGCGCTAAGAATAAACGAAGCAATGGCCAGGACACACTGAACCAAATCAGTGACTGACAGTGGACACCAAGTTCACTCACATCCATTTAAAGCCCAAGCTCTAGGACCAGGTATTATCACATGGTCATTCAATGGCCAGGGACAATTACTTGAATGCTGACATTTTGGTCCACAGATATCTAAGACGCTTCTGTCTTCAGAGACACAATTAAAGTCCCTCACTCTTGGAATGTGCATTTTTAACTCAAATACTAATAATTAAACACACACACTACAAGATCATGGATTACAAGTACATTTGGTAAAAGCGTTAATAGTCATTTGAAAACGAGATACTTAGCCAACTCACACTGAAAACAAGCTTTGGAAATGTGAAAAGTACAAGTTATGATGCATTATGGGCCACTTTTTTACAAGTTTACTGGGGAACACAAGCCCAAAAGCTTAAAGAGCATCTTATCAGAGGGGTACTCATTAGTCAGCTACTCTACAGTGGTTCCATTGCTTTGGGTTGGAAGACGATCACTGAGCGATGCCTATGACGCCACAGGCCAGGCGACCTCCTGCATTGCCCGTCTTCAGACTCTCATCATCACCACCCCTTCCCAGGTCATCAGCCTTCTCATGAATCTGCAACAAATGGGGAGGAACATTTTACTGCACCCGTCTGTCAAACTTGGGGCGTTTCTCAATGCACATAATTGACCATACTTGTGTTAGTGTACCAGTTTTGCATCATCATCTCCCACTTCCATAGTCCCAATACTTAGAATGAAAGAATGGAGGATGGTAAACACCACCGGTACATCATCCTTGCTCCGCCCCAAATATCAAGGACACATTGGCTGCATCCAAGCCAAAGAAAAACAATCCCATGATTCACAGAGTCTCAAGTTCGTTTTTGGGAAACAAGTTAGCAAGATGTGGTCTTGGTGAGAACAAACTACAGTCTTTGCATTCTTGGTATTGAGAAACACCCAGAGTCAAACGAGAATGAGGGGGGTAAAAGGAAGATATTTCCCTCACCACCATCGTCCGGCCAATAATAGAGTGTGGTCCATTCAGGCTTATGAGCTTGTCCGTAATGTCAATTTTGGCTACGTCATCTTCAGCAGTCACATTTCCAAGGTCACCAACATGCCTAGGAGGGGGAAGAGAGGAAAAAAAAAAAAGTTACCTCAACTAGAGCCTTTAGCATAAAAGGAGAACAGTAGTCAGAATGCGTGTGACTGGTATGTGCTACTGAGGAGCTTCCAGTAATAATCAGGCTAGTCTTGCAACAATTTTTGACTTCTTGCAAGTAGATTGTTACTCTGCTTAACCCCACCAAAGCAGAGATGAGAAGGAAAGCCTGAACAAGTTGTTCTTGCTCCAATTAGTCTCATACCAACCCGATTGATGTTGACTTCCCAGAAAAAATATGTTTCTTAAATTATCTATGCAAGTGCAATTTATAAATCCTATGATACCAATTTCCTCCATTCTAACCAAGGTTTAGACATTTCTTTGCAGGGAAATTTCCCAGACTGCTCTTAATTAAACAGGACTAAAATCTGACTTCAAAATTGAAGTGAAATAGCTTTATTGGAGTAATTATTCCAATTCAGTGCAATATAACCCATGGCATGTTGTAGATGTTCAAGGTACATTCAACCTTGAATGTTGCTATAGCACTTAGAACTTGCAATATACAGTGCAATATTAAAGTTAATTTGTAAATGCCCCATACAGTGACTACACAGTTACAAATTCCAGATCATTCCTCAACAGTTACCAGAAAATCCTCTCCTGCTCACCAGTGAGCAAAAAGCAATGGATCGTTCATACAAAATGGAATGGCGCCCAAATCGATCCTGGCAATGTTTGCCTCACCTGTTGTCGTCAGCTGGTCCCCCATGAGTCTTGTTATGTGGGTTGAAGTGAGGGCCAGCGCTCATGCAGCCTGGGAGGCCACAAGAAAGACACTAAGGCACAGAACTGAAGCAGAGGGAGACCAATATGCAGGTGGAATGAGGTGCACGGTAAGTGAATCTTCCTTAGAGCTTCTTCCCAATTCATTACTGTTACAGATTAAGTGCAACAAGCAATTTACCGGTTCTCTTCAAGTGCAAGAGAAAAAGTACATACAAGCCCCACACGAGATGAGGCTGGCCACAGAACTCACCGTTAGTGTTATCTCCGAAGGTGTGGACATGAAAGCCGTGCAAACCCAGCGTTAGGCCCTGGATCTCGCCCGTCACCTTCACAGGAGCCGAATCATCCTACCAAAGTCATATTTCACACCACATCCTCTCGTTACAAACTCCAGTTCATCACAGGGAGTGTAAGCAGCCAGTTACACAGTGCATTAAAACCACACCCTGCATATTCAACTACAGGCGTTTCGAAAAATGAGTAGCTTTCGCCAGTTTTTATACAAGTACACTTGCTCATAGAAACTGGGTGCGCACATAGACAATCTAAGAATCTTAACAGCAACGCCTAGCCCTCAGATGCAAGCTGCAGGTGGAAAATGCGTATCGAAAGCGGATCCCCAAGGGAGTAGGAAGGGAGTAAAATGTCAAGGAACGGAGCCTCGGTCGGCGGCGCGTTCCACCCGTGCGACGGACGGAACTGGATTTCACTTCGCAAATGAATTGCATAATTTACTCATAGTCTGCCCTATGGTAATTAATACAACTGGAAATATAACGTGTGCACGTAAGGTTATGCGCAGAATGTAAATAACAACAGATACCAACAGCAACAATTATGCTGAGTCACTATGAACTCTGCATACGAACACACTATGCTGTACGCGTAGTCGGTATGCAGGATAACCGACGGTTTAATAAAAAAAAAAGCGTATAGAATGACAGGCATATTTAACTACCTGTTGCGCTGTCAAAGTCATCCGTGTATTCGCGTCCCAGCCGCAAAGGCTTCCGCCACATTGTGTATTTAATCACCCTGTAAATGCACGAAGCCTCACGTTCATTCCCACCAATTTCGTGCGAAAAACGCGGACTTAAGACCGTTGTCACGCAAGAGAAAAAGCGCGTCCAGGTCGGCCAAAGCGACTCTGCGTGCCAGTTTACAAGCAAGCTGGACCAGTATCTGTGCGAAATTAAATCACAGCATGCGATTTAAGCCTGCACGATTTATACGCTGCCTATATTTAAACACTGCTTAGGTTAAATAAAGGAGCATTTTCAGCGTGAATCAGTCAGAATATTCATAAATTACCATAAGTCTCGGAACTAAACTACACCGGGGACAAATCAACGTGCATCGATGAAGGAAGCATTTAATAAACGTAAAGTTAAATAAAACCGAATTATTGAACTTGATGGCAGCACCGAACGAAATAAGTGGCAGCACGTTAGGCCTTACAAGAAGAGAAACGCAACAGAGCATCCAGCGAAAACGCCAACTACAGCAAACAATTAAAAAAATGAACAAGTCATTACGTTACCTGCTGCTCAAAAAACACAGTCCCGAAAACATCCCCAGAACCCTTAAGAACGCATACAGCCTTCCGCGCCATTACGTCTACTATATTACTGCTTACAACACAAGCGAAAGCGCAGGCTGACAGCAGCGCAGCAGTATAAATAACTAGCGGACGGGCTGAATATCCCCTCAGCCAATTGGCGGTGAGCAAAGTGACGCCTCCCTCTCTACGCATGCTCAGTCCCTCGCATCCAAAGTCAAGATGATATCGCGCATGGTCAGTAGGTGCCATGTTGCGGTCGCAGGTGTTTCCGCATTTGATTGAGTTTGGGTAATGTATTCAAATACGGCTAAGTACCACATAAACCGCAGACTCACAGCCAGGGAAATAGATAGTGCGTGGTGTGTTCAGCTTCGTAGGCAGGTGAATATATTGCAAAAGGTTGCACACGTGAACTACGCTTCTTGGTGAATGAATCAACCGTCCTTGAAGATTTTCTGCTCTACGTCTGAGTCACATGAACTACGATAAGTATGGTTATCGTTACTTCACGTCTGTATGAATTTCTCATAGTGCGTTTTCTGTGTACGCGCACCCTGCCCGGATCTGACTGTCAAGCCACCGCCGAGACCCTGATTTGAATAAGTGGGTGGAAGAAACATGTATGATATTCTGTGATAAAGAAACGATAATGACACAAAATCGGTACGAAAATAGTTTATTAAAAACAAATCCCTAAAGCTCAAATTTTGGAGGAGATTTAATTTCATGATTTTCTTTATTAACTTAAAAATTATAGAAACATCTCATTTCCTATGTGTTGTAAACATTTAAAGTTAAAAAACTTTACTGCAAAAGGGCCTTTTGTTTGTTTTCTTTGTGTCATTTGGATTCTATTTTTTCAAAACACAAAGGGGTATGACCAAAGCTTCCCCCTGAAAACTACAAATAGCTGCTGAGCCGCATAAGCATATTTACAGCATTATTCTTTGTTGGTTGTTTTTCTCATGACATTCAAACTCAAAAATGGGACGTTTACAGGGCAGCGCTCCACGTGCCAAGAGATTCTCGGTTAGATATATAGTTTTTCTTTAATTTGTACGTGTGAAGTACGTCTATTTGAACTCTAGGACTCTGTCTCCTGGGCTTTTTCTGCAGGTTTTGTCACTGCTGAGGGCTCTGAGCTCGCGGGCTCCGCAGTCACTTCTGAGGGCTGGGCGGGCAGCTGTGGTACTGGGTCCTGCTGGGTATGTTCTTTAACAGAGTCTGCAGAGGGCTCGGTGCCGTCAGTGTCACGGTACCGGTCGGCACCGTCTGCCTCGTCGGCCTTGTCCCGCCGGTCATCCCTGTCCCAGCGTGTGCTCCTCTCTCTCGTGCCAGGCTCACGGTCCCTGTGGCCGCTGGTGCGGCGCCCGCGCTCCTCTGGGTCCCTGGCACGCTCTTGCTCCGGGCTACGCCCCCAGTCCCGGCGTTCCCGGTCCCAGCCTCCCCGCTGCTCGAATTCCTCGTGCCGGTTCCCGAAGCGCTCCCGTGCCTCAGGCCGCTCCCCGCCACGACCCTCACTCCCACCGGCGTAGGGTGGCCGTCGCCCCCCAAACCGTTCCTGATCCCTGTCCCGTCCGAAACCAGGCCGCTCATTTCTGAAGGGCCTGCCCTCTCGTTCATCTGGCCCCTCCGGGCCCCTAGGGCCACCAGGCCTTAGGAAAGGGGGCCCGTGAGGGGAAAAGGGTCCCCTGATGGGGTGAGGCGGCGGCATCCCGAAGCCACCTGGTGGAGGTTCTCGATGCATCATCTGAGGGGGGCCCCTGTGCATCATCTGGGGAGGCATGGGGGGCATGTTGGGGCGAGGTGGGTGGAGGGGAAAGCGCTGCATGTGCGGGGGCGGCACTCCGGGGGGGCGCTGCAGGGGTATCATGCCAGGCCGGGCACCCAGGAGCCCCCCCGAGGGCAGACCTCCTGGGGGAGCACCCCCTTGATTCCCTATAACAAACAGGTTGCCCGCTTATAATCATCAGCACTTTTCGGGCACAAACACAGCAAAATGTCCTCCTATAGTCTTACAGAAATTTTTTGTTAAAAAAGGAAGAACTGGTATGGATATTTACACCATGAGTGTGACCAAGGAGAGACGGGAGGTGGTACCCACCCATTCCGGCCATTTGCTGGGGCATGCCCCCCTGGCTCAGCCCTGGCACCGAGCCATGCCCAGCCTCACCACTGTTCCTCGCCCCAGGATCACTGGACGGGTCGTCTGAGCCACCAGGCACAGTTGCTGCATACGGACCAACACACATTTGAATTCAGTGGAAAGCAAAATATGAAATCACACCCTGACTCGGGATCGAAAACATCTGCCCTTTTGCTTACATGAGGGCATGTTCACGGCGGGTGGGGGGGGTCCTGTAGATCCCATTGGGGGCATGGCATTGGGCGGGAGAAATCCTGAAAGGGTAAAAGACTGGTCAATACTTGACTACCTCCTTGGGTCTAGTTATCAACCAGACTATAATTCTATACCCTTGAGAAACACCAGTGTAGCCAGGAAGATTGGCAGGTCAGGTACCTGGAGGCATCTGCATAGGGTTGAATCCTGGTCGCATAAAGGGGGGAGGGGGTGGCGGTGGCACCCCAGGAGGAAAGGCTGGGGGCGGTAGCCCCATGTGTGCTGGGAAAGCTGGGGGCTGAAGACCACCGACGGTTCCCATAGGCTGAGCACTGGGGGGCACCTGAGTGACAGAGACGTATGTTTACTGATAACGTTTAGTTGTATACTGCTTATTGCCAGTCCCTGAAAATTAAAAATGGCCCTGGAATGTCGGGGGGGGGAGGTCCTCTTCATAAGTATGTAAGCTGCTGCATGTCTTTTTATTGGCCCACTGTAATGAAACTGTCAAACCAGCAACCAAAATGCACACCAGTAGCAAACAGTATACAGTACCTAAGAAATTAGCCTCCATTTACATAACTCTGGCACAGAGAAAATGGTTTTATTGCACAACCCCCATCCCTCAGTGTCCAGTGTTGCAGAGGGGGGAGTTAAGTCTAAGAAGCCCTGAAAATGATTCAGACTTAACTGAACACAGGTACTGCAAACAAAATCTGGGTATACGACATCAAAAACTTCAGTGAAACTGGAGAAAGTTAAAGAGTAAACTTCCAAGCCGAGCTGGGAAGGCAGGTTTCCTAGATTCATTCAAATGAACGCTTGAAAGAACCTAAACACATCCTCAACTTCACATTCAGACGGGCAGCTTTTCTTCATGCTGTTTTGCAAACCAGTTCTGAAAAGCTTCAACCTTAAAGTTATAACAAATGACAAATCTGTTGTTTAATAATGAAGAAGCACGCCATGACCTGAGAACCATACAAGCCCCTCCAGATATCACACCTCTCTCCATGCATGGTGCATCCTCCAAATAATGGTAGAGTCGCTCTCCTGGAGCTATGGTTTGTCTCTGTTACTTACCTCTATACAGCCAGATGGATGTATGCAGCAGTTAGTGAGCAGTGGTGACTGCAGCATGCTCTTACCTGCCAAGTACGGTCTGAAATGACCAGCTCATCACCACTTCACCCATAGCAGATGCAGGACTTTTTCACTCTAAAGTTCCACGTATTTTAATCCATTTGTTATTGTGTCATCAACAGGCTCAGACCAAAACCAATCTGCTTCCTTTATCATTTAATCGCGTAACATCTCATGATGTTCTTCCCTGAAGCACATCTCACGGATCTTCTCAAAAAGCTGCTGCTGGGAAAGGTGTCGTTTCTATGGAGATTCTACTGGGAGACGTCAGCACCAACATGTCTGCCTCCCTGCCAGTCAGTGGTGTCCTGCTGTTAAGGGGACGCTGCAAGCTGACAGCCTAAGGAGAGTCTTGGTTCGGCCCCCCGGTGCCAATACCAAGGACCCCACTCTGCTTAAAGCAGCAAATAGAAGTGTGATTATCTCAGGGGACATTTCTGCTAAGATCGCAAGTTCAGAACCATGAAGTGGTGGGCAGTGTATGCTGAACAATATCTGCCTCAGGGTTCTGCACATCTGGTGATAGTCCTTCCCCACACCCCATGCCTCATTTTGGACTTTGAACACACAGACAGCCCCCCCCCCCCCCAGACCCTTTACCCATTTTCATCTGTGTATGTAATACTTCTCCTAAATTGTTTTATTTCATTCATTGTCTGGTGTGACATCTGATGCAAAGTTTTAGCAGTTTAGCATTTTCCTTAGAAATCATTGACTATATCCTTCCACTGTTTGTCCATCAGTGAACTTTGGCACGACTGAAATGAAATTCCACTTTAACTCACCTCTTCAAAGCCCAGACCTCCTGTACTTTGGTCACATCTCCAAGCCACAAACTTTGAAATATGCCCTCTGCTCATCTCAGGCTGTAATCCGATATGATCAATAATCTCCCGCATACCAATCTAATTCACAGCTTGCGGCCCAAATAATTATGGACCATAAGCTTATTCTGATATTAAAATGCCAGTGCTGGATTTCCAAAGATGCCAGCTGGCAGTCACTCTGTGACCAAAAATGTTACCACACAGACTAGGTACGACAAAAGAAGCAGTTGATCCAAGTCTCATGGATGCCCATTTTCCTAAGGCCTGATTTTTCAAAAACATTCAGTTGCATAAGACTTGGAAAGCAGGATGAGGAGATTTCAGTTTCATAATACGTTTTTAAAAATTGTCTGATCTGTACTAGTTGCGGTGATTTACTAACAATCTTTCAAGGCAGTTTTTAAAAACTTGTTACCATGAAATACATATTCCAAAGAGTAACTTTATTTAAGATTTCAGTGGCATAAATTGCTGTCTATTTTTTTCATATCCACAAAAATCCTTATGACTTCTCCATCCTCTTAAGTCTTCTGGGATTAAAGCAGTTTTCCTGAGAGCCTTGAGGAATTTATTGTACGACTGAGGATTAAAATCCCTCTTAGCTCGACCATGTACACTCCAGATGTAACGACTACCTCCTCATGGAGAGGTATCAGCACCACTATTAACACCTATGCACACAGTTTATTAATAAATACTCTGAGGTGAGCCGTGAACATTGCAGGTCTGGGTTGACAACTCTGCACGAGAGACATGGTGTGAGATGTGCTCGCGCTTTCAAAATGCGATGTAGACAAAACAAAGCTGAGAAATCAAACAACGCCAAGGGCTAAACGCGTCAAAACCAAGTGAGAGCACATTTCTTATGGCACATAAATGAGACACCCGATGTATCGTATTTCCCTGCAAAAGAAAAAAATATACTGTTTATTAGTTGAGGCCCAGAGTAATGTGGGGCGTGGAGGGCTTTTCCTCTTCCACCTTTAGTCTGAGGGGCTTTACCTGTACGGAGGCGGCACCTGGGTTTTCGTCCGCTTGTGGGGGCTCGGAGCGGCCGTTCTGTGCCACCTCGTCCGGCTTCTCCAGGTCATTCTGGACTCCCTTCCACTCTGTGGGATGATCCCAGCACATGGAATCACACCAAAACACCGGAATGCCCCAATCAGAAAAGAGGCGCTACTTCTTTAAAACTGGCTGACACCAGGAGGGTGAAAATGACATCGTTATGCAAGATCGATGCCGTGACCTCAAGAATTATTGGTCAGGTCAGATAAAGTGGGGGAGCATACACAGGTACAGCACGTTGCCATGGCCACCAAGGTATGATAAATATGGGATGGCAAAACAGACAGTCAGTCTCCTCTTGATCTTTCATTCAAAAAAATCTAACCATTAATTGAAGTACAATTCAAAGAAAAAAATCAAAAATTTCAAATACATGTGTGCCACATTTACTGGCATTATTTTTCCTATGCCAAGATAACAGCTTTGGGACTTTGAGTCTTTGTTCATCTCATCTAGTAATGCTAAATGAAGGAGATCACATGGCAAGGGATCCGAGACCATTCCCCCATACAGAACCTCTCCAGATCCTTCAGATTTCAAGGTCCTCGCTTGTGGACTCTCCTCTTCAGCACATCCCACAGGTTTTCAATGGGATTTAGGTCCAGGGACTAGCATGGTCACGACAACACTTTGATTTTGCGGTCAAGATTTGAGAGATAAATTTGAGATGTGTTCTGGATCATTTTCCTGTTGGAAAACCCAACCACAGCCACGTTTAATCTTCCTGCCAGAGGAAGTCAAGCTTTGATGCAATACCTTGCTGATACTCTGTGGAGTCCATGATACCCTAGGTTCTAAGAAGTGCTCCAGGGTCTTGGAAGGAAAAATAGCCGCGCAACATCCAAGGCCGACCACAACTATTCACAGCGGAAATTAGGTACTTTTCTGCATCCTTATAACTCTATACACCAAAAATGACTCTGGTTTTTGTTGCTAAAAAACAGATGTATGATATATTGGTTTGCGCATCGGTACTGGCCAATGTTCATTAAAAACCAAGACATCGGCATTGGTCCGAACCGTAAATCTTGGAATACACTGCCAGCCAGTATTTAGACTTTAATTAGTATATAAAGTTAGAAGTTGCTTTCCCATCTGCTGATGCTGATATTTTTACAAGTGCTAATTTAGTTTAAAATTGCTAGTGATACACTATGTAGTCACAGCAGGTGTTATGCAGGTTTGTGTTTATGATCCATAGCTTTTTCAGTATAGTACAAGGCCATACTTTTCCCCCCAGATCTTCAGTTTAGACATATTGAAAATGAGACTAAAGGTCTAAGTTCAAAATCAATGTACTGCCCATCTTTTTCCCCACATGCTTTTGTTTGCTGGGTCCCTCCATTCTAAGGATTGGGATATACTGCTCATCTTGCCTATTACACAGCGAA
Organism: Cyphomyrus plagiostoma; assembly: GCA_019775915.2. Lineage (NCBI taxonomy): Eukaryota > Metazoa > Chordata > Actinopteri > Osteoglossiformes > Mormyridae > Cyphomyrus > Cyphomyrus plagiostoma. The sequence continues at coordinate 15,937,097 of JABFEA020000041.1, read as the reverse complement.
CAAGTATGCAATTCTGGACACACCCTAAGGAAATCTAGCCTGTGTGCCACCTCATATTTATAACCTAGTGAGTCATGGCCAAATACTTAAGTGTTTCTAATCACTCAGATGAACTTAGAAACGTGAAAAGTGGAATATAATTCAGTTTGATTTTATATAGCTTTCTAGGGTGCTAATAATTATGACATATTTGAGAAAATTATTCTTTTCTCCTTTCAATTATTTAATGTCAGCATAAATTTTTAACAGTGTGAATGAAAGATCAAGAGGATAAACAAGAAAGACTAACATTTTTCGCTTTTATTTAGCAAGAGACCCAATATTTGTGCAGGGTGCAGTGGCAGAGGACAGTGGGGGGCAGGGTGACCAGCGGAACAGATACCTGGGCAGAGCGTTTCACCATCCAGCATGCCTCCCTGGCAGAAGCTGTCCAGGTCCTCCAGCTTCACTTTACTCCAAGGTATGTATGTGACGCCCAGTTCCACATCCCAGTACTGCTTGTACTCCGGTTTAATGCCTTTGTTCAGGGCCCACGCGATCTGGAAAAAGCACACCGGCATTGGAGTATGAGTAGGCAAGGATGCAGATGTCAAAGTAAACACACACGGGCTGATTTGAGCATAGCGTCCTGTAACACCATAGACAGCGATGCCCCACCGCGCAAAGTACTGGGACTAGAATTGAATGTACAATCAACTGTCACCACCTGCTGGCTGATTGCATCCCTGCACTGACGAAGTGACACACTGGTGCCCCCTACCTTAATGGCTTTCTGGTTTACTTTGAAGGAACCCCTACTGAGTTTCTGTAGGGCCCGGAAGGCGTCCTGTCTGTGGACCATGACGATGTACGCACAGCCCCGTGGAGGAATCATCTAGGGGGACAAAAGGTGGAGAGGGGTATTAGCAATCACACTCACCTCTATAGACGCAGTAGTAGCTACCAATGTGTGTAGGGGAAAAGGTGACAAGTGAAAGCTGCAATTAAAACTGTGCAGCGAGCTCATTTTGGCATGCGGTGTTTTTAAGGGCCCCCTCGGCCCCCTCCGGAGCCGCACGACGACTCACGTTGATGGACTCGATCTGTCCGAACTCTTCCAGTAGACAGGCAACATCCTGCTGCTGAGTGCGTTTGTCCAGCTGACCGACCCACAGCGTTGTACTGCACACTGGAAAAGGGGGGGGGTATTAAATCACAAGGGTGACACCCGAGTCCTTTCAAAAGGAGCGAATGGCCACTTCCGAATCAGATTAAACGGGAAATAAACCATAGAGTTCGGCTGACGCACCACTGAGGGTCTCGTTCTTGGTGTGGGGTAACCCCTTAAGCCGTCGCTCCCTCTCTCTCTCCCGCTCCCTCCGTTCCTGGGAGCGCGAGCGCGGCGAGTGGCGCCGGCGCTCCCTGGACCTCGAGCGAGAGCGGCGGTGCCGCGACCGGCGGCTTCGCGAGTTCGACCGCGATCGGCGTCTCTTTGGCGACCTGCACCCAGCAAGCGAGAGCGGCGTCAGTGACCTCTGACCCTGACGTCGACCTGCGGCGAGATCACGTGTTTTTACGTCGGTACCTGGAGCCTGAGTGGGACCTCGACCTTCTGCCGTCTGGTCGATGCTTTCCCTCCATCTGTGGGGGGTCTATATCCATGGAAACATCCTGAAAAAAGGGAGACTGACAATGAATACACTTCTGCTTCATGCCTGTGACAGTGACATACTGGCGCAATGTTTAAATAAAAGTGCAATGCTTTGTTATCAAAGGCTAAACTTAAAAATAAATACTATAAAGCAGTTTTTCCCACTCCGGTTCCCAGGGACCCACAGACAGGCCACATATTTGCTCCCTCCCTGCAACCTATAAGCAAAAATCCCCAAAAGACCAGATTGGGACACACCGGTCAAAAGCAGGGGTCTCCAATCATTTTTAGTGAGAGCTACTTTCACAAAGAAATTAATCTCGGGAGCTACAAAGATTTTGCCACCTGGTTCTTGAGGTGAATCAGGTGAGGCGGAACAGGGTAAGAAGTAGGCTGGGGCTCCCCGGGACAGCAGTTGGAGACCCCTGCTATAGGCGGCCGACTGCAAACACCAGGCTTGGATTTGGGAAGGGTGATGCACAGCATAGGAACTTGACGCAAAGGGTGTCGAACGTCTTCACACTCCATCTGGCTCATACGGCCCGGCATTTTTGGGTTGTGGGGAGAGCAAGACCCTGTGCAAGTCATGAATGGCCTTGGCTAGATAAGAGCTCCCCGAGTCGAACTCCAGAGCACCAGCACAAGGCTGCCTAACACCGGAGGGTCAAAGCTATCAGATAAACAAAGGCCCAGACAGAGACGATTCCCTCTTCTGTGGGCTGCTAACTCTGTACTCAGGCTTAGAGTACCTTAGGGCTCTTTTGGACTATGCTGAAAGAGAAATGGTTTAGAGGGCTCCAGTGGAGGGAAGCACCCAGGTTGGTGGAAGGCAGATACCTGCATCTGATGGACCATGTGCTGGCCGTAGGCCTCGTTTTGTGGAGCGTACACCCCGGGGAAGCCCGGCGGCAAGCCAGAGCCAACCGGCATCTGCTGCGGAAGGAGAGGCTGGCTCATCTGTGACATCATCCCCGGGTAGGCCTGGGGGTGCATGAGACCGAAGTTCTGGAGCTGGCCGTTTGGAGGCAGGGCGGCCTGCTGGGGAAGAGCGCGGCAGTGAGGGGTGAGCGGCAGATCCACGCAGGAGAAGGCAGCCTCAGCGTAGCAGCGGCAAGCTTTACCTGGTGTGCAGGATCTTGTGGCATCCCCAGCATGGAGCCCGGGAAGTGTTCCATCTGCGAAGTCTGCGAGCGGAGCTGAGTGTATGCGGCTTGCTGTATGTTCTCATGGAAACCACTGCGGAGATTGGAAACGTGCTGCTTAAGGACACGGCCAGCCCAAGTACTTTCAAATTATTGGCAATAATCAGGAAGTTTCAACAACGTTTTAAACAAATTTATACGCAGTTTAACCGTAATCAGGTGTGGCACAACTGAAGGGCAATCCACAAAAAGTAATGCGCCTAAGATACCCACAAGGGGGGCATGGCCGGGGCAGTGGTCGTCATCGCAGTCACCGCTGTGGTCGCCGCTGTCGGTTCCTCCTTCTTGGTGTCCTCAGCACCATCCGGCTCGTCATCATAGTCAAATCGGTCCAAGAGCTTCTGAAGGGAAAGAAAGCAAACCAGTAAGCCAGGTGACAAGAGCCCAGAACAGTGGTTCTCAGTGCAGTCCTGAGGAACCCCTGGATGAGCCACATCTTTGCTCCCTCCCAGCTCCCGGTAGGGAACTAAGAGGGAGCAGAAACATGGTCCGGGTTTAGAAACACTGGTCTAGAATGATCCAGAAAAGCCCTGTATTCAACCCCCAGATGAGGCCGAACACACAAGGGACCACCCTGGAAGCACCTTATCAAAAGCAGCTTTTTGTTCCACGGGCTGGGCAGCCATCGGGGCGAGCAGGGGATTCTGCATGTGGGGGGCGAGCTGGCCCCCCTGCAGCTGGGCCACGAGACTGTTGTCCAGGGCCGGAGACTGGTTTTTGCCTGGCTGCTGGAAGGTCTGCAGCATCTGCTGGAGCTGAAGGGCAGAGGAGGAGTGGCATTAGTGAGATGTGGGGGTGGACGGGTCTGCCGTTAAAGTGGCAAGGGGCAGCTCAGCGTCCTCCTCCACACAGCACTCCAGAAAGGCAGCGAATATGCGCCATGATATTCCCCCCCCAAGAATGATGAACATCACATCAAGCAAGCACAGCCAGCTAACTGAATTACGTTATCCTGCATTAGTTATCCAATTTAATGCCATAGTCTTGTCCGTTTTCAAAATTTTCTAAAACCTTGACCAAGAAAATCATGCAAGAATTCTAATGTACTTGCACTTCTGTGCAAATGGCAAATAAAGTTTCAATTCAACATATACTTCTTTCAAAATTATGGGATAGCAGTAGATTATGGCTGCTCAGTAACAATTATCACGACTATTTTGGTCAATACTGAGATCACGATTACTCACAAGACTGTGGAGGTATCATGCATTTACTGAATTTGGAAAAAATGTGTCCGTGGATTTCCTTGAACACTAAATATAATTTAACTGAGAACCGCAAACAATTACGAATTACGATTAATTGCCCAGCCGAGTTTTCTGTGCAGTAATTCTCAGCTTAATTACAGGTAAAAAGCGCAGTTCCTTCAAATGCACACAAGGTGAAAGATCTGAAGGGGTGAAAACCTGAATCTGACACAGCTACGGCAGTTTGAGTGCGTGTGTGTGTGTGTGTGTGTGTGTGTGTGGGGAGGGGCAGCCACACGGGTCACCACGGCGACCAGCCCACGCGGCTGACACACCTGCTGGCCCTGTGAGGACTGGAAGAGCTGGGCGACAGCGGCGAAGGCGTCCGAGTTCTGCAGCTGTGGCACGGCTGCCACGATGGAGTTGGCAGTGACGGCGGGCAGCGGGTCAGAGGTCACCTTCACTGGAGTCGGGGGGGACCCTGGGCAGGGAAGTGCAGAAGAGAGTTAAAAAAAAAAAAAAACAGAAGGAATGAGGAGAAAAAACAAATGGAGAGAAAAGGTGAGAAAGGCAGAAGAAAGAGTGAAGAATAGGGACAGAAAGGGACAAAAGAAGCTAAAAGCTGCATGGCAGTCTGCGTTTGAAAGCGGTCTGGAGACCCACTGGTCCTACCTCCATCCGGGCCTTCGTGGTCCACATCCGGCACAGAGGCACTGCTACTGGAACCCGCAGCCATGTCCAGCAGAGGCTGGATGATCTCGATCTTGAACACGCCATTCTTCTGCCACAGGTTCAGTACCCGCACGATCTTACTCTGCCAAACGGAGAACATCACTGAGCAAGATCGCTTGCAGGAAAGGAAAAATCACTCCCTTCACCATAGAGCCCCCACACGAGCGCACTGGCAGCCTACCCTGTCTTCAGTGGGACACAAGCACAGATTCTCAAACGTTCCTGTGATGTTTTTGGTGAACCGGGGCCCAAACACGTCCTTATCAGCCCCGAACTGGTGCCGGGACTGTCGTACTATGGAGTCCACCACGTAGAGACCAGGAACCTTGTACTCTGGTTTGCACTGAAAGGCGAGTAGCAAAATGAGGGTTTTCACCCAGCCACAGATAAGCCTGGTTTCTTGAAGGCTGGCAGATCAGAACTCTTCTGCTACACCTTCTAATACCATATATACCAAGAAGGGCTTTTGTAAAATACCAAGTCGTATCAATAGGTAAAACCTTAAGCTCTACAGGACCAAACGATTTTAAAAAGCTTCAGGAAGCCATTCAATTCTCCGATCTTGACACCTTACATCACAAGTCATGTGAAGTATATATAATGAAAATGTGAAGAACTCTGCACACCAGTGTGCCTGTCATGGCCAGCGCAATCAGTTCTCTGAGCATTGAACACAATCTGACTTGTACTTTAAAATGTGGAAAAAGGTGGGAAAATGTCTCCACTTACTTTTTTGATGAACTTTTCAACTATCTGGACGACGTGTTTGTACAGCTAAAAATAGAAAAAAATCTATTATACATGAACGTACGTAACTTCAGACTGAAAACGGCATCATTTCTCAAGGTAATGTGTATTTTCTGCTATTGCACAGGGAGGCAAACAACAATTGTTTACATGATCCATGCTTACCTTGATGGCTTTTATGGCTGATTTTGTTATCGAAATCATCTTCGCCCGCGAAATGGGAGGCTTCATGTCCATTAAGGAGAATAACTGCAATAAAGAGAAGAAAAAAAAAAATTCAATGCCATTTGCCTCTTAAGTGAATGCAGTTCTCGTCTGCACTGCCTGTTTGCTCTTCCCTCCTAACCAAGGGATCAGACATGTCCTGACTGTGAGTGTCAGAGAGGTGCTGGTAACATAAAGCAGGCTGACATCTATCCAGGGAAGTCTTGAAGTGGAGCCTACATCCCCACAGTCACCCAGCTGAACGGAATGACTGAACCCTGTATACCCCTCATGGTCCTATATGTCTTGAGCTGAAGAGCCCATTGTAGCCCCAGGTAAAAATCACAGTGAGACTACAGGTTTATTGCTACAAAACCGGCTGCCAGTTCCTGCCCAGGGCTCCTGCAGTGTGTGCTGAAAATGGACACATAGGTACACAACCATGACCTTGAGAACCTTACGCATCTGGAAGTTCTGATTCTTAGTTGTGATTTTTGGAACAGTTTGGTAGCCATTGTCCCGATTCCTCTACTAACGTGAGTTTAAGAGACCCCTTATTCCCACCAAACAGCAGACACCAATACCATGAGTTCATCACAATAAGATGCTGGATGTGCATGAGGGAAAATTAACAGTTGACAGAACACACAGAGGTCCATCAAACTGACCCGCTCACTTGCACAACAGCCGTATTCACTTTGGATACCTGAATGCTTCCCTTTAAATAAGCATTCTACTTGACCCCTCTATAGTCCAGAAATTGACCCAGTTATAAGCATTTGGATCTTTAAAAACAGGACAGCTGTAGAAGTAAAGGAAACCGGCGACCCCATCAACGATTAGCCCAGCTCTGACTACGCAGATGAACAAGCGTTCTTCCCATTGGGCACCACAACATCCACTTTACATCTCTTCAATGAAAACAAACTTCCCTGCGTAGACTTGGAGATGGCAGTCACCCAATGAAGCGGTGGCGGCAGCAATGGCCGTAAACCATAGCTGAGGTGGAAGATCGGGGGGGGGGCTCATGCACCGTACTAATGCTGTGATGTCAGCAGAGTGGCACACAGCTTCTGCTTTAACTATGCCAGCACTAAAAATATAAGCAGACCACCCTGCGATCCTTTATTTGCCAATCAGGGATTAATCCAACCCCCAATCATGAATACAGTAGGACATTTGCTACAAGGACATGTTAAACTGTTCACTGCCTCATGCCTCTACAGGCAGGAAATATATCGAGGGGTGCAGAAAACATGGCAGAGCCACTGGATGTTTAGTCTTTAAGATGGCCCAGGAATGCAGAAATCTGAAAACCCTCAATTAACATTAATAAACTACAGCCTCTACCAGAAGGACATAGGTTCTAATCCTGAGAAAAGGAAACCTCCATTGTTTAATTGTTATCTAAGATATATAAAGTACCCTAAACCTTTGGTCCAGTGGTTCTCAACTTGATTAGTCTTAGGGTTCCTTAGTCCAGTGTTTCTTAAATCAGTCCTTAGGGTCCCCCAAACAGTCACCGTTTTAGCTCTCTGCTAATTCCCTGTCAGTAAGTCAACACCCAAATTCAGGGTAAGAACTGTCAACTGCTGGAGTGCCAATATATCTTGGGTGATTTTATTTCATTTTTTTAGAACATCGCCCTTTGCTGAAAATTATCATGCAATGTATTTTTGGATTATGACCGACCAGTTGAGAAACACTGCCTTATTCTGTACAAGTCTTTACAATGATGGGTTGAAATAATGCCCAAATACTGTATTCTACAGTCCCAGAATGCACCACACCTGATACACTACTATGGTGGTCACCAGAGAATGGCAGTATAGCTGTACACTGGATAGTTTGTTAGGCTTGACAGCCTTTGAACCAACCACACTACCAGCCCCTGAGCAAAACATTTGTAACCACTTCAGTCACTGGGGTTCGCTGTTAGTTCTGTACACTGTTTGCCCTTAGTAGATGCAACCGTAGCTGAAACGTGTTAGACGTGTGCTTAACTTCTGCAGAATTGCAGTCCACAATATATATAAAAAAGCATTAACTATAAATCAGGCTAATGCTGCTTGTTTTTCTCTAAATCAAACATTTCCCCTCACGTGTAAAGTGATTGGGGGGAAAAAACATTTAAAGAACTTTTAAAAACAAGCACATACTGACCTACTGATACTAGAAAAACTCACTTAAGGTTAAGTGTGGAGACATGGCTCTGCCAAGTGAGTCCAGTGAGGAGTTTAGGTCCCCCACTGGTTTATGTTGCCAAAGCTAAGTAGATTCATCTAAAAGTACAACAGTGTCCGTTGAACCACTGACCAAATCATTACACGCTCATTTAAAATCATCCCTTCAACCTTAACAGTGCCACCAGACTCCACGACAGTCCTATCTTCAAAAGTCATGTAGAGCCACAAACATTTTGTACACTAATATTAACCATGCCAACGTGCAGTGCAGTATACAGCCCAATTACTTAACATGTAAAGCAAAGATGCACATAAAACCTACCAGTCACACAGGCCACTACTGCACATGCAGTAAAGAGTGAGGGGAACGAAACTGAGAATGGAAATAGAAAGCAGCTTGAAAAGTGAGTTTTGGTAAGTACAAGGATACATGTCTCCCACCAGGAAGAAAGAAGAAAGTTTAATTAGAATAAAAGTACTTATATAATAACCAAACAGTTAAGATTTGACAGTGAATTTACACGTTAACATTTGCTTTTGAAACGCCATTCATTCATTTTAACAGTGACCTTTGTTACGTGCATCTTTTTCAGTTGCAGATCAAGGCTATAAAGGAGGATCGCATTGAGGGTCGCTGACACAGCTGCAGAAAGGAAGCCCACAAAACTAACTAAACACTAAAAATCAGTCTGAATTAAGACCCCACGAGCGGAGGACACAATCCCCACTGGAGCCTAGCATCCAACTTTATTACTAAAGCCACCTACACGCATCATCAACATAAGGGCGCATTTATGAAGCAGTCTTGTGCCATCATACATGAATGTGAACCTTTTACAGAAAAAGAATGCACTTTAAATATGCCTTAATTGTTATTTGTGCTGCAAAGCAGATAACCGTACCGTCTATAACCACCAAAATAACATTTCCTTTTTAGTTTGAATAACCGACCAAAAGTAGTAGCCTGCGATCCTCGGGAGCTCTCAGCTCGCATGGGATGGGGGATTCACACCCCACCGTACCCCTGCTCCTTAACTAATAACTAGTTAGCCGAGTTGTTAACTATCAAGATAGCAAAAAAAAGGTAGCTGCCGCCCTGGTAACGCCATACATGCCTCTAAATAAAATACAGTTAGCCGGTTAGCACTGCGGCCTGTACCACGGCTTGGTCTAGCATTAAAGAGTAAGCTTTGGAAGCATAAACAAAACCGTGAAAGTGCGGGAGCGAAGGAACGGACAGCCGGGCGACACCCACACCCAGCACGGCCGGCTCTCACTGGCAGCGCGGCGCCTCACGCCGTCATTGGCGGCGCCGTTGGCGGGGTCGGCCGAACCATACAGCCGCACGGAAGCGCACTCCCGCAGCCGTGTGCGGGACACGAACGTCGATCTAGTCCCTCACCGAGAGGCCGCCGGGGAATCTTTGGGCGCCCCTGTGTACGTCCAGCAGCGCGGCCTGGAAACGTAAGTCCGGTCCGCGGCCTGGAAGCGAACACAGCCGCCTCGGAGGGGGCGAGTTCACGCATCGGGAAGGCGCTCAAACGTGCTCATTTAAAAACTGATTTACCTCCTGGTTGAATGCGTTGACGGCATCCATAGTCTCCCGTCGCAGCAACTTCCTCCTTTCCCGTCCGACACCCTGTTACGTGCAGTGTTTATCCCCGGACAGGCCGGTCTAACATGTCCGCTTCCAGCAGCTCTCCGGAGCAGACGGTCGGCGGGTACGGAGAAAGGCGCGGAGCACCATGGGATTGATGCAGTACCGTGCGCGGCTGCAGTGTGGCGCTATGGCGTCGTTTTTGTTACGAGTCCCTCTCCAAGCCAAAGGCTGTTTGTCCCGTATCTCCGCGCAGTATTCAAAAATAAACGAACATTTGTAGTCTGCAACTGTACATTGAAATAATTAATAAAAGATATATAGTATTATGTATATCTGCTTATGATTTGCATTTCTTGTGAAGTTAGATGAATGGGGAAATAAGTTGTATACCTTAATTATAAATTGATGCTAATAATATTTCTAAATAAAGAAAATCTGTTTGCTTCAAATAAATATTGCGCTGAAGTAGGTTTTCTGTATAGTCTAATTTTGTTTAGACAATAGTACACAAAGGACACGGAAACGGGAAATTGGAACAATAATTCAGTTGTGCTTGTAGCACAAAATATCATACCTAGATGGCGTCGTCTTCCCGTTTTGAGAAAATCATCGTTTTCCTTTGTGAAATGCGCCAGTACCTAATATATACTGTATAAGTGTGGGGATTTTAGCACCATGGATCTTAAACGTTCTTACTAGCCATCAAAACAGACAATATCGGCAATGAATTGCCGTGTGGTCCAACGTTACACGCAGCTCAAATCACGTAAACCCCGCTATCAGTTGAAGGTGAGACTGTTTCGTAAAAGTAAATTGTGGACATATTGGGGAAACAACAATGATTAAGCACGTGTACTACAAAAAGCTCGTGTGTATCATATACATGCTATGAATATGACGGGGCCTCGGCGTGCTTTTCAGTTATTTATGGAAGTTCCAATTAGTTGTTCCAGTGTAAAGGCAGATATTAGGTCTCGGGCCTTAGTTGCTGTTTAAATATGGAGTCTGAAAGTAAATGGAGAAATAAACCTCAGAGTGACCTACATGCGTTTGAAGGTACTAACATATGTGTCAATCTGTTGATAGATTTCTAAGTAAGATTGATGTTCACTAAGGCAAATGAAAAAAAAAAAAATATATATATATATAATTATTTTTTTACGTGGTCATTGGCACATATTTACAATATTTTCCTATGAATTAATGTGCTGTTTGACAATAGTGTAGTTTGGCAACAGTGTGACAATAAAGGCAGGTCCTACCCGTACTTTGTGTACGACAGTAGAAAACGGTCAATGGACATTGTGCTAAGATGAACCAAGATGCCTTCATGCCAAAAATCACGTTAGACCACTAGGTGTAAAGTTGAGATGTACTCCCCTTTCTTTTCTCTTTGTTGTCTTTGCTGAACGAGTTCAGGGTACAGGGTCGTGTGTGTGTGTGTGTGTGTGTGTGTGTGTGTGTGTGTGTGTTGGGGGGGTGAATGATTTACAAGCGGGGGTGAGATCACATCTGCTCCCGCTGTAGCCCTAGATCGGATTATACCGTAGCCATGTAGACTGTTTTCCCATCTCCCTCTCTCCAAATAAGACACGCCTGCTTCCAGTCCCGGGAAACATTTACTGGAACAGCCTCCATGTGTCTGTAACGGTGTACAGAGTCTCAGTAGAAGAGAGCGCTCACTGCTCTGTGTGGAAGAAGGCTAAGAAGATATATTCATCTGATGCTGGCCGCTGACAAATGTAATTTTTTCCTATGTATTTAAAAATAATTGGAGAAAATTACGTTTACTTAACATTTATTTTTCGCTTCCACGAATGCAACCTGTGAGCGTCTCAAACTTGCCTGTTCTCCGGAGCCTAAGGTATTAACTGAACAGGTGGCGCTTGTTCCGTTACACGTAGACTGTTGTGTCTTAAAGACTGGGTACAAACAGAAGGGACTTTATTTCAGATGCTTGCAGCCTGGGCTGATCCCATCTGAGCGCTAAAAAAGAGGCGCCCTGCGTGAGCGCAGCAGACTGAGCGGACTCGCCGAGGCTCCGGAATGCCAGCAGCCGACAGGGAGATGGTGACTGACAGCACTCGGGCTTTTGGGCTCAGAGCACCGGCATGTGGGGGCTCGGACAACCTCGCCCCGACGTCTCTGAGCGGGTCTCAATCTGGGGACGTCCTTCGCAATTTTTACCACACCAAACGGGTCGGGAATTACCTTATTGGAAGGAAACTTGGAGAGGGCTCCTTTGCTAAAGTGCGAGAAGGTCTGCATGCACTGACCGGTGAAAAGGTATGTCCTTTTCTCTTAACATTTACATTAAGATTCAGAAGTAGTTTTTAACGTATCCTGAAAAATGCAGGGCTAAGATTACAGATATTTAAATTATAGGCATAGAATAGTGAAAAATATACTACACATATCAACAGGAGAATGGTTTTGCACTAAGTTCAGAGCCGAAGGTCCTGCACTTTAACGGTTGGTAGCGACATAACCTCGAGGTGCCTTGAACTTTCAAGTCAGAAATCATGGAGTTGTAATGCTTTCAGTTTATGAGATTGTGACATGAACGAATCTTTGGAATTCACGACCTTGATTTTAAGATTAATGTGCTAAACACTGTCAGTATTATAGGAGAAATCTCGCTTCACTTTACTGTATTTGGTTAAATGTATATTCACAATTTAAGAATAATGCTTGAATTTTATGATTTATGACACTATGCGCTTTGATGCTATGGCATATGTCCCAAAAATCACTGCGCAGGTATATATTATATTTTATAATATGCAGTCACTATGAGATTTTTATTGTAATTTGACAGATGTAATTTTTACTACGTAAAAAAATTGCGATCGTGCTCTACTCCCTTTACTTATCAACCCAAACAATTACGCTCCCTTTAAATTGAATACGATGTTGTGTTTGCCCTCGGACTGCGGATGTTGCGCTACATGCTGACAGTATATATACTTGAAATAAAGGCAGCTGCCGATAATCACACCTCTATTGCAATTGGCAGTTTATCGAGGTGTTTCAACTAATCGCCGATTAGCGGCGAGAACGTAAACAGGCTCGAATCAAGGTGAACTTGGAGTACATTATTCCTAACGACGCCAGTACAATGAGCCTTCGGTCTGACGTTTCCAGTCATCGGCGTCATTGTCCCGGACTGCAGTGTGCAGCAACACAGTGAACACATGCACCTCGTGGTCTGCAACTTCCACGGTGCACACGAGAGGCGGGTTTACCCTGCAGCGACAGTGGAACACCTACCTGCTTAAAACCCGACTCGACGGGGAAATGCGCCCTCAGCCCACGATCATTCTAACCAGCCACGAATGTTACCCTTTGTGCAGTGTTTTTTTTCGGGGGGAATCGTTTATTTTCCAAATTATCTTTCGGTGGGAAAACAAGAGCTTCCGCAGAGTTTTATTATTATTATTATTATTATTAGGTTATTTAGAATTTATATAAAGCAGTTGCCACCACCCATATGAGCTGTAGTGATAAGAAGCAGCTTCTGGTGATGCAAACCCCAGAAATCCTACGGCGTGTTCTCATCACGCTTTCGCCTCGCCTCCCCCATCTCTCTCTCTCGCTCGCTCTCTCTCGTCACACAAGGTTGAAACTCACCAGGAATAGTAAAAGGGGGGGGCAGAGGGTGGGAAGAGGAACGTGAGGGGGTGGGAATTCAGCACATGCCGTTTGAGATATGTGAATACATCTAACCCAGTTTCTGTCGGCCTCTTTGTCTGAGGAGAGGGAACAACAACGTGTCGCCCGGCCTGTGCCCCTCCCTTCCAGACCGAGCCCCCGCCCAGTCCCGTCGACTGTAGCAGCCACAAATCTGGTAGCATAGCTTGTTACTGGAATGTCTCATCGATGTCTTAAACACCTTGTCAAGGTGGGGTCTTGCACAGCCTTCCATCATTTTCTGTCTGCCAACCTCCCCTGCCCCTTGTCTCAATCCATCGTCCTACAGTCAACGTAAGAGCGCTCTTAAGACCATGAAGAGTAAATGGCTCGGCTCAGATGGGCAGTGAATTGCAAGTGTCTGACCCTCTTGAGAGATGAGAAGACAGATAATCAGGAATGGTGGATTATTTCCATGAAATGTCACTGTGTGTGTTTAACTGAAGGGGCCTGGCTCATATTAAAATGACTTTTAGGTGAACACCTGTAAGTGGGATGATTTTTCTGTGTTTTGTTGTGATGCCTTAGGTTTATTATGTGTGTTTGTTCAACCTTGTTTGTCTGGGGCATCCATGTGTGTTGGGTGGACAAATGGGCTGAGCAAACAACCATTTGGGGTTCCCTTCAAAAGTGATGAAGTAGACTGGTAGTCAGGGCAGTTTGCTTTTCAACATAAACCCCACCCACCACCTCTTCCCAATGGCCGTGTGCATGTGTGTATGACACACACACACACCCAAAGACATTAACCCTGCAAATTCTCTGGTCTATCCTCAGGCTCCCCTTTCTAAGAGTTTTGCCGCTTTTTAAAGAGAATATGGAATAATGAGTCCATGGCTCTAGACACTTGACGCTGGGCAAAGCCACAGCGTCTCTCTTTCCCATTGGTCGGTTCTTTTGGCCAATCACAGGCTGCTTTCGCGCTGGCCAATCACAGAGTGTTTACATGGAGGCCACGCTTACACTATTGATCAATGTGGCGTATCCAACCCATGTTGCCATGTGTACTGTCCGTTTTGCAAGCCTGGCTTTTTTCATCTTGTAGTTTTAAGGGGAAAATCCTGCACCCTGGGTCATTAAATTTTCCGAGGGCACGCCATCTCAACGTCCCGTCTTTTTCTCTTTCTTTATTTCTCTTTCAGGTGGCCGTGAAAGTGATCGACAAGCGGAAGGCAAAGAAGGACTCGTACGTGACAAAGAACCTACGTAGAGAGGGCCAGATACAGCAAATGATCCGTCACCCCAACATCACACAGCTCCTGGATGTCTTGGAGACTGAGAACAGTTACTACCTGGTGATGGAGCTGTGCCCGGGAGGGAACCTCATGAACCGCATCTACGAGAAGAAACGCCTAGAAGAGAAGGAGGCACAGAAGTACGTGCGGCAGCTGGTCATGGCTGTGGAGCACTTGCACCGAGCCGGCGTGGTCCACAGGTGAAGGCCTCCACACGTGCAACAGATACACGCTGACACTGCGTGCACTAGTGAGCTCACACACGGGCAGTCACACTGCGCGTGCTAATTTGCAATAAACACTACTTTCTGATAAGTGCGAAAATCATCATCATAACTCTTACACTGTTTAGCTTCAGCAAACAAGTCAGGAGTCTCGGGAAAATCTTTATTCTTTTCACAACCACACCAAGCCCGACTGCAAAAAGAAACACTTTACGCAGCTATTCAGGATCTCCCGTGAGCCGTGAGTCGGACGAGGTGATTTTTAGTAGAGGATGAATCACCGAACCTGGTTTTGGACAGTGTTCCGATGCAGCAACAATCTGGTCCTTGTGAGTGAATGTAACAGAGGACAGTGTTTCCTTTGTGCAGCTTGCTGAATCGCCTCTCACATTCCATGCTACCTAATTTTGAAGGCTACGTTTGTTGCAGCCGCAGCATCGTTTGCCCCCCCCCCCTTCCCCAGCATGCTCTGCTCGGTTTGAGATTCTGTCGATTGGAGCAGACTATTGTCCTGGCAGTATTTTGACTGGGGGGGGTCATCCAAGATCATTCCATTCCTTCTGGGAAGTGGAGGTTTAATTTTAGAAGCCAGCAATTAAAGACATTAAGTTCTAGACTGGATGTTCCACATTGCCAATGTGTAAAGAATGTTCTCAATTTTAAATTGGTAGAGGAGAAACGCCTAAGTCTTATGGTTTTGTTAGTGTCAGTTACAGATAGAAAACAGAAAATTTAAAGTGCAGGAAAAAATGCGTCTCAGCACTTCCGCAAAGTGAGAAGAAAATTATCTTTGGAGTGTGTGTGTGTGTGTGTGTGTGTGTGTGTGTGTGTGAGAGAGAGAGAATCAGCAACACAGGTAAGGGATATAGCAATGCCTTGGTGTTCTACCTACTGTTGTCTTCGGTTGGGTTTCTGAAAGTGAATCAGTCCTTAAAAGGGAAGCATTTATGCCTAATATTGAGACAGCCAGGATGATAATGACCCTTCTAATGCGCATCTCAATGTTTCTTGCAGAGACCTGAAAATAGAAAACCTCCTGTTGGATGAGAACAGCAACATAAAACTCATAGGTAACTCAACAGATTGACTTTCATTAGCGGCCTTGGAAAGCTTTTTTTTTAAATTTCATCACTTAGTTCAGTTAGCCGTGTTTAAAGACTAAGTTTCAAATCTGTAACTGAAGAAACTCGCGGTAAGATCCAATTAGCAGTATTTAATTGAGAAAGAACGTTTGGTCAGGATGCGTGCCCAGTAAGTAGTCCATTGAAACCTAATGTCTTCTCACATTTGCGTTAGACAGACAGCAGATAGCAGCCGCATTTTACAGTTAGTGTGAACTGCGGCAAACAGGTCGAGCACTAAACACTGGAGCCCTAATTGCCCATGAGAAGTGGGTTTAGCTTTAGCTGATGGGTCATCCTGCCACTCTGATTGCCCTCTTCCCACCTCTTTCTCCTCTCCTTAATGAAAGATTTCGGACTGAGCAACTGTGCTGGAATCTTGGGCTATTCTGACCCCTTCAGCACGCAGTGTGGCAGTCCAGCTTACGCTGCCCCCGAACTGCTTTCCCGGAAGAAGTATGGGCCCAAAGTAGACGTCTGGTCCATGTAAGTGCCCTCATCTGGTCCACTCACTCTACTCAAAGTGGCTTACAAGTTCCCACACATAATCATAATCCATGCTGAATTCAAACCTGCTTGTGTAATAATACTCTGACAAGGGGGCATGTACTTTGAGTAAAAATATTAAGTATCAGTAGCAAGAAAGTTTGTAGATGAGATTGAAGGTCTTTGGAGAAAATAAAACATCTTCCAAGCATGCAGAGAGGAGATGATGTGAGCCTGATGGTGGTCATGCTTTTGTGCAGAGGGGTGAACATGTACGCCATGCTTACCGGCACCCTGCCCTTCACGGTGGAGCCTTTCAATCTCCGGGCACTGCACCAGAAGATGGTGGACAAGGAGATGAATCCTCTTCCACCTCAGCTGTCCTCAGGTAAGCTCCAGGTCAAGCACGGTGTTAATTCCCCTAAAAGACAAAGCGCGACTGAACAACGGCGCAGACCGGTGATGAGGTGTCCATGCAGTCCGTTTCGGCTCAGGCTGCTTCGGCGACAGGAAGCGCAAATTCCCAAAAGAGATTCTGTTGAGGGAAGTCAGTTTCTGATTGGCATCAGGTAAAGCCAAGTGGCGTAGGTTCCTCGTGTGAGAGGAGGAGGAGGGGTCGGCGTGGCGGGGGGTGGAGGTGGCAGCCTTTGTTTGTCTGTTTATTCACTTTGGCCCCAGCTGATGTGCTGAGAAGCAAAGCCCGACACCTAACTACGCCCTGCTACTTTCAGCCAGCCAGCCGGAAAACGGCATTTGTGTCCGATGAGCAGACTTCGGTCAGCCTTGGGTGCAATTTGGCCCGATGCCAGAACGCAGAGATTACCAGGTTTCCGGTTGTTTGGTTGGAGGTTGGTACACCAGTTGTGTGCAGCTGCTAACGTGCTATCACGGCCTCGTAGTAATCAGACGCATCGGTCAATGGGATGCTTGTTCCTTCCATATCTGTTTCACGCTAGCTGCTGTGTGTTCATCACCACGTGAATTTAGACGGGCATCCAGGAAACCACCAACCAGAATGTTTAACCTCAGTCAGTTGCGGCATGAACAAGACATGTTAGCTTAGCAGTAGGGATACCTGCTCTTTTCCAGCTCTTTTGAAAGCATAACCCCCACCACCAAACTGATCCATCAGTTCCTTATTTTAAACTTCTAAGATACAGCTAAGATACAGATAAGATACGCCCCCCCCCACTTCACTTTGGGTAATTGTTGAGGGTTTGAAGCCTAATCATCTGAGCATTTGTAAGTATAATGTGTGTGTGTGTGTCAGTTATTAGAACTAATGTGGCAGACAGTTTTTTAAACGGAAATGTAGAACGTTGTCGTTCCCTTTGATTCAAACTGAGAAAGTCCCTTTGAGACTCACAGTGATTAGTTGTGCATGATTACAGTACTCTAATAGTCCACTTACATCACTCAGTGATAAATCTGAATGGGATTACTATTACATAATCAGGTTATGTAGAAGGGTACTGGTCAGAAGCTTACATTGCTGTCTGCAGCAAAACTAAGCAGACAAACAAACAAACGAAAACTATGACTCAACGAGAACGTCGCAGAAGTTAAACATTTCTGAAGGTTTGTTCTGTTGTATGAGAGTATCAAGATTAATTATATGCTCTGTTCTATCTATAGCTGCCGTCAACCTCCTAAAGAGTCTTCTGGAACCTGACCCATCGAAGAGGCCCAACATTCACCAAGTTATGTCTGACTCTTGGTTGCACCTTGGGAGCCCTCAGTCTGGAACCCCGTACCTGAACAGGTAAGGTAGCTCTGGGAACCCGAGCACTGGTGCTGCACCACTGCTTGGATGCCCAGACATTGCAAAGCTTGTAGAACTTTTTTTGGGAGCATGAAGAACCCCATGAAAAGCATGTGTGCAAAAGATCCACCAGCCTGGCTGATCCCACTGAACGTCAACTGGACAGCCAAAAACTTTACCGCGTCTCTCTATTTTCCCTCCATCTCAGGATCCACATTGAGGAGATTAACCACACGGTGCTCATGCACATGACTGAGAAGATGGGCTACAAACACAGTGAGGTTCTAAGTGCTGTGCTCACCAACAGGGCCTGCCACACGTTGGCTGTTTACTTCCTCCTCAACAGCAAGATGCAGAGACTCTCCAAGGAGTACCGAGTGAGTGTGTGTATGCATGGGACTTGAGGTGGGGTGTCAAACAGACATGTGCCAAATATGAGTAGAGACACCAGGGCCAAGAAATAACTGCAGCTATATATCTGCTCTCTGTCATTATAGGAGAAGGAGATTGTAGAAGATAAAAAGAAGCCAGAGCTCTTTCAGACCCAATGGAGAAAACGAATTGAGAAGATCACCATCCCTCCAAAGCAGACGCCAATCTACCTGGCCATCAGCAAAGGTCCAACTAAGGACAAGAAACAGAAAATGGGTATGAATGTCTTCACGTAACTGGATGGTTTCATTGTGGTGAAGTTTATTGGTTAGTGGTAGGTTGTATATTGACAAAGCAACCTTTGAAATAAAGTACAAGTGAGGAGAATTGGGTTACAGCTGTCAAGGAACCGATTTAGGCTCAACCTAAGCTTCCAGTGAGTGATCATTAAAAAATGCAAGTTTGTTAAGATAATAAGGACTATACAGACACTGTTAAGCATATATTATCATAAAGGGTATACAAATAAGTAACAACAAGCCAATCTAGTAGGAACCAACTCTAAATTCAAAATATAACCCTGGAGCACCCATGCAAAGAGTCTTTGATGTTTTTTTTTTCCTTTTGAAGCACAAGTTTTACATGCTGTACTATTCCTAGTATATTTGAAAGCATTGAAGTAATATGATATGGTGTTTGAAATACCTTCAGTTTTGTACATGAAATTACAGCTCTCAGATACAAACTTTAATTTTCTCTCTGCTGACGCACAATCCACAGTTCAGCAGACCAGAAAATATAGCCCAAGTTATGCTTAAAATAGAATGTTGTGAGGACATGGGGAAAATGTACAGGATTCTTATGGTACTAACAAGTGGATGTTGATATGAGATTGTTTGCTATCAAATGATGACCGTATTGTAATTACTGTAAAATAATATAATGATGTTTTTCGTTGCTTTCATTAGGTCTTCTTCGTTCTATTACGGGAGGCAAGAGTTCAAACCTGGGTCCTGGAGGGAGTGTTGCATCGTCTTCCTTGGAGTACTTGGCGATTCACCCACTGTTTCCCCGCACACCACAGCCAGTCAGGCGGCTGGAGACACAACAGTCAAAGGGAAGTGAGCCTAGCGGCGGTGGCCTAGACGCGCCAAACGTCAACATCGCCACGCAATCCTGGGACTCGACCACTGGGAGGCGAAGTGACGAGCCAGCGCCTCCAGTGGCCGTGCTGAAGCTCACTGGCGGAGCGTTCTCACCCCCCCGGCAGAATTCCGCCTTCACGACCGACAACTCCTACCTGAAGAAGGCCACCATCCCCAACCCTCCTGTACTGCCCGTCGCCCCACAGCCCAAGAAGGCCCCCACCAAGGCAGACTGCGGAACCTCGACTGACTCCCCCAGCAGTCCGCCGGGCAACCCAGAGAGCCCACAGCACCGGAGCAAATTCCCCTCCATGGGCATCGGTCAAATCCTCAAGAAACGCAGCGCCCCGTTCAATCTCCGAACAGAGCTGCCCCTAGAGATAGATTCCTCAGTGGCACCACCAACTTATCAAATGGAGACATTACTCTGTACATCAGGAGCCCTAAAGACTCTCTGCTGATGCATATCTCCTCATATCTCAGAACTCAGCTCTTACTTAATCCTTATCATCATTCTCCTCTCTCACTCCAACACATAATAATCACTCAATTCCAGAAAATGACACCAAGACAATAATTGTAGATTACGGGTAGCTTTCTGAATGTTCTGTTTCAGAACGTTACCCTTTGGTCTGTAGAACCTCAGGACCACATCGTTACTAGATCTCCAGAGCGCACATTATGAATTCAGGGATATGAGAGTAATTCTCATATAATGCCAGGGTCACTATCTGCCCCAAGTGATGCCGTCTGGCAAACGTTCTGTGTCCTTTAGTCACCCGCTGAACCTGTATGTTCATAACACATTGAGAATGGGAGTTGGATTATTTTATTTGGACTATTTTTAGTTCAGGCATTGAGCACACCTTGAATTTTGTCATATGGATTTGAAAGCTGTAGGTAGTAACGTGTTTGACATTACTTTGTCATAAACTCTGTAACTTCATCTTGCTTTTATTGAATTGAATGTTCTGTGTCTCCTGGTGATGGCTGGGTGCTGGGACACCTAGACTGTTTCTGAGATCATTTTTAGTCCAATCTTATGGTACAGATCAGTAACTCTGCTGGTATGTGTTCTTTCAAAACACCTTGCCCAGTTTGTCCTAACCTCGTGTGGTGAGCAACGCCTCAATGCTGCTGGGAACAGATGCAATCAGCATACACTTGTCATATATACCTCCAAGTGCTCACGAACCACAAAAAAAGAAATATGTCCTGATGATGACTGTGATGAAGTAAACGACAGTCCAGATATTAATGTGATTTTTAAAACGGAAGAGTTAGGGATCGTGCGCGAGACGCTGCTCCAGATTCAGCGGTTAGCCGTAACGCGAACATGACCGGAAATCGCACGTAGTTCGAGGTGTGCTGCTGTACCTTTGGACTGGGTACCGAACTGTGATTAATAAACAAGACGTTTAAAATAAAGTCTAAAACTGTAATCTACGGAGGCCGGTCGCCTTAGCGAAGGTTAATAAATGGAAATGAACAGTTAAGAGAATTTCACGATGGTCGTTTCACTGTGTTGGATGTTTGCCAAACCTTGTTATATTATTGCATGTAATCCAAATAGTTTTTTTAATGTCAACTTTTCTGGATCTATAGATAACTTTTGTCAATATTTATTGATATGACTTTTTTAAGCTTTTGTAATACTTTGCTATGCTTAAGTTCAAATATTTTTATGCTGTAATATAATTTAAATATTTATATAATAAATACAGTGTGTTTTTCCTTCACCCAACGTGTTTTTTTTCCAATTCACAGCAATTTGGCGAATCATATCACTTAAGAATAAAAGACTGAAATGTATACACAGACATTTCTGACCAGTAGCGTCGTAAAGTGGGGATGTTGCAAGATTCCAAGGGTCCATAAATAACTGAAATTTTTTTACTGGTCTCAGTTCCCCAAATATGATTTTCTTTCACGACGCTCAAAATTTCTAACCGCGTCCCTATTCCTGATTCACCCATGAGGTTGCTTAAAATGAGAAATATTCAGTTATGCGTATCATTAACTAAAACACCCCAATAAGAGAAAAGAAATATATTCACTTTACAACTGTACAAAGAAAAAAAGTGTTTAACCCGAGGCTGAAAAAAACCCAAAATGCATGGTGTAAAGGGATTCCTATTGGGTAATAATGTAAAGCAATCTACCAACAAAATATAATATAAATCTGAATGGGGTAAACGTATCCCTCTTCGTTAAAGAGCAGTTGTCAGCACACCTAATATATTTCATTGAGACACCTGTGGTCTCCATGAGACTTGGTGACAGCTGACCGTCACCTGTCCCTCCCTCGCCCGCCTAACCCAGACACATCGCCCCGCCGCCCAGGGAACAGACAAAAGGGGCGTGTGGAATAAAAAAAAACACGGATACTGTCGACTTCAGTAAATCTGCATCGCTAAGCCGATAAAACCTCAGGGCACAAGCACCTATTAAGTACATTAAACTCAAGCTCTTTGTTTCCACATCCCCACAGTTATCCCGCATCAAATAAGGAAAACTGGCACAAATATTCAAACGCGCCAGAAACCTTCCATGCGGGATATTCAACTGCGGTCCCATGTTAAATGTGGCTGCATGCCGGCGCTTAGGGGCGAACTATCAATGCATTAGCACAAATTTACTTGATTTTAAAGATAAAAAGTGCAATCAGAGGCAGTCAGTTACACGGCCTGTGTGTCTCCTTAACACAGCCATGCTTGGCAGTACAGTCGCCCCATCGTGTTCAAAGATAAGATACCTCTTTAAGATATTTATTCGTTACGTTTGACGAAACTCTTACGATGAATTGTACATTTAATGGTGTTAAGTCAAATTCTTATGCAGGAGTTGTGATAATAAAATGCTGTTTCTGTAAAATGCTGTTACTGGTGTCTTTCATTTATCGCAACACCAGTAATTTTCAATCAATAATTTACCCTTGTGTCAAATACCCCTGATTAAAGCTGCAGAAGACCATCATACCATCGGATCATGACGGAAAAAAGAGGACTATAGATTGTCTTATATCGTTCTTAATATACCCATTATAAACTAAAAAAATAAGAGGGCTACCATATAAAGGCTGCAGAGAAACAATCAGGTATCCTTGGCGCCAGGCAACAAAACGTAGCATATTGAGGCGCCCTATCACATCGCTGTATCCAGGAGGTTTGGCCAGACGTTTAGCGGATTAAAAAAAATCCTTTGGACCTTTGAAAACGGATCGCATTGTTAGCGAATCATTAACGCCGAACTCTTTGCTGGGCCGTATTCCCCTGACGGATGCTTTCGCCATAGTCTTTGGGAATTGAACCAGGATGTAGGCTAATGCCATGCAATTGCTAACAGACCAAAATGTATTCAATTAATTTTGAAAACATCTGGAATAAAATATTTTTAATTTCGAATATTCGTGTATACACGCGTAAATATATTTTGAACGTGTATTGAATATGCATGACTGTTCCGTGGTGACTGGTTATGTTTGATTTGTGTATTACAATGTATCGTGGGGCAATCAGTTTTAAACTATATTTCACTTATTCAGACTATGTTCATTTAAGCATTATGTCGTTTTCGCCCGCATCAGGGTGAAACTATTGAAAAAAGGTGATGGATAACATAATGGTAGGGTAGTAGTGGACAAATGGATGAAGTCATTCCATTAGGAAACCCGGTTAAGATTAAAATCGCATATTAACATGCAACAGCGAACTGGGTCACCCATGTTTTTGTGAGTTTATGAACTTACAGACTCCACTTTCCGCACGCATGATGTAAGACGGGGTTTCTCTGATTGGCCAACGATGGATCAGTCGAAAAGCAGCTGAGAACAAGAAACACGCGGTTTGTTTTGCTTTTTTGTTGGGAGGGAGAAAACACACACGAGGCTAGGGGATTAACCCATGCGGAAGATGAAGCACATGCATTTTAACGCAGGATGACGCGCCGTCTGAGTGGCTGCCCGAGAGGCGTGACGCTGTGGTAACAGACACGCGAAAGCACGCGCTCCCCCCTTCCCCCTCGCGCGCCCTTAGATACAGCTTCCTGGTTGGCCTGCCATTTGCCTTCGATATTTGAGATGCTGCCGTCTACTCACCTCACCCACTTCTATCTTAAGGTTGAGGATGAGCCAATTATGTCCAGGTGTTTACAACAGGCTGTCCTTTTGTATTCTGAAAGTGTAGCTAAGATTTGTAAAGCTCGATGATCTGAAAACAAAACATGCCATCCCTCCATAGTTTGGATTTTATTGAAAAACACAACACACTTATTTTGCTCATAATCCTTTGTACTTGATGACAGAAAGAATACAGATACATATATTCCATCTAATGTGAATTTTCCTTAACAAGGTTTATTTATTTACAAAAAGATTTTGCTAAAATCTGAAGTAAAAATAAAATAGCAAATGCATTTTTTTTACCTCAGATTTTAACATTTTTTTTTTTTTTTTTTTTTTAAATACTGGCTTGTCTTTCCACCATAGTTCACCACACATGTTCATGTCCACGGTATGATCACCACTGTCCATTCTGGTCTGATTACTTCTTGTCTTGAAGCTGAGCTTCGATCTCCATAAGCCTTTGTCCTACCGACAGTGTCAAAGCTTTGATCTGCAGGGACAAAGTAGGAGACGTTGCGTACCCTGTTGCTAACTGAATATGGAAAATACCACAAGGAAGAGAAAGCCAGTTGCTATTAAAAATTAACGTTGTGTTTTCTGATTCTGCTTCAAAGAGTCAAAACACATGCCAACAGGACAAGAAAAGAAGCTGAAATCGCATATGTGATCACAGTCTGTGTACTTGCCCTAAAACAAGCTCTTATAAAAATAATTGCATGCCTTATATGGAATTATTTTTTAACTGTCGTATTTTAGTTTTTTGTATTCATCCAATTTTGTTGTGCATAGCTGACTTACATTAGTCAACTGCCATGATAACAGTGTTGTAGAACTCCAAAGAATTATATTATGAATTTAAAAATACAAAGTCTAAATACACTTTAGCATTTTACGTTCGTTTATTTTTTTTGAAAAGACTGACGAGACCCATAATAAATTCCTCAACATTCCCATCCTATTGTTCTATGAATTCAGTTCGATAACGGTCCATGGGGAAAAGGCTGTGACTGCCTGCACACTGGCGCCATCTGCCGGTCGTTAAAGCAATTGCGTGAGAAATAAGACTAAATGAGTCCTGATCAATTTTTTCATGTCCTCTTTTTGTCTTTGAACTCTGCACTTCAGGTTTGTGCTTTAAAATTGAATGAGCGCTAGCTGTAGCCAATTATACATAATGGGTGTCTTTGACCTAAATACAACAGAAATACAGTAACCTGATTAAAACCAAAGTGACACAGACATTAATTGAAAAACGAGCAATTAACAAGACACTGTACGTGTATAGGAAGATATGCATTTTACATCAAATATTAAGAATCATCATTAATATACCATTACACAGCACAAGCCCTGGTACAGTTCCTCACATTGATATGAATCAAACCCATACACTTTACCTGTGCAACCTGAAAGTCCACAGCCTCTCTATACTCCACAGTTACAGGGGATTCCTCAGAGTCCAACAGCATTGTCTGGTTGGAGGATCCTAAAATATAGCTGCAGGGGAATTATGGAGCAGTATCAAGGTCAGACCTCTGCACTTATCTATATAAAAGAGATACCTTACCTTTAACCATACAAGTTTCATTATTGTAGAGTAAACAAAATATACAATGAATAAACTGGAAAAAATAGTGGGTCAAACAGCCTGAATTCAAACAGGATCCAAAGCACATACATTCCATATTACATCACAGTCACATGGGGTGAACAACTAAATATTATATAACATAAACAACTGGAAGCCAAATTACCAATCAACAGTTCCCACATCAAGGCAGAACAGAGATCTCTTGTAGTCAAGGGACTTGGGAGTGGACGTGTAAACTCTGCCAAGCCCAGCAGAGCAGCCCCGACATGAAATGTTTACCACAAGGCTGCAAGTGACGGAAGGGAAAAATGGTCAGATGATAACAGCAATCAGAATGCTGACAAACATAACACCGGAAATATTCACCCACCAGCCTAATTCCACCTGTGTTCGTGAGACGTACGGCTCACTGCTGATGACAACGTTGTCTGTTGTACCTGGAAATCAAAGTGTCTAATAAGAAAAGCATCATAAAAACTAGATAAATTAAGCGGATTAAATGGACTCATTCAACCGGGTTTAATATTCCATAATAGGAAAAATTATAGAACTGCAATCGAGTTGAAAACTTTTCGTCTATCCAAGTAGATAGCAATTAGTTTTCCCCCTCTATTTTATCATTAGGTCAGTATTTGGCCGCGAGCCACGGATCTCACACTATTATTATTATTAACAAGACATTTTGCTCGTTACAGATGGTAATAATGAAACGAAGAATCCTTATCTTTCGCGCAAGGATTGAAAGGTCATTATTGCTAAAGTTTAACTTTATCATTGGAAATACTACTGAATTATACAAAGTACATAAAACCACGTGCAGCACTTATATAGTTA
The DNA here is from genome assembly GCA_019775915.2 of Cyphomyrus plagiostoma. Classification (NCBI taxonomy): domain Eukaryota; kingdom Metazoa; phylum Chordata; class Actinopteri; order Osteoglossiformes; family Mormyridae; genus Cyphomyrus; species Cyphomyrus plagiostoma. The sequence goes on along the minus strand of JABFEA020000041.1, from coordinate 15,911,026 downwards.
TGAATTATAAGTTGCCGGTTTAGGCATAATGACTAACTTACGTTTCAGCAGTATTTGGTTTTGCTCATCTTCACTTCCGGCCCAAGACAACGAGTCACCAATAGGGAGTCTACAACAAGCACACTGAAACACCACGGGAGGGTCGCTGCCATCGTCTTTCATTCCTTTATCGCTCGGCTTGTCGTCTGTCATGCTTTCGGCAGTGTACGTTGTGTTTCTCAAACCGTATCTTATTTTTCCAGCCATGGGTTTCACGGAGAATTCAAATTACACCGCGCTTTTATCAGAACGGAATTACGTCACCAAAACAACGCGCTCCAGCAGGCGCTGGGAATCGCGAGCACTACGCATGCGCAAAAACGGGGCTCTCGAGAAGGTAAAAGTTATGGCTGGATGTAGGTAGTTGGGGTAAAGCGAATGCAAATATTAGTGGCTAATATTATTGCTAAAACAGTAACGTGCTTTTATTTAAGTTATAACAACGGTGCAGAATAAACTATATAATATTTTTGAAGCAGTTAGTTTGCATGTTAATATATGAGATTTTGCGCTTTAAGTTTCACGATTTTTTGCATACCAGACGTTAAAGTGACCTTTTTAACTGCGCGGTCTGTATCGTCAGGTGATGCAGGGTAACGATTAAATTACTTGCTAAATACTGTATATATATTACCTGCTTAGCCCATAAAACTGTGACATACTGTGATACTCAGCCAAAGGATTATTCGGAACACCTGTTCAATTTTTCATTAATGCAATTATCTAATCAACCAATCACATGGCAGTTGCTCCAATGCATTTAGGGGTGTGGTCCTGGTCAAGACAATCTCATGAACTCCAAACTGAATGTCAGAATGGGAAAGAAAGGTGATTTAAGCAATTTTGAGCATGGCATGGTTGTTGGTGCC
>JABFEA020000041.1:15887402-15910018 GCA_019775915.2 Cyphomyrus plagiostoma | reverse complement strand
CACAAATCTCCATCAACTGCAAGATGCTATCCTATCAATATTGGCCAACATTTCTAAAGAATGCTTTCAGCACCTTGCTGAATCAATACCACGTAGAATTAAGGCAGTTCTGAAGGCGAAAGGGGGTCAAACACCGTATGTGTATAGTATGGTGTTCCTAATAATCTTTTAGGTGAGTGTATGTTATTGTACACTTGAGTGAATTTTGTAAACAAAAATGCTTAAATCCAACAATGCAAATGGTTTTGTGTCTATTTATTTAAACCGCTTTTGATAAACCCGTCTTCTTAGTAATGTTTAGCGCTATCCGTCCATTACCAGGATAGGCGCCAATCAATCTTTTACAGCTTTTCTCTACGCTCAAAATTTAGGGTACGTCACTCACGCACAACGTGTCTCGCACGCACGCACACACACATACAGAAACATATACACACAGTGGTTTGTAATTATATCTTTATGATGACTCTCCATTAATTTCTATGCGGAAAACTCTAATCCCAACATGACGACCGTAACCCCTACCCAGCCCTAACCTTTAACCATAAGTAACTAAACTAGTTTTTTGATCGCGTTCTCAGAAAAATGGTCCACGCAATGTCAAAATAACAGTTTTTTTGATCACATTGCGGAGGACGTTTGGTGCCAAAGTGTAATATAACTCTAATCCACACACACATACACGACAACTGTCAGGATGACAAATTCAACGGACCCTTCGGATTATGACTGGAAATATGAATATTACTACGATTACCTTGATCCAATTATAGTCGATGAAAAGAAACTAAAATTTAATAAATGTAAGTATTCTACATTAATATTTTATGATTTAAGTAGACGTTGTTTTAGCTTTTTATAACATTTCCAAAATGTATTACGAAAGCGTACAGTATGTGTCTTTTTCCAGACTCTATCGTAATAATATTTTGGACCGGTATGGCTGCATTTGTGGTTTTTCTCTTCCTTGTTCTGATGTATTTGTCCCGTTCGGGGAGCCAAGCGACTGTATGTAAGTGGACAGTTTATGTGTTTTTTTGGCATACGCATTTCGTTTCAGTCTATCTTTTTCATGTTATTTAAAGCAGATGTAAGCATATTTTATTGTCAAAATAACTGACCACGAAAGTTATAAGTAATAACTATATAGCCTAATATTAAATATAAAAATTTAATTCAATGCAAGTCATAGATAACTGTATCACATTACTCTATAAGATACGCGTTATTTCTATGAAATGAAGGTTATTTGACAATACTGTCCTTTTGTAAAGAAAACTTTTCGACATCAAATCTGTTCTGAATAATTTTCTTGTGAAAATTACAGGGGTTCCTGTTCATAAAAGCCACGCCGCAAGGAAGGAAATCGAGCGCTCGCCCGAGGAAGCAACTTCCTAACAAATGGGATAAAACACAAGTTTGAGTGATTCGGCAGATTTCCATTTTTGTATAAAACGCAAGTCAATCTAGAAAAATATGACGCGCTTAACTGCGACGATTCTCTATTGCGAACGACCATACGCATAATTCCGCAAAGGATGACTGTAATTGATCAATAAATAGAATTATCTACTACAAAATAAAGCTCTAATGAGTAATATTGCAGGAGGTGTTGAAATTAACCAAAATGAGTACACGTGACATGCTATATATATCTAGTTGCGGCACTCTTATTAACCTTAATATACATTAGAGGAGAGCACGTGGTTTAGTGGGTTTCTGTGCCTGTTATCAGAAGGTCGCTGGTTCGAGTCCAGCTTCGGCACATTTGTGGGTCCTTGAGCAAGGCCCTTAGCTCCCTGCTTGAAAATTTTGTGGAATATCGTAAATGACTTTTAATAGTATGAAAGTAAGCCTTAGTTTTAATATGGATACTCTCCCTAACACTGATAATTTTGCTTCATAACCCCCCCACCCCCCACCCCACCAACCACTCGATTTCTGATCAGAGATGGTAATGGAGATTTTACCCAAGGCACTTGGCCCTCAAAATGTCACTACATCTTACCTTGCTTACCCTGCCTCTTAACATGATTAACATGCCACTTAACATGATTCCACCTGCACTTTGTATCCTGCACAGAGACATTCAAGGAACGATACTAAGCTCTTAAGCACAATTTCATTGAATGCTCAGCCATCAGCAGCATGTAAACACTGAATGATGATTATTTTGACAAAGGGCATCTCAGAGGTCTCTGAAAAGGGTTGCTTTGTAGAATTTATTTTGTTTTTTTTTTGTATTACATGATCTAAATAAAATTTGCCTGTTATATCTATCATTTATGATTGTTTTTATCAATGGACTTAACATTTAAATAAATATAAAATAAATTATGTATTTTGAGCAATATTTCTAAAGAACACCCATTTGTAGACATTCATGGTTCATTGTTTGTGACTGGAATAACTGACTAAAATGCTTTCTTCCTTATTAGATGTAGGACCAAGAGTGGGGAATCTCAGTCACATAATAAGGAGCTTTAAACATATAGGGGGCCTGAAATGTAGTGTATACCATGCGCGGAGCGTAGTGTAGACCACGCTGGAGCTAACGTTTTCTGCAATCCTGCTGACCACGGTGTATTGGCTTCTCTTACTGTTATGTGAAGGGAAAGAAGGATGACTTAATTCTATCCAAGGTGATTGCCGCTTTGTTTGTCTTTTTTTTCCACAAAGTTGTACAATTTAAAAGTGGGTTACATACTTCCCTGAGCAGTATACCCCTACTACATGTGTATCCAATCATCAGAAACTTTTGGACATTAGGGCCCTGACCATCACCTGGTCAAGGTTAAACAATCCTCCTTGATCACTCAGATAGCTGTAATGTAAAATAACAAACAGATACACCAATACAAATGACACTCTGGCTGTGTGATGTCATGGACACCCACTTATTGCATGGACATATGTTAATATCAAAAATGGCTGTGGAAACCACATTGGACAATCATTACATATAGGCCTGCTTCAAAAATCATGGGACCAGGGATCAGCCAGTCTGTAGAGGAGCAAGCCTGTATGAAATTAACTAAATTTACTTTTTGGAATATTACCTTGAAACTGAACTTAATTGAATTATTTGTAGGTTGTAGTGGTTTGTGTCTGTGTGTTGCCTCCCAAACGCCAGTTACATACCGTGTCGAAAATGCTAGATGACATTTTTAACTAGCTAACAAAACTCAGCATATTTGATAGAAGACAACAGACAACTGTTGAAATGCACACAATGAAAAGCAAATGAACACAGCATAAATTCTGAAAAATAAATGTGCATCTACGCAAAACCAGCAAGCAATCTAAGTACAACAGAGCAAGAGGTTTTAAAATTTGCACAATACACAACAGAACAGTGGGGGAAATTCCCACAACACACGAAAAGACTGCTAGGCGCAGTAGTTGGACATAAGAGCCTTAATAATCAGTGTCTTATTGATCAAAATGGCTGTCAGAACTTAATACTGTTTTGCATACATGAAAGACTTGCAGTCACTGGGGGGACCTTATTGCCCTTGTTGCCCTTTGTTGCCCTTGGTCCAGAATCCACCTCCCCTGATGTCATACATAAATTCCGAAAATCTTGCTTGCTACTTTTATATAAAAATGCTTATTCAAAACTGGCTTACAAAGTACATAACAGTAAAAATACCCTAAATCACATAATATTTTGCCTCATAAAACTACCGACATCACAGAACATTGTTCAAACACATACAGTAAACTGGTTAAATTTGCAGACGACACCAAGCTGGGTGGCGTGGCAGATACTGATCTAGCTGCAGAGAGGCTACAACGGGATCTTGATTTAATTAGCAACTGGGCTGATACTTGGCAGATGAAATTTAACATAGATAAATGTAAGGTAATCCATGCAGGGAGCAGAAATATAAAGTACAGATGATTTATGGGTTCCGCTGAAATAAATGTAGCTGATTACGAGAAAGATCTTGGTGTGTATTTGATGCTTCCATGTCCCACTCTCACCAGTGTGGGGAAGCAATAAAAAAGGCCAATAGAATGTTGGGTTACATCTCTAGGTGTGTGGAGTTTAAGTTAAGGGAGGTGATGTTACATTTATATAATTCTGTGGTAAGACCCCACCTAGGATATTGTGTGCAGGTTTGGTCACCATACCTTAAGAAGGACATGGCTGCCTTAGAAAAGGTGCAACGGAGGGCTACAAGAGTGATTCCTGGTCTTAGACGAATGTCTTATGAGGAAAGGTTAGCTGAGCTGAATCTGTTTAGCCTTGAGCAAAGGAGAATAAGGGGGGACATGATCCAGGTATATAAGATCCTAACAGGTCTGGATGCTGTTCAGCCAAATGGTTATTTCAATATTAGTCTAAATACTAGAACTCGTGGCCAGAAGTGTGTAGTTAGAGTATGGAATAGTCTTCCTGCTAGTGTAGCAGAAGCTAAATCCCTGGGTTCCTTTAAATCAGAGCTAGATAAGATTTTAACTACTCTGAGCTATTAGTTAAGTTCTCCCCAAACGAGATTGATGGGCTGAATGGCCTCCTCTCATTTGCAAATTTCTTATGTTCAAAAACTGTGTAATATTCTTTGCATATGTACAGCAATCGTCAACCTGTCCAAACACAGACAAACATGTCCATGGCAAAATGTTTTGACTGAATAAAATGTATGTGGGCTACGTTTTAAATGCGATGTTCGTGGCTGAATTTTAATCAAAAGTCTGTCAGAAACTGCCTTGGTATTGACTCTTGCCTGGGATGCCAATGGACTGTGACTGCGCATTCACATATAGTTACATTACACACTTGTGATGTGCTCTCACCTTATTCACACCAAAATGTTAAATGAGTAGGAACGACTGTTCAGGTAGAATTCACAAGGTCCCTTACCCATGTCCATCCACGCAGAATGTGACAAGCCAGCATGCCCCTTTAGGGAGATGGCAGGTAAGTACGGTCAGAAATAAAAAAATTCTCGTTTTTTGTGACTTACCTGGATCTGTTGCATTTTTCTCTCTCACCGCACCAACCTCCACAAATGAAATGAGTAAAACAGATACTTTTCTTTCAAGTATGTGTAATATAGACATCATCCATCTATTCATCCATCCTTTATACCCGTTTATCCTTTCCGTTCTACTGAGTCTTTGAGGCACTCTTATTAATACAAATACATCCATCAATCCATCCTGTAAACCCATTTGTCCTTCACATAGTCCTGGGAATACGGGTCCTAGAATAAAAATCAGTCAACATAAATCAAAGTGAATACTTAACCATTTAAAAATGCCAGAGCATATTTTTAAGAATCCCCCAGCGTCATCTGCGTTGTTTCCTTAAGGTAAGGTAACAACATACTGTACGTACTCTAAAGATTTACTGCGTGCAGGGCCTTGCCACCAGGGGGGAGCATTGCGCAAAGTAAACTGTACTACACAGGTCAGAATCAGAAATAAGAAGAAAAACTTCATTAGTCAAATCCGTTCACATATGCAGGGAATTTGTCTCGGCGATGCTTCTAAACATACATTTAACATTAGAGTTTATACATAACTCTAGTAGTAACATGATTGTTCAACAGCTCGGATTTCCCAACTCAAAATCATCTACCGTGGCTGCCTGAATAATTAATTAGTTTAAGATGGTTATTTCTGGTAGATAAATAATGCTTTTTGTCGGCTATTTCAAGCAGGTATGGGTAACTCCACGTCTTAAGAGGCCTTATAGGGTTTAGAGTTACCTTTTCGAGTTTACACCTGCAACCCAGACGGTGATTTCCTATCCAAAAATAACTTTAATCAAGCCATCAAGTAAGGAAGAACAGTAAGATCCAGTAGCCTAATCCTGTGTCCCCAAAGAACGGAGTTCCCCACGCTTCGTACAGCAGATAGTGCGAGCTATAGGGAACATAATCCACAAATGTGGGTAGGCCGGTTTCACCACACCATGCATCATGTTATCTCCACGTCCACCAGAACGTTATCGTTCCTGTTGTGACTGAAACAAAGACAATGTGTATTCATTTATTTGCATGTTTAAATATATACTTCTATCATTTAAGGTAGCATGCATTTTTTATGTAAGGCAAGTGTTAAACTCAGTGATAGCATGAGAAGGATATAGGCTATAAACTACTGCAAGTTATGTTAATAAAACCCGTAAGCGTTATGTGATACATTTATAAGCAATTTTACGTTGTATAGATTAGGTTTATATTGATCATATTTATTTATTATTTTTACCGTAACCTATAAAATGAACAACAATAATTAATATAATTATATATCCATCAATGGTATTGATCACGAATTAAACTTCTATCCGTATATTTCATAAATTAAATTGTTCATATAAATCGCAAGTTAAATAGACCCAACTGTTTCGTTTTATTAGGAAATAAACGGCTTTATGTTAATCTTAGTAAAGATCAGATTGCGTCTCCGCGCTCAACAGGACGCCGCCACGCCCCCTGTGCCAGCGACGCCCGATGATCTCTCTAAAAGCTCGCCGCCCTTTGATTTAGCGCCGATCGCACATCGCCCGCGGCGGCACCTCAAACCTCTGGACGTTTCTCCGCATTCGGCGACTGTCCGCGTCCTTCCGTCCAAAGAGCCGTCCGCGGTTCCGGCGCTTCGGACCTGTTGCGTATGTTTTATTTCGGCTCTACGGTGCCGAGTCCAAGCCGCCAGACTCTTCGCGGTGCTAGTGGGGGGTGCGAACGAGACTTAGTTTGTTTCTCTACTTATAATAATTTGACTCATTTTCCATAATTAGTATTTGTAAACTCTGAATGGCAGCCGAGCACTAAGAGAGGAGGGACGCCGGGCAGCTCGCCGCCTCGGCAGGTGTAGGTGGCGTGCTTGTATGCCATTCCAATGCTGCTTTCCTTTCCAGGGGTTTGCTTCCCGTTTTGGCGTTTTGGGGTAAAATCCGAACATCTGATCATGATCTCATGGACTCGGCATGCGAACCATGACTGGCTTGGGCTCCCGGAGGCAGAGGAGGTCGCTCCTTAACGTTTTCTACCACATTCTTCTCCTGTGGACCAAAGAGTTGGACGCGCTTGCGAACTTTTCAAGTTGGTTTATCCTCGCTGCTGATATTTAAGTCGTTAATGTTTAATTCCCTGGTTTCGGGACGCGATAATCGCCGTTTACGGCGGAGATTATTTGGCGGATAAGATTGTTTCTCTGTGCAGTTTTAGGTCCATTAGCTCGTGTAATTGCCCGGTCAGCTACTCACTGAGTAAAGTGAGATGTAATTGAAGCTTTTTTATCCCACAGCCCATTTTACTCGCGATTATTGTGTGTTTAAGATTACCTACTTAGGATCATCAAGAGCCAGTCGGCCCGCGCCTGCGACGGAGAGCAGCTTCGCCTGCTCTGCCCGCGACACTCATCGGTCTCTGTCCAGTCCGCCTTTTATGGGGCCAGTGGGGCGCTGCGCTGTGCCGACAGCCCATGGGCTGCACAGGACAAAGAGGGGGACCGAACCTGCACCGCCGTTACTGCCTTACAGGTGCTCCACACCCAGTGTTTTTTAATTACAGCAAGCAGAATATCTGAACTCTAACAGAGCGCTATAAAGATAGGGGGGATTTCATCGCGCGTGATCATTCTAATTATTGCGTGTTATCCGGATTGGAGGGTTTGTACTGCGCGCGATCACTTGTCTGTCATGTTTTTGCCTTTATCTGTGGAGTGCCAGTGCATTCTTAGCAAATGAGCTCATGAAGAACATCCTGTTCCATATCCTATTTTCAGAAGGTGCTGTCAGAGTGCCAGGGCCACCGGGATTGCCAGCTTCCTGTCAACCCTCATGTCTTTGGGAGGGACCCCTGTCCTGGGACCCCCAAGAACCTCCAAGTGTCATACAAATGCAAACCCAGTGAGTGAGACCCTTTTTTCTGAGTACACCCTTCCTAAATGGCTTCTTGCACTCTTCGCATAAGCAACGGTTCCCCTGTTTTAGCTGAACACAAGAGGAAGACTGGATGCCAAGCTGAGAAGTTGACTCTGCATTGCAAAAGCCCACGGCTGCTGAATATCTACTGGGCAGCGTATGGCAGGCAGCTGGGTGACGCTGACACGTGTGCCTCTGAGGGAAGAGAACCGCCTCTTTTTGGTTAGTTGTTGACTGTAACTCCGGAGATTGAACCATTGCTTCCATTCCCCTTCCCAGTTCGGGTCTTGAAAGTCCCTTCTTCAATTGTTCTTTAGCACTGAAGCATATTGACAAGAAGCCAGCTGTGCTGTTTGTGTTTCCACAGAGTGTTTCTACCATGGGGCTGTGGACATTGTGTCCAGGGAATGTTACGGGAAGCAGAGGTGTGTCATCACGGTCGATGACCACAAGTTCAAAGACCCCTGTCCCCCAGGAATGAGGAAGCAACTCACCGTCCTCTATGCATGCGGTATGAAACGATTCGCTTTCCGACAAGTAACCCAGCATGGTACTCTGGTCCATTGATTAATCCAGACTACTGCATTTTGCACTTATTACCAAATTAATCTCCTTCATATCTTTGCAAATCATATTTCTGTTAATAATATCAGATTATCTGGAAAAAAAACAGTTTGCTACCCGTGAATTTTACAAAAATCCTCTAAATTCCAAGAAACGTAGTACATCCTCTGCTTTTGAATCCCCTTCCATTTCAGTGAGTGATATTATCATATTGTTGGAACAGCTTCTAGAAACAGCACAAATCTCATACCATACTCTGATAGAAGTTCTGAAGCAACAACCACATTCTTTGATTTTATCCAACTTGAAACTGAAGATTTATCAGTTGTTAGATGTTTTTCATGGTTGATTTTTCTGTCATTTGAGTTGCAAAGGGGTAAGAGAGAGAGTGGATTGTGTAATGTGGGCTTTGTTCCTGGCACAGTGCCTCTGAGCTTGATGAAGGAGGCAGACCCCAACATATTTACCCCTACCCCAACTCCTAAACAAACCACTGAGAAAGGTGATTATCCTCTTTTGTGACAATGATACAATGGTCTGTTTTTCAACGCTGCCCATTTTGAGATAACTGAATCCTTCATAGCAGCAGGAAATGTCTGTTTTTAATTGTAATTTAAAAACAAAAAATCTTTTCTCCAAAGTAGTGGCTTTGTATCCCAAAGGCTCTAAACATCCAGAAAACAAGGGGATTATTCTCAGCAACTCCCTGATGGTGTTTGGTTTTATTAAAGGTAATATATATATGTATATACTATAGACCATTTCTTTCATTCAGAAGGACCAACATTTCCTACAGTTCTGAAGTCTTATATTCCTATGGCAGTGGTGGCCAATCTTATTCATAAAGGGCCAACGTATATACAGATTTTTGGAATAACCTTTAGGTCAGCCAATCAGTCCTCTAATTAGTAATCTAATTGTAGTGTTCCAGCAAAAACCTGCATATGCAGCTGGATAAGATTGACCAACCATGTCAGATGGTCACAATTCCTTGACTAGTGCACACCCTAGTGGTATTATATATAATCCATGTGTCACTACTTTTTATAATTAATTTGACAGCGTGTGGGAGTTTCTTACACAAAAAAGGGCAGAAGGAAATGCGATTGGTTCTCTCTCTGAACCAGTCAGATTGAGAGGAGGTGGGTCCAACCTGATTGGTTGGACCTACCTCCTCTACAATCGGATTAGTCTTCTCAGAACATTAGCCCTCAGAACATTTTTGAGTAAGAAACTCCCATGAGCCACTTGATATCACAGCAGCACCTTCTAAGGCCTGACATGTGGCTGCTTCCCTTTAGAGCACCCTGAACTGGCAGCTCTACTCTTTGTGTCCAGTGTATGTGTGGGACTCCTCTGCGTGCTCCTAGCCCTGTCCATCAAGATATCCTGCAATGTCAGACCTCTCAGCGTGGTCCAGTCAATGGCAAGACAACACAGCAGGCATACTTCCGATGAGGAGAGCTCCGAGCTGAGCAGCTTGGTCAGCGAGAGCAAGGACGACGCCTGCTGGGAGGTGACAAACACGACGCTGGAGGCCGCAGAGCTGGCGGAGAGGATCGAGCGGCGAGAGCAAATTATCCAGGAGATCTGGATGAATGCCTATCTCAATGGGACCTCACAGATCTGGCCTGTATCACCTTGCATTACTGCTGACCACAGACCAGACACCCTTACACTACATTAATGCACACCAGTCTATTAACCAAATGGACTACATTCCACTGTGTAGCTTCTGTTTTGGCAATCGTGTGATCATTGTAAGAGTGTGGTAAAGAATCTGGTCCTTCATTGCTGGTGCCAAACATTATGCAAATATACAGCTTTAAGCTGCTCGTGTTGGTTGGATTAGCTATAACTAATATCACTATGCACGATTATGGATTTTTAAAAAAGAATTTAAGCCGACAGTATTTATTTAAAAGGCATGTGTGCTCGTTTAAAATTATTGTGAGACGTTGACTGAGTTTAGCCAGGCCGTGAGCAGGCTGTTCCGCTTGGTTTACGAGAAGCACTTTAACCACACCTTTAGTTCTTCCCCTGCCTTGAGGGAAGCTTTGTCGGAAAGTTTTAGCCCCCTCGTCTACTGAAACGCTTTCCGTGTTGAATTCTGCAACTTCCTCTCTCTGGCCTTTGGAGGACGTTAAGGCACAGTAGTATCCTGCCTGCGAACGGCATTTGGTTTCATTGTGGCCCCGGGCTGGCTGTGCAGTGGGACAAAGGGAGGAAAAGTGCCACACCTTCGGCCCGCCCATGGTAAGCTAAGTGGGTATTGGGTCCCGACCCCCGCCCTCTTGCTACAGCGCTATGGAAACTGGCCTCCAGGCACGCAATTTGGTGCTGATGTCACCCCTTGGGCCCCCACCTTACTGACTCAGCGCCTTGACGCGTGTGGTTCACGTTACATTAGATTTATTTGTACCTGCCACGGGAATCCACCAGGGGGTGTCACAAACCAACATCATAGATGGACCTGAAGGCCTGGATGACCCAATGCGCAGCACAGATGAGGAAACACTGGGGATTAAATGTCCAACAGTCCAAGAGGAAGGTCAGCATGTCAGCCGTTCGTTTGCTGAAAGCAAAGCCTATGACATCGGGGGGAGAGACCACGTTCTGGAGTTCATCTGGGGCCCCACTTTATGTTATTAAGCCCCTGAAACTGCCTCTTCAGTGCTTGCCTGTCTGACCATTCAGACTGCAGGTACGTGTCGTCATCGGCTTCTTCCAGCTTCTACAGATCAGGGAAATAAACCAGGAGAAAGGTGAAATGAGGCTGAAGCCTCACGCCCAGACTGCACTAACGAAAAAAAGAAATCAGTTTCGGGGTAATCAATCTCTACCTTTAGCTCCTCCTGACGTCTGTAGTAATGCAGCATCATCTGTTTCTGTTCCTCGGCACTGACTAGCGGCTCTCGCGATGGTGCCCCCTGCCCCCTCTGTTACAGGAGACACGGCACAACGGACTTACGCTCTGAGTGCATTACAGAACACAGACTTAAATGTCGTCGGACGTTGTTCATTCTACAGATGCTCCTCGCTTCACGACGGTCTGACTTATGCTATTCCAACTTTATGATGGTGCAAAAGCGGAGGCCATTCAGCGGTCACCTCTGAATCTTGATCTGGTCCTGGACTAGTGATCGGTCATCCGAAATGATTTATTGAGGCCGGCCGATGGCACCATCCACCCAGCCCACGCTTCCAGTCTCTGTAGCGATCGCGAGCATGAAACATTTTATGTAGTGTTTAACATATTGCAATGGTATTTTCTGTCTTTAATGACATTTTCCTAGGTCCATTATATTTTGCTACATGCCCACCTGTGTCATAATTCATACTCGACTTAGGATGGGTTCATCAGATCATAACCCCATCGTAAATTGAGGAGCATCTGTATTTAGCTGTTGAATTTATGATCAAAATGGAACGTAACAATACTACAACTGTCATAAAATGGCCTGTTTTACTAAAAAGAACTTTAATAAAAAAAACTATTGCAGTCCATTTTTAAGGAATTAATTTAATCTAGTATCTATTTGTTAATCTATTTGCTCATACTTTTAGCATGATGCTTCCTAAGCATCGGAGTTGTCACTAAGAGACTTAAGCTAGGAGAAGTGAAGAGGCATATCACCAGGGTTAGCTGCTGAAATGTTTTAAACATCCATTCAGCAACTGACCCCGGTCTCCCCTATATGATAAATGCCTCCACATGATCTATAACCCTTGACAAGGCAAGAGTGGTTTGAATGTTTGGCTAATGCAGCTCCACACACTTTCTGAATCTTAACCATGATCTTGGTCTTTTCGTTCCTCCCCACATAGTCCTGGAGCTTCTTTCCCATCTGCATCTCCTTCCCCGCCCACCAGAGCTGAGCTTCCTCCTCTGGAATCATTAGTAATGAGGCCTGAGGAATCGTGGGAGACATAGATTAGGAAAAGTAAATATGGGTCCCCGGCTGGTGTTAACTGGGGTGGCAGTCGCGCGCAAAACCCCAAATGAAGGTTTCCCATCTTTAACATGTCTGAACTGAATAAGTAAAAAAAAACCAAAAAAACATGACATTTAGAAAATGTCTGTGTGGAAGATATGTGCCTGTCAGTTGAGCAGTTGAGTGTGTGTGTGTATAAATTAACACATATGCAATTTCCTTCTGTGGAAAAAGTACGTACACACTTGGCTCTAAAAACATCATTTCCCCCTGTCCAAGAGCTGCAAGAAACAGTTGTTTACCTGTGTCCCTGAGAGATCTTCTTTGTTCTCAAACTCCATCCTGATTGGATCATGGGGGGGTAGACCCATGGGGTACACTATCATCACAGCCCCCCGCAGCATATCCAGAGCATCCCTCACTATCTCCATAGTGATGCACACCCCAGCCTGCACTTGTTTCTGTTAAGTTAAAAAGGACAGGTTAAAATGAAGTTAATGTTCAAATGAATGTGTGGCTTTATAGATGAAAAAGCAAGGCACATCATTGCAACAAGAGCAGAGGATTATCATTTCTTTAACAGATACCCACAATTAAATGTACAAATCAAACACAAGATGAACCTAAGGAGTACCTTGGAAACTAAGGCCTTGGCTTCTTCAGTAGTTTTACGCAGTACTTCCTTCATTTTTTCATTAGGAGCTAAAGAGAGGTACACAGGTGGAAGTGATTAATCGGCAAGGCAGCACAGGACCGCCGGGGACAAGGTGTCGGGGTCGCTGAGCTGCCCTCACCGTGGCCGTTCCTCCGTCCGATCTCGTCCTTCTTTATCTCCGATCCTCCGCTCGGTGCGCACTTCTCCTCCCACTCGTCCCGTAACCGGAGATCCACGATCTGCTCGTCGGTCAACCCTTGCATGTTTGGCGGGAGGGTGATGCCGTGGTCGGCAAGCTCCGTCATTTCTGTTCGCATGCAGAATCGAACGGGGTGAATGCACATACAATCGGCAATAAGGCATAACTTAATTAACATTTGAAAAAACGAGAACATGCATTAGACTATACAGCGAAGACATAAGTTCCACAACACAAAGCAAATGATCTTGGTAAAAACCTCACCAGAGCAAATTCTGTCAACTTTTAGCCTTCCATTGTAAATAGCAGCAACCTGCTGAACCAGCGCGTCCACCGAAACGTCTACTGTCGTGTTAAAGAGAAACTGACTATCATCTCCCCGCTTGACGTGTAGCTGGACCATGTCTGCTGCGCAAAACTGAGGGAAAAGACGAAACAATTCAACGGCGTTGCGCCCACTGCACGGCCAATTAAAGAACACCACCGAAACAGTCTACGTTTCTGACTACTGGGTTAAAAATACATGCAAAATACGAAATATGAGACGGCCTTAATTATGTTTGGATACTGTTGCCATGGGAACACAGCCTAAATATTCGTGTTACCATTGGTCAGTGTTGTAATAAAATTGGGAAGGTGGTAAGCAAAGCAATAAAATGACGAGGTAATGTACCCAGTATCATGAAAAGCATCATCCTAGTTAAAGACAGATCGATTATAAAGCGGAAAATGATCAGAACTCACCGCTGCTCCCAAATCTGCACCAGCACAAACGACTGAAGGCCCAAGGAATCTGCATCCAAGCCAGAAAAGTACTTCCGGGTACATCACCACCTTACCGTATATCATAGAATAACATAGCAGAGGACTTTGTTCAGCCTCAGAAAGCATCTCTCACAATACGGACAATGCACCTAACAGAAAACAAAAACGCCAATAGTCGCTGTTGATTGATATTTATTATTGCATACGTACAACATCAATTGCTTCATCCATAAATGTGCACGTTTCGTGCACATAATCTTAAGTATTGTTCAATTAAATTGCAGTATTCCGTGTTAATACGTACAGAACATGATCAGCAACATTTTCTACCAGGTTACAGTCGCAAAGGGACACCAATCGCACAAAATAATTTTTTGTTTCTTATAAAATCTCATACGTCACACAACAAAGACTTAACACCATAGCTCATACTAGACCCCTATAAGCAGTTCCTGCTATGAACGGCACACATTAATAGCATAGATGTCTTTTTAGTGGTTACTTAGGGACAACCAAAGCCCGTTGCTCCCGTTGTTCGACAATACACAGACCCCGGTGTGTTTAGGGTTGTCTAATTACAGGGTGTGATTTATGACAGTAACATGGATATTGAGAAAAACACTTAACAGTAAACCAGTTTAAGTGCTCAAACCAAACCATCTAGCTCTACTGTAAAAGAGGCCCAAAAAGACTTGTGAAAAAATGAAATGACCTATAGAAAATTTCCTTTTCAATGTTTTTCTCTCCCCTTAGACTTCAATTTTACCAAATTTGACATACCGCAAGTCACTGTAATATTCATGAAACCTTTGTTGGTCGACAAATTTTCAAAAGCACAGGCAACAGACTGAAGGTAGTACAACAACATTACAATACCAAAAAATCTGTTTTGACACCACCTTATTTCTAGTCTACATAAAGCCGTGTCACGATTCACTTGTATTTCAAAGGTTTCTTTCTCTTTGAAAATGCAAGCCTCGGTGGCGGAGGTGGGGGGGGTTTGAAACGGTTACTACAGCACTTCTCAAAACACAGAAGGTAGACTGAGCAAAAAATGATGGAAAAAAAAAAATGCCTTTAGACAACTGCCGGCAAAAACACACCAGAGAATAAAGCTCACAGCACGTAGCACAGATGTAGGGGAGCTTCCTGTATACATGGTTTCTATGACAATGCTTCAATGAAATTCCTGAAATGCTGATAAGACTTTGCCGTTATCAGCTGTAGTTCCTAAACACACCCAACAAGACTGACATGTAACACAGAGCCCCTACTTCACGATTCCTGCCACTTCAACAACATTTGTAGTGGGGCACTGTAGCCCCAAAATGTGCTCATTCTTAATCCACCACTGAGCCAAGGTGAAAATAACACAAAGACTGCAAAATCACCAGATACACCACAAAGCACACTACTGTACAGTAAATAAACCTCAAGAAGAATGTTCCCCCTTCCAAAATAAAGCTCATTTTTTAAAAACAACTTAAGTTAGACACTTTTTAGAAGCATAAAAGGTCATCTTTTGCTTACAAAAGAATAGTTACTATACTCCGCTTTTCCAGCTTGATATGCAGACCACATGAACAGACGTAGCACATTGACTGGATATAAATCAGTAAATCTTTCTGGCTTTGGATCGAATTAAGTACCTATAGCTATGTAGTAAATGAAGATTTGTTTTTACTGCCCAGCAGATACACACACCCCTGGAACATAAGTTAGTTACCTCACCACCACCTATTAAAAGCCCAAAGAACACCAGTCAGTGCAAAAATCAGGGTGTGTATATATTTTATGTATATATATATATATATTTATATATAGTGTAAATACATACATCTGTGTAAATATACATTTATATAAGTATATATATAATTTTCCTTTTTTAGATATGTGTTCGGATTTTCAACATATCTACTTTCCAGTTTACACATTGTTTCACAATATACATAAACCCTACCTCTATGTAATTTACTGTATTACCCAGACGAGCTTGAAAATTGTGGATGCAGGAACTGCAGCAAAGCGAGGTCACCATCTAAAATGCGACGTCGCACGTTACGACCATTGGCGGCACCAGGAACGACACTGCGGTTAATATACACTGGGCAGCATACATTCAGGCGATAGGATGCGAAAACCAGGAAGAGAAACTGGGGTGTACTGGGGCGAGGACAGAGGAACACAGAGGGGGGCAGCAACTCAGAGGTCAAAGGTGTCCTGTGACTTCTGTGGAGAGGAGTCACACCTTAGTGGTCACTTATAAATAAACACACAGTTTACTCTCCAAGGTACATTGCCAATACATTATTAAAAACCTCCTTGCTAAGTGACACACTTTTGCTGCATGGGGTGCATCTTTCCTGAAGCAAAATAATAATAACAACAATAAAAATACAAACTGCATGGACATTCAGATGCTTGTATTCAGAAGCATGCCAGTTGCCAATGTGCAGACACGCATGTCTTGAATATTGCACAACTTAAACAAAAAAAAATTGATATGTATATACATATAGTGACACACCATTGTGCATCTAAGCAATACAGGCAGGATTCCAGTCAGAATTAATGAAGTTTGAGGCTTTGGTGAATCACTAAAACCACTGTCACCTTCGCACTGCAACAAATGGAAAAAAATAAACTGGAAAAACTCCTGGTCCGTCTGCATTTGAACCCATGTTGCACTCAGATACATTTAATTCAATGATCGTACAGTCCTTTAACTGTGTATGCTACAGTTTATTCAAACCGTACATGAGTTTAAACAGATGCATACTTGTCACTATTCAGTTATACGACATGCAGCTCCTAGATCAATGAATTTGAAAACTCTTGTCCTTCAGTGATCTCCTTAGAGACTAGAAAGCTGCTCTCTAGTCTCGAGGAGGGCTGAGGGTTTCCAGATTTAGTCCTTGCAGGAATGGGAGGGGGGATGGCTGGGAATGTAGAGGAGGGAGGCTCCATGCACAAGTCAAACCCAGAGCCGGGGAACAGGGTTTGGGGGTTAGGGGGCTCAGAGATGGGGCCGGCTCCAGTCAAGGTGGGGAGAGTTGTTGCCATTGGTGGAGTCCTCACTGGAGCAGGGAAATCAGAGTCATCGTCAAACTTGACCCACTCTTGGGTGCTGTCTCCTGCAGGTGAAGGGGATACTACCGTGGAGACCTTGGAGGGGATGGGGCATGTGGCTGGTGGGAGGAGAAGCAGCTTTGAGGTCATCGCTTGCTGCTGGGAGTGGAAGTCGGGTGTGAGGGAACGGCGCTGCGTTGCGGACATTTGGCTGGTGAAGGGATTAGTGCTTCCCGACTGGATGTCGGATAGGAAGGGGTTGGGAGACGTACGCAGAATCTCCTGGGAGCGACTGCGGGAGGGTGGCAGAGAGGAAGGCCAACCTGGCAAATCCTGCAGGGAGGACTGTGACGTTGGCTGCAGGGTGCAAGAGCCAGGCGGGGCCAGAGAGGCTGGGGTGGGGCTGCTGAGCAGAGAGCAACTTCTCGTCAGGGACTGGGTGCTGGACCAGGAAGTGGGCGTGGACGGGAACAGGCCGAGGGTGAGACTCTCAAAGGGGTCGGGCTTTGATTGTGCTTCTTTCTGAATTCCATTCATCCCATTGACCTGAATTGGGGGGGGGGGGGGTATGAAACATCAATAATAGCATTTTCAGCAGCAGAAGGTAAACCAATGGCAATCAGTAATACACATCTTTTTTCTGCCATGGCTGGCACAAACTATTTAAATTTCAGGATTAAAAATGTCTAAATAAAATATGTAAAATTCCACCAGGAACTATGAAATGATCATCAACGCAAATCCTTTAATAAGCAGGTTACTTGAAATTCCTCATTATGAAAAACGGTGAAAATTTCGTGGCTACCTAGTTCTATAATAAAACACTTTTTGTTTTAAGAAAAAGACAAAGACTTGAGAGAGTTCATGTTTTAACTGAATATCAGGGGTATATAGATGTCTTGAAATAAAAAGCTTTAAATGTGAAGTTAACACCAAAAAACTGGAGTGGAAAAAGATGCCAAACTAGCGTGATGCTTAAATGATGTAAAAAGAAGGACAAAAACAAAAACGCAGGTTATTTCCACATATGGAGAGAAGTCGTAAGGTGCTAATGATCTGAGGCTAAAATACTCTTAAATACCTGTCACCCTGAGGATTGGTCCTGCTTGCGAGAGGAAAGAGGGGGTAAGAAGAGAGATAAAAGTCAGTCAGAAGAGGCTAGTGTGCAAGTGCCACATCTCACAGGAAGTGTGCGGCAGAAGCCGTCACTTATCTGTCCATTGTTTTCGGGAGAAAACAAGTACAAAGGCGAGAAACGAGACAGAAATTGTGTGTTTTGAGTCCTTTTAATGAATTGCACTTAATTTCTCTAAGCCGGTGTTTCCGCATCTGGTTCTCGGGGACCGACAGACAGTCCGCGGTTTTTGCTCCCTCCCAGCTCTCGGAGGGAGCAAAAACATGAATCGACTGCGGGTCTCCAAGGACCGGATTGGGAAACACTGCTCTTAAGGATCAGGCCTGACTAAGACTCATGTAGAGATGCTGGTAGTCCTCGCTCCATGATTGAGGAAAGTCCTTCCCATTTCCTAATTTGCTAATGGGGGGGGGGATTGTGGAGGGAGCAGATGACTAACCTGAGAGGAGGGAGGAGGCAGGTTATGGGCAGAGCGGCTCCGGGGAGGCGGCTTTGGGGAACCCAAGCTTGCTGAGGCTTGAGGGGGAGGGGCCTGAGGGGCTGCTGCAGGCTGCGGCTGCAGTGGGGCTGCCATCTGTGGCTGCAAGGGCGGGGCCAACTGAGGCTGTAGGGGAGGGGCCATCTGTGGCTGTAGGGGCGGGGCCATCTGTGGCTGTAGGGGCGGGGCCATCTGTGGTCTCACTGTGGGAAGCCAAAACAGGTAGACATGTACATTCATACACACACACTGTGGAAAAGTAGTATTGGGTGGTATTCATCCAATACACTGGCTTTATGCCTAACTTAATTATTAACATTAGATAAAACAAAAAAATGCATTAGACTAACTCGCAAAATGAAAATCACTACAATAAAAAATAAAAAAATCAAATACGTGACATCGTGACTCCTAAAACCAACAAATACTTCAACAATGGTCCACTTCAACACCTACATATATTTATATTGATATGGATCCTTGTTCTGATAATTTTTTGAAATTCTATTACAGGAGATCTACAATACTAACATTACTTCCCAGGGCCAAAATTTATGCAGTCTTCAAATGTAATCTTATGCAAGGTTTAAATGTTCTAATGTCTAATGATTTTTAAATCATATTCCAGTTTTAAACTAATAATTATAACTGTAGGTTGTCTCATTTGTATGACAAACTGTGTGACATTGTTTACATACAAAACTGGATGGAATGACTGTCAAAAATGGCATCTCTCTATGTCCACTGGACCACAGCTGGAAACTTGCCTGTCATATCTAGTAATTATATGCCATTGAGTTAAACACTGAAGGATGTCATTTGTAGCATGGTGTATCAGATTTTGATACCACATGCAAGCACGCACATGGCTTGTATCTGAGCCGGCTGCCCTGTCATGTGGCGAGGTGCGTGGACAGGCAGTGTGTTCACTACACGG
The DNA here is from genome assembly GCA_019775915.2 of Cyphomyrus plagiostoma. Taxonomy (NCBI): domain Eukaryota; kingdom Metazoa; phylum Chordata; class Actinopteri; order Osteoglossiformes; family Mormyridae; genus Cyphomyrus; species Cyphomyrus plagiostoma. The sequence continues at coordinate 15,890,399 of JABFEA020000041.1, read as the reverse complement.
ACGGTCACTGGAGGAAGGTGTCCTCCCTGGCGACCCGACCCGCTTACCTGGAGGCTCTGGGGTGGCCCTTGGTGCTCCAGGGTGCGTCTCCGCCATCGGTCTGGGGGCCCCGGGGTGCACCTCTGGGATCGGCCTGGGGGCCCCGGGGTGAGCCGGGGGAGGTGGGCGGGCTTGGGGGGTCACGCTGATAACCCCCGCTCGTGGGGGGATGTTCTATAAGGACAGGCAGCAAGAGCATCAGCTTAACAGGAGGCAAGAAATACACAAACACCTACAATAAAATAGTACATGAGCCTTCAAATTTCCAACATATATGCAAGCGATGGGAATATGACTCAACACGATGGTTCATACAGATTCCTAGTATACTGCTGCCTATATCAGTGATACCCCGAGCCGATATCAAAGACCACATCCGCTTCGTTTACGTAAGTCGCGCAGACTGTGAGACACTGTCAGGTTCCATCACACGCTTCAGTGAGCCTGAGGCACGTGGCTTCAAACTACAAACTATGGAGATGTCAGCCGTGTGGAAATTCCTTAAAACAGAAACTGAAAGTAGCCCAACAGCTACCTGCAATGCCATCCTTTCGAGAGGAGACCAAAACAAAACGTCATTTAATACAAGTAATCTAATTAGGCATTAGAAGAAACATCACGAGCAATACTGCAAAACGGGGACGTTTACTCAAATGAAGAGTGCACTGACACCTACTGTATGTGCATGTATTTGCATTTTTATTCAGAGATCGAACTGGGACACGGAAATTACTGATATAAGAACATGAATTTACAAACAAGAGGGGGCCATTCGGCCCATCAAGCTCGTTTGGGGAGAACTTAACTAATAGCTCAGAGTAGTTAAAATCTTATCTAGCTCTGATTTAAAGAAACCCAGGAATTTAGCTTCCGCTACACTAGCAGGAAGACTATTCCATACTCTAACTACACGCTGTGTAAAGAACTGCTTTCTCAAATTCATTTAAAAATATTCTCTCGATACAAATATTGAATGGATAGGATCAGATCAGAGTACCAAAAAAGATGATCAGGGTACCCCTATTCTATATGCTTGGTGATACAAAGTGATTATAACTAACAAACAACAGACAAAACACTACACTTTAGTGCCAGCAGGTGGCACACTTCTATCTCAGGCCACATGGGGTTTAGAATCCAGCCTGGTGCAGAACACTAAAACTGTATTTTTCAAACCATTCCTCAGGGACCCCCAGACAGTTCATGTTTTTGGTCCTTCCCAGTTCCCACAGGGAGCAAAAATGTTGGCTGTCTGGCAGGGAACTGAGAGGGAGCAAAAATATAGACCATCTGGGGTCCCCAAGGACCACATAGGGAAATATTGCACTACACAAGGGGCAGTTTATTTAACAAAAACAAAGGGCAACATACCGGTCTGGCAGCCCCTCCAGCAGCGGGTCCACCTGCAGCTTGGCCTCGACCTGAAACAGAGACACGTCCCCAGTCAGGTGACCCCCGCACAGCGAATCATGTCAGCTGTTCATGGGAACAGCCTTCATCACAGAGTGAGGATGATAGGACTTTTCTGAGGAAAAGGCTTTGGAAGCTGCCAGGTGAAATGGTGAAGAAAACACACAAAAAAGAAAACTGAGACAAAGTTTGTCTTCTGAGTTTTGATATGGAGTATAGAAAAGAGGTTATTATTTAATAATATTCGATCACCATGTCCGGACCATTGAAATCCAATGCCCAAGTGTCCTCTAGAAAAATGTTTTTATTATTATTATTATTACCAAACAGATCATGTGAGTGGAGTGGAGCGGTGAGAATTCCCGCTCCTCGCTCACGAGGCTGTTGGCTCCGCCCGCTCCTCCACTCTAATTCGCACTACGCCGCTCCGCTCAACACCGCTCTTCGCTCCATTAAAACTTCCTTCCGCTCCAGTCAAATCGCTCCAAATTAAAAGAGGGACGAAATCTGCATGCCTAACAAATGTCACCTTAAACTGAAGCCTTATATCATAAAGAAATATGAGCAACAGCAACATCGCCACTCAGAACAGAAAATATTTAAGCAACATATAGGCAACAACGGACGCGTTTGGCAATGGGATTCCACACAAAAATAGGCTTAAAAATAGAGGAATCAGTGGGCTTAATAGCCTAAAGAATATACAGGCTAAGCATCCAGGTTTTAAATTCCTCAATTTTTTTTTCTGTTGATGCTGCTGCTGCGTCTCTATAAAATTTCACTGACAGCGTTACGCGAAATTTAAAAAATCCCATTAGACATACTTTGAATGACAAAACAAATTTATTTGCTTACCAATATTTACTTTGTAGCCTTTTATACTTTAATTTACTTTATAGACTTGATTATGCTACAACCATATAAAACTTGCTCACGTTTTGCTCTGGCTTCCACCTGTTCGCGTGGCGCACACTCATGTTTCTGAGTTTCAAAAAGTGAATCTTTACTCACTGAAACAGTTTCACCACATTGTTGTTCTTGCTCTACTTTATTGTCATCTATACGTTTGACAAGAATAGTACACTTGCATGATCAATCAGCTTCCTTTGTGAAATACTTTGTGAATTCCATCTCGGCCAATTTGTGTAACAGTCTTGATATTTGTACAGATGAATTCTGGGTATATTTGGACACGCCTCAGAGTCGTACTGTCAGCGGTATCGGAGCGAAATTGGAGCGAGACAGAGCGACCGCTCCAGCCTTAATTAAAAAACCGCTCCGCGCTCTGGCTAAATTCCGCTCCTCCTCCACATGCTCTGTTACCAAATAAGACTTTTCAGGAAAAATCTTCAATTCCTTAAGTGAAAGAATGAGCAGGATCTGGGTTCCTAGTCATCAAGCATGAAGCTCCCCATCAGAGGATTGGCACAGATACTCGGCACAGCTGGTCTGCGGATGGGCAGGGGGGGTGTGGGGGGGACACTGGTGCCAGGACCGGGGGGCCCAGTGCAGGAGGGGCAGTTTCCCACGCGACTTGGATGACTGGGA
>JABFEA020000041.1:15856480-15887302 GCA_019775915.2 Cyphomyrus plagiostoma | reverse complement strand
GGTGAAGGAGATGGGGGGGGGGGGGTGAGACAGGGGGCCAGGTACGGAGGATGAGTCAGCTCCTGCCAGCGATGCCAGGGCACGAGCTTTCTACCATGTTCCATGACACCAACACAATCTCAACAAGGGAGCATAGGGCCCCAGTGCACAATGGAGCCCAGTGTTACTTACCCAAGTCACTCCGAGGTAATCCCGGACTTTTTGGTCCTTTGCAGCAAGTGGAAGGAAAATCGAGCAACTGTTACATCCTGCTGTCACCGAGGTGACACTACAACACTGCCACTGGCAGACTTTACATACTCTAATAATACGTCCTGTACCTCGCTGCTTGGTTTTAATGAAGCTTAATAAATGAAAGAAAGAAAGGAAAAAAAATGCCGTCTAGATCCTTCCACACTTTACTTAGTAAAGGTGGAAATCAGATGCTGCACAAGTCAAATTAGGTGGAACCATTATAGACTGCTAATAAACAACCAATCAGAATTATTATTTTTTTACCAAAGAATTCTGATTGGGTTAAATGGGACAACACCGTAGATGCAGATATGAGTTGCAAGTCACCCCCAGAAAAGAGATGGTGACCGGGCCGGTAGCTTTACCTTCAGAGGTCCACCTAGCCATTTCTGGGCTTTGAGGCTCTCCGACAGCTGACGGCGCAAGTGAACCATTCCAAAAGAAGACATGTAAGATGCCAACGTAACCCATGCAATGAGGAAGGTGATGAAAGAACCACAAACGGCACGGATCAAGCAGGTCGTTCATGCAATGGAATAAAGATGCTAAAGAACATAGACAGACATGGTTTAAAAGCAGAACACGCACATCTAAGAGAAGCTAAATCAGTGGTTCTCAAACCTTGTCTGCAGACCCCCCAAAAAACACTGGACAAGACTTGAGACCCCTTTGTCTCCCAAGGCTGGGGGGGTGGGGGTGGGGATTATGTCGTAACCCACAGCCTGAGAACCACTGAGCCAAATGACAGTTAAATATCAATGAATGGAAAGGAAAAAAAAAAAAAAACGGCAGCATCAGCGGAAGCAGCACGCATGACGGATACTAACACAGAAACAAAAACACTTGGCATAATCTAAGAAACAATAAAAATCACTGTGATTGTACAAATGTATCGATGCCAAGATCACAGGCTAACTACTCTCTCTATCTCAATGGGACCGACTAGACCCCGGGTAAGAAATCCTGGCTGACAAGCTATGCTTTTCACCCTGTGATGAAACGTCACATTTTATTCTCATCCCAGACTCCTGCGCACGCAAGCCGCTATCTGGCTCTCTGAAACGGCACCTCCGTCCTGCCAATTCGGCGTCTGCCGACATCTCGCCGCGTTAACGCATAGCGGGCTTGTCTCCGTGACAACCGGGGATTGGAGCGACCCTGTGAGCGACAACTGGCTGCGAAGGCCTGACTGAGCCCTCTCTGCATGTGGCGTGAGGCGGGGCGTGATGGGGAGGGAAGGAGCAACTACGGCGACTGACGACACAGCATGACACTTCACAGCGAGACAGGAATGCGATTTCCAATGTGACATTTTACCTCCCAAGTCTTTCCTAGCTGGTGTGGGGCTTCTACCTCCTTTAAACAGAAACGGCAGCGTCAGGCGAGTCAATGGGAAGCATACCTGTGCTGTACATTTCTACACAGTAACGCCTGCAGGGACACACTACGGGGGCCCGAAACTGCCATAAAGCCCCGACAAGCAGCATGACACGGCTGCACACCTGATTCTGGATCTATGAGGGGAGGATATAATGTGGCGTTTGTGCCAAACGGTGAGGCTCTCTCATACCTGAAGGGGGTGGGGGTCGCTGCGGGGGAGCAGGCCGGGCAGGGGGGGCGTTGGGCCGCGGAGGGGGGGGTCGCTTCGGCTCCAGGCCCTGAGACGGGGGGGCGATGGGCTGGAAATCCACCGGAGAGCCTGGGAAAAATGATCAAGGGAGCGGCCCCCACACATGACTCCCCATAACTGCACCAGAGCCCCCCCCCCGAGCCCACAAAGGCGGGGGGGGGCGATCAGTTTTTAAACAGTACATCACAGCCAGCAGAACACCTAGAGCACAGACAGACACAGCTCCACACAAAGGCACTTATTTTACCTGCAAGCTCCCTCCTACACGCTGCTGGACTTAAGCATCCTTTTCCAAATAAAGATAGAGCAAAGAACAAAGAGTTTCAACAGATGAAGCCGTGAGCCGGTACACTGCTGCCAATCTCATTCGCTTGGCACACACTCTGATCCACGTTACGTAATGTAGCCGGAGAACTTTACCTTTTACTCAGACACCTTGACTTTGAAAGCAACTCGGCAATTCAAGTTAAGCACCCCAGGTTAGTACAACAGGAGATGTTATCGGTGGATTAAAATCTGCAACCTTTAATTGGATCTTGCCTGGCAGTTGGCTGCTAGCACTGCACCACTCTCCCCTACTGAGAAGGGCATACCTGGGGGGGGCCCGGCGGAGCGTGGCGGCGCGCGACTGGGCCGGCATGGAGGGCCCGCTTCGCCGTGGGTCGGCGAAGGGCAGGGGCTGCTTCTGGGTGACGCGGAAGGTGATGTGGCCGGGCCAGAGCTGGAGCTCAGCTGGAGGTGCTGGGGGAGAATCTCCTCCAACTCCGCGCTGTCCTCGTCCACGTCGCCTGTGGGCACAATTCAGGGTACGGCACTTCAATTAGATTAACGCAAATTTAATACATAATACTACTACAGAACACGTACTAATTCAACGTTCCTTCTACAAGCTGCACTAAATAAGATATGAAAATGGATGTCCAAATGCCTTCTAGCTAAATTAAATCTTAAATTTGTTTTTAGCCATCCCACTGAACACTCACAAGGGCTTTCCATTCACCAGGAGACCCTGCAGCTACTCATAAACCCTTTCTATTCACCACACCTTTCACAGGAATGTTTCTCAAGTTCCTTCCATTTACCACAGGAATCCTAGTGAACATACACAAGCCCCCTCCATGCGCCACAGATGTGAATGTAAACCCTCACATACCTCTTCCGTTCACCAAGGTTCACAGGAATGTTGCGCAAGCCCCTCCCACTCACCACAGAGATCCATGTGAACATTCATATGCCTCCCCAATCACCACAGACATCCATGCGAACATTCATAAGCCCCTCCCACTCACCAGACATCCATGTAACATTCATAAGCCCCTCCCACTCACCAGACATCCATGTGAAGCCTCCTAAGCCCCTCCCATTCAGCACAGAGTTCAGTGTTACATCTCACAAGCCCCATTTAGTATTATACATTCTGTTGTACCTTCCATGTCATAGTCAGCGCCTGTTTCTGCATCCTCAGCCAGCAGGCTGGAGCTGGCAGATGTGGGAACACCCCCAAAGACCCTGTCAACGCTCATCTCCTCCTCCAGGCTCTTGATCCAGTCAGGGCTCTTCAGCCGAATATCAATGGTCTTCCCTTGGACCTGGGGAGAACCAGAGCACTGTTGTGGACAAAAAGCTCACAGGTCGCTCCATGCTCTCATCGGAACAGGCTTACCGTGGAGGCACTGAGAGAGAGAGCAGCCAGGGCGGAGTAGCCTTCTAGGAAAGTCACCCACATCTTCTCCTCCACAAACCTGAGCAGAGGAAGAATGTCACCTTAAAGTGTGACCCATCGCTGTGCCAGCTTTGAGTCAACCATGATACAAAAGTATCAGATAAAATAATCTGTCTGATGCCCAAATGCAGCTGACAGATTTGTGAAAGCGAGGCAAGGAGTTCTGATGTCTGCAGAGTGGATGACGGTTATCTGGACGTCCCACCTGATGAGGATGACCTCCCCGAAGGCGGCGAACTTGTCGAGAAGCTCGTCGATCAGGGCGTCATCAAAGAAGTTGTCATTGCCAGATTCGCAGAGGGACACAAGCACGGTGCCATCGGGTGGACCCTGCCGGGCGATGACGTCCTTGTACACTTGGTGCCGTGCCTCGGGGTCAACCTCCAGCACGTCTACGTCAATGATGGCCACCACAGGCCTGGAGAGAGCAGGGATGGCCAGCGGTCTCAGGTCAAACTGCCAACGGGGCTAAGCATTACCAAAGTAGCTATCACATTGGGGCGTCGCTAGGGCAGAGCGATATACACATTTTTTTACGATATACCAGTGCTATGGGATGACATAATACCATTTTTAATGATATACCTTTTTATTGTGCGCTCAAAATTAGGGCCTTACTAAAGATTTTTAATTGAAACCAATAGTATTCCTTCCTGGTCATAAACAACGTTAAAGCTGTAGTCCTGACGTGACTCCCAGAATGCACCACTAAAATCTTTGATTAAAAATTAAACATTAAGCCAAATTTATAGAAAATACTGATACATGTCATACATCCCTAAAAATATCCAGGCAGGATTTTTGGTCCATATTACCCAGCCCTAGGGGGCGCTGTGTGGCTAAGCGGGTTAGACAAGCAGGTTGTGCCTGTGATGGGAGGGCTGCTGGTTTGAGTCCCATCCGCAACAGAATAGTCATACGTTTGTGTGTTGAGCCTTCGAGCAAATGCTCCAGGAGCGCTAGATAAATGGCTGATCCCGCATTCGACACGCAAGCTTAACTCTCAACTGCACATATTTGTCTCAAAGGAGGGCATGATGGGATATGTGAACAGAAATGTGCCCTGAAAACATTCCAACCTGTACTCGCGCTACAGATAATTCCACCCCCACATATGCGCTTTAAAAAGTACCCAAGCGTTTTAAAAGTATGCAAGAGTGTGAGCCAATAGCTTATCTGTGTAAAGGACAATCTCACTGTAACAAAAGCAGCGGGGCTGGGAATTGAGTGAGCATAGTGGCGACTCATCAGCAGCCAATCAGAGATGAGGACGTGCAGCACTGCCAGAGCAAAGCGCCACCTGTGATCCGAGGTCTTTAGCTCCGCTCTGCCATAGTACTGAAGGGTGCCAGGCGTCCAGAGGTACTGTGGAGCCTCGTGTTCATCATCCTGAGCCGTGGACACCAGGTTCATCTCTTCTGCTGCAGGGAGACCCATACAATACGGCGTCAAAGCCAAACCCCCCCCCAGACTGCCAGGGGCTGCAGTAGACACGTGCCTCGCTGAACGCGAATGCACCCCCTCACCACTTTTATCAAAGTTCCACTTCCTCCTCTTCCAGAGAATACGGTCCGTCCAAGCTGGCGTGCGGCACTTCTCGCTGGTGTCATAGTCATCGGAGAAGAGGTCGTACTTGTAGGTGGGCGGGAAGCTGATGTCGCCTTCGATGAACGTGCGGAAAACCTGCAGAGACGGACACGGGCGGCTCAGGGTCAAGAAGCTCCGCGGCGACCACGGCCTGTGGCGGAGTACGGCGGCCCCCGCTTACGTGCCCGGCGTTCTTCTGCTCCACCAGCTGGTCGCCGGCAAGCAGGGCCTCCCACTGCCTCTGCCGGATGAGCTCCTTCACCTCCTCGTTGGGCAGGCTGATGCGGTAGTTGAAGTCACCGCACCAGAACACATAGTCGTGCGAGTACAGCAGCCGGCCCTTTAGGGGACAGCATAAGATGCGGAAGGTGAGCCAGAACCAGGAGGGGGCGGGGCGGGAGGACGTGACATCACTGCCCGAAGAGAACCGGGAGACACATTCACCAGGAAGCCACAGCTAAATATTAAAAAGTCATATTATACTACGCAGGACAAGGCAGGTCAACAAGCCACAAGAAGAGCTTATCACTAAATTCATTAGGCGAGCTACACACAAAAAGAGCTTTGTTAAAAGATGCAAAACGACGGGCAAAATGCAATGTTACGCGTCGGCCAGGGGCTGGTGGGCAGACTGTTCACCAACGACACAGTTTCGATGCAGAGGTCTGTGGTATTTCGTCTGCATTGAGGTCAATGGGGGAGCCGCTATTGACATATACACGGCATTTCCCGAGTCACATATCGTTATTTTCAGTTATGATTTCTGATGCTGAAAGTGCAGGGTTACCATGGGGAAGCTGAGCCTCCGGGTGATCTCACTGTAGTCGTCGTTCCTCTCCTTGACCTGGGACTGTCCAGCAGCGAAGTGAGAGCAGACGAAGCAGATGCTGGTAGTATGGAACAACATGCGGATGGCCACGCCCCCCTTGTTCCCTGTGGCTCCTCCCATTCCCGTCTTTACCGTGTCCACGGCAACATCCCTGAAAGGCCCCGGGGCTTGGCTCAGTCAAGCACAGAGCAACACGTGCGGCGTATTTTATTGCAGCGTTTCACAATCCGGGCCTCGGGGACCCACAGTCGGTCCATGTTTTTGCTCCCACCGAGCTCCCTGCCAGACAGTCCACATTTTTTTTTCCCCCCCCTCCCATCTGGGAGCTGGACCAGATTGGAAAACACTGTTTTATTGGATTAAAGCTTGCAAAGGACTCTACAGGACTGAACTGAAGTTGGACAAGAAGACTAGAAAAGCAAAGACTAGCAGTACAAGAAAAAAAAAAAACAGCTTGACAATGTGGGAATATCGGGGATAATGGAGAACTGGCGAGTGCCTACCGGATGAAAGGGGCATGTTGGGGCCGGATGAAGACGAAGAGGCAGACCCCCACCAGCTGCTCTGAGGCCAGCAGCACGTACTTGTGGTCCCTGGAGATGTTCTTCTGCAGCTCAGCGGCCCACAGCTTCTGATTGGTGGTGCTGTGGGGAGGGAAGGTTGCCCTTTCGCTTTTTCGGCCTGAGTAATGGATTCACTGACATCACGGGAGATGCTGCCGACGTTTACCTCGCGCTGACGATATTCCCGGCGTTCAGCTCTACCATTTCCTCAAATCCAATAGCAAAGATGTCTACTGGGCGAGCCTTGCTGTCTGGAAAGAGGGGAGGAATGCAAAAGCACTGGGTCAAAAGATATCAGTCGATCCACAATGACGGCAAAACGACATCAGCATATGTAAACAAACCGCAATGCTACAGCAGACTGCATGCCGTTTGCACAGCAGGGATTGGCAGCACACACCCTGAAAATCGGGGTTTCCTGCCTTCTTAGGGGCATCTAAGAGCCAGTCGTTGAGGGTCTGGTTGCGGAAGGCGATGCTGCGGAATTGCTTGCCCCCGTTGACGTTCCAGGTGCCGACGCAGACGCGCACCCGCTTGGGCTGCGTGTACTTCTGGTAGTTTTGGCACATGCCCAGGAGGACTCTGGGAGATGCTGCGGCATGAGGAAAAGACAGACTGCGATTATTCAAACCGAGCAACAGGATACATTAGCGGGGGGGGGAAATATATTGTAGGGAAAAACACAAGCAAGCCAGGTTTTAAAAACAAAAAGCACTTAAATGCTCAGCCGTACGGAATTTACTGTACCTGATTGCAAAATGGGCTCTGAAACTAACACCGAAAGCATTAAGGAAAAGGAGAAGAGGATGAGAAGGAGGCCGCAGTAAAACACTGATGACACACTCATTCACCCGGAGGAAGTTAGACAAACATTTATATTTCTTGGTTCCCTAAACTCTCCCAGCTGTAACCGTGGCATGACTTTGTTAGTCCAAATCCACAAAGAATGCTGCGCACATATACTGCATCCACTGCTATAACTACCAGAAAAACTGAAGTTAATATATTAATTTTTGAACGCCTGCAGAGATTTAGCCAAACCTGTGACCGTCTTGGCAGGGGGAGCGACTTCACAGATGTATTTATAGAAGTAAACAGGGCATGCAGCTAGCCATCACACAGACATGTGCGGCGGGCGGCACTGGTGGCACACCGTAGAGGCTGCTGGTAGTAAGCAGGGCCCGGGCCTTGTCGGCCAGGTCACTGTTCAGGGTGCTGCCCAGACGCAGGATGTCGATGGCCTCCTGCTTCGAGCTGTCAAAGAAGTTGTTCTGGATGGTCCTGGTAACGGAACGGGCGCCATCTTTCAGCTTCCCAGCCTGGAGAGCGATTAGCAGCTCTTAGATACCGTCTCTTGTTACCGGTCACAGGCAAGGAATAATGCTTTGGTTATATACACAGACGCAAACAAAACACACAGACGACAAAAACAAAACACACAGACGCAAACAAAACACACAGACGACAAAAACAAAACACAGAAACGTACACAGACACAGAACATGTGCATTAATTCATAAAGTCTATGCTTAAACAAAAAAGACAAAACATAAAGGAAAGATATTTCTAAGTGATATGCACCAGTTTATAGTCCTGCCCAAAACCCCTTCAGAGGAAAAACCCTCTGTACAGAAGGTCTTAATCGTCTCCATGACAGAATCTGGTTCATCTTCACTATTTAAGACCAGAAAAGTTACTCAGCAGAAGCTCTGGACTGTACCACAAAAAAAGAAAAAGAAATAATGGATACACCGGAAAGTACAGCAACAAGACAGACGTGCAAGCCGGCTTCATCGAACCCGGCACCGTGGACTCACCAGGGCAGGAACATTATCCAGAGATTGCAGGAGAAAGACAGAGCACATGCAAAGGGAGTTAGACATGAGGCAGCGGCCGCAGTCCAGGGCTGCCACAGCCCCCGGCTCCCTGGACACGGACACCCTACCTTAGCCTTGCCGTCCAGGGCACCAGTGCCAGCATAGATTTTGCTGATGGAGTCGCCGTTGATGGACCACATGGAGCGGAACACCTCCTGGAATCTGGCCACTAGCTGGGGTTTCTCTGACAGACCCATGACCTCCAGCTGTTTGGGCAGCATCTAGACAGGGGAGGGAAGGCAGAGCGACGACGCAAACATGACCACTCACAAACCAGCGGGACACCAGTTCCCATTACAGAAACCAAGGAATATCAAAGTACATCACTATAGGAAAATGGCAGGATGGTAGTTGTCAGGGTATTACCTTCTTACATGCAAAACAGCAATTAGCATTTAAAAGCATAAGCAATGGCAAAGATAACATAATACTTATAAACCACAATCAAGTTTTTCTATAAAGTTTTTTTTTCAGCAGCAGAATGATTTTCCTGAAGTACTGAACAACCAGGCAATTATACCAAACAATAACATAAATGCAATACTTTAGCTTTTGTTCCCATTTTGCAACAGCTTGAAAAAAACAAAACAAAAAATAGGACTTTCTGTGAACTGTCATACAAAGAGTGCATGTTTCAAATTTCGTAAAATCAATTATTTTTTTTTTTAATGTATCGTAATCCATCTCTAAATGTGGCAATATCGAAATGTTGATGGCGTGGCGTGACAACTACACAGAAAGGAGCTCCAGGTGTCGAATGTTCCGCGAGACACGATGCAGGAAGCACACTAGAGCTTAGCCAAAGTCATGAACCTCCATTTCTGTACCATAAGTCAACTCCAGGTTTAGAGCTCATAGCAGAAGGTCCATCTGGATTCACAATCACAGGTCGTTTTTGCTTGAATGCTCTCTAGATGTCTCCCAATGAGCATGTCCGAGATGCTCTGGATCAGTGCATGGCAGAAGTTGAAGTGGCGCAGCATTCCACAGGCGGCACTCAACTACTTGGTCAGCTCTGAGATGTGTAGGGCTGCTACAGGCAAATTAATCGGGGTCACCACTGATTACTGTAGGCAATGGTGGCTTGATGGTTAGGGAAGCGCACTTGTAAATGAAAGGTTGACCAGCAAGGCACCACTGGGGTACCCTGAGCAAGTTACCATCCCCAAGCACTGCTCCCTGGGTGTTGAATTAGCTGCCCCCTGCTATGACACATATAGGTTAAATGCAGAGACCACATTTAGTTGTTGTGCACAATGTGCTGTGCTGTGTCAAAAACGACCACTGATCTTCTAAATTCATGAATAAATGTCTTTTTTATGACCCCACCTTGTTTTTCAGTATATATGGGACCAAGGGAGGCTAATGAATCCATTTTAGTTGTTGGATGAGTGGATGAGTGTAGTGCTTATATTTCAGTTCACTACATTTTAGCTAATAGTTTGTCTGTTTGACTTTCTGTTTAATTTGACTGATCACCTGTAAATACCAGATGTGGTTGCTGTTGGACTGATTAATAATACAACAAAATGGATGTCCATCCTGCGATGAAAGCCAGCCTTCGTGTTCAGACACTCTGCGTACCTCCAGTGCAAGGAAGGCCTGGACACTGTTGGTTCTGTCCAAACAGTCCAGACAGTTGGACCGGATGGTTCCAGCCTGGCACCTGAAACGACAATAAATGTCAATCAAGCCTGTTGTGCTTTATACTTTTTACTTTGGGGGTGGGGACCTTTACAGTCAAAGTAGATTAGCCCATAATACTCTTAGAAATGACTGGACTAAAGTATCCGTGGGGCGAGAGTCTAATCTCCAGTGGGAGGGCCAATGGTCTGCTTCATGCAGAGTGGGAGGAGCATTACCTCTGAACCCCGCCTTCCCCAGAGTAGTAGAAGAAGTCGCAGTCCTCCAGGAATTTGTTAAGCTGCGGCTTCAGTGCACTGAACAGCTTATCCGCCTTGCCCCCCTTCACCATCTGGTGGTAGTCGAAGTTGATCATCTTCACTGTGGCGGCGTGCTCCGACGCTTTCAGGTGACTCTGTGGACGCACACACACGTGTACCTGCTCTTACATGCTCACTGCACGCGCGAGATTACATAAATCAAAAGAGGGAAGTGAAAATCTCAAAAGCACAGTGGCATCCAAACTTTTTGCAGTGAGAGCTACTTTTAAAAATAAAATAAAAAATCTGACGAATTAACGAGTCATGATGGTACTGTAGTTTTTTGCTGACTGGAGATGGGGGAGGATATCGCCATGACCGACTGGGAATGAATTAGGGGGTTGACCAGTTGATCGTGATCGACCGGTTGGCGGACACAGCTCTAGACATGTCAACCAGGGACACAGTCGGGGAGCGAGTTCTTAACAGTAAGCTTTGCATTCACCCACAGGGAGCTGGATCATTATATTCAGCCAATCACCGATTGCTTTTCCTAAACAGGAACCGATGGAGTCACCAATGCAGCTGACACCTCATGGAAATCCCACTCGATGGGAAATTAAAGGCCTTGGGTCCGCCAACAATTACATCCAGGCTGGATCACTTTCTCACTAAACACACTGAAGGTGGACGATGCCCCTTTAGCGACAGGTCCTGGTGGTACCATGGACACGGGGAAGCCTCGCTCACCTGGAAGGCCTTGCTTAGCATGTGCTCACCCTCCTTCATCCCCAGCAGGTTGACGATCATCTGTCTGCCGTACAGCCTCTGCAGCGTGCAAAAGTGCCTGGGGAGGGGCGAGCAATGCATTGTGGGATGGACAAGATAAATATTCTACATGCACTAGTAACTTTGTACATCCTGTGATAGAGTGAGTTTTAAAAATAAATGAAAACATTTAAATAATTAATTGCGAGTTGTGCAGCCATGATGTCCATCTGCACACGGCTGTCTCAGAGCCCTGCCGACTCAGCGATGACTCATGCACTATAAATGTCCTCCATCTCTCCCAGACACCAGGTCCCTGGAGATGTCCGTTGATTTTAAAAAACGCCCTTGCTCGGGGGAAATTAACAACAATGTATCGTGGTTAGCTGTTAGAAAGAGCCCTTAGGACACAAATATTGAGGACAAACAGAGTAGGTGTGACTCGCTTTGCCAGTTTTTATATGCCAGACAGTCCCGGCACAGAGCAGGAGCTCTGTCTAGGCCTTTGTCGGAGGCGCTGCACAGGACGCCGTCTAGAAAAGCAAGGCCCCCTTTCCCCGGAATCACTTAACTGGTGAGTCATAAAGAATTCATAACTCAATGTTACGACCGACTATAGGGGACTGTAATTAAAATGGTCTGTAGACCAGAGGAAACGTCTTTTATTTAATTAACGGTTTTCCTGTTTATTTATTTAAACGCTGCCGTTCATAAATGCCGCTGCTTACAGAACTCGCATCAGACGAATGGCTACAGCTGGCAGAGTCCTGAAGACTGAAGGCCCGAAAAGAACCCGGCTGGAAAAACACGCCGCCCGGATAGAGACGGGCAGAGTGGCGCAAGTGCAGGCATGACCGTGCGGGCACGGCGCCACCCAGGTCCATAATCCTCTCCTGGACGGGAGTCAGCCTGCTGGATGCTTCCGCCGTTGTGCCAGCGAGTGGAGTGAGAGTGTTCCTCGGGAAATGCTGCAGCAGATTTTTTTTAATTACCTCTCGAAAGCTGGAGCGTTCGCCTCGAAGCCTCGGGACAGCTTGACCCGGTGTGACCCGACCTTGAGAGAGGGAACACACGGAGGGGCTCATCCAGGTGTAAATATATACATGAGTTAACATACCATATACTTACATTACATTCACTTATTTATGCAGTGAGGAAAGCCTAAGGTTAGTCAGCATCCCCGGGAGCACTCTGCCCATGGGCGCCGAGATGGGATAACCCTACCAGCCACGGAATTTAAACCCACAACCTTCCAAAAATAGGTCCTAAATGCGCAAATGAGCTATTCCGCTCCCTATACCTACCAAATGGCAAATTTCAAAGCTGAAATTGCAGACCACAGCTGTGCTAAACATCTGAAATCCCATTAAAAAAATCACATAATAAAGGGTTACTGGGCAGCTATTTATTAGGCTTGGGTATGCTGGAGGTGAAATTTACTGACTGCATAGATTGGCTGTGGAATGAAACCTGAAGCCAACAACTTAGACATGTTCAGTCAGACAACCTGAATATTAGTTTTCCCATCACAATGTATTATATATGACCTGGTTAAAGAAGAAAAAAATGGGAATTTAAGTCTACACATTCCACTGTTACTGGTCCTCAGTACAGCCTACTCTCACACAAAGGAATGTATAAAATTTCGAAATAATACAAACATTGTTTAACTGAATAGAACAACCAGAGGGTTCTGCAAGCTGCCCGACTGATGACCTCACAGACTGCAGAACGATCACCGAGATAACAGCAGGCAGCCATTAGTGGTTCTGACAGTAAATTATCATAATGATCGCAGATTAACAGAGCCCACAATAAGCCCACCCAAACGAATCTCCATAGAGACAGAACACGTCGCCATAGAGACCCGTGGCTGGAAGGAGGACGGGTGTCATCAATCCAGACTTCAGTTCCCCACAGCAGGACACGCCCGCTTCGCTGATCGCACTCACGCACCACAGCACCACCAAACCCCATCAGAGCCTGCAGGCCCTGCACTCGCCCCCATCGTCCATTGTTAAGAAAGCTTCCGCTTCCCTCCCTGAGGGTTTTCTGGCGTGAATATTTCATGCAAATCTGAACCTCCACGCGGACAGAGGCTCGGATGACAGGCTTGCGTGTGCTGCGGTGGAACCTGCATTCTTTCCAGACCGTCCACTTCCGCCTCCCAAAATGTTCCGCCACACCGTACACCGGTGGTGTAAATGACACTGTATCAAGGCCTTGAAATCGAGCGCGTGTTTAAACAGGGCAGCCCGATAGACCACAGAACCTTCCCCGGCGGATAGTTTTGGGAACAGCGAGACTGTGGCATTTCACATAGCCATCGCCAACTCTCCCAGGGAGGCGAGACACTGATATGTGCCGTCACACTGCTGGTAATGGGTTTGAGCCAATTATCACTGCTGGTACCAATACGGGGAAAGAAAGCGATTGTTTCAGCAGCACCACACACCAACCAAGCGGAATTAAACAGCGGGCGAACCATTAAGGGGAGGTTGGGAAACCGCGACGGAGAACAGAATGCCAGATTCTTAAAGCACAGGGCGTGTAAAAACATTTACATTCAGTGCTGAATATCAGCTGACAGACATTGTGAAAATGGAAATAATAATAAAAAAAGCGGGGAGAATAGAGAGAGTGAGAAAATACTACAGTGTCCAGTGGTGGTCTTCTGTTTAACAAAGAAAAGTGGCCAATTAAATGTCAGGCTGCCCATCCCAGCAGCAGCCCTACTCAGCTCCGGATAATGACCTCGTGTGCCGTTTTATGTTCATGCGGGACAAATATCTCTATTGAAAGAGGGAGGTCAAACACCACAGGCGTGAAAAGTGAAACTAACATCTGTTATGCACCTGACACTGTGCAAAACGATTACAGCTTGAAAGACATCAGCAGAACAACACATAAATAACAAAACAAAAGATTCTCAGCCTTGAACCTCCCGTGAGTAACACAATGAGCACAACTGTTCTGCAGCACAATTCTACATTTACTTGCTTCGTGGACGGTTTGTCAAATTAAAAAAAAAATAATTTTATGTGTATACACATAGGCTGACTGTATGCAGGCTTGCGCCAATTTTTTCACAACTGTAGTAATTCTGATTTCGTGTGGATTACGGAAAAGCACTTGCTGAAATAATATGGTCAATTCTGCATTCTTAAGTGCTTCACTATAAAAGAGCTCTACCTCAAACATATTTAAATTGGACAAAATTAAGAAACAGAATCCAAGGCGATGCAGTGAACCTTCTGAACATGAAGCCCATAGCATTTAAAAGGAGGACGTCTCACCTGAATGCCAGGCTGCTCCCAGAACAGTGGAATGGAGCCACGGATTTGAATGAAGGAAGAAACTTTATCATCCAGGAAAATTACCTGCAATACAGACGTGTAAATGACTATAGTGGACCTAGAAAACCATCCCCCCCAACACACACACGGGATGGAATGAATCAGAAGCAAACGGGCGCGACAGGTATATGAAACATAGCAATCCATATCAGTCCATTGACATGGACAAATGCAAACTAGGAACAGTAACATTAGAAATCCAGACAGCATAAACAGGTGACAGTGACAAACTGCGGGATCCCACCCATGGACCGAACGCTTAACCTGGGGCGCCACAAGCTTGGGGTCTTCGGGGCTGTAGCCCCAAATTATTCTGAACGAGCCAAGGTGCCAGGAGCTTCAGCACCCATGTCGTCAATCTGAGAATTCCTGACAGCATGACAGTCTTTGTCTGGGGCAGTATCCCAAAACCTTCCTTTTGCTATAATCATCAGAACTTCAGAGATAGAAGTTTCAATATGACGACCCTCGGACAGATCAGGCCTCTGGGCTGAACCACGGACGTCTTAAGATCCTACAGTACCAACACCCTTACACTCAACATTTCACTATGGGTCGATCACAAGGTCAGCCAGTGACTTCCACGTCGAGCATTCACGCCAAGCTGAGAAGACGCATCCTGCAGAACGGCTGTTCACCTGCTCCGTCTCCACGAAGTTGGCCACTTGGCCGTCGTCGTTGGTGCCGCGCACGTTGAAGCGCGTGCCGGCCCGCTCGGAGCTGAGGCGGGAGATGACGCAGGCCTTGGCCTGCTTGTGGCCCGCGTAGATGGTGCGGATCTCCACCCCTCCGCACATGAGCCGCAGCAGCCAGTCATCACAATTCACCCCGTAGTGCTTCAGATGAAGGTGCAGGGATTGGTTCCTGTCATGGGCACAGCCACACATTACATGGAAACTCTCTTCTTCCTGCCCCACAACTCAGATTTTTATGTTGATATGTTTCAAACCCTTCAATAGCAATTTGACACGTTTTGAGAACCCGGTGACCCACCAGAAAAAACGGATGTCAGTAGTGTCCTCCTTGACCTTGCGATGGGCGTTCAGGCTGAGGTCCATGCTCACTCCGGTGGCTGACCAGGCAAAGTAAAAGTTCCCAGAATTCAGGACCTTGCGTACGTCCGAGATCCTGTCCTCGTCCGTGGGGTCATTGCGAAGGGACACAAATTCAGTGGCAGTGACCCGGAACACTTCCGAGTCCTGGACTTTCCCCACGGAGCTGCAACCAGTCACCACAACCAAGCTGTGGAGCATCGCATCCCCTACGGGGTGGGAGAAGCAAGAACATGTTTAACATGCCAGTCAAAAGCCAAACAAAAAAACTTTCTGACCACAGTTCACACTTTGGACTTGTTGTTAAAAGCACTTTCTTTTTCTATAATGTTGGCTGGGGGGGTGCGGGGTTCAATTTACCTTGAATGCCCAGAGATTTTTTTTTCTCCCTACTTGGGAGTATTTAGTGTTTGGTTAATCTCTTTTTGTCATCTGGCTTTCTATCTTTTATTTGTCTTTCCTATTCTCTGCTTTTTAATTATTCTGTATGAACAATGCAGGAATGTATCACAACACACCCATGTAAAGCACCTTATAAAAATAGATTGAATTAAATATTAATATTAAAGTGATTATCAGCCCTACTACTTTAATTCTTGCATAAAAAATCTACTACTTTAATTCTTGCATCAAGCTAAATTTACCCCCAACACCCAGCATTTAAATCAACGCTGCTGTTTCTGCACACTGGGGCGTCCCATCAACTCACCGAGATTGAGTCGGAGAACTCCCAGGATCCCGTAGGCATCTAGCATCTTACTGTACGTGTTCTTAATTGCTTCCTTCTCGGCCGAGGCTAGAGAGCACAGTTGATGACAAAAGTTTTTTTTTTTAAATCATAAAATCATAACCAGGAAGGGGATTAAAGGAAATGACATTTACAATGGCTCCTACCACTTGCGATTACGAGAACAATGGAATTCAAAATGGAAGGATCTGGAAAGAACCAGTTTAGTATGCGGTAGCCCTGCTGAAAATGTTAATTGGGATAGTCATCATGGCCAACGCTTAGACCTGTCCTTAGTACTATGACTGATCATAACAACCACAGGCGCCCTTTAAGGCAACATCTAAAGAATGATCTGGACCAGCCTTTTCATGATGCACAGGACAGGATAGCTAGGGTGTCCGGTGACTGAGACGCAAACCTGCCAAGCAGCTGAAGATTGCTAACGGGCAGTTGTGGTGAACGAGGCAGGCTTCCACCAGATGTGACTTGCTCAGTAGTTGCTAAAGACAGCAATATCTTGGATGGGTTGCGTTTTTCATGAACATCAAGTGAAAAAAGGCACTTACACAGTACAGCAACAGCCCCTGACTCAAACAGGAGACATTCCTCACGATTCCTGGTTTCCACGATTACACTGTACGGGGGAGGGTCCAGCTTGTGGTAAATACGATAACCCTTGCTGAAGGCCATTGCTGATCTTCAAGGAAAACTAGACCAGATGAATCACACCTAAAAGAAATAAAGCAAAGAGAAGCTCTCATTTCACAAATGAAAACCCCTCTAATTTACCTAGAGGAGACTGAACAGGTACCACATAAATCCAGGCATGGACTTTCATCTTACACTCAAGCTATCAATACCACGTGTAGCGAGAGTGACTTGCATCACATCAGCAATGCCCGCGTGTCTTTCAGAAGCCAGCTAAATATGCCAAATCGGAGACACAGCAGGAACTAGGAAACGTGCCTCATGTACATTTGAACCTCTGTTATAACCATCAGGCCGCCGATGATGATCTACAGTCTACTGCAGCATAATCTCGGGTACTGCAGAGTCCGAAACATCCGGCCGCTTTGCCCGGATAAAATGATGACTGAACGTTTATTTCTAGTATGATCACTGATTTCGCCGCATGCAATAACCCATCCATAGCATAAGAGATAGCAGGCCCTGTGACACCTCTTCCCTGCTGACTTGGCCCAGCTTGATGCTCTACAGCAGGATTAGTCGCCAGTGACATACGGACTACGCGTTTACCCAGCCAAACTGGAGAGATTCACCGAATTTACCACCATGTACCGGTACTCAGCGAATCTTCATCACCCTCCTCATCATTATCACTATCACGACTGTTATTATTACTGTCGGCGTGCCAACCATAAAAAAAGCCAGATATTTAAACGCAAGCCAGAATATCATAAGCATCAGCAAACTATTTACGATTATTAGTTTATAAACGCAAATGCAGTGCGAATTAAAAGCGACTGTGATAAGGTGGTAGCTACCGCCGTACTGACATTTTGTATGCAAATAACGGGACATTGAAAGTCCTTGGGATTAAACAGCGATTTTCGGGAATCCGTTTATTTTTCCCTGGAGTTGTTTTGTTGTATAATCGTAGTCGGGATATTGCTGATATTCCCCGGCGTTATCTACGGGGCGCCGTAAAAGAGCGGTTATGTAGATAGTTAGCCAGCTAGCTACCATTTCGTGTCCCGCTTTAAAATGACACCTGCCCGTCAGTACGGAAAAATGCCACCGTCGTTTGACAAGACAAAACCAGGCACCTTTAAACGTAATACTGGTTTTAGCGTATATTAAAAAAATACATGGACTATATTACAAACAGGAACACTTACTACCCCTTCACACCGCTTCTTCGCCGCCGGATTTTGTCAGGCACAGGATCTCAGAGGTAACAACACGACCCTCCTCCCACTGCACCGGTGACGTAACGTACGTAACGACCGCGTATCCCTCCCACTACACTGTCGGCAGAACAGACGTAACGTCCACGTATCCTTCGTAATCATGCGGAATACGGCGCGCACACATCGCTCTGTTCGTAAATCACACGTAATGTCCGCAATTAGCGTAACCGGGTAGCTATGCTCAGAGTGGTCTCCTGCATCCAGAGGAAAACGCAGCCCACTATACGTGAAGCTTTGAATTCTTTGATTGTGAGATGAACATTCTTTTTCCTTATGTATTTATTTTTTTAATTAATTCATGCAATTCACGTTGTGCAGCTGTATCAGCAGGTAACATAACGATATTCACTGTATATAAGGAATTTAAAGGGACTGAGTTGCCCACATAAATACAAATTATCCTAACATTTTACGGTAGACTTACTATTTTAATTTTTCTGGCGCTTTTTGGACTGTTATATCAAATTTATACAGTCAGCCTTACGTATATAAATAAATATGTAAAATTATAGTCTTGCTGGATGACTGGTTAGAAGACGCAAGGATTAAATGCACATCGTATTAAAGAAATGTATCAATATTTTAATTAACTTTTCCCTCTGGAAATATGATTTACATATTATGATAAACAGTGCCTCATCTACACTTGAAACAGTCTACTGATACCCACGCACAGGATTTACACAAGGTGCAACACCTCTTGGTTAAGAATTTAAGTGCAAAGTATGCAGTCGTGGAAGACAGAAACGCGTTATTAAAGTGATGGTAAAGATGTTGAGTAAAAGTGCAAATTGACTGTCATCACAGACAAAATGTACAAAATATTAAGGCGCAGGGGAGTTTCTAGCCATTGAAAAGATCAGGGGCTAAGTCACGTTTACCTGGGGCTTGACCTTGTTTCTTTTTGAAGGAAAATTGGCGTCAAACTACAGCCCCAGTGATCAGACCTACCGATGCCCATATGAAAGAGCATTTGTCATTTGCTCAGAACCGTTCATTCGCGGGCATGTGAGAATAACACCTTCAGTTACATAGGCTAACAAATCCCTTCCTTGCTCAAGAAAAATATTCTTTAACGTTTGGGATTAAAGCCTCGATTTTGTACCAGAGCAGGTTTCTGGGTTTAAAATGTTAACAATCAACTCAAATCGGAAGGCCGGACCCACCCCGCCCCGGTAGCCTGACTGGATCGATATGGTATTATCTGTATGGGTTTACTGAGAATAACCTTATCAGAAGAAAACAGTAAAAGACAAACGGTGAGGCAATAAGCTTAGGGCCGGGAACTTTTTTTTAATCAATCGACGGACAGTTTGACTGAATTTCGTTTTCTTTGCTTTATACGGTCACGTGGTATATTCGGTATTTCCAAACAGATTCAAAAATTATTTAAGCATCGACAATTCTGCAAAGAAGTTAAACATCATTGTATCATTTTCGCAGGCTTTCTCAGACAAGCTGCGAGTCTCACGTAATTGACATAAAGTTAAACCAATCAGCGATTGACCGATTATTTTTTAACAACAAATGTGTCCAATCGTAAGCAAGATGATGGCATCGGGAAATGGACGAGTCATAACTTCAGCGTTGCAGTTGCAGAGGGATTTAAACTAGAGTGGAATCGATGAAGCATATTCATCATAATGTAAGAGTCACCTTTTAAATTGTGAAACTCAACATAAGGTAAGAAACAGGACGCTTAATGTTATTTGTCAAATCCGCAGTTTGAGCTCTTTCGGAGAAATATTAAACCTTTCGTTTGTATGTTTTTGTTTGCTTTCTGGATATTCTGTTTACATAAACTTGTTTTTGATTGTTAATAAGGGGCACCTGACAAAGTGAGATTTGTAAATCATGTGCTTTGTTGTACTGAGATGGACATTGATGACATGCCGTTTGTTCTTTGCTTTTCCAGTTATTAAAAAGCTTTTCTTGCAATTAATTCCTTGTTAAAATTATACTTTCTTAAACATAATATGTAATAAATCTAAATATTTCCAGACGTTTTCACTCTAACAAGCGTTCTGAAAGGTACGCAACTTTGTTTCACGGTCAAGTAAATTAATTTCTTCGCCATTAGTTGAAATACACTTGCTTATGTATCAGAATCCTTATAACTTGCTGCCTGTTTGAATATTAATATGATAATGGTGTTTCAACTATTAAAATTTTAAACTAATTAGTTTAAAATTTAAATTAATTAGTTGGGGTGGTGCTGGGGAATTGTAATGAGATTCCCACAAATAGAAACTCCCATACTGGATTAGGCTTATGAGTCACACCCAGCAATACATGACAATTTGTCTATGTAATCTTATGTTCCAGTGAATTTGAAGCAGAACTGTGGCCCGAAGAATGAAGGGACTGTACTTTGTGGAGCCTGTCGTGGCTCTGTACTCTTTCGCCTGTTTTTTGATCTACCCGCTAGTGTCCCAGTATGTTTACCGGCGCATGTGGCAGGATCTGACCAATACGACTTACCCAGCCACAGAAAATGCTTCCAGCTGCATGGTCAACACTAACCAGTCCAGTCATGAGGTCAGTAAATTCATAAAAATGACCTGGACCTACGTAGCTTCTTTTATTTGTATCTGATGTCTACAGTCTTGTGACTTGGATGATAACAGGCACAGTTCTGCTAGTAACTGTTTCAGTTTCCTAAAACATAGAACACCTGCTTTCTATGTTTAGATTCTACTCAAATGTCACTTCCATTTTTTCTTCTCTTCTTTTTAACTTCTTTAAAATTTAGTCTCGTATTATTTAAGGTCTTCCCAGCATGCATTGCACGGCCCGCTTTTGCTAACCGCGTGTTGTTCGCTCCAGCAGAAAGTGCAAAGGGCAGCTTCGCTGTTCTCCCTCTACAACGAGCTGTTCTCCATGATTCCCAGCCTCGTCGCAACCCTACTGCTGGTGGCGTACAGCGACCACCGGGGTCGCAAAATCTCCATCGTTCTCCCTCTGGTGGGCAGCCTCGTCTACACATCCTCCTTTTTGGCCATCTCCTTCTTTGAGCTTAATATCTACCTGATCATCGTAGCCAACTTTGCCAGCTCCCTGTTTGGTGGTGTAGGCACCCTACTTGGTGGCTGCTTCTCCTACATTGCCGACCTGTGTAGCGACGGCAAGCAGAAGACCCTACGTATGGCTGGTGTGGACATGGTGCTCGGTCTTCTCTCCGGTGTGGCTTCCATCTCCACAGGCTACTTCCTGAGGGCGTCCGGCTTCAACTGGCCCTTCTTTACCGCCTTTCTCTGCCACGCTGCCAACTTGCTGTATGTCATAGTCTTGCTGGAGGAGACGTGGAAGTCACCTGACCTGCAGGAGACGCAGCCCCCCTTGAAGAAGCTAGTCACCGGTGTCTACCGCCTCTTTGCCCTGGCCAGTCGGAGGAGAAACGTGGTGCTGATCCTCTTGCTCCTCATTTTCTTCACCTACTCCTTCTCCAACATTGGCAGCCTGGCGCTGGTCACGCTCTATGAGCTGAACGAGCCTCTCTGCTGGAGTGAGATCCTCATCGGCTATGGCTCTGCCCTCTCCACCCTCGTGTTCCTCACAAGCTTCATTGGTGTATTCATCCTCTCCCGCTGCCTGCCCAACGTGGCCATTGTCTTCGTTGGCCTCCTGTCCGTCATGTCTGGGCTGATCATGACCGCATTCGCCAGAACCACCTTGGCGATGTTCCTTGGTAGGAAGTCTTTTTTTCGTTGTTCTATCTGCCTGTAGACCGTGAGCAGTAAAATGGTTAGAGCTCTAGACTTGGGTGGTCATAAACGTTCAGGTTCAAATTCCTGATAAGGCTGGTTCCTTGAAGTAACATTATTGTTCCTTAACATATGAAACTGTATCCGTCACCTGCATGCTAGTGCTTAACCCTCCCAGCTTTGTGACTGTATGTTTGCACTAATTAAGTGATATTCCTCATCAGATGTTTAGCTCTGGGAACCTTTATGGTTTTATGGTGCCTCAGTGTGCAATTAAAACATAAATATTATTGCTCCATTGTGTGTAAATGCACACTTTTTGTCAACACCATCGTCTTATCAAGTAACATGCTTTCGTTGTTGCATTTTCGTTATGTTTTCCGATAAGGGAGAACATATCAGCCTTTTCATAATTGTCACTGAGAATCTGGTCATTTAAAATAGTTTTTTTTCCCAGCTCTAGCCAGTCTGTGATGTTCTTTTTGTGTAGTTATGAGAGAATTTAGCAGTGACCCATTCTTCTTGGTCTGTGTGTGCATATGTGTGTGTAATAGCTAGTAATTAATATTTATAATGAGGCTCCCGTCATTATGTCTAACAAGGTAAATGTTTGTTTCCCAGTCAGGGTGCCTATGCTGTTGGCCATCATGCCGGCCCCCGTTCTACGTTCCATGATGTCAAAGATTGTCTCAAAGTCTGAGCAAGGTAAGCGGTCTGTGTGGTGGCTTCAGAGGTGGAGTGGGCTTTGGGGGGGGTGACTGAATGGAGGTGACTGGGCTGTCCCCTCCCCTGACACAGGAGCCCTCTTCGCCTGCGTGGCCTGCATGGAGAACCTGAGCTCCAACGTAGCCTTTGCCGTCTTCAACAGCCTGTATGCGGCCACCGTGGCCTGGTTCCCTGGATTTAGCTTTCTGCTGGCGGGTGGCTTGTGTCTGCTGCCCGTGGCCTTGCTGGGGTGAGCTGCTGTCGCCGTCCTTATTTTACAGAGGGCGACACGCGCGTGGCCCTATGATTAATTCATATGCTGACATATTTGGGGACCCGCGGCTATTTCTGTTTTAACTTCCCAAGCCGCCACACTGCATTTATGTGACATGGAGTGATTTAGCTGATGGATGGAAAAAGTGCTTCTTTAAGTTGCCTTCAGAGGGGTGAACTCTTAAGAATGCCTCCACCTGCTCAGGATTTGGGACGCTGAACACTGTAGTGCCATTAAAACAGAGTAACCCAGCCAAGTGGTGGGAGCTGAAACGTGAACCTGATTCTAATGCCACGTTTCCTCTTCAGACCTGTTTTTTTGGGGTCAGCAGTGTGTGACTACATGTCCTGTGTACAACGGCTTCTGAACTGTACAGTTCCTGTTTCCCGAGTCACTGTGCCATAGGCTGACAAAGGCTATATTGTGAGGTACCTAGTACTGGCTTATAGACAGCTTATGAGATTCCATTCGGTGCAATATTTTCTTACCGCCCCAAAACACCACTTGGCCATAAAAACCGAGGCGAGCTGATCAGTCCAGTAATTAGTTAAGGGTGACGGTGAGCACGGCGACACGGGGCTCCAACTGACCCCATTTCAGAGATGCAGTATACCTTTGTGTCCAGTTGCTGGTCCCGGTCCAGGAAAAATATACGTTGGGTTTCTCTCCCGGACAGGGTGGTGGCATTCCTTGGTCCGGATGAAGCAGGTGAAGCAGAAGCTCTTATCACACGAGAGGAAGCTGGAGATGCACCTTCCATCTGAGGTCCGACGAGGCGTTCGAGTGGAACGGCAGCGGATCATCTGACCACCAGATTTTCCCTGGACGTGTGTGGTGTCCTAGGGCAGGGTTGCAGAGGGACACCTGATGTGCCACAAACCTCGCCATCGCTGCTTGAGGCCAAAGCTCCCTGTTAGCACTTCTTTGGAAACCCGCTCTTCGTAGTTGGGGGTTCTTTCTGTGGATTACGGTGTGCCGCGTTTCACAACCCACTGCCTAGAATTACAGCCCCTGTTTCCATGGCAAGTGTGACACTAGGGTGAATATTCAGCACTTTGCATAGAAGTATATTTTCCTATGGCGTATGGGCTATTTTTGCTGGTCCGTTTGCTGTGACGGGTACGATTAGTTTAACCGTAAGTTCAGCTGTTTGTTTCTGCTGCCAGACAATTTGAATTCATCGTTCAGATGTAAAGTGAAACATGTAATTTAATAAAATAAAATACTTCAATAAGTAATTAAAATGCACTTCCATTGGGAAGTGGTCTAACGAATAAATTATATACAGCTGTACTCTGCCTAGGTCAGGATTTCAGGATGACAACTAAAGATGAAAAGCACCTTAAATCTTGTCAGTGCAGTGCATATTTTTTCCCCCACTGTAATCCTATGATAAGGCTAGTTCAGTGCGATATTTGAATTTTCTAAAATTTAGATGAATTCAAATGATTAATTATATAAACCATTTTTGTTCAGATGTAACATTGCACGATACATGCAATTATGAATTATGGCCATAAAAATGATGGCTTAATGGTAAAATTTTGTATATTTTTTTATATGTTTCTTTTCAGATTGACAATCCAAACGCGTGTGAAATCATTTAAGCAAGCAGGTTGTATTTCTGCTTTAATCATTTTATGCTGGGAAATCTTTGGGTGAAGCCAGGGAGACCGATTATAGTTAATATCATGTCTCTTGGAAATATTCTGCTCAAACCTGACCAACGAGGCAAATCCAGTTTGTTGATCAAGGCACTGTCAGATAACTAGACAATACTTTAAAAGAGCGAAAAACTAAGAAGCTCTGTTTTACTAATTTAACAGCCTGACCATAACATAATGGAGCTGCTGTATTTCAGGTTATTCTTTTCCCGAGGAAATACGCTTCACAGCTGTCAATTGTTCAGAGCTCATTAGCCGTTTAGTTACGCAGGACTCGTGATGCTGAGCGTAAAGTACAGTATTTTCCGAATGCCATATTACAGTTTACCGCAAGGTGTCAGGCTTTGACAACAAAACCCATAATTTCTTTAACAAAGATGTTGGGGTTTTGCAATATAGAAGAGTCAAAAATCATAAGTCATCTTAGTATTACATCAAAACATTTTGTATGAAATTTCGATACTTAATGTAAATCCAGAATCTACGGGAAGCGCAACCGTAAAATAAAAAGTTTCATATTTTCTGAATATCATTTTCTGTCCATTGATTGTTGCTTTAACGCATGACTGTTTCCTACTGTCCTACTGTTTCCATGCATCTGTGAACTTGTTGGGAGACTTGTTTATTGTTAGCCAAGGTTTTCGATCCGTGAGTTCAGTGCATGGAGGCACACATGCTAAAGTACGTGTCATGGCGGTGGATAATTGGATCTTTTGTACACCTGCCCTGTTAGCATGTGCTGTACTGGGAAATCCCATTACAGAATTACTTGAAGGATTTTAATTTTTTATGTTTTTTTGGGTGGGGTGGGTGTTCCCTTGGGTCTTATTTCTTATACATGTAGGCCTAACAATTAAATCATGCCACCATTATCTAACAACTCACAAGATAACGTCACAAACGCGGAAAGACGCTTCACTACTCCGCCGTTCATCGATGGGGAAATGACTGAATTTCAGTGAAACTTGGCAGTGCACAAGAACCTTTCACCAGTTATAGCTGTTCATCAGTCTTTATCGACATTGTCTTAACGTGATTGATATTGTATGTGCTGTTTAATATCTCTCTACACAGGATTTTTTGTCAACCTATAGTTAAAATCGTGACCTAGTTGTATTACAGTTAAGCTACGGTTAAAAGTCCAAAAACAACGATATATTCTCTTATTTATAAGTGCACACATTCCTGAAAACTGGAGTTAAAGTGAAGTCGTGTGATTCACTGAATTGATTAAGTTCAGGTTTTGCTGGAGATTGCATTAATTTTTACTTTCAAGCGGCACTGGAATGCGATCAGACCCATAACTGCCCACAGAAAACGCAAATAAAGCGTGTACTGATCTATTTCCATCCGTGACAGACGTCCAGAAGACAAATGCGGCAGATTGGCTACATAACTTAAATAGATGTTAGATATTCAGACTGTGGTTGCGGTTTCAGCGTCGCCATCATTAGGTCACTGTCGCATGTCACTCATCGGGCGGTCAGGTATTTATTAGTAACCTTTGGGTTTCTCTGCTTTCATTAAGAGAGTGTTCATTTCTTGATACATCTTAGGTATGAGCACTCAGCCTGCCTTGCTGAAGGTGTAGAGAAAGCTTCTCTTTACCATATCACACTTATTAACAATAATAATAATCGAATTAGAATCCAATTAGTTAAACTGGATTCTGTAAATTTCTCATAATGCGCGTGTGTTTCTTCGTACCTGGATGCGCTCGTCGGTGGACGGACGTCCTGTTCTGGGTGCTGTCCTGCCTTTTACTCTGTATTAGTGGGAAAGACTCTGAGCACTTTTGTGACCCTGTACTGGATAAATGTTTGGAAGATTAATGGATGGACTCTGTATATATCAGGGCTGCCAGCCAACTTCGAGGAATTTGTTAGAGTGAGATTTGGAGGTGGGCGTCGTATAACCGGAAAGCGTGCACTTGTGGATATTCCCATATGCTCTAACGCGTGATATCACACCGCTAATCTGTTGTAACGCTATTGAAACATTAGTACAAGTCTATTACAACGCGGAATGGCATTTGATTTCTGCGTGAGACTTAGCAACCCTGGGGCAGGAGTTCTTACCTGTGTTCTTCAGGCAGACCACAGTGCCAAAGAAATGCAGGGAAAATAAGTATGTGAGCCAACAAGAAACGGCAAATAACAGAAAATGGCACCGATTTAGACAAACAAAGGGCATTTACATGCACAATGAACAGCAGAATCTAGGTAATAATGTCAGGGCATTAATTGTAGCAGAATTTAGGGTGAAATTAGCTTTTGTTGAGTAATTTTGTTGCCCGTGGATTAAAACTGTTTCTGAATGTTGTGGCCTGAGTGCTTAAGGTCCTTTACTGCCTACTGGAATGGAAGAGGAAGACCTATCACTGAAGTCCTTTATGATGCCGTCTTCCTGTCTAAAGCAGTGTGCTGGCTGTGTGACTGCTGTGAGACGTGTGCTACTAATGCTCTGAATGATCTTCACCACCCTCTATGGTGCTTTTCAGTCATCTGTCGAGCAGTTGCCATGCAAAATGTTATGCAGCCAGTCAGAATTGACTCAGCAGTACATTGTTGTTTGGTAGCACACAGCTGTTTAGTTCTGGTGGTATCTAAGGAGGTGGTGGAACTTCCTGATGGCATGATGTGTCCATGTGAGGATGTCATTGATGGTGACCCCCAGTTATTTGATGCTACTGAGCTTCTCCACACCTTGCTCAGATGCAGATGGCAGTGTGGACTGCTGTCTGCTACGTAAAGTCAATTACTCATGCCTTGGTCTTGCTGACATTTAGGGAGACATTGTTTTCCTGGCACTTCTCATATTTTTATTGGAATATAAGGTAATATTATTGCATCAGCTACAGTTCCTCTTCAGACCAATTAGGGCTGGCCCAATATATAGTACAAGCCTACATAAATTGTAGATTTGAAGCGCTTTGACAGTAACAAATGAGTATTTTTCCAGCTAAGACAGTCTATTGCTAAACCAAATGTAAATTTTCAGTGGCTGTTAGGCATGTAGCCTATATTCAATGGATGTACGTGATTTATAGGCAAAAGCGATGTAAATATGTGTATAAAAAAAGATTTTTAGGTAGAAGATTTAAAAAATGTCTTATGATAAATATTCGAGCTTGGCATTTCACTAAGGGGAAATATTTATATATATAAGTTGCCGTCTTCTTTGTTTGGAGGAGGTATTTAAAGTCAAACATATTAAACCTGACTGCAATTGCAATACTTTCTATTAGCGTTTCGGTATGGGAGAGTTTTTTTCCACAGCTACCCTCACCAGGAATAGCTTGCCGTCTGCCGAAAGAGGTGATTTATTGACACAATTAGGCACTTGACACAGAAATATCAAGTGAAATTCCCCCTAGATATCAACATGAGTTGTGGGCTTTTATTGTTTTGCTGCCTTGGTGGTGGTCGGGAGGATGACACCCTAACTCTGTTTTTATAAATCGGCTTTAACTCTCACGTGGCTGGCTGTACAGATAGGTGTGGATTATGGAATCAGCCACCAGGGGGCCTAATACCGGCCACAGGCTTGGTCCTTCCTGTCCGGATGCCCTGCCTATTAGACTCAGTGAGGATTGGGAGCGGCTTGCTGCTTAGGAAAACAGACAGTAATTTGTGTACTGGAAACAAAATGAAATGTAATCGAAACTGTCAGATGTAATTGAAACTGTCAGTCGCCCAGCTGGGTTGATGGATGCGGATCTGAGTGGTTGGGTGAAAAAGCAATGGATGTCTGGTGTAAAGTGTGAAAGCTGGATCAGCCGGTGCTGCATCTGAGCCCCCACCGAGCGCTTTTTTTCAGTTGGGTAATTGCAGGTCGGCGAGCCGACGGGCAGCTGACCCCCCCCCCCCCGAGGTTAAATGCCCCTCCACTGGGTTTTCCATTCCCCTCTTTACCCTCCTGTTGGCTCCGATCAGTGGCATTTTTTTTACTATATATATTTTTAAAACACTCCTAATGGCCCCATTGGGGAGAAGGTGTTTAGGAACGAAATGGACGTCAGTGTTCCTGCTGGCACAGGGGCGGCCAGGCCGTCCCTGATGAGGCATCATTTTCACATTTCACCTTTCCATGGTTTTTTTTTAAATCTTTTTTTTTGCTGCACCATTTTAAAACTTGTTTTCTGTACATTTTCCCTTCGTTCCCCAACACTTGGTGGAGGGGCCTCTCCACTGCCTTTGCGTATGATTTTTAATTTTTTTTATTGGGTGTTGCAAGTAGCTACGAGGTATGTTCAGTTTCCAAAATGTGCAAAAATCTGTTCATGCTGATTCTCCCATGACACAGGATAATGGTCTTGGGAAGGACCCACCAGCGCTGACATGCTTCCATCAGGCAGCCTGTTAAACATCTCATTTTACGCAGATTCACTATTATCTCAAACAGTCACCCAGTGCATTGTGGTCTTTCCAGGAATACAATGAATAATTTGCAATAAAACTGACAATAAAACCATTAATATTTTCCCAGGCTCAGTTCCCTCTGATTGTGAAGTAGGAGAGTCCAGGAACAATTGTTTAGTTTTTCCATTTTAATTTTTATATAAAATATAGGAGAATGAAAAAGGAAGAAAAAAAATCCTATCAAGGTACAGTTGTACTAGTTTGCTAAACATTAGTGATGTTGAGGGGATTCTTATTTACGCAGGAAGGTTTACCATTTCCCTTCTAAAACCTGACCCCATTCCACAATTGTCCCTGGTCTCCCCTATAACTAAACTGCATGCTCATCACTTTTATTTCTTTCCTTTTTGTGTTGTTGGAATGATCCATTATGTCTCATGGTTGAAAGTGATCCCCACCAGAGTCAGTAAGGTGACAATATATTTTTAACCAAACCGCTTTCCCCCAAAAAATGCGAATGGCATTTTCAACAGTGGTTGCTCCATGCAGAATCTGGAACTCACCCAGCTATTTTATTTATTAGCTTATCTTTGTTTGCTTATTTTTGCTTTGTTTTCAAACTCTCACCCCTAACGTTGTGGTGCCTTTTTCTGGAGCGTGAACGTCGTATTTATTGTCTAAGCTTTGGCCCAGAACACTCAGCTACTTAAAATATCCTCTTCCTCTTGCAGGCTTCAGTAGGAACACAGGATCACAGGCTTGTCTTGACTTCTGACACCAGGAAGTAACCACTAGGGGCATACGCTGGCCATGCTCCAACCTTCCCCATATATCTCTCCCACACGTAACAGGATTGCGTGCATCGTGGCTGCGATGACGTGTCCCAGTTTGTGGGTCGAAGCTTCCTTTTTCCACATTTTTATAGGCATCAGGTCAGATGGAAGGTCGAACATCAGGAACATGTTCTGAAAGTCTATGGAAAGTGTCAAAGGGTAGGGGTGTAAGAATTAAGTGACTTCACAGTGAAAAGAAGCCACGTTAACAAAAAAAACATGGTAACATTTTACTTAAGGCCATGTTTTCAGCAATTTATAAACACGTTCATAACAAATAATGCATTCATAAAGGATTATAAACATGGCTATAAATATTTATATGAAGGTATAACACATTATAGCCATGTTTATTACACATTATGAAGGCTTTATGAAGGTCTCATCTATGATGCACTATAGATACTTTCATAATGCATTATAATGGTCAGTATAAGAATGAGTAAAGCATTACAGAATCTTCTATTGACAGTCATAAGGCATTATAGTGTTAAGTATGCTACTATAATACTTTAATGAAGCTCTCATCTATAATGCTGTATAGATACCCTCATAATGCATTATGATGGTGGATATAAGCACTATGAATGCTTTGTACTGCATTATAGATGAGAGCTTCATTCTATATTCATGATGCATATAGCATTCATAATGCATAATAAATATGGCAATAATGTCTTATGCCTTTATATAAATATTTATGTTTATACTTCTTTATGAATGCATTATTCTTTGTTAGGAATGTGTTCATAAATTGCTGAAATTATGACTTTAAGTAAAGTATTACCAAAAATACTTTTGCTCCCATGCTAAATACCCGACAGTAGTATCGTTTTATACGCGCAGAGATAATGAGGCAGAGTGAGGGGACATTATGTTATCGCGTTTGTTTCTTCGCTCACAGCAGCCGCCGCTTAAAGAGCTGGCAAACTGTTTGGAAAAAGAAACATCTAGAAGATATTGGAAGCAGCTTTTCTAAATATCTTTGAAACGTTCCTATCCCCAGAGCCCATTGACAAAGGGGAGAGCTGGGTCACACACGTCCAGAATGGGTCCAGCAGGGTCACCGCAGTGCCTTTGCCAAACCATATGCTGAGGCGGGGGGTTTGGGGTGTGTC
>JABFEA020000041.1:15834958-15850786 GCA_019775915.2 Cyphomyrus plagiostoma | reverse complement strand
TCAGCGTTCACGGTTCGACTTCTGATATTCAAATTGAGTTCTAGGTCAAACTGGTTTGTTCGACTTTCAAGAAATTCAAGTTCTAGTGAGTTCAAGAACCAAGGTACCACTGTATATCTATATTTGTCATTAAAGACATGAGTCGCGGACATTGTGTGTGGGCCGTGTGTGGAGTATACCACATATTCATATGAAATTAACCACTTCCTTCTTTAGTAGCATCTTACACTGCCCCCCCGACCCGCCCGTCTCTCCCTGACCCCCTACTGGTCTTCTCCTCTATGGTAGCATCTCCCGATTTTATTTGTCATGAGCTCTGCCTCGTTTTGTATTGAAGACTTATCGCAGCCTGGAAAGTAAATCGACATCTGGGATAGGTACCACTGCCAGCTGCTGATTTTCATGTCTGATTTTGGGCCATTTCAGCGGCGGCTGGTGTTTTTGCAGAATTTCTATAATTTTAGTATTTTCATAAACTGAACACATGGCTGACAGAAGCATTAGGCTGTGTATAAATCTTGTGGGTGGAATAGTGCAGAGCCGTGACATAGTAATGAGTTACGGTAATGAAAGTTCTGACACCATCTGACATGTGCTTTGTATTAATTACACTCTGGCAGGCCTTTAGATAAACTTTTCTACTAGATTTCTGGCATGTTCTTTTTTTTGGTTTAACACCTGCTTTTTCAGCATTGAGTTGTATTCATGATGTAAGTGCTGCCTTTGAACTCTTTGTAGGGCACAACTACAATGTTTTGCCAATTTATGCTTCCTGTTATGTATCCCTGAAAAAGTCAGGCTCTGCTCAGATGATTTAAAGATCTTCGAAGAGCAGGGACAGCATAACAGTGCAAGGATCCAAGAAAAATAACTCTTAACAAAATTACATCTTCAGTTTCTTATATAATTTGTTTGGCAATGCTTTACAGTAACTGTTCCCTCATAATGCCTTTATAATGCATTCGTAGGACATTCAGTGCATCTTCACAATGCATTCGTGCAACATTCGCAAGCATCATGTGAGTATACCTTAACACCCTAACATACCTAAACAGCTTTAATATATATTAATAACAAACATTGTACATTTATAAGGTTCAGTTAATGTAAAGTGTTACCATTTGTTTCATCCCCAATCTGTGGTCTCTGTTATAGAGTTCTCTTACAAAATTGTGGATACATTCACACAAACCACTGCGAGCCATTCGATATCCAATCCTCATGTTCTTTAGAAGGGAAGAAATTGAGATTTTGGAACTAATAAGATTCAATTCCTCAAGAAGCTTTTTCTTTTGAAGTGTGGAGGGGTATTGGTACCACTATTTTAGATGGATTGGGTTCCCTTTCCGCTCTGGTTTTCCTTCTTCTCTCAAACATTTTTCTAATACAGCAGGAATTTCTAATACAGCAGGAATGTAGATCATCAGGAGATATCAGAGATGCCCTTAAGGCGAGATCTCCTGGCTCTCAGATTTAAACATGAATTCCTAATGAAATACCCAGCTTTTCTTTTTGAAGAAGCTCTCTTTGACTTCTGGAGAAATGGTCAGCTCTGTTACCCGTTAAATAATGAGAAAAAGGACCAGATTACGCAGTGGAAGCGGGTGTCGGATGAGATAACGTTATCCAGGGTGAATGAAGGCCGTGTGTGTAGATGCACGCGTGCATCCTGTGAGCTGCATTGTTTGACATCAAGACGTTGTCCAGCGTGCACCTTTGCTACGGGTTTAACATGTGTGCACTCGCCTTCCTCTTGGTGGAGAAAATCATCAAGGGTCATGAGCAAACAAAGGCCAACAGGAGGCAGATCGATCATAGCTTTGCCTCCATGATATCTAGTATCTAATATCTTTCAGAATCACATCTTATGATGCTTTACTTGGCATCCTTGAAGACTTCCTGCAGGAGACCGGAAATCCTGTCCTTGTCCCTCTTCTCCACGCACACGTGCTCAGGTCCGGTCACGTCCACTCCCACACGCACACTCACACACTTGCTTGCAAGCATGCACTGGTGTTCATTTAACTTTGTCTTCACTTTCCTTTTTCTTTGGCAAGTAAAACACTTCCGTTCTTATCCCCGTCAATCTGTGGTGACCAGAGCGTTTTCTTCTGGGAGACCACTGGAAGTGCACCAAGCCCCAGCAACGACATCTGCCGAAGGAACAGCAGCGGAGACGAGATATTCGAAGAAACCACAGTGCGAGCCACAAACCAGCGATGGATCTCACGGGCGGGGGACCGGACATTTCCAAGTTCGACTCCTTGATGTGCTCGAATCCCCAGGCAACGGCATTCAAAAGAGGGATGGCCACCAAACAAATAAAAGTTGAAATACTTTCCCCTCCTCTGTCTTTCATTCAGAGCCTCAGAGAGCTTCCTGTGAAAACATGGCCTGAAACCGAACCTTTAACTTGTTCATCTGTTTATTTTTAGTGTTGTGTGCCAGAGTTGCCGACTGCTGACAGTATGGATAGAAATGCACGTGCTTGAGGACTTCAGGATCAGGTCCATCCTTGCGATTTGGGGGCCCCTACTACCCCTGTGGCTTCTCTAATGGAGGGAACGCACAGATCTTGTTCCGCTTCTGGCCGCTTCCCTTCCCAGTCACCGAGGACGTTTCTGCACAGTTCCAGTACAAAAGAGTACTGGGTGAAACTCCCCGTCACCCCCAATTCAGTCTTTTTCTGTGGCAGAAGCTTCCTTCCAGTAGTTGAGTGATGACAACCGCAGCACTTCCTTGGCGTGTGACGCACCTGGTTAGCTGGCCCGCTTGCCAGGTCGTAGACCACCATGGTGTGGACGTTGGAAAGGGGGACTGTGCATGTGGGACCAGTGGCCAGTTCTCATATTGCTAACAGTATGAGTATGTGCATGGCAATAATATAATATAATATAATATAATGACAAAACTATGATAAGATATGGTTTATCACGGTATTTCTCAATTGGTGGGTTGTGACCCAAAAGTGGGTTACAAGATCATTTTTAAAAATGACCCCCCCATCTCACACTTTTACTGTGCAAAGGCAGTACACAAAGGAATATTCTGCAAACCATAACATACTGCAAGAAACAAACAAATACAACTAAATGAACAGGTGTCGCACCCACAATTAAAGCAGCACTGGACTTTTTCAGCGTAAATGATGAAATAATATTTTTAATCCTGGTTAAAGTCCAGATTAATTTGCTTATATGTAGAAATTTGGTTTAATAGACGGGGGATTCTATTGAGACATGTGCCAAAGCTTCATATTTTTGCACAATCGCTAGATGTTTCCAGTGGTCTTTTGTAGTGAGGATTTCCCATTGTGTTTTTGCATGTTGTTACGGAAACAGTGTCGTGCTAACGGAGAGTAATTCCTGACACAAACCCTTATTGATTCACTCAGATTGACCCACTATGAACAGCCCTGTGAGCGGAAAAAAAAATAAAACAGCTGCTTATTCTTGCTTACAGGGTGGGACATTAAAGGCTCATTGTGAACTTATCAATACCAAGTAATAATAATTTTGTAGAATAATAAGACAATGGAATGCAGAAATAAACAAATCAGTGTATCTGTTTGACCTTGAATTGTCATTACTCTGTTAATTACTTGTCAGATTCCATCAACACTCAATGATGAACTACTAAATAGCGTTACTTGTGACACAATTGCAACATGACTGCCAAAACACAGAAACAGAGGAAGGAGTATTTGTATTTTAAGGAGAAGAATAAAACAGCTAGAGGCTTATTGTTTATGTGCTGGAATTCCCCTTCTGTGAAATTACTAACTTGTTGAAATTGTTTGCATTCTACTTGCTATGATGGATTTAGAACCAGCAATGTACATTATTGTGTAATAATCTCCTGTGGACCATTCTGATGATTATCTGGACCATTTTATGTAGTTGAAAAATGTTTGATTTTCTCCCCCCACTGCACTGAATGTTTGACAGTCACACAACCATTTCTGATACAACCGTGTGACACATTGAAGAGGAAACCCATGTTGTGTTTGAGTTTTCCTGAAAAATGCTTAAAAATTATATATATATTTAGCTCTCAGCGAACAAACCCCACAGTGGCTTCTTTGATGAAGGATCCAATAGCCAATACTATTTAGAGCACTCGGTGCGCAGTGTTTACCCAGAATGCAGTGCACCACCTCTATGGTAAATTTGAATGTTGGCCAAACCCCTGGGCTGTTCGGCACGGCCGTGGACAGTGTGTCTGATATGGCATATTAGCAGTCATGTTGCTTTGTAGCACACGGACATGCAACCCTACCTACACATGTACTTGCGCAGTATACCTTGGCTTTGCGTCTGAGGTATAGTCTTTAGGTTATGTGAAAAACACAGATTTATTGTTTTTCTTGCTTTCTGCTTGATTTCATTGAGACTAAAAACTTGTATATTTTGCACTTGTACGTCTGTCCGTCCGTCTATCCATCCATCCATCCATCCATCCATCCATATAATTACAAATCTGTGTTCTGAGTACTGCTCTGTGTACTTAAGTTCATGCAGACAGCACATCTGACGCGATGCACTGACATTTTGACAATCTGCATGCACTACCAGCAGGTGGATTTCGGCACAACACGTTTGCCTCTGAATGAGGGCTGTCAGCTGGGACCAAGAAGGGGGGGGCGGGGCGATTAGGAGATCCTTCAGGGATCTGGCACCTGGTGATGGAGGATCTTCTCTACCACAGAGGACGAGCTGTGAATGTACCGCAGTCCCGGATGTGGCCAATGGCAGAGCAGTAACAGCTGCAGCAGGTCCTCCTGGCAAAGGATTGGCTGGACACCGGATTCTCAAGTAGCTGCATGCCATTACATCATTTTACAAACAGCTCATGCAACAGTTGCTTTCCTTGAAAATAGCGCATATTACATTACAGAACCCAATACGGTATTACCTACTCATTACAATACTCAGTACACTACTCGGTACAGTATTAACTTAATGCAACAGTGTTAAAATGTTGTCACAGTAATAGTTCTGCTTCGATGTAAATAAGTGTCCATTCAGCCTTTTATAAGCATTTATCCAGGACAGGGTTGTGGTCAGTCTGGCTCCCATCCCAGGAAGCACTAAGAATCAGATAGGGGGCACCCAGGAAAGGTGCTAGTCCATCAATGTTTTTGTGGTTTTATTTATGCAAGACCAGCATTGCTCTATGTTCTATGCTGGCACTTTGCATGAGTGCTTTGTTGGTACCCAAAAGGCAGATTTTTCTGGTCCCCACAAGGTGAAATTCAGTTTTATAAAAATCTATGAGTGCAATCAAAAAACTAAAAATACCAAAAGTTTTGTATTTTGCTTGGTTGCTTATAGTTAAGGGCTGGTTAGGGGTTAAGGGTGTCAATGCTGGGATTAGGGATTTCCTAATGAAATGAATGGTCCACACAAAGATATGAGTACAGGTCAGTGTGTGTGCGTGTTTGTATGTGCGTGGCTAGCCATGTGGTCGACTGGCATCCCCTCCAGGACGTGCCCCAGCCTTGTTCCCATATCCTGACTGGGATAGGCTCCAGGCTCCCAGTGACACTGACCAGGATAAGCAGTTATAGATGGATGGATGGAAATTTTTGCCACTGTGCTGCATTGTAAATAACTGCATTAAACTACAATTAACAAATACATGAAGATTTTTTCACCACAGTACATCCTGTACATACAACATATGTGTATATCTTTCCTGCCACCACTTAAATATTACTTCTGTATATACAGCATATATACTTTTATTGTCCACCTTGCCACCTCTGTCCACTTAATCATTTCATTTCATTCATTCATTCATTTATTCATTCATTTATTTATTTGTTTATTTTTCTTCAACTGTTATCTTACTTCACAGTCTGAGTAACCAGATTTGCATTTCACTGCGAGTTGTACCTGCATGGCTGGCTTTGCATGTGATAAATTAATCTTAAATCTTAAAGTAGATATGGAAACGTGCAACAGGGACGGGGCACCAGTCCATCACACAGAACTTACATGCACAGTCTTTAAAGAGGGTTAGCTCACAGATGCATGCAGAGCTTCCTGGGTCGCTGCCTCTTATTTTACAGTTGAATGATGTCATTTTCAGGGCTTTGTAGCAGGTTTCAGTTGTGATGGAATAAATAAGGATTTTAACCACACAGTGGATCGGATCACTGTTTTCCATCAATGTTACACTATAAAAATATTCCCATCTTCTATTGGTTTGGAAGCCTTATATCTCTACTTACCTGTTTGTCGTGCAATTAATAAAAGTCTGCTGTCCCAGGAGACCTACAACGGAGGGTCAAGTGAGATTCAGACGAAAGGTGTGAAGGACAGAACCGACAGAGGAATGACTAAGCAGCTGCAGACAACAGCTCAAAAGAGTTCATGGAGAAGAGTTAAGATCCATCAAGCTTAGAAAAAGGACACACAACAGGGGAGGAATCACAGGGGCTCCTGAGGGAACCGTTTGACCTACTGCATCGATGTCGACTCCGGGAATATCTTAGAAATAAGAGCATCACTGTTGCTACTCAACAGCAGATGGATACAATTTTGAAAGATTAAACAGATAAGTATTTACATTTCTTCCCCTGCCCTTTATTTATGTTATGAAGGGAGTGCATGCCAAGCCAAGCCAGGCCAAGCCAGGCCTCCTTTTGTGCTTTTTATGGTGCTTTCAATATAGGAACAAATGAGCTTTCAAAAACAACACGAGTTCACCAGGAGTTTCTAGCTGTCTAATGTAATAGGGCTTTTAATGAAGGGATGCTAACATGATGAGCGTGATGACTGAGTATTATTGTGAGAATGAGCAAACTCACAGTGGAGAGCATCTTTCACTGGCTAGTGTATTCATTTGTGGTAATGGGGCTGCTATGTGTCACGACCCGCCCCGAACGATCCTCGTTCCCCCGTGTTTTTACCTGATTGTCCTCACCTGTGACTTGTTCTGGCCAGTGTTTCCCCTGTATTGTAGTCTGTGTCTACGTTCAGTTCGCCAGATCCGGCATTGTGACGTTAGTGGTGTTGTGTACAGATGTGCGTGTCTGTCTGCCCTGAACCCTGAATAAACTCAGTTCGTCTGGAATTTCGGCTCTGCTTGCCTGCTTTCCGCTCTCCACCGGGGCATGCGTGACGGAGTGTGACCCTATGACTACGTATGACATAGAAAATATTTATGTTATTCTTATGTATGCTTAATGTTTAATTACGAAATAGCATTTTCCTCCAAGGCACTGTAAGCGTCTTGCAGTATTTTGCCACCTTCCCATTGGCTGTCCAGCGAGTCCTTAAGATGCCTTTTATTTGGGAATATAAGTGAAGAAAAGCCAAATTTCTGATAGGTTGAGAGCAAAAACAAAAAAAAACACCCACATCAAACTTCAGGACCAGGAACAAAGCTATCATTTTAGTTAAACTTTATGATCCGAATGAATACCGTGATCTTTGGAAACCCATGGTGGGACCGAGAATTGAAGCAAAACAACACAAAATTCCAATCTTCAGACACAAGTGTGATATTGACACTTACATCCTGCTATGGGATTTAAACTTTAAGAGTCATGTGTTGAGGTTTTAACCTGGAAGAAGGATCAAATAAATGCTGTGGCCACAGTGATTGTCAGCCCTGGATAAAATTCACCCTATTTACAGAACACCTCTTCCCTCGGTGCACTTGAAACAACTAATACAGGTTCTTTAAGATCTCCTTGTGCGGTCCATTTCCTTCAACCCCCTCAACAAGGGAGGTGACCCAGGCTAACCGGCAGTGTCCCGACAGAGCCGCTACAGATCGACCTGGGTGTCATTTACGATAGGTGTCAAACGAGGGCCACAAGCAAAGACATCAAGGAATGACGTCCGCGTCAGTATTACAGTTTTTCATGATTGCTTTGCCGCATTTCTCAAATAGCACAATTAGCATTTGCAACATTTTAATCGTAAGCTAAGAATTTTTAGGATAGACAATACTTTTTTGAAGATGTTTTATTTTTGTTTTATTGAATCTATTTTGACCTTCTCCTTTTTAAGTTGGTATGGGTCTCTAAATGTTAGGAACGAGAATAGATTAAGGTGTTAATACATGTAGTTGCAGGATTAGACCTAAATGACTTATTGGTTATATTTAAGGCCAGGACTTTAAAAAAGGTCAATTGTGTGTGCCATAGTCATCCCTTATCAAGGGAGTTCATGCTGCTTCCATCTGGCCGGATATATAAAATACCAAACTGCAAGACAAATAGGTTTAAAAATTCTTTTATTCCAAGTGCCATCGGTTTGTTAAATCAATGTGACTTTTAATTGTTTTTACTGTAAAAATGTTCTCTGTTGTCTGTCTATTAAGTGTTGCTGGCTGTAAAACAAATTGCCCCCCAGGGGATAACAATAAAGTTCAACTTCAACTTCAACTTCAAGGCAACATCCCCACACCATGATGTCATGTGTGCACAGCAAAATGCCATTTCTCATTGCTTCACACAAATTTCCAAATGTTTTAGTACATATACTGAGTGACAGGTGGCCTAAAAAACTGAATTGACCTGGGTTGGAGGTCCAGTGTGACAGGCTTTCGGGGGCCCAAAGTCTCTGTCAGTCCCCCTGCCCACAGTGTATGATTTAGTGTCATTTTGTTCTTCTTGTATTGCAGTATTACTGTTTTTGTGTCACGCAGCGCTGTGTGACTATTTTGTTTGCTATTGCACAGTGTCTTGAGAAGTTATATGTGCATGTGAGTGCTTTCTCTTGCCAGTGAACTTGACATACTGTAATGTAGAGCCTTGTAATGTTGAAACTTTTGTCTGTGACATGAATAAATATGAGTTTGATAAACAAAAATAATCAGTCAGTGACAATGAGAAGGTGGGAACCAACTATCATTCAGAAATGTGGAGCTCGGGAGCGGCAGACTTACACTGAAATACTTACACTGACATACTTAGACTGACATACTTAGACTGACATACTGACAATACATGTAAATATTTTGACTCTCATGGTTAAAACAATGCTGATTTTACTTCTTATTTTGGTGGCACTGACTAATTCATTGGTGGAATCATTTGTTTTTAAGACAGAAGTTTCAAAGAATTGGTTTGGGTGAGTTACAGGCTTTTGCAGCTAAACCAGTGCTGTGCTGTATGCAGGAAGTGTTCTGAGAAATTCTCTTATAGTCTTGAGAATGTTAAGTATGTTTCATGAAATGTGCCA
Source organism: Cyphomyrus plagiostoma (assembly GCA_019775915.2). Taxonomy (NCBI): domain Eukaryota; kingdom Metazoa; phylum Chordata; class Actinopteri; order Osteoglossiformes; family Mormyridae; genus Cyphomyrus; species Cyphomyrus plagiostoma. Next base: position 15,841,586 of record JABFEA020000041.1, on the reverse strand, counting down.
GAGAAATTGAGAAAAACTGTAATCTGAGGGAACAAAGGGACCCTTCTCAAAATCTTTTGTATGTATCCTGTTTTCCAGATTTTTTCTTTGCTGGCCCAGTGGAGTATCGTTGGCCCAAGATAAGACATCATGGTAACGTAATCAATTTGACACTTTCAGAACAATTGTTGATAGATAGATAGATAGATAGATAGATAGATAGATAGATAGATAGATAGATAGATAGATAGATAGATAGATAGATAAATAGATGGATGAATGGATGAACAGACAGACAGACAAAAAAACAGACAGACATAGATAGATAGATAGATAGATAGATAGATAGATAGATAGATAGATGTATAGATGATTGATGAATGGATGGATAGATGGACAGACAGAGACAAAGATAAAAAGACAAACAGACAGACAGACAGACAGATAGATACATAGATAGATGGATGGATGGATGGATAGATGGACAGACAGAGACAGAAAGATAAAAAGACAGACAGACAGACAGATAGATACATAGATAGATAGATGAATGGATGGATAGATGGACAGACAGAGACAGAAAGATAAAATACAGACAGACAGACAGATAGATAGATAGATAGATAGATAGATAGATAGATAGATAGATAGATAGATAGATAGATGGATGGATGAACAGACAGACAGACAGGAAAACAGACTGACATAGATAGAGAGATGATTGATGGATGGATGGATAGATGGACAGACAGAGACAGAAAGATAAAAAGACAGACAGACAGACAGATAAATAGATAGATAGGAAAAGATAGGTGATGACCCAGTTATTAGGCAATAAGGCATTTTAAAAGCCCTTAAATCTGTCCTTAAGTAAGATAAGATGAACTCTTACCCTTTGGCACAAGAAAAATAAGGAGGGTTAAAGTCCAAGAAAATTACTAAATTGTTTTCTTCACTTAATATGACAATTTCCCTGGGAGGATCTGAAGGAGGAACTAAGCGCAGCAGAAAGCTGTCATTTTAGGTTTTACTAAAATAAATGTCATTTCATGTGGCGGCTAAAATTGTGGTTTGGGAACAGACGGCTTGTTGGAGAGCAGTGAGTCAAGCCGCTGCCGAAATCTAATAAGACAAGCAGATGCTTTGGAAAAAGTAAAAAAGAGGAGCATCTGAGAGCGTCGGTCGGGCTGGAGGAGGTGGTGTGTTCCTGCATGTAGGATATGAAGCTTCATGGGGCTGATTATCAGGGCGGAATTGAACATTTTTCCCATTTAAATATGGTAATCAAGAAATATTCAGAATTCCTGAAAAATATGCAGTCTATAAATATAATGTTATATATATATATATTGTGGCCGTGTGAGCCGGTTTCTGATGGCCGTGACCTGTGGTTAGGTTGATGGAAATGCGTAACTGCCAATGTGGCTAATTTAAGACATGTTATGATAGTTAACAGTACATGTATGTACTGCCAGCGATCTGTGAGCTTGGGGTGTGCTGGCCACACCCCAAGACTGAAGACAGAGTATGGGAAAAAAAAAAACAAAACCATTTTCTGGTAGCTGATAAAGAAGATGAGAGAGAAAAGATAGATACTGAAAAATCCTGGTGGATTAATCAATGACAGCATTATAAAGAGATCCAGACCTGACAATGTGTACAACCAAGATACTTACCACTTAATCTCAGCACAGTCCAGGTAATGGATGGAATCGCATGTAAGGCTATGAAGAACTGCCGGAAGGTTCTATGCTGAGGCAGCTGCAGCTAAAAGATTGGTGATTAGATAGATAGATAGATAGATAGACAGACAGACAGACAGATGATATAGATAGATAGATCGACAGATCGATAGATAGATAGATAGATAGATAGATAGATAGATAGATGGATTGATAGACAGACAGACGATAGAAAGATAGATAGATAGATAGATAGATATTAATCAAGAATAAGAATAAAACACTCATGTTGCTATACAAATATTGAAAAGGCAGAATGATATGGGTCATGCCGTGTCATGGTTTGCGGTGATCTGCTCTCCTGTCCTCAGAAACACATTGACAGACGTGTTGCTCTAGCTTCAGTCCTCCTAGACTGCAAGACCAGCGGCACGATGCACTGGGCAAAGCCGACCACATGCAGCTTTGAAGGATTTCCTGGTGGGAGGGGTCAGATGGGGTGAAAGGATTTAAGGAACCTAAAACCTGCAAGCCACAGGTCCAACTAGGAAGACATGTAAGCCTTAGAATAAAGTCGCCAGTGCAATGCTTTAGTTTGTGCTCCAGCATGGTTATAATGTTTAATAGTGTAAAATGATAACTGAAGTATGTGTAATTTCTTTTGACTAAAAGAATCAGCCAGCCGAATTAATGTAGGAATAGCATGATAGTGGATTAGAGGGGAACATAAAGAATCGGTGATGGAAGGTCATCGACTCATGTTGCATCAGAAGGGGTGATCCAGGCAGCCGCCTGAGTCCCAGCCAAGCGCCTCTGCTTTCTCTGGATTTGGACCACCATCCGGAGGCCGTGTGTGGTAGCAGATTGGGGTCCCAGCTGTGAGATCAGGCAATTCCCAGCAGGCCGAGCTGTGCGGTCGGCCAGGCCAGAAGCATGCCACTGCAAACGGGCGGCCCCCTGTATCGGATTCTACATGGACACGAGAGCCGAATTCTGCTTTTCCACTTACTGGCTCTGAGTATTAGGAAAATTTGTTGCTGGCATGAAATTTATTGTGTTCAACAAACAATTGTTTTAAAAAGTTTATAAACCCTTTTTAAAAAGTCAATTTCTGCAATATAAGCAAAAAGAAATAATTATGTAAGAATCGTGCAGGCGTTCCTGAAGGCTTAACTTTTGAATGCTTTTTGAGGTACCACTGGCCCCCTACTTACCTAGATTTCAGGATAACCATCTATAATTTGGGTGGCACTGTGGCTCAGATGGTATCCTGGTTTTCATGCTCCCCCTGTGTACTGCAGGGTTCCTCTCACAGCCCAAACACGTGCAGTTATGCTAACTTGTGTCTCCACATTGCCCATAGAGCATCACTGTGTGTGTGCCCTGTGATGGATTGGCATCCAGTCCAAATCGGCTTTACTGTAAAACCATCTGTATGCAGGTATACAGTGGCACAACACAGTGTTCCCCCAGGACCATGGGATCACATACAACAGCACTGACGATAGATGAATCATCTATAATCCTTCTTTACATACCTCCGAGTACAATCTGGTGAGTGGTCTACAGTCCCCAGTGTTTGGTCACAATCCAAATGGTGGGAAGCAATTTTTCAAAACCTTCTTAAAAGGTCAAGCTACATTCATGCTGTGTAAAGTTCATACACCCACATAAATGTCTCTCTTTGGATATAACAGAACACCTTTTCAAGGAGGATTGCAGAATCCTGGTCAAATGTCAGCACCTCAATAGCCCCGCCCTAGTGTTGGCAGTGTCTGCCGAGCATGGAGAATATCTCAGTGCAACATCAAAAAAGTGGTCCTGCCTGACCTAAAATCCACCATCTAACCTTCCTGCCACTAGTACACTTAATTATTTATAAGATTAATTTTTTAGTTGTAGATAATTAAATAATTCGCCTTTTAGAGGACAGACACACTAACTGTGAAGAGGGAGAGCTTCTGTAAGTGCTAGAAAAGGAGGAACAAGTGAAATGAAGGCAAATTAGAAGCAACACAGTTGGCAGAAACGTGATCCACCTGATCCTAGGTGATCTGGCTCCCTTGCTTTGCTATTGGTCCATCCTCTACCGCTTATGTGGACCTGAGCCTATTTATATTATATTATATTATACTTTAGTTCTTCTTTACATTCTTCTGTGCAAATATTTGAGAATGAACTCACAAGCCCAGTTCTTTTTTCACCACAGTTGCACTGAGAAAATTAAAAGTCTTTACCATTATGGTTTGGCCCAAGTCTGGGTGTCTTTTACTTCTTCCTACCACCACCTAAAAACCATCTAACCACCCACCTTCCTCACATCCTAATAAAGCCCCCATTTCCAACACGATCCCCCCCCCCGCCACAGGGGCAATGAGATCTGAGGCATGCGACTCGCTCCAAATGCATTCAAATAACAGAGCTGCACTCCAATCTAAACATCTCTGTTTCTTATTTAATAGGACCTGGTGACTAATATCTGACGTGACTGCAAAGTGTGCTGTCACGCCGACTGTGCCTCAGATAAGTTTGGAATTAGCTGCAGATAGCAGTTTTCCTGACAAATCATTGGGTCTTGGGTTACAGAAAAGAGCAGGAAAACAGGAAAACTTGCAGTAGTGAACTGTCAGGACACCCTCTCTACCTGTTTCTCTTAAATCCACATCCTTTGTATGCCTGGAAGGGTCATGATGGGTCCCTGCATGCCACTTTTTCATTATGTCTGTCAAATCCCTGTTTGGCCAGCCGGTGTTGCTGGTCATCCTGTTGTGTGTTCCCTTTGGTTCTCATAGTTAGCACCCTAATGTGTTTCTTTGCTCCTCTGGCTGCCACGTGGCTTAATGGGGCTCTGTGGGTGGCTGTGTCATTCTGGCTTCTCTTTTGTTGTGGGTTCGAGCCTGGCCAGCCTCAACTATGCTTGCAATTTTGAAAGTTTATGTTTTATTAGTTTCTTGATCTGTGCATTTGTGTTATGGTCCCTAGCTCTTCCCTGTTTGTGTTCAGTTACCCTTGTTTTCTAGTCTCCCTTTCTGTTTTGATCGTTTATCTGTTGATTTCCTCACCTGCGCTTGTGCTGGTCATTTTGTGCTTGTAGCTGTTGTCGCCCCCTGCATTTGCTTCTGTTATGGTTGTTCCTGTGTTGCTCCCTGCCTTGGTTTTTACCTGTTACTTTGTTTTTGACTTTGTTTTTTGAGTTCATTAAGTCCCTTTTTATAAACCACTATATGGATCATCCATCCTTCATCATATCCATCCATAACTGAAACATGCCTTTAACCAAAAAACTATTTTCTGAACGTTTTGTGGCATTCACGAGTAAGTGCCCTCACCATTCTTGCAAATCTGACTGTTCTTATTGAAAGAAGACAACAAAAACAAATGTGGTCACATACCCCCCACCCCCTCAACCCTCTCCCATCTGTAATTACCCCCCACAAAGACAACAGCCCACATCACAGGAGTGAAAAATCCATGTGTCAAAACCAAAATGGAAACATATTGGTGTGAACTGGCATCACTAAAAACAAAACAACCTGCCTTCTTATTGGGCACTTTCCTGGAATGCAGGGTGAAAACCTCGAGGTCTGCAGATGTGTCAGTTTGAAAGGGAACACTTTCCCTAACCCTCTTGACTTTCAGACAAACTCAGGCCCCCAGGTCTGGTAAGATGCTAGCTTTTTTCGTCCCACTAACATCAGTCACCGAGAATGGTGATTTCTGGTAGCTGCGACGGTACAATTTGTGATAAAAGTGGACTGGCAGCTCACGTGGCAGGCAAACCGCAAATAAACAGGGCTTTTCTGGAAGCTTAAACTTACAGACATGAAGCAAACTTGACATTATAAGAAATGTCTAACAGATGCTCCAACTCCTCTGTGTTTAGACACGTCTTGGCTATCAGGGATCAGAACCAGTACACATCAGGGGTCAAAGGTCCAGGGTTCAGCCACATTCGACTCCCCCACATCGCAAACTACAGAACACAGCTTTGAACCACATCCTGTCCCTGATTTAATTTTTGTGGCTCAAAAGAAGGAATTCCCTGGGTTACAATGAGAACCTCATTATGACTAAGCTTGATATGCTGTTAAAATATACTGACACCAACACACTGCTTCAACATTCACGTGCAGTCCTCAGAAATCCTCTTTTCCTGAACAGAATGCACTATTTGTTTTGAATGATTGTGAACTGCCACAGATATTTCATTTTGTCTATCATCACCCTGGCCACTGTCCTGTCCTGAACCGCCTGAACTGCATTTCCTTTGTGTACAATCCCCTTGCCAGGCATATTGTCATTCAACCATCTACAGAACAAATAATTTTCCAGTTTGTATGAGTTCAGTATTAGCTTACCTTTTTGTTGCTAGCTTCGTGATATTATACACGAAATGGATTACGTTCTCATCACTCCAGTGCCAGTTAGGTTTACATTCGTCTTGGAAAATAATATGTATTTCAGCAAATTAAAACCTCAAGGTTCCAAAAATATGTATATATATCACTATGTAAATAAATCTGCTGTATACACCCCATACTGTGTGGTCTCAATTGTTTTTGTGGCAGGCAATTCCTAGTTTACGAACGAGATCTGTTCCTTAAGTCTGTCTTTGAGTTTGCAGGTAAGTTGCAGGTAAGTTGGAACAATAATAATACAGTGAATTATAATAATGATAATAATAACAATAATAGAAGTAACTACCTGTACATATGGCACTATACTGTACCTCAAGCTGACGAATCACGGAAGATGTGTAATGTGTTCATGAGTGTCATGAAGTAGTCTGTGCGCTTGTTATTACAACCCATTGTATTTAATGCAAATTTTTGGCAGTTTATTGTTACAACCCCCAGTCTAGGGTTGGGGATCGCCAATAAGGTTAAGGAGAGGGAGAGGGGAAGACGGGACAAGCCGGGAACAGGAAAGGGGAACACGGGAAACAAAGGGATCTTTTTTTGTATTTT
>JABFEA020000041.1:15767259-15798751 GCA_019775915.2 Cyphomyrus plagiostoma | reverse complement strand
ACACACACACACACACACACACACACACACACACACACACACACACACACACACACACACACAAACACACACACACAACCATAACCCTAACCCCACCCTAACCTTAACCGTAACCAACAAAATACAACACTTTTTTCATCACAGATTTTAATAAAACTGAATTTCTCCACAATGTCAAAATAACGGCTATTTATCACAATATTACTGTATATACCCTCCCCCCCCCACACACACACACCGTTTTCAAACACACAGGGCTGGTTTTATGGGAGTATCACAAATAAACTAAAGTAACCAGAGAATGTGTATCTGAGAGGGCAGCCAATTGCTCTGGGATCATACATTAGCAACACAGGCTGCCCCAGGAGAAGAGTAGAAACTGCTCTCTAAGGGCAATGTGTTAATCAATGCCATGTACTCTGTCATAGATCTTGAAACCTTTTAATTGTCATGGTAACTATCAGTGATCTTTGTTGTCCGCCGGGTTTTGGTACAGAACCGTCACCAAAGAAACAAGTGCCCCTGAGAACGTGACAAACCGAGAAAGCAGCGGGTAGCTGAAGGCTTCGGCGCCCGTGCCAGCCCGGGTCCCATTGCATTAAATTCTTAGACAAAGAGTCGCCAAAGTTGGCAGGGGCTTCAGGGAGCCGAACTAAAATGTAAGGGGGGGGCGCGGGCTGTGGGGGAGGAGCACGGGCCAAAACTCACAAAACCTCGAGGACGGCTGGAGCGCTGCGTTCTCCAGATCTTGACCAGCGAGGTCTGTAGCTCCGTGATTTGGCATCCTCCATGAGGCCAGTATGAACCTGGAACACAGGCTGGTGAACTCCTTCACCGCCTGGCCTGCAGTGGACTGGATTGGGTGCCTGAGCAGAGTGTGATGAAGAGGAGTAATGAAGAGCAGAGAGGCAGAAATAAATAAATGAAGAATAGTGACAGAGGAGAGGAAGGAGGAGGAAACAGAGATCTATGTCAACCTGGCTGCAATGAACAGTGAGGCAGGTGATTAAAAAAGCCTGTGAAATTGGGTGAAAGCTGTGATTTATCAAAAAAAGCAAGGTCTTAAAGGCCATAAACTTACTGACTGTTGGTTGGGCGTCAATGTTTAAATCATTGTTTGGTTTGGGTGCATGACGACCTGCGAGGTTTGCATCTCGCACCCATGAGATGGCAACATGGACACCCGTGAGTATATAACCATATCCAGGGGATTCTGGGAACTAGAATGCTGAAGGGTGGTGATTCAAAGAGATGGATTGAAACATGCACAGAAGTGAGATAAGAGAAGATATAGGAGATGGAGTTAATGAGAGGAGTGAGACAAACAGAGATAGGTATGGATACACCGAAGTTTTGGAAACATGGGGGAATACAGTAGAAGAAACAGTGAGGGAGGAGAGGGAGAGAGGCACACAGGAAGAAAAGCTGCAGAATGAGGTAGGAAGATGGGATTAGAGAGAAAGAGAGACATCCAGAAAGACAGAATGAGGCAGAAAGACAGAGAGAGATACTCAGGAAGAGAGACTTGAGGAAGGAAGACTGATGGAGAGAGAGATACACAGGAAGAGAGATTGAGGTAGGAAAACACAGATACAGGGCTGAATATGGCACATGTTAGGCTGCCTCAGAGGTGCCTTCACTCAGGCAAGAGCAGCTGTTGTTCCAGACTGACCCCCCCCCCCACCTGGATGTTTGGAGGTTCCCCCCACAGGAGAAAAAGGCCTCACAGCTGGGCTCTTGATCTGAACTGCTTTAGCAGGCGCCCAGTTAGCACTTTTCCAAGCCGCTCTGGAAAGGAGCACCTCGCATTTCCCTGGAATCTAACCACTTCTGTCTGCTGCACATATCTGCTCTGCCTTACTTCCACTTTCTATACATCCGCCTCTCTTTAATTGTGTGCGGTTCTGAGTTCTTCTGGCGATAGACGCAGTTTGCCGTAGCCTTATCCGCTTCCAATTAGCTCTACGATAAGCGAAACGTTAGATTGCGATTTTTCAGAGGCCAGCATATCAGCCATCTTTTCTTCGGGTTTCAGAAAGCCCTATCTGGAATTCCTTTAGGATTACGCATTATATACTCCACTATACTTGGATGCAGGCCCCAGCTGTAATCTGCTAGAGGGTCGGGGCAGTCGGTCGGAGAGTAAAACACTCATTTTAACACGAGGGTGCTGAGGCCCAAGGGATCAGGGGTCGGGACGTGGCAGCTTGTGAAAAAATCTCGTGGGAGGTGTCAGTCTTTCTGTAGCGGGTGTAGTTTATTCGACACTTGAGCACAGTAGCGCAATTCATTTTTATGAAAGGGTTTATTATGCAGATTTATTAACCAGATGTTCACATCCATGACATCCTTTGTGGGTTGTTTGCGTGTCTATACAGAATATTAGTGTATACAGTTTTAGATGTTGGTTTATATTAGCTTGTTTGCCTGTGGTATTGTGTTTGTATTTTGCCACTCGTCACCGATGAAGTCGACTGATATGAGTATGCCAGGAAATTCACAGGCCCTAGCCAGGGACTGTAAATTCTGGACGCTTCCACTACGAGGGGCGGTCGACAGAGCAAATACACAAATGCTAATGAGACAAAGGAACGCCTTGCTGCACTATCAGCAGGGCTGACTCCATCCAGCGTCAGGCAACAGGGGGAGGGTTTTTTTTGCTCCCTTTTGCGTGCGTACTGGTAGATTGTCTTTGCTTTCCTCGCTGTCCTCCTTTCTGCACCCTTGTTTTCCTGCGTGCAAACAGACTGGCCACCATCAGGAAACTCAAAGCTCCTTAATGCACTACAGTGTCTCCGGTTCTATCCGTGTTCTCTTTCAGAACCTGGTTGTAGATTCAGTTTCCATGGAAACACAGGGCGAAAGGTTAAAGGGACGGTTAAAGTATTCGTTCTCCACCCTGTGATGGGTGGGGGTGAGGTGGAAGCACTGGGCCTGGCAGGGTCTCTTCATATTGGGAAGACAGTGTTGTACTGTTGCTGCAACAAAGGGGTAAGATGCTGCCACATGCTGACACTGGGGGCAGTGTGTGCGGGTAAAATGACTGATTATCGATGCCAAACAGGTTGCTATGGAAACCTATAACTGTTCGGTGAATTGAGTGAACAAAGAAAAAGAGGGGAGCCGGGATGCTTGCACATTACAGGGGAGAATAAATCTCTGCTGCAATTTCGGCGTTTTACGACCAGTGTGAGGTGAGGGATTAAAAATGAAGAGAGCATGGAAAAAAAACAGAAAAGAGGCTGATGGGTTTTACTCATGTGGTGTTCAAGTGGTGCTTTTTTAACTGAAATATTTTTGACGCTTAAGTTCTGTGTTTTTTTTTTTTTTGCCGTGCCAGTAACGGCACGATGCTCGCTTCAGGGCAATAATAATTTGAATGGAGAGAGGGGGACATGACACGTGTGTGTGTGTGTGTGTGCACATGCGCTTTCTGTTTGAACTTCTCTGATCCCTCGTGGATCGGAGACATCTTTGACTCATTAACTGCTCGCCGCTTGTCCGGCAACACGTGTGTAAGTGTCAACGGGCAGCGGGGGGCCACGGGGGAGCCAGCAGTTGCTTCAAGGCATGCTGCTTCATCACATGCGCCACACTGCAGGGGGGGAATGGGGGGCGTGTGCCTGCATCCGGGGCCCAATCAAACGTGCCTACTTCCTCAACCTCGCCCAATAGAAGAACAGCTTTCAGTCAGTCCCGAATCAGGACTGTAGGAGCTCCAGTTGAAACCCCAGTTTTGGGAATATTAAAAAGAAAAAAAAAAACTCAGTGAGTCGTTTTTTTTGGCGGAACGAAGAAACCCATAAACCCAATTTTATTTACCTCAAAGGAAATTGGTTATAATATTATACAGCTTGATTTTCCTCTGTAGGAAGTTCTCCGAAAGGCCTTTGTAGGGGCTGCCATCCAGATGCGAGCTATTAAATGCATTAGATTCAGGAGCTAATTAATGCTAAGAAACTCGTTAATGAAAACTTTGATCAGACACGGACTCAGGCAGAGCTAGATACTTGGGGGGGGTTTCGGGAAAAGAGGCCCCTAGACCCCGTCCCAGTGTCCCACATGTACGTCAGTTTGAAGAGAATTTTTCCAAGCTTTCAGAAAGGGGAACTTATGTAAAATTACCCGGTGTAGCTAAAAATAAAGCCCCATCCCCTGTGTTTAGCTGATAAATGATACGTTAACAATGCTCTTCGGGTTGCGGTGCTTTGGAAGTGAGGGGAAACTAACTGTTACCAGCTTTTTCATTTCTCCGCTCACGTTCGAGTGAATTAGTCTGCGTGAAACTACTCTGATTCTTGCGCCCTATTATAAACCACACTTTTTTTTTCATCTGCCATTTAAAATTCTGTTCTCCATGCGAGCTGAGAACAAATCACTACCACAGCTGAGAGTCCCAGTGTGAAAGACAATTGAAGAGCAAATTTCTCACACTCCTCATCATGTATTGAGAACCAGAATGTAACCCAACAAGGAACTTTCACTGCAACACAGAAATCGTACTTACTTACAAACCTATCTCATCCATATATGCCAAAGACTGATTTTATTGTGGCAACATGTTCTTCAGTTGACACGTCTATGCACCATCACCTGGAAGGGATACAAGGTATGGTACATCAGGACCCTCTGGCCTGTGGAGTCCATGAAGTGAATTATTCTGTAAACTTGCTGAGGAGCAGAGCTGGACATTTCAAATTCATAAAGTAAAAATCCAGACCAAGATTTACTTTCAACCAACCAGCTGAGTACTCTGTGACTGTAACTCCTTATACTCAACTGGTTGGTTGAAACAAAATCACGGTCTGGATTTGTTTTTTTCTGTATTTGAAATGTCCGCCTCTGGCGAAGAGACATTTAGAGATGTCCCTAGGCGTCAGGGGTCCGGCAGTGCTGTTTTGTAGTATGGGGTTCTTGAAGTTCGAAGCAGGAGGCCAGTCGAGCACTCATCAGAGACAGGACGAAGATACAGCGGGCCTTTCTAAAAGCCAGCTAAGCACCCAGTGCCCTGTCGTAGCTCGGCTGGTCCAGGGGCTGGATGTTTAAAGGCAGTCTGTTCGGAATTAGGACCCTGGAGCATGTGAGTTAAAGCCGAAGCTGCCACTTGGCAGAGCGGACGTTCTCGGAGTTAGTCAAGATTCAAGAGCTGGTTCTGGATGGTCTTGCAGAAGAGTGGCTGGGCACGTGTCACCGAGCTGACCCGGCGCCCAACTGGCAGCACATTAGAGTCTGCAGTAGCGAGAGGGAACGGACACACACACATATTGTTAGGCCGACCATTTAAAGACAGGGCCATTTAAGTTTTCCTTTTCTGCAAACTGGAAACGCAGGGAGTGAGGATGCGAAGGAAAGCCAAAGCTAATTCCTCTGAATTATAACGCTAAAGGGGGAGGAGAAAAATGGGAAATTGAAGGGAAGGAAGATAGTGTGTGTGTGAACGGGGGAAGCGAAAAGGAGGGCAAGAAAAAGAAGGTGAAAGGCAAGGCAAGGATGGTGGTTCTCTGAGGGTGTCCGCTAACCTGGTAGGCGCCAGCTGGTCTGGACCCACTGAAGGGCAGGGGATCATGCATCAGCACCACACTGTCGCAGGTCCTCTGAGCTCTGGGATGGATCTGCAGTGGATGGGTGGGTGGGCCGGATCCATAGACACATAAGCGGGGTTGCTGCAGCTAAAGGTGGAGACGTGACCAGAGAAGATGGGTACAGATGGGGGGCGGGGGGTAGGAAGAGGAGGACAGAAGGCTGACCGCAGCAGTGAGGGGGCACAGGTACAGCTGGTCTCTGAGGTGTTGGCCGGAAGATCAAGAAAGTGCTAGACGGGGAAGATCCCAGGAACGTTACGAGAGACTTATGAAAAGGGTCTGATTTTAATTAAAATGAGTGAGGACACACTATTCTGTGTATGTTCATTGGGGGGGAGAGAGAACATTTTAGGAGGGGTAACATAATGCATGGCCTCACATAAGGAACCATGGTGAAGAGGCCATGGTTGGATTCTCTCCCTGAAGTCTCAGCAGAATGAAGAGTAGCAACCTTCACTGTGCCATGGCGTGCTTGCAGTCTCCTGAAGACCATCGGTCTTTTGAGGGGGGGGGTTCGTGGGATTGGACAAAATGGCAAAATTTCCTATGGTGTTCATTCTTTCTGCCACACACAAGAGAAAGATAGTGGTAGCCGGGGAGTCGAGGAGCCTGTCTCGTTGCCCTGGAAACGTGCTGTGGATGAAGAGAGGAGGGGGGGGGATGATGAAATGATGGATGATGAAACAAAAAATTAAAGAGCAAAATCACAGTAAAACCATAAAACAGGATCGGCCTCACATCCATGTACATCTGGAGTGTATTTTAAGGGGAAAACCTTTTCATAACTTTGAAGTTTTAGCGGATTAAGGTTTTTCTTTTTGTTATAATTTTTGGGGGAGAAAAGAACTGTGTTGTGTTGGGTTTTTTCATCACTCTGCATCTCCTTGGGGGTTGGAGAGGGCAGGGTGCACATTTCACCGCGTCACATTTGCTGATCATAAGAGCAGTGTGTGTAATTTGATGGTGCGGAGTCCGAAGGGGCATTTCTGTAGCCCACTCCCGATGTGCTGCTGAGTTTTTGCTGCGTCCTTCTGTTTTAGCGGTGACTGGCCTGACAGGGCATCACTGTAACACAAGTAGCGCGTGATGGGATTAACCAGATCCCTGGCCGCCGGCAGCGTGCCCGTGGCCACGCCCACTCTCTTCACTCTGCACTCCGCTGCTTTCGGCGACAGTGGGATCTGTGCGCCGCCTCCCCCCCCCCAGCCCATTCGAAAAGTTTCCACCTGGTCTTTGTCGAGATGGACGCTGGACGACGGGGGTCGTCACGGCAACACCAGAGCTGGGTGGTGGATCAAAGTTTGGAGCGCCAGCTCCCCCCCCCACACACACACACTGCACGTGACCTCTGACCCCAACGGCGAGGCTGTCTACGGTGACAGCTGTCCGGCCTCAGCGGGTGCAGGCCGCGCCTTAAGGATCCTCACGGAGAACCATTCCCTCAGCCAATCTGGCCAATCTGCCTGCGAGATACAGCGATCAGGGAAACGGACGGAGGTGTGTGTGGTAATTAAATGACCATTAACTACACAATACGGCTCGACTTATTCCAGTAAAAAATACTTTCACAATTGCAGGAGTAAAAAAACCTCAAAGGATTTGGTCATAGTTTTAAAAATCAGCCCGTGTCAGTTTCATTTCACAGATGAAAATTAGTATTTTTTGAGTTTGGCATGTTCGGCCATCGGGGCATTGGCACGGAATCTGAAATTTGGCCTCTCTTCTACAGCTCAGCAAACACATCATTGTGCTAAGGCTGCAATGAGTTTGAATCCCAGGGATCACACATTAATCGCAACCCTTCCCTCTACTGTAAGTTGCTTTGGATAAAAGTGTCAGAATTGCAATGTGATCTTGGTTTGGGAGGAAGGCTGGTGTGGTTTCCTGGGAGGTTGTGGAAAGCGGTGTTGGAGTTTGGGGGTTTGAACTCGTCCCCTTCTGGTGACCCATGCCATGCTGATGGTAAATATAAACAATCTTATTTAGCCACTGAAGCATGTTTGTGTGCATGTAGCGTGGACATGGGTAGGGAGGTCCACCGGCTGGCCGCTTTCCTTCTGCTGAAGCCAGTTGATCACTGGTTAGATGGATATCACGATCTTCCTGTGCCGTACCAGGCACCCTGCATTCCAACCCTAATGATTTGTCTTCAAACACAACCCCACCCCCCCAACATTCTTGATAAAATCACAATGCATACTTCCACACTCTTTCATTCATTCAAAAAAAAAATTGCTGAATATTTACCAGGCCGTGTGTCCTCCTACCTGGACTATGCTGGAATGCTGGAGCCATTTCTCTTGTTTTTTTGTTTTGTTTGGTTGTTCTCTTTTGTTTTGTTTGGCTGTTCTCTTTTGTTTTGTTTGGCTGTTCTCTTTTGTTTTGTTTGGCTGTTCTCTTTTGTTTTGTTTACATCTTTACTACCCTTTGATGCCACAACCTCTACCAGCTGTCATGTGTATTCGGCCCAGAGTCTCTCCATTAAAATATTCTGTGCTGCTGTTTTGCTTTTCGAAAAGCGGAACACTAGCACCGACTGAACAACGTCTGCCCGTAGGCCGCGGAGCAGAAGGTTCGGTAACGGCGTAATTTGCGCTTCTGCCCCCTTCCCATGAAGGGAGGTGTCTGTTGGTCCTCCTCATGCGAAGCCGCCCACCTCTCCACCCCCCTGCCGCTTCATCTGGTAACAATCTCCAGGCAAGCTGCTTCTGCCACTGAAAGCCAAATTCACTCAACTGTCACTGAAATATGGCAGGACACATAGCTACGAGAACTGGTGTGTTCCTTAAAAACTGGGGTAATGCCAGACAGCCTCTTCTTAGTTGTAATTCTTTGTATTATCATTGAATTATAATTAAAATGTACTTCTTTTTGGTCCCCTAACTTTTAAAATGGTTTTAAATTCGATTCGACTCTTACCCAATTTGCCTTGACTCACGAAAGAAGAGAAAAAAAATGAACATCAAGGATGCTCAGTATCCATTACGAAAGAGAGACGCAGTTTGTAATAAAATGAAAAACAAAATCCTGTCATTTGCTTTACACCAACAAAACCCAAATGGAGATTAGTACCTTTCAATCTGTCGGATCTTGGGTGGACTTTGCTGTCACGCTGCAGGAACTGAAGCCTCGTCTCCTTTCTGGTTTGCGGCAGAATGAATCACAGTCCGAACCAGCCCAAGGAAAACAGCTGGAGCGAGTTCTGCTGCCAGACTGTCCCTGAAACACTCATGATTAAAAGTACATTAAAACTGAGGTATCAGACGGCAGAAAGATCGGTATCGGCAGCTTCCAGGCGAGGCTTTTGGAGATCCCTGCTTCCAAAAGCCCATACAACAGTGCTGGGTCTTCGGATTGAATCTAAACATTGGCATAATGTTTTCTTTTTTTGGGGGGATGCTGCATGCTCTTCATATTGAGCAAGGACAGGACTAGAGGTGGAAAGTCCAGGTCTAGAAAATACAAATCCAGGCCAATATTTTGTTTCAACAAATCAGTTGTGTACTCTGTGACTCTGGTTGGTTGAAACAAAATCTTGGTCTGGATTTGTCTTTTCTGGACCTGAACTTTCCACGTCTGGACTACAGAGCATGTGGTGAGCACTAGACACCCAGGTGATATGAAGTTTCATCTCTCTCGGTGCGATCGCTCTTCCTGGTTTGGCACTGCATGCGGTCCTGAGCCTGTCACAGAGAGCATCCTGTTAGGAAGCAGGAAAGATGCTGGAGTCCATCCCCAGAGGATCGTAGGATGCAGGATGGCTGTGCCTGCTGGCTCTGACTGTCATTTTTATTTTGGATGTAGAAATAAATGGTTTCTAAATAAATTCTATGAGAATGGCAGAGAGCAGGAAGGGAGCAAGGCTTTCCCGTTGTCCTTGTCTTTGGATGTCAGGAGGGAAGCCTTGTGTGAGCAAACGTGTGGCCTCGCTGACAGCACAAATCCTGTCAACTGATTTATTTGGCCCTTCTTTTCCTTAAAGACGAAACACAGCTATTCTAATGGTCCTTGGTCTTCCTCAATATCATTTGCAGGAGTTATTCTAAGATTTTTTTTAACTTCAGAGGTATAAAAGGGGTCATAATCCAGTGATATGTTTCGACTTGTTGAGTGACATAGCATGGGGCACTCTGGGAGTCAATCAGCATTCAAGCAGAGGCCAGTGCCTCTTTGGTCCCGATCCTGTATACACCCATGGATGGATGACATACACGTGTTATTAACAGGGCCATGCCACCAGCGCGTGTGGCATTTACTCGCTGACCTGCTTCTGGAACAGCTATGATGGGCTGCACCTTTCTGGATTCATGCCTCGTTTTTGCGCCGCAGCGAGGCATGCGTGTTGCAGTCTCATTGCTCCATGGGAGAACTCTTCTGCTCCAGAGATGCAACGACGTATATCAGAAGAAGCGCTTGGCAAGAATCGCGAAATCTGCAAGCACGCGCACTGCTGAAAGGCCAAAACATCTGCCTTCGATCGTGTCCTCCGCTCGCTTGCACGTGGCCTCGGTGGGGAGGACTTTCCTGCATCTCGGCGGCTTGCCTTGTAAACGCCGTCTACCTGGCTGTGAAAGCAGCTGCTCCTCGTGTCTGAGAAAATAAAAAGGAGTCAGTTCCGGATTTCAACTAATTGTTCCCCCCTGGCTTGTCTAGTTTTACGGGAGCTGTCGTTCGGGTCCTAGCGACGTGATCTGTGATTTTTGCTCCTAGAGCAAGTGTTTGATTGGGTCTTACCACTGTGAGTCAGTGATGGAGAGCTATGGGGTTGGGCCCAGTATCCTGTTTCCCATGCGGAAGTGACAGTCTGAACATCAGCTATGTTTGGTTGTATGTGGTACCTCGCTATAAATCAAGTACATTTCATGTACTTGATTTCATCATGGAAATTTCAGTTCATCATGAAAATTTGAGATGGGTTCCATGTGCTTTGCCTTCTGTTTTTCGTCGTACGATTCTCATGAAGGTGATCAGGGCAGCTTCGAAAGCTTCGCTATAAGCCTATTTTAAATGTTCCCAGTATGCTCTCCTCTGATTGGCCTTAAGGTGGCAGGTGAGTAGAAGCCATTTTGGAATGTACGGAAAAGTATGGAAAAACCTTTTGGTTTCCAGATGTCTTTGCGACTTTCGCAACAACAACAAAAAAAGAGGTAGATTCAAAGACACTCTTACCCCATCGCGGCAGGCTGGACCCTCTTAAGGGTATTGTTGTTGTCTACCCAAATGTCCAGTGTTTGTTGGTTAAGTAATAGGCTTCTTGTTAAATAACGGCCAGCAGTAGTTGAAGGCAGAAGTACTAAAATCCCCCAAAAATCTGATGCTAAACCAAACGTGGTACATTGGTAGAATTTTGGGAATATTGGAGTTTATAGAATCCAGCCTTGGATCAGCCTTGGTTCCTCTTTTTATTCACTACCCATTTATACCATTTGGAGACTTTCCTCGTATGAATCTTCGAGACTGAAGAGTAATATAATAACTTCCAGCAAACCACAGTGTTCCAGCCCTGGAGCCTCAGCAACTTTCTCAGTAGTAATTGATTTCTTTTGGGTTTAGGGTTACGTAAACTGTTATTTTTTACCCGTAAGGATATGAAACTAGGCATTGTGCCTCTTCAGTGAAAATTTGCTTACTTAATTTGTCCTCTGTAATAGCCCTGTGACATATTGTACGTTTTGCCAAACAGCAAAATATCGTAGCATGTAAAATCTTCATTTTGGTTCCTTGCATTGAGTGGTTCCTGGATGATTTTACAGTGAGATGAATTCAAAGTTGGTCATGAATTTGGTGAGTGCAACTTCTTGGGTAAATTGTTATGTTTCCAATCTATGCTTTGGAAACTTGCTTGGAATTTAGAAAATCTGGGCTTAATTTGGTTTGAATTTGGTGTTTGAGTATTATATTTAATGGATGACAACATTTTACTTAAAGCTATCATCTATAATGCATTATAGATTATTTGATAATGCATTATAATGGTCTATATAAGAATTAATAAAGCATTACAGCATAATCTATTGACAGTCATAAGGCAGTTATAAATATCTTTACTGTAGATATCTATAGTGAAGGTATCTAAAATGCATTATAGATGACAGCTTCATAAAGCGTTCATAATGCATAATAAACATGGTTGTAATGTGCCATACCTTTTTTCATAAATATTTATATCTATGTTTATAAGGCTTTACAAAAGTTTACTGAATTAATTTGCTGTTGCAACCATCATTAGGTGCACCAGGATTATGTAGAAACAATAACACTCATCACCGTTCTGTCAGATGTGCCAACCATCTTGGCAATTCAGCGCTTATTCAGCTCAGAACGGGGTCATTTTTCTGAAGAGTTCTCCAAGATCTGTGGTATTAGAGCAAGACTTAGAGAGCACGGGGCACAAGACTGGGGTAGATGAAGGTCAGGATGCCAGTTCTTCGCAGGGGACATATACACACGATCGTGCACTATGGGCCATTTAGAGATGCCAATTAGCCTAACTGTGGGATGGATCCTGGAGTTTTCCAGACAAAGGCCCACAAGACAGGGAGAACAAGGAGGGAGAGAAAATAAACTGGACTTTTCAGCAATCAGTCTTGACCCCCCCTCCCCTTTGCTAAGACAACCGTCTGGCAGTTTCTGGCTATAACTGTTGCCTCCCCAGGTGGGACTTTTCAAGATCACCCAACCATAGGAAAAGCTCAAGCAGTGTGTGTGTGTGTGTTTGTGTGCGTGTGTCTGCACTCAAACTTTATTTGTACTTTTTTCAATGCATCTTTGCATATTCAGGGGCAACTGTTACAAAAATTCATGTAATTTCAGCATTAAGAAGCAGCTATGGTGATTGGGGTTGGGCGTTCTTGGCTCATAACAAACTCAGACATAATCTTTCAGTTGTTGTCAGAACAAGAAAAAAATGCCCCACAGACGCCAGCCAGCCGTCCCTGCTGTGACTTAGCGACTAACATTGTGGTGTCTTGTTTCCAGATGAAGCAGTAAAGACAATGAAGCAGACATTACTCTTCTCTGCCTCAATCCATTCCCTACCATCTGTAATTCATGTTTTATGTTTCCTTTATTCATTGCTTTCAAATGGTGATTGGAAAATAATGCATCATAACAACAACAATGTGACACCGATTAGCTCAGACTTATGTTGGTTGACTCTCAGGATACATCAGTTGAGACTGATCAAGGAAATTGCCATAATGGCTGCTCTTAAAACTTTGGTTGAGTGTCGTTGGGGTGGCTGGAAGGCGCCCCTGTCAAACCCAGCACGAGATCGGCCTCGGCGGTTCCTCACCACCCTTGTCTCTAGGGTCATTCTGACAGAAGATGTGTGTCAATGACGTGTTGGTGAAGTGGGTTTGTTCACGTAATCTGGACGTGATGCTGCCAGCCACACGCGTTTTGTGCTTATTGAGTGCATATTTCCGAAGAGAAGTTTCAGTCTGTGTGATCCTCCTGCATTCCCTAACTTCCCACTTCTGACTCATGTAATGTATAACCCATGTTTCTTGTTCAGAAACTGAAATGGCAGAATTGCTTGGTTAAGTTCAGAATAATCTTGGGAAGGATTGCGATCACGAGTTGCTGAGCTGTACTCATATACACTGAAGTAGCAGCTTCACTAGACTATAGTGACTATAGACTATAGAAATCTGTAGACTATTGAGTTACACTTTACTTGAGGGGACACAAATAATGTAGTAGTATAATCTCTGGGCTGGCCTGGGAACGCCTTAGCATTTACCTGGTGGAGCTGGAGGAGGAAGCTGGTCAGAAGGAGGTCTGGGCGTCCTTGAGTAGACTGCTGCCCCACCTACCTGACCTTGGATAATCAGCAAAAAATGAATAGATTAGTATGTGGATGGATACACTCTTACTTAAAGTATTAATTAACCAGGAACTAAGTGAGAATTACATACCAATTCCCTGTTTGTTCATCATTAATCAGTCATAACAGTTCAAGTATTTCATGCGGTAACTATATTTGTTCTTGATTTGTATTTCAGTAGTGACTGAGTTACTAAGTTATTTGTGCCCTCTCAAGTAAAGTGTTACATATTATTGTTAAATTCAGCTAAATAACTCATGTTAGATCTATGTAGTTAAATTCACTGAAAGAAATGGCTAAAAAATACAGACATTAGCCTACAATGACAGGTTTGTTTTCTTCAGAGCAGGAATCTGAATGCATCTGTCAATCACGCAGTGACCTGAACATGTGGTACACATTCATAGAGGCTCTGATTTTGGAGATGGAGATGGCTCTGATTTTGCCAGGAGAACAAACAGGAGTCACTTGCGGTCAGAGGGGTGATGGCATCAGACCACTTTTCCATTGGTGAGTCACGGCGCATTTCGGAAGGCACTCTTCAGGGGTCAGAAGTCAACAGTGGAGATACAGAGATGTGAGCAGGTCAGCAAAAGTAAAGTGTTAGCGGGCCAGGGGAGTGGTTAAGCAGATATGCTGCTGATATTCTCGGAAGTGACACAAAACGATGGCATTTAGGTGCACTCACTGCCCAAAAGTCTTTCAGTCATGGTCAGGAATCATATCTTTAGCCTGTCTCAGGCAGCGCAGGGCACAAGGTTAGGGTACATCATAGGTAGGGTGCCCAGTCCTTCGTAGGCCGCAGGGCGCATACACACAGTCATTCAATGTGGACAACTTAGAGACACACTGCAAGCTGGCACTGCTGGGGAAAATTTATGCAAGACAGGGAGAATGTGCAAGTAATGGATTTGAGGGAACCTGATTCCCATTGTATAACATTCAAGATGTCAAAGAGGCGTTGGCTTGAGCTGTTTTCTGAGTCTGTCCTCCACGGATTTGTATTTTTCCAGGCTTTTGTCCGCTTTCACCTGGTAGTTACTCTGCATATCACAACATGTTTTCTATGCAACATACAAATGAAGATGGGGAGATGAACAGCCATTGCGTATGCTGTGTGGTCAGTCAGAGCAGGAGATTAGCATGTAGGATCATTACTGGGGCCCTCTGGCGCACTGTTAACTGTGTAAGACAGTGCGGCCACCTCTGGAAGGAGCGTCTGACACCACGTTGCAAGGAAAAGTAAATGGAAAAGTACCGAAGCAAAACAAACAGTTGCAGTAACAGGGAGAAATACATGCATGTAATTGTTCTGTGTACAGAAACAAAGAACTGGGTTCTTTGTTCTGGTCTGGCATTTTCCTGAATATTCAGGGGAATTTACTGAAAGATGGTAGATGTCTGTAGGCCAGAGCTGTTCTGATCCAGGAATAAGGGAAAACGACGCAGTGATGCATCAGTTTACTGCGTCTTTACTGCTGTGGTTGTGTCATGGAGGGTCTGCATTTTTCCATGTCCACCGGGACTCGATGCAGGAACCACCCTTGGAGGCTGCAGGCATGCAAACACTGGGCTAGGAATGAGCCTGGAAGGTTGTAGCTAAAAGTGTGCTTCCAGTTTAGCTAAAAAAATTACAGTGAACTAGTCTTGAAGGGGCTACACAATAAGACTGAAGAGACAAAACAAATTGGTGATAAAATTGGTGGTGGAATGCCTGGCAAATTGAAAGACTTGAATTGTGAGTGGGTGTGTGGAAATGTCAAGGTAACATTTATCAGAGGGTTTTTCGGAAGCTTGGAGCCGATTGTTGGGGCTTTGCAGTACAGAACTGTTATCCGGGCCAACTGTAATGCCTTTTCTCTTTTGGTAAGAACAGTTTGTTGGCAAGATGGTCCAAAATCTGTCACGTGTTGCCTAAAAACTAAAATTAAGCATTTTAGTCCCTCCTGCGTGTGCGCACACACATGCACCCACACAAACACACACACACACACACGTACATGTTCACACACGCAGAGACACACACACTAAGACCTGCCAGAAAGAAGGGGAGGTGCTCCAGGAGGCTTGGATCACAGCTGATGTACTGGAAGGAGAGTGAGGAGACAGCAGTATGGAAGCGAGGAGCTGGAAGGTTGATCCAAGCTCTCGCCACGCAGTGTTGCTCCTCTGCTGGACCCGTCTGGCACAGTAAGGCTGGAGGTGGTGGGGGATGGGACAATATGTCACAAAACCCAGTGCTGCGGCTTTTTACCAAACCCCATCCTAAAAGCCATGCCATGCCGCTGAAGACACTACTGTGTCCCAGGTTGTTTGCGTTAGAAAATATCTCCTTCCTGTATCAGATTGTAGGTGTTTCCAGTTTGATATCGCCATCATCTGTCATTTCATTTAGGTTTATCTATCTATACAGCTCCTCTGTCACCAGTGTAGTGCTAAGCCGTGTAATATTTGAAATATTTGTGATTATTCATAGGGAACATGTTGACTTGCCCAAACACTCCTACCGAAGGTAGCTACAGGATTCCTGCTTAGACATTAAGTATGATTTTGTTCACCATTACTTATGGGTGTCATCTATACTTGATTTTCAATTTTCATATTTATTTCTATGCTTTTACTTATGTCTATTTTCACTTCATGCACTTCTTATTTCTCATCTCCATTTCTGTATAGCACTCTGAAATACCTTTGTGTATGAAAATGTGCTATGCAAATGAACTCGACTCGACGCAACGAAAGCAGACAATGCTAACAGTATAATTTGCAGTCATATGCTTTCCTGCCCAAAGTATCATCCCCTGTCCTCGGTTGCCATCATGCAGCTTCTGCAAATGAAGTGTCAGTCTGCGCTTATTCAGTCTCGACTCAGCAGTTGTCTCCCGTCTCGGGGTCCTGCTCCCAGTCAAGCGTTTTAATATTTAATCTCCCTCTGGGCACTGGTGCTGTATCATGGAAGCGGTGCTATTGACTGTTGGGTGACTCTGTAGTGGTACTCAGGAAGCCCGATCACTTTGTATCACGGAATAAAATTGTCCCTGGGTGATTCAGACGGAACGTTCAAAGGAGTATTATGTCATTACCAGTTGATTCAAATTACGTCTTTTACCCGCAGCAATTGCCAGGCGGTTTTAACCATGTACAGACAGAGTTACTGCTTCTACGATCAGGAGTCCTCCACAATAAGGAAATGAGCTAAAACGGGATCAAAAAGGACCCACGGGCATGTTATTAAGTGTGAAGGTCATTTTTTTTTTTTAGCTGTGGTGGTGCATGCGTTCCTGTCGCTTGTTTCCACTTCCTCGGTTCCCTTTTTGAGGGTTGCCGTTTCAATTGTCACCCCCCCCCCCCCAGTGTCCCAGATGAAAGACTCATCACTCCTGGAATCGTGAGAATGTTCCTTCAGGCCTTCAATAGACGACTATTTCAGTTTGCTGGCATTAAAGACGTAAGAGGTGATTCTAGGGTTCTACCAGAATAGGTTTAAGGGGGAGGATGTCCGTTGTAGTAAAACAATACATATAATGTCTATTTTCTTTGCATTTTGATGTAAAGGAAGGAACTGCACTTTTACGTCAAACTCACAGGGTGAAAACTCAGATTCAGATCCTGCTGAAGATGTTCTTGGTGATGACTAATCGTAGCATCAACTCTAGTTCACATCTTCAGGCTCATTCTGGGGTCAAACTCTCCCCAGATATCAGACAGCCAGTCAACTATTGGACGTTACATTTTTTTTTCCAATTATAAACCTTTGACAATTGTCCCTAGCGGAGGACCCGCTTCTTGTATCTCCTAGGAGTTTCGAAACTGTGTCTAGCTAGGGTAACTACATGTCAGGGGACAATATGAGCCAAGACAGGGTTTGTAAACTAACATTTCAAATAAAAAGGCCCAGATTCCACTTCAGCACTGAGTCCTCACTGCGTGCTGATTAGTCAGTCTCTGATAATCATTTGTGTGTTACTAATATCAATATGAAATAGCTGGATGAGTCTTTCAGTCAAGGAAACAAACCAGTAAAAGTACAAGATGAACGAAATCATTTAGCCAAGCATGGAAGCCCTTCAGTTTTAAAGTAGCTGGTAAAACCGGAAGCAGCTCACAGCATCCTTCCTGATATGGAGCAGCTGGCTGCCCTACACCTGGCCTTGACAGCTGACAGTGGGGAGGAGGCAGGCTTGTCTTGGTGTGTGGGGAATATCATGCCTTCTCCACCTTCGCCTTTGTCTTGGAGCCAGGAGGAATGCGGCGGATGAGGTGGAGATGAGCCAAAGAGGTGGGATTACTCTGCATTCCGAAGGCGGCTGAGCGCCTCTCTGGAAGCCATTACCTGGAATTACCTCCGCTTCAAAGGAGCCTTATCTGAAGAAGTGATACACTCGAGATCTGACCCCGAGAACGGCCCAGCGGCCTGGCTGCCATCTCGATATGAGCACAGCTGCTATGAGCTAAACCCAGTCCTTTATTGTGCCATTCGGCTATACCGGCCAAAAAAACAATGTAATTGTCGTAAGCAACCGAGCGGAGCTGTCTTTGCAATCGGCAGCATTTGAAACACAAAAGCATGGGCCATTTTAATTTCTCATTACCCGTTTGAAGCGGAGTGTTCTTAACACGGTGAGATATAGCGATGGCTTTTTTGGCGAGGTGCGCATAAGCTACGTGCGATTTTCAATGGCGATAATCTGGTGTTTCGGAAATAATGAAAGGAGTGAAAAGGCGTAGCGATTGAAGCGTACGTCCGTTTCGGGGGTGGAAATATGATTTGCCAAAACATCCCAGCAGAGGGCTGTAGGACTTCGAAACTACAGGCAGTTCCTTTTTATCAGATTTACAAATCTTCTTTGGCGGTAATACCATTGGGGGGCGGGGGTCTCCTGAGCTGGGCTCAATTCCCATCAGCATGTTTCGAATCAGGGATGAACCTCTGGTGCCAAAATCCCTTATTGTGGTTGTGGAATTACTCACCAATGGTTTTCCACTTCCATCTAAAACATGGTTGCATTGTGGATATTCTGTTGCCCATTTTTTCAGTTTTATCTGTTTTTGCCGACATAGTTTTACTTCTCCGTATCCTAGCGTCATTCTTATGGTCTACCTTTAATCCACTGGAATGGTCTGCAGCCGCTGAAGGTTGAACAATGGGTGATGGGCATTCCCATGAGAATCGTATCCCAGGCGTAAATAAACAAACAACAAAGCAGAGCCTTTTTTGGTATGGGTATTGTACTTTGGGAAGGGGTCCCTGCCACTCTTTGTCAATCCATCTCTGCTTGTGCTGCTGCCATTCAGAGCTGGGGGTGGTCCCCGGGTGACAGATCAGTCTCCTTGGTAACTGTCACCACAGCAAATGAGCCCCCCCCCTTTCCTTTTCAGACCTCCATTTAGCCAATGCGCCATTTTTTTTTACCATTAGCTTTACGAGACCCACCAGTGCATGCCAGTTGCACGCGCGTGTGCATGTGAACAGAAATGAATGTGTGTTTATGGGTGCATTATTAACCGTGTTTAATAAAAATTGGTGCATGAACCTATTGAATGTTCCTCAGAAGCAGCACGTCATAATGGGAAATTGATTTAATGTCCAACCAACCAACGTTACAGAGAGCGTTAGCAAAGCCATGGGGAGTGTGGGGTTTCCCCAAATGAACATTGTTAGTTTGATTGATGGGTCTCCCAGGCTTCCAGCTTCAATAATGTACCATCCAGGACTGGATCAACAGGTTCACTTGCTCTGTAGTCTGGGCATAGAGTGCCAGTCCAAAACCCAGCTCTTTTGTGACACCACAACACACCCCCACATGCTCCCCCCAGTATATCTGAGATTCACTGATTGCTATGTGTAATGAAATACAATACTTTCACACAGGAGTATGGTGTAGCGTGAGAACTGAATTGAAATTAGAAATTTATTCTGCCTCCATAGATAAAGCTTTTAAATAACTTTTTTTCTGGTGTACCTAAACGTGATGCTCTTTGTATTATACAATCATGAAAATAGTGTTCTACCATTTTGAGTTATTGTTACACTTTGTAAGAGTAATATTACTCTTGTCACAGAGGGAACCATTTTTTGAAGAGCTTTTAAAAATAAAATTATGCTAGATGGAGTAGAGATTGGATATCTGGAAAGGTATGAAGGACAGATAAAGGAACTGAACCATTTAATGATAACAAATCCGGTAAGATATTAAACACACATTATATTATAAGATACCTAAGTGTGAGTGGATGTACTTTCAGGATGTTTACATTACTTAGACAAGGAACACGTCTCCACATTCTGTGTAGCCATCTGATTTTTTTTTTTATTGTTGAAGTCTGAACAATGGAAAATGTTTCCTGCTTTCGAGCCTTTCAATTTTAAGGCAGCTCCACACCGAGGCCTGAGAATGAGTAAATCCAAATTCCTACTAATAGACTAAAAATAAAATATTAGTCATAGTGTTATGTTACATATCCAAAGTGCTACTAAGGTGGGAAGAAAAGCTTATGTTCAGGTGTAAGGGGCTCACAGGTTAATCTGCTGCTGAACTTTAGTGGCTAATTAGTCAGAATGAAGCACATGCAGACGTCCACACATGCAAAGGCCAAGACAGACATGTACACTGAGACACACGCACACACACACACACACAAGCTCATCCGCATCTCACAGTGAGCCCATTTGGAATCCACTCCCGTTCCTGTGTGTCTGCAGACACGTGATTCGATGCAAGGTCATTCTGCTCCTTCTCACACCATTAGGCACATCCGTCACATTGTGGGGCCCACCCACTAGCAGAAAAACAGATTGGGACGGTGATTGACAAACAAGCGTTTGGGGAGGGAGTGTCTCCTCGTCCCACACCGTGGAGGATAGGAGCCAAGCAAGAGTCGGAGAGTGAGGTCTGCATGTTCCAAACGAGTATTTCAGTAGGAGCACCGCTGTATGGAATGTGTAGGTCTACATATATACAGGTCTTGAAAAAAATTAAGAGACCACAGCAAAATTTTCAGTTTCACTCATTTCTCTATTTATGGGTATGCTTCTGTATAAAAGATGCATTTTTTTTGCTAAATCTAGCCTGGCTGTTCCCTGCTTCTCATTAATGAAGGGCTTCTTCCTTGCTTTATGGGACTTCAGTCCTGCTTCTACGAGCCTGTTATGAACTGTAGTAGCAGTGCACTTCACACCACTTAATGTTTCCCATTCTTTTTTAAGGTCACTTGAGGTCATCCTCCGATTTATGAGACACTGCCGGATAAGGTGATGGTCTCTGGCATTAGAAAGTTGCCTCTGCCCTCTATCTGGCTGGTGTCTGGTCATTCCCAGTGTCTCCTGCTTTATCTTGTGTACTGCTGCCTTAGAAACTTCGAGCCTGGAAGCAGCCTGTGCATAATGTAGCCTTTTACAACAGAACCAGGATTTAGCAATGCAGATTTTTAAAAATCTAGAGTGATCTTTGTTTGCTGGCATTAAACACGCTGTATATGTGTGTATGTGTGCGTGTGTGTGTGTGTGTATGTATGTATGTATCACTGTATATGACAGTTACATCAATTGTTGCATTTTCTTCTGCATGTGAACAATGACAATAAAGCTGACTTTCACTTTTCACGTCCACTTAGGGTATTTCGTCTTGTCGTTTACTTGTTTTTACCCTGAAAGACCCGACCCTTGTAAACTTCTGGGTGGCCAGATATAGCTAATCTGGCTTACGAGGAGCTTTGGGGCTTTTGATCAGTTTTGGCCTGGGGGAGCTTACGTATCAAACCCCCTTAAGGGGCAGCCAAATGGCGAAAGTGCCCTGTCGTCGCCGGGTGAACAAACGAGGTGTCGGGCGTGCCACTGCCTCTGCCATCCAGTGGGTTCATGACACTGTGTAGGAACTGCACGTTAGGCTTGCAGACATGAACCGGATCTGTGTTTGTGAGAGGAGGCTCAGCTTGGAACTTGGCCTCTAGGACGGGCTACAGAGGTTTTATCTGGCAGCATTTTTGTATGCATCTCTCTTGACTGCTCACCCTATTTATGCATTTTGCCCCACCATGCGCAAGCGATATGTGCTTCATCTCCCCATGCTGTGGTCAAAATGAGCTGTTTTTGGAACGTTCCCCTAGGTTTTCAGAGACTCTGCAGATCTAGTAAACATGTAGATATTCGCACCAACAAATAGAAGCAGCTGGTACGAACCCTATAGCTCTGCTGGGCGCAAAAATAAAAAAAATACGGACGATGTGATGTTTGCTGATGAAAAAGATCTCCATGTCTGGCTCTGGAGGACTGTTAGATACACATGAAGAAGAATTTCTTAATATCGGGCACGGTGTGTTGGAGTTCTTCATAAAGAGGAGAGAAAAACGTCCTCCCTTGACCTCGTTTCGGTTAGATTGAGCTTTGCATGCTGCAAGCTACTAAGCTGTGAACTTAATTCTCTTAAGACCCACTTAGGTCTGCTACTTTAGGATCCTAGTGATTCTTGTTAACAATGGCTATGTTCTCGCCAAACAATAATCTAATCAGAATCGTCACAGACAGTCATATGGCTAGTAGTCCAGCACCTTAAAATTACCTCTTGACCTTTCGCTGCCTAAGTTTTACATTTACACTGCTCCTGCTGTGGGGAGAAGACTTTTCCTTCCTTCTGGAAGAGCTCTGGGAACAAAGGAATGGTCACAGGAATGGTCTTTCCTCATGGAGAGGAAGAAGCAGCCCTAAGATTGGTGGATTGGACACAGCGAAGATTCCCAAAGTGGTTATTATCTATCTACTGTTTTGTCCATCACTAGCTGCCCATGTGTTGTTTAGATACACATGTGTATGCGTGTTTGTGTGTGTTTCACATTGCTGGAATCTGGATGGTGTTCAGGAGAGTAACAGTTTAGCCTTTTTTTGTGATGCTGAGTTTAACCGAATGCCATTCCATCTTAGTGGGTAATTAAAAAATAACACTTAAATTAAAACCAACCCTGAAAGCGAGTCATATATGGTCAGCAAAGTTATGACCTACACGGAGAATTACTCATAAAAACAAAAAAAATCACAAACTTGAATTACCTTCTCTGGGGAGAACTATTTTCTGTGCTAGCTGACTGGTGGAAGTTCCATAACTGGTTAATTTGCCATTTAAAAGACATGCCAATGACGTTCAACTTCAATATCGGCGTTGCACATTCAGCATGTAAAAGCAGGCTGTACGAATCTCGTGGGACTTTCTGTCAATAGAGTGACTGAAAGATCATGGAAAGCTACCGAGTGCTGCTGCAACGTGTGAACCATCAGGTGCCAAGTGGAAATTGACGGACAGGTTAATGAGTCGTCTACTGATTTTGCAGAATCTGTCCCTTAATATTTAATTTGATCTTCCCTGATATCCACATTCAAGGACGTTAATGTGAACCACAGACATTTTTTTTGTTTGTTGCTAAAGCCCAAACAATAAAATAATGTTGCTGTGCTCAGATGATGTCATCTGTTGTGCAACTGTGCAAAGGGACAAAATTGACAGGCAATACGGCCAATGTTTTCCTCGCCATAAACACGTCATAAATGCACCTTCTTAATGACCCCACTCTACCCACCACTCTATGCAAAATGCAAGTGACCTCTTGCAGGTTTAGAAGTCAGTGATACAGGAAGCAGACGAAGTTAAAACTGATAGGGTGCAGCCAGCCTTGTCGGAGACTCCTGCCGTGCCTCCACCCCCCTCTCGCCGCCATTAAATGCTGAGCTACGGTTAACGTGACACCGGTTGCAGTTGCTGGCTAAGCTGAAACCCGGGACTGGTCTGAGACAGACAGGATAAAAGATCACGGCGGTATCCTTCGGAGCGTCGGGAGTCCACTTTAGTAGCTAATTAGTCAGCATTGATGGTTTTTGCATTATGGAGGAAGGTCGCCTTAGGAGTTTTTAAGCTGGGTTGGCAGATTGCTTTTCCACATGATGACTTTCGGGGAAAGCGGAAGCGGCTCCCAGCGATGTCACTGTTGGTTGATGCAGGGAGCTCTGCAATAAACATGTTGGAGGGGACAGTGATAGTGAACGGAACAAAATGTGAAATCAGATTTAGAGTATTCATGAGCTCGAGGTGACAAAAATGGAGAAATGCCTTGAGTAGAAACGTCCAGGAAACTCTCTAATCTGTACCCAGAATCTGCTTGTTTTGCATGGGGCTAACAGTCCTGCTAGCAAGTGCCTGTAATGAGAATGTGCCTATGGAAAATGTGCAGTGCACAATATCAGGTGCACTGAGCAATGCGATGACTACTGTATGCCTGGAAGGGTCTTAAAACGATCCAGGCACCTCAACTGGTTACACCTCTGTGTTTGCAATTCTCTATTAAGTTTTTTTGTTTCTCTATTTTGTATTTTGTTGCTTGTGGGTGGGCCCACAACTGTTGTTGATTCGTAGACTAAAAGCTCTACCTTCCCATAACAACTCAGCTCTACAGTGCCACTGCCTTCTTCTGCTCCAGTTTCTGGAAGATTCACATTCACAACTGGCCCCCACCAGCCATCTCCTGAAATTCAATCTACTTTCGGGACCTTTGATCAGTTTTTACATTTGTTTCTCCACGGCACTCCAAATAGTTCCTGTCCCGAAATCCTCGGCTTATCATGTGACACCGGAATCTTTGACCCATCAAATCGGCTTAAGTTTTACTGGTGGAGCTGCAGTCCAAGAGGTCTCATGATTTGTCACTAATCCCTAGTCCCCTTCTCGTTTTTTGTAATAATTCCTCTGGAACATGTTGTATTGCTGCTTTGGGCAGGCTCTGTTCTCCCTCAAGATCACATTGGCTGCTCGAAGAAGGTTAGCGTACCTGACTCACCATTGTGGCACCATCTATGATTTGTGTGCTGGATTTTATAGTTGCGACAATATAGCTAAGTGGTCCCCCACCCTGATAAAGCATAGTTGGTTGCTGATGTCTCCCCTCAATCTACACTTGGGTCAGGCTTTGACAAATTGCATTCCACAGACATTACCAAGTCACAGATGTACAGACATGGATGGATTTGCAAGTGGGGAGCAGTCATTGGGTCTGGCTCAACCAGCTTTGGCTTGGTGTGAAGCACATAGCGTCCTGTTGCTGCGGGCCCTCTGTTGTGACAGGTGCAACCCAATGTGTTGGCGTAGGAAGGTTTGTCTCGTCTGGAAACTCAAGAGTTCGAGATTCTTGCAGAGGTAATGAAGAAATGAAAACATCACCAGGATTTTGCATAATGGACATTGTTGGGGGGTGGAGGTATGGGGCAGGATGGATGGGGTTGCAAAGGAAAATGGGGGGGGGGGGTTATGAGATTGCAAGTGTTAGTGTGAAATTTTCACCCCTCCCCACCCCATTTCTGGAATTACTCACCACTTAGTGAAACAGTGTGAGCTGTGACATGCCCAAGGGGTGCAATAACCAACAGGGCCTCCCCACCAACCCCGACAGGGAGCCATGTTTAGTCCCATCAGTTGCAAAAACCGACGGTCGTTTAACTTCATTTGCTCCAGCACTCTCTGTGAGGATACTTTGCTATGTGTGTGAAAATATAGGCATATGTGTGCATATGTCTGTGTGCACACGCATGTGCATGCATCCCTGGTAGGAGCTGGCGCTTCTATGCTGGACAGAGTCACAGAAAAGATGTTCTCAATTTGAGACACCAGTTCTCAGGAAAAAAAAAACGTACATCAGCAAGAAATGGTAATACCACAGGGAAGGCAGGAACTGAATGACTAAATCTGAGTGACATGCTTAAAAGGCTTTGCGGTTCACAATAAAAAAATAGTCATGGAAATTTCACTTTATCTCTTTCATTTTTTTTTTAAGACCGTCATGTTGAAACATGAATCCGTTACGGCCGGGGATTGAAAATGCGATGTGTAATGAATCATGTGGGGAAGATTAAAAAAAGGTGAGAAAAGAAGGCAAAAACCCAACAGAGCAGCCATGAAATAAATCCGTTTTCGTCTAATCAAGGGCGCGGTGATGTCATCCATCTCCTACACTTTCACTTTAGTGGCGTCCCCCAGCTCCAGGAGTGCAGACTCCTTTGCCTCATCCACATGACTCACACCTGATGCCATTGGGGGGCCGGGTTTGCTTTTACTTACCGTGCTGTGCCAGAAAGCCATTTCAGGAGCATTCGGTTGGGTTTGAGAGTTGACTTGATGTCCCCCCCCGCCGTTTGCACCCTCCGGCCTGAGGCCAGTGCCCTTGTACTTCTCTTTGCCTCTCTCCCTTTCCGGCCCGAGCCCCTGAAGACCCCTGA
This sequence comes from Cyphomyrus plagiostoma, assembly GCA_019775915.2. Lineage (NCBI taxonomy): Eukaryota > Metazoa > Chordata > Actinopteri > Osteoglossiformes > Mormyridae > Cyphomyrus > Cyphomyrus plagiostoma. Next base: position 15,773,091 of record JABFEA020000041.1, on the reverse strand, counting down.
CCTCCTCTGGTTCTCAACATCCATGTTTTTCTTGGGTGTTGTTTCAGCTTTAGGTCACCAGGACTGAACCCTGGAGGGTGGGGGTGAATGTGTGCAGTTATGTGTATTTATGTGTGTGGTGTTTCCCTCTGCAATTTATGGTTTCTTTCTACCACTGAGCACCTTAATTAGCCAGTCAGCCCTGGGTTTAAAGAACTAAGCGTTTCTCTTTGATCTTGCAAAAATCCAGGCCTATTACCTCCATACACACACATGCTAACACCATCTTCAGGGTCCTACTTTCAGCTTGAAGAAACAACACCGTTAAACAAGTGGACCACCAAAGGTCCATCTCGGTTTTGTTGTGCTTTTTGATGTAACAGGTGTTTAACACGTCCCCCCCCACCCCTCTCGCCGGCGCCCAGCCCCCCTCTCCGATGCTAATGACACTCACGCACCACAAAAGATTTTAGCCTGTGTCATTTAATGAGTGTTCCCATGGAAAAAAGAGAGAGATGTTAATTTGCTGGCCCAACAGACGGGGAGGCTGGAGGTGACCCTGCCTCATTAACGTTGATGAGTAATTAGTATTTATTGCCTGGAACCGAATACAAAAGCAACAGAGTTTAACCGTGAATAATAGAGGAGAGAGAGAGCGAGAAGAATAGAAAGTGGGGAATGTGGTACCTTGACCCCAGCCATGGTGAAAATGGAATTTGACCTTCGATACTCACCTCTTCCTATAGCTCATTCAGAGACAGGGTGATTCCAAAGCCAAGAATTGCTCTGAGCTGCCTGCCTCCGTCCGTCCGTCACCTTCTCAAATAGATTTTAAGTTAAAGTCAAGCCAAGTCGAGGGAAGCGTTATTGTCATCGCAGCCAGGTACAAGTACACAGTGAAATGAAATAGAATTCGTTCTGAGCACAAGGTGCATTCATGGTAGGACAGTGCTAAAGAGAGTTTACGTAGTGCACAAGGCAATTCCTGCAAAGGTGTAGAAATGCGCGTGTGGTATGCATGTTTGCATGTAATGCATGGAGATCTACATGACCATTGTGGCATGTGTATCGATCATTTAAAGCAAGGGGAGACAGATGCAAGATCACTGCCTGTATTAACATACACCTAACATAACAGGCCAACTACATAACACTAGGGAATTAATACATGGCAATACTGTCAATGTTTAGGCTGAGACCTTGGCCATCAGCCAGAGTGATAGCAGTCAACTATTCTTGAGCATGCCTTGCTGATGTAGCCCTCTCATGGTTTATTATTATCTGTTGTGCCTGGGGTTATCCAGAGGTAGTGGAGAGATAGTTCATGTCCAGAAAGTAAAAATCCAGATTTTGTTTCAACCAACCATAAAGAGTTAAAGTTACAAAGTATTCACCTGGTTGGTTGAAACACGATCTTGGTCTGGATTTTAACTTTCTGGACCTGAGCTATCCACCTCTACTGTTACCCCAATGACCCTCCCTCAGTGTGGCCTGGGGTTCTCAGACACAACCGCTGAAGAGCCTCTCTGTTGTCTGTTGGCGGTTCAGTTGAAGGACAGCTGCTGTGCTCCAGTCACTTCCCTTCCACACAAAGGATAAAGTCTCTGTGGTTTAAGAGCCAGCATTGTCTTTAGTGTAGGTAGGAGGATTAAGATTAACCGCCTTAGCTGATGAGGGAAGCTGTTAAGGATTAATTTGTAGAGATTTATTGTGATTTGTTCCCCTCACCGCCAGCCTCCCAGTTATTGCCCTGTCCCTCTTTTTCACCCTTTGCTTTTCATCAGGCCCTGATGAAACCTCAGGGTGACCTGTCTAAGCGATAATGCCAGTGTCCTCTGGGAGAGCTCACAGCATCCCTGTGCGCGTGTGTGTGTCTGAGCGACGTGCGGCCGGCAGTATGTGTATGTGGTATGCATGTTAGCATGTTCTGCCTGAAGATCTTATGTTAACTACAATAGCATTGTGGCGTGTGTAGCAGTGTACACACCTTAATGTGTCGTGTGTGTGTGTGTGTGTGTTTAGCGCTGTGTTTTCGAGCGCTTTGCCTGTCTCTGCTCACTGACCCTTCTTTCACCCGTGTAGGAACCTTTTTTTTTTTCTTTTTCAGACATTTAATGCAGGTTATATTGTTTTTGAAGTATATAGTATTTATCCTAGAAAGCAGTTGTCCTTTGATGTCTGGAGACTTTTTGACCCTCTGTTTCTCAGGCTTGTAGACAAAAAAAAGATGAAATGCGAAGCCACCTGTGATTGGCCCCTTACTATGATACTACTGTCTACTACACTACTATGGGTAGTACGAATACTACTGTCTACTATACTACTATGGGTAATACGAATACTACTATCTCCCCATTTTCCTGAGACTAAGGCAGGTCCCTCCTCACAGTTGTTTTGACCTACTTGGCCCTGGAAGGATGCAGGACACAAGATCCAGATTATTTCTCAGAAGCCAATGGACTCCCTCGTAGATGTCACATGACATATACCTAAATATATAATTTTATTACTTGTCTCCGCCAAACAGCAATGAAAACACAAGAAAGGTCATAAGCAGTAAGAGGTGGCACCCCGTTTAGTTTTGTTGAGAGCTTCACTCAGCTTCAGGTGATGCTCTGAAAGGGGTCTCTGAAATCCTTAATATTTTATCAGTTTGACATTTCCCACAGACTCTCCAGCTGGACAGCTTTCAATGAACCTTCCCTCGGCAATCAGGCCAAAGACAAATAGAGCACTTTGGTATCTACAATTTTTATGCACCCGCTTAAATTTCCCAGCTGTGCCGCTGAGGAAAAGGGATAAACCATTTATTGAGAAAGATAAGGGATTTGTTTAGAAATATTGCAGTATGCTATTAAAGCTCTGTCTTTTGGCTGCGTGTTTTTCAAAAACTGTCCACCAGATAGTTGCCTGTTTTAATGATGGAGGTGAAGTGGCTAGTTTGAGAGCAGTTAGGAGACTGCAGGGCAAGTTGATGCCATTTCTCAAGAAAAATTTGCCCAATTAAAGTGTTGAAGCCTCATTAAAAAATAATTGGAAGCTAAAATACTGGCTTGCTTGCATTTGCTGTTCTCTATGCTCTCAGTCAGGAAGAGCAGACTCGTCATTGGCATCAGTATGTGTCCTTGTAATCCGAATGTAACCTTTGACTCACAGCTGCTTGACACATATGCAGTGTGTGTGTTCACACTGAGACAGGAAGGAATGCGAGAGCAGTCATGATTGTCAGGTTAGACGTTTTACGTACACGGAGCCCACATACTCACTTGAAGTCTAGTTTCACATTGGCCCTCTGCTGATCACATGTTTCTGATTGGCCACCTGATATCTAACAAATAATGGGGCTTGATCAGACAGCAGGGCATTCACAGGGGTCAGAGGTCAGGAATGGGGGCAGCTGGGTATTTTAATGACCTTTGGACCCCTGGATCTCATATGTTCAACAGATTGTCCTCTTGACCTCTCCGATGGGTACCTTGTTCATACTGAGTGGACGGTGGTGTGATGTGGAGAACATGTGGACACAACAAGGTCCTGGAAAGTCCAGTGGTTCTGCTGACACATTTCTGAATCTATTGTGATAGGGAAGACAAAGGTTTGAAGCCCCCAGTAGGTAGGGTTACATTATGTATGAGCTGGTGGAATAGGGTGAATGGTAATGTAATCTTACTCCTCCAGGGTCATGGTTTTGATCCCCTGTAGAGGTTGAACGTTCACCCCATGTTTCCATGGGTTTTCTCCAGTTTGCAATAATCCAGAGATTAACAGATGTATCTGATAGGCCCTCAGTGTGTGTCTATGTGCTTTGCGATTGGCTGGTTTTCTGTTTGAGTCCCCAAAGACCTTGGAATTGATATGTGACACTTTGGCACTTCAGGAACCTGAGATACCACAGCACCCAGTGCTGCCATCATGTCGCATGGAGTGCTGCCTTTCCACAGGTGCTGGCTGCAACGGTGCAACTTTTGCTCAACCAGACCTGATAACGAGTGATGCAGGGAAATGCAAACTACGTCTGTTTGTAAAGGGAAAGATGAGAAGTGGATGAAGAGAAGGCTATCGCCCCATCGTTTGGCATGTGTGGGTGGGCAGGGTGGTGCTTTAACGCCGAGAGCTGTTTTTAAGAGCACTGGGAGGTTGATAGCCTAATTCCCTACAATGGAAGCCATGAAATGAAGTGGAAAGGCTGAACGAGGACTGAAATAATCGATGGTGAGCTGATGAAAACTTCAAGATGTAGATAAAGCGTAGGGGCCCACTGCTGTGAAATGTACCGGAAGGAAGTCCAAACACAATGGGTTCAGCAATAATTGGCCAGATGAGGCCTGTTTTTTTTTCTTCCATGATGTAATCAGGCTCAACAATGTGGCATTAGCTACATTGAAGTCGGTTCCAAATCGCAGCTTCCAGAACATGCGATTAAGCAGCACCGCCCCAACGTGAGGCTCCAAACTCTGCCCTTATTTTACTCATTCTTTCTTTTCTCTCCCTTTTTCATATCCAGGTTCTGGATTGTTTTTAATGATTCATAAAAATGTACTCAATACAATTCGCACACAGTATATGAGAAGTTTATATATAAAACAGCAATTTTTTCCGGCCTGTTTTTATGCTTCGTGTCTCCCAGACACCTCAGCTCCTCTCTGCCAGATGACACTCATGCAGCTGAGCTAATGAATGCCAAATGGTACCCTGGGTCTTCCTGTCGCTGAGACATGTGCTCTCTACTGCCTTGGGTGCGAACTGCAGGTCTCTGCCAGTAGCTGACAAAGCACTCTGTTCCCAGAAACAGTGTGTTCCTCACACTCGATGGAAGGTCAGTACGTGTACAGGAGGTGTACGCTTATTGTGCGCTGGATCTCCGAAAGGCGCGAGGTCTGGTGCTGAGCTCATGCCCAACCACAGAGATGAGTCTTAGAAAAGGAAATTTGTATTTTGATTAAATGGTGTTATTTTGTTTATATGGCCTGGTATACATGTATATCATATGCTTTTCACACTTGTATCAGTGGTCAACAAAGTAGGAGGGCATTTGATACTGGGGTGGACACAATAATTTAAATACAAAGATCTATTGATTGGGGGGGGGGGGTGATTCCACGCCCCCCCTCCCCCAATTTCTCCTCAGTTCCTGAATCTCCGTCTATGGTAGAATGTGTGTCTATTGCATCACAAGAATACCAAAGTTGTGGCTACATTTGTTGCTGGAGGCTGATGTTAACACTAGGTGGTGTTTGTTTCCTGATACTTTCACCCAGGGCATGTATTCCCAGAATGGACTTCTCACTGTCAGATTTATGAATTTTCTCCATCAGCCTGTATGATGTCAGTAATGTTTCTCTGGAGATGCTGATTTTCCTTTTGCCGGACTTTGTGGCACAGATGGAGAGGGACCGTCTCCCCTTACAAACTTGCGCTCTCTCTCAGCTAGAATCCCTATTTTAGTTAGAGTACAGAAGGAGAATGTTAAATGCCTTTTATAAACAGAGAGAGACAGACGGAAGAAATTTAGGTAACTTGTCTCAGCAGCACTTAAAATCGAAAATCACATGACACGGTTGAGCGTAAATGTTTGAAGTACGGTTAAAATATTGGCCAGGAAGCACAGTTTGTTTCAACAGCAAAGGAAAAGGGTTAGATTGGTCCAAAAATATGAAAATCAATCAAGCTTCTTGTAATAAAATATACAATCTAGCAGTGTAAAGCGCAATTTTATAATCTACTTTACAGTCCTTTTTTGGTCCTCGTTCTTGGGAGGATTGCGCAACTCAGTTTAACGATGTGTGTTTAAAAGTTAACAGCCTAATATATTAGGAGCTGCTGCTTGTTCTGTGTAATGGTGATACCTGATGT
>JABFEA020000041.1:15713167-15767159 GCA_019775915.2 Cyphomyrus plagiostoma | reverse complement strand
TGTTTTCAGGGTCTGAGGAGCTGCATGCGAGCGACATGCCTGCCTCCTAACTCCTACCTAAACAGCTGCTTGTTCTGTGTAATGGTGATACCTGATGTTGTTTTCAGGGTCTGAGGAGCTGCATGCGAGCGACATGCCTGCCTCCTAACTCCTACCTAAACAGCTGCTTGTTCTGGATGGGCGCCATCTTAGCCACAGATGCATATTTCTTCCGTCTTGCTCACCAGGAGAACCAGGATTGCAACAGTCTCTGCTGGATTGATGAGTTTAATTCTCCCCCCTCCTCCCCCAACCTGAAACCGGCCAATCCCGCATGCTGCACTAAGGGGGGAGGCACTATCTTTTAACTCATTTCTGTGACCGTGACAGGCTGCCCTTATCCACATTATTGCGACAGACTCGAGTGGCTCTTGCGTCCTGACTGGCTCGTCCTCCTCCTGGGGGGGCTGTCACCACGGCTTAAAACAAGGTCTGATTTAGCGGCCCTTTGGCAGCCACGATTACATTCTGCGGGAGCGAGTTTAATATCGCTGGGGGGCGTTTGTTTGGGTTACTGAGAGAGGCACGTAATAGACCCATGACCCTTCTGATGATATTTGAGATGCTTTTACTGCAAGGCAGGTTCGCTAAACAGGTTGTCTGGGAGATGAGCCCGTCACAGATGAAGCGTCTGGTCCCCACCTTACCTCCCTGGACTCCTTGATGTGTGTGTCTGAGAGAAGCATCAACACGGATCATGTACCCCTGTCACCGTGAACGTGCTGGGTTAACTTGTTAGCATGTCCATGCAGTGTGGGACAGCCTAGATTAACAGACAGCATCGATTAGAAATGTCTGCCGTAAATTTAACAGGGTGCCCCAACCAAGCCCTAGTCAACGTGCTCCAGTTGTTTTTGTGTCGTTTATTTTTTGCTCAAGTGCTGCTGGGTTAGCATGCTTGCATTTACACACAGCATGGGACAAGCCTAGATCAACAGACAGCATCGATTAGTAATGTCTGCCGTAAATTTAACTGGGTGCCCCAACCAAGCCCTAGTCAACGTGCTCCAGGTGTCTTTGTGTCGTTAATTTTTGCTCAAGTGCTGCTGGGTTAGCATGCTTGCATTTACACACAGCATGGGACAAGCCTAAATCAACAGACAGCAGCGATTAGTAACGTCTGCCATAAACAGGGTGCCCCAGATGAATCCCAGTCCACGTGCTCCAGGTGTCTTTATGATATTTGTTTTTCGCTCAAGTGCCTCTGGCGACTCGGATCTGCTTCCTGTTTTCTTGTTGGCGCCTGGAAAAATCCACCGGCCTGGTCCTGTTTACTTCATCCTTCTACCTACATCGGCCTACACAGAGATTTTGCTCTCACAGCAGTCATTGATCAGATTATCCATCTAAGGCCATAACGGGCCATTCTTAGCCTGGGTGTCATCAATTTCATTTATACCCCCCCCCCCCCACCACCTTCAATACACCCTACACATCAATAAATCTAACTGAACAATCAGATTTTTAAACGAGATTTCTTTTTAAGTATCCTCCTTAGACGGCCCATATGTGATCCTTCTGCTCATGTTTTCAAAAGATGAAGGTGGGGGTTCTGGTTTGAGATGAAGCTGGCAGCTTATCCTGTCCCCTGGACATTACCCCGGTCCAGGGCACCCAGATGGGGAGTCTTCGTATTGGGGGCCAGCCCCGCCCCCGAATCTGCCATTCCCAGCGCGATATCTGCACCGGGTCAGTCGCTGCGCTCTGCTGCATCTGAAGCAGAATAGGCAGCGGATTCAGGCAGATGTCTAACTTGGCAGCTTTAAGGCTGTGAAACAGAAATAGCCAATCAGAGAGGGGCAGGGGGAGGACAAGTGTGAGTCCTGCTGTCACTCTGTGCTCAGAGTGGAACCCCCCTGTTAAGCCCAGTTAATGAACAAACTGGGCAACACAGAAGCAATGCCCACATCCAATCAGAAGCCTGCGATAGGCAGCATCTCTCTCGGACGGACCAGTGTGCTTCTCATGATTGGGAGCCGGGGCCTTGTTTTGTGAGGGATCATTATGTCATATCATCACTACCCAATCGAAAACACATATTGCCAAAAAATGTATTAAAAACTACTTTACAAAGTACACCTAAAACACCCTTTTCACCACAGATAGAAACCTATCTTTGCATAAACATCAGTGAACGGTTTAATGTTTTAAAGGGACTGAAGTTGATTTTTGTTGGAGAGGCAAATATGTCAGTGTCAGCAAGATACAATCTGTTCTCTCTTTATGTTCGCAATTAATGATGTTGGTTAGCTAGCTATCTAGCTATTAATGTTAAGTTGCTACATTTAATGATAATAAAGCAGTCCATACAAACTAGTTAAACAAATGACTTCATAAAACATCTTTTCATTGGTCAGTTGCATTTCATTATTATTAATGAAATTCTGTCTATAGTAAAAAAAAAATCATAAAAAAGGGAACCATACTTAGTGTTCATCGGGCGGTGATGCTGTGTAGCATATGGATAACGGGGGAAAAAAAACTTCGATGCAATGCCACTTGTAGCATGGTGTGAAATAGGCTGAAAAAATGTATAACCTAGATCTAAAAGCCCCCTCAGTTTTCGCAAAGTGCGCGCGCGGGTGTGTCCATCCAGTCCACACCATTGTCATTTTATTCCATTCTTGGTTTAGTCGTTTTCAAAAACATGAAGTAGAGATTACAAAGCATCATAAATGAAGCCCTTAAGAGGGGAGAAGCCTGCGGCTTGAAACACTTTCAGAATAGTGAGTCCCACAAGCACGTAGCATGAAGAGCTTTATGGCGTCATTGTGAAAGCTCATAAAAAATGCACATAGGCTGGTTTCTCACTCGGCCGTGTGTAATATATTACAGTATGTTTGTTATTTTTTGGTGTTGAGGGATTTCAACATTTTTCGCACCTCTTTCTGACTGTAACGCCTTGTCTTAGATGAACAGAAACTACCACAATATTGTCCCAAGACTGATTTGGTTTAATATCGCAGCTGCACTGCCGCAGTAACAAATAATAATAATGACAAACAAAGGGGTTCAGGCAAGCGTGGGGGCCGGCACACCAGACAGCCTGGTCTCACACTGTCGCCATCCAAATGTTCAAATAATTTTTCACTGGTTGAAATGAAAAGTCAGGAGAAGTTTGGATGTTTGAAGGTCTTGCCTTCATTCTGTTTGGTGCTTTATTGTGTTTTGCATGGATTTCTTGAAACTATAAAAAATCTTTTATAAGAACTGGAATATAACACCCTAACAGGAAATGACATATTGCTGTCATTCATATCAGCGTGGACACAGTGCCGGGGATTTGAATCCTGCCTGCACCCTCATACTGCCCCCACCCCCTGTCATTGGAGGGTGCCTCTTGCAGTCCAAACAGATGCAGTTAGACACTAAACTGCCCATAGAATGTGAGCATATGTACCCTGCCAATGATCTGGTGTCCTGTGCCCAGTGCTGTCTGAGATTGGCACCAGACCCCCACAACCGTGACCCGGGAAAGAATAAAGGATGGAAAAAACCAGTACAAAATATCCAAGAAATTAACTATTTTTATCCGATGATGCATATTGTAGCAAATTTATATATATTATACATCCATATAATACTTCTTTGAAATTAACGTATATTCCGGATTTTGATATATATTTTGCTTTCTTCTAAGGGCCAAACCCCAGTTACGGTCCTGAGATACATTACGAGCCTGTGAATTCAAAACGACACCAATTCACGTTAAATTGTTCCATTTTTAAACTGGTTCACTTTCTCGGGCATTTAAAAGGAGGATCTGCTGAATTTGGAAAAAGGTCACCATTAGCATACACACGACATTTGTGGAGAGTTCTGTAATGGCTCAAAGAAAGTGGGGGGGGGGGTTTAGGAAAAAACGGGTTACGACGTCTTGCCAGCGTTAAACGTTAAACGTGCCGCCTGCTCCAAACTTGTGACGCGCGACGAAGGAGGAGTTTGGACTGAATTCTATAGGGACCGTCCGTTCCAGTTAGCTGAGTAGTGAGGCCAACTGCTTTTCCAGAGATTGAGGTGATTTGTGAGCACAGAACAAGGACCGGGGCTGTCTGGGGAAGCCCCCCCCCCAGCTGAACCTCACTTCTCACCTCACCCACCTCCCACAGCATGACCTTCATCTCGACTGGTGGCTCCCCATCGTTACAGAGGTGAATAACAAGCCCGTGTGGATTTATGTCGAGAGCGAAGGGTGATGCATCTGTGCCAGCGGTTAAACCAGGCCGGCGCTTCGGTGAACAAAATGAGCATATAGAGTGTATATTGTAGGGCCTCATCTGGTGCCTGCTGGCTTCGTAGCTTCATCAAACGGCCCTCTGATCTTAAGCAAGAGAGCAAAGCCTGAGAAGAAGGACCTGAAAAGCAGTCTGTTCATGTGGGAGACCTGGGCTGGTATCACTAAGGCTCCATTAGGCACTTTCCTTTAGCGTCACTTCTTTGCTAATATCCTCAAAATTAGAATTCCTTATGTTCAACAGGCAGGGGTGGGGCCATATAAAAGCTCATTGGCCTCCGAAGTGCCCCCATCCCTGTGCCCATGGGAGTTTTAGTTACACAAAATTGTTCTGAGGGTAGAATGAAAAAAATGATTGGTTCAGAGAGATAACCAATCAGACTGTAGAAGAGGTGGGTCCAACTAATGAGATGCTTTGCTCCCGCCTCCTCTAGTTGCTTGGACCCACCTGCTTTACAATCTCATTGGTTATATCTCTGAACCAATCGTCATTTTCCCATGAGCCTCCCATGTCTCTCACAGATTCAAAACATATCCTTGACTAATGTTTAGGTCAGCCCCTCTGTATAAATTATGGCTCTTCTTATGCTTCCATCCTAAAAAAAAAACATTAGAATCTCCCTGAACAACAGAAATGGTGTTTTTTGTGGTCATTTTTTCATTTGCAGTTATTACGTACATCCAATTGTGAGGGTTCGGCAGAAATATGCGGTAATGAAAACCAACTCGCCAAAAAAAACGAAAAGAGGGCTGTCTTGTTTATAACAAAACAAAGTAAATATAAATATTTATTCACTGCTTTCTAAGCATTACTACATCCTAAAATAATGCTTGCAACTGGTGTTTTTGCAAGATGCCATAAATGTGTGCTTACTTCGCGGCCCAGCCACGCTCAGCTAAGAAGCACGGCTTAAACTTGCACTATCTCCAGCTTGTAAAAAAGCCTGTTCATTCCCGTTGATTGTTAATTCTATTGGTTCTCTTTGCTATCCATTGTATTTTTTCCCCCGACATCAGTATCTGTCATTGTATGGTTAACAGGTAACTCAGTATATCTCTACCATAGAACCCCGTCTCCTTTCCAACATAAAGAGACTTTTTTTTTGTGTGTTCCGCTTAATTGAATCTTAGTCTAGCCAGCTCAAAAGGCTGGGGATATTTGCCTTGCACATTTATGGCTATAAATATTTATTAGCTGCGAAAAGTGGGCCTTGATTTGATTCTCATCGGGGTGACCTGTCAATCACCGGTCCCCGAGCTCAGAATCTGCTTCTAAAGAGCCCAGAGATGGGCCCCTGAATAAGAGCTGCTGCATGAATAGCTTCTTGGACACATTCTCAAATAGCGGATTGTGTTTAATTACCTTACAGCTAAATATAGACTGAGGCGCTCTGAAATCACCCCTATTTTGGTCTTGCATGGAATTAACTTCTCTTGACCTTCATTCCCTGTTTTCTGGCCCCCTGGTTTTTTAAAATTAAAGGGATAGACAGACGGAATAGCTAAGAGTAGCTCTTTATGCTAACGATATGATGGAATAATTTGACTGTGGGTTTTCCTGGTGTAATCGAATCCGTTTTTTTTAAAAAAAAGAAATATCCATTCCATATTCCATAAACTGGAAAGTATATTTAATACCCAGGAACAAGCGGAAAAAAGAAAAGAAAAAACACCTTCCTGCTCCCTGTATTCAAGGCTGCTTCTTTTAATGCGTGCCAGGTTACGGCGTGGAGGTTCTGACAATAAGGCGGGACCGAGCCTGTCTGGCTCAGCGGCCCGTAGGAGATAAACCCCAAAATTAATAACACAGACGGCATGCAAGGCTCTGCAAGCCATGTAATAACAAACAATTTACAGGGCTGCGAAACCGTACACCCGGTGCACAGCCTTTCTGTTTGTAATCTCGATTTCCACATCAGCATGTTCATTTGTTATCCGAAACTATGACCTTGGAATGCAATCCCTCCGTTTGTTCCCCCAAGTATTTTTTTTTTTCCTTTCTTCCCCCCTCCCCTTCTTAGCCACAGATGACATTTGTGGGTGCCATGCTTCAGATGTTCATGAATTCATCTTCCTCTTCCAAAGACATGGGAACCCAGATGACTGTGAATTCATTAGGTGACATCAGCTGCAATGAAAGAGTTATTGTTTATTGCTATCGATTGCTATTGTCCAGTGGCGAGCAGCTGGTGTCCACCAGTCCAGAGAAACTGGTATTATTATTATTATTATTGTGTTTGGGCTGTTCCATTTTTGGTGGCTTTCATTTGTATCTTTCCTGGAACATGCTTTCCCAACTTTGTGGTGAGAAGCATCATTGTTTGTGGTGGTTAAAATGAAACTGATGTTCAGCTTCTTCACGGGCTTCAAACATGGGCAAATCTTTGCCACGAGCGTAAGAGAAACTGCAGTCATGCCCCACCAGAGAACCTGAGGGGCATTCGCATGAAACCCTATCAGCCTTTTTTTTGTTTTTTTTTTTGGTAAACACACTTCATCAACCCATGACACTGGTAAATTATAAACAGTCTCAGCACTGGGGGTCTGTTTTCTGTCACTTAACAACCTATTCAGGTTGGTACTGCTGAAAAGCCTCAGTACTTAGGCCTGCAGTGGTCCGTTTTAGGTTCCGAGCACTCTGAAGAACACGTTTTGGGTGCGTCCACATCGATAGGTTCCACAGATGTTCTGTGTGCGTGTATATTTTTTTATCTGATGTTCCTAAATAGCTTTCATTATCGAATCCTTTCATTTACATTTGCCTCCAAAATCCCAGAATAGCTGGCTGTCTTTTCCTCTCCCTCCCTATCTCCCTACACGTTCCCCCCTGTTGCACTCTGCTTCTCTCTCTCTGTCCTGCAGCAGTTTGATCTTTTAATCGCTTCCAGCTGCGAACGGCAGAGGGAAAAGACAGGCTCTTGCAGGAACAGTACAGCTGGGGCGGAGGCAGGGAGCGAGGGGAACGGGGAAAAGACCCAACTCTGCGGCCTGCGTGCACTCGCCAGCCTACTTCCATTACGCCTCTTCATTGAGCTTTGGACTTACTTTGTTGCCGTGCCAGATGTTTGCACCCTGCAATATATGTGAAATTTACCTGCCGGTCCTGGTCGCTGAAGTGTTAGGACACTCATATAACTGGACAGTGTAGCATTTTATATTTATTTGACACTTTTATCCATAGTGACAGTAGAGGAGAGGATTACAGTTTGAGTCCGTCCAGGTATTCAGAGTTGTTCAGCTAGAGGAGCAAGCAGGCAGAGTTGTGGTGTGGCGCCTGAGGGGAATTACGTGAGAAAAAAAAGACCCGTGATTTTTTCAAGCTTTCTCAGGCATGGATTGTGTTAGTCCTGAATCAACACTTCTCAGTCACGCCACTGGGAGAAATTCTTCTGCAATTTTCAGTTAATTGAATCAAATGTACCACTCCATCGGGCGTTAATTGAGCATAAATTTCATGCGACTGTTCTCCCTTTGAGCCCCCAGCTGAGATTCTCTTTTCTCCGAAAGCATATTCATCTAAAAAAAAAAAAAACAACGCAGAATGAGATAGAGCTGTGTAATTTCAGCTCTTCTCTGATGAGGAGCTGCATATTGGATGTTAACTGCGTTAGTGCTAGATCCATTGCCTGTTTGAAATAGAACAGTTATCAACATTGGTACCAACATATCGACCAGTGGTTGTACTGGCCGAAATGTAGAGTATAGAGCTCAGTTACCATTTGACACTATGGAATCAGTTCAGTCAAAACATCTGAACATATACAATATAGTTTATTCATTCAGCAGACTAAGAGCAACATACTTTTCAAACCAAGGTCGGCCAGTCCCTGGATCAATTGAGATTTAAGGTCATCGCTCAAGAGCCCAGTGGTGAAATCAATCAGCCAACTGTGGGATTCAGAGTGGTGACCTTATAAGCACAGGAACAGCATCCCAGTCCACTGAGTCCACATGCCACCCACTAAGAATAAAGTCTCCACTACCCAGCTGTACATTGGCTTGTCTGCGATTCGAACCCAGAACCTCTTGTGCCCAAATTGAGAATCGTAGCCCTAGACCAAAAAGCCAGAAGCAGCCGTAGCAGTTATACACTTGGAGGATACAAGCTTTGGGTAAGAGGAGAGTGGCACCGAAGTGTAGAATGCACGATCGTACGTCAGCTGTGAGTCTTTGATTCCCAAATCACCAGGTGCATCACATTTGCTGGAGAACGATCCCATTGACTCTTGAAGGGGCACAAGTTTCGCATGCATCTGACCTCCAGGAAAAGCTGCGGCTAGCCTCCTCTAGAGATAAATAAAGCTCTGAAAAGAGGGGAAGAATTATGAGGCTGTGCTCACATTTCGCTTGCCAGAGAGCAATTGTATGGCGGGAGCGATGGCGTATAGATGGACGACTCTCAGAGGAGATTGTTGGCTCTTTAGTTTGAGTTCCTCAGTAGTTTCATCTGGGCCATGTAACGGTGTACAGGGGAGGTGGGCAGGCAGAATATCTGTGGATCGGCTTTGGATGCACTTGTTTTGCATTTAGGAGAGATTCTACAATTTCTTTAGAGATGGGTGCGTAAAAGGAGCCATGATTCAAACAAGGGGGCTAATCTTATCATTAGCCAATTGGTGAGTGACAGGGGAGGGGGCACTCTGGGGTCTAATCAGCTTTCAGATGGGGTCAGTGCCCCTGTATACGCCCCTGTCTGTCGAACATAAGGAATTCTGTTTTTGAGAATGATTAGCAAATAAGTGACGCTAAAGGAAAGTGCCGTATGGAGCCTTAGTGATGCCAGGTCTGGTCTCCCACACGAACAGATGCGGACTTGATTTCAGTACTTTTTCAGTGCTCCTTAAGATCTGGCCGTTTGATGAATTTCAGAAGTCAGTAGGCGATAGATGAGGTCCGACAATATATACTCTGTATGCTCATTTTGTTCACCCGGCCTGGCTTAACTGCTGGCACAGATTCATCACCCTTCGCTCTCACAATAAATCCACAAGGGCTTGTTATGCTTGCAATGACAGGAACCCACCAGTACCCTCGGGGCCACGCCCCCACAATGTGACCCCATGTTTGCGTTGTTCCGGACCACAGTCATGTGCAAAGAGCGTTATCTATCCTGTCGCCGTTTAAAGGCACAGGCAACAGAGAGTCATCTAGTCAGGCTTGCCGCACACCGGTATTTACTGAGCAGACTCCAAGTTCAAATAGCTGTAGCATTCTGAATTTTTAGCATCTGGGGGCTAATACCGACAAACTATCAGAAATGTCCTCATGGGAGATCAGCTTCTCCCTCTCCCCTCAGTTTCCATTACCAATCAGGTCCCTACAGGGGCCATTCAAGGATTTTTTTTAATGTGTGGGACATAAGAGAGGCCATAATTCATACAAGGAGGCCAACCTTAATAAATTGGGGGTGGGGGGGGGACATTCTGGGGGCCAACCAGCTTACAGCTGGGGCCAGTGTCCCTGTGGCGCCGCCCCTGTATATGCCGCTATGTCCCTATCCAGCCATCTCCATACATTCCAGTTTCCATTTTAACTCTCAGTGAGCTCAGACCCTTCTAGTGGAGTGAGCCTTTTGACCATTTTGAAAACAAAAGTCTTTCACTTTTCTTATGCTTGATGCTTTCACTAGGAGTGCTTGCGACCATATTTAGTTGTGCGTGGACACAATGGCAATAAAGTTGACTTTGACTTACAGAGACCAGGGTAGCTCTAGTAGAAAGACCTTCTAGTTGGTTACTTCTAGTAGAGAGACCTTGGAAGGAGATCAGGATTGTTGAACTCCAGAGAAGTCAAGAGGTTCCCTTCGATTGTGTCTGCTCCATTTAAATACACTCATTGAATATCTTCATGAAAGTTAAACAGATTTACTTCAGAGGAATGCAAATGTCTATTAAAACATACTGTATCAACTCAGCATGGTTCCCTAGTGTGTTCCTGTGTTTTTCTTCCTATAGCCTGTGAGGTCGTGATGAGGACACTGGCTCTTTCACAGTCCCGTGTCCTTGGGCTGTGTCAAGCAGATAATAGTGCGGTTCACTTCTAAGTCAGTGGCAGGCTTAGCGAAATCTGTGCCCAGCTAGGCTCTGTTTGGGCGCTTGCTCAACCTCACTCACACTCCCCCCCTCCCATAATTCACATGCTCTTCTCAAACTTCGTTTTTAAATTTTACGTTAACATCTTGTTTAGCAGGCACTTTTTTCTAGAGCCTGATGCACTTCTGAGATAAATCAGGGTCCGACAGTCCCTGGAGTAATTGGGGGTTCAAGGCCATACTTGGGGTCACGCTTGAGGCCACTCTGGGGGCACCGACGGTAAAACCACACTGACAAACCTAGGGTTGAACCTGCAAATCTGGTCACAAACACAGCATCTTAACTGGCTGATGCACACACCACCCTTGGGGTGTTTGGCTTCTAAAGGTACATTTTTTGAGCGGGCTAGATCTCCACCTGCACTCCGCTATATAAGAAGTTCCATGGACCTTGGACCTTGTCTTCAGGAGCACAGAGGCAACTGGCCTGGAGCCCCTGTCTCCTTTCCCCATTGAACTTTTGACTTGAACGTAAACAATGGCATGGGAGGGGGGCATCTCAGTCCACACAGACCATCCAAAGTGGCAAGACCCCAAAGAGTCCGTTCAGGAAATCTCAGAAACCTCATCAGGTTTCATCGTGGCGTTTTCATCTTACAGCCCAGTATTTATTGTTGATTTAATAGAGGACATTAAACAGATATCACGTTATACAGTTCACCGATGATGACTTTGCCATAAGCATAAATGATTTCATGTTAGATTTGTAGGGATCGTTTGTGAAATGAATAAGGGATGGAAATCAGTTTCGGTCTCGTGAGAGTAAATCACAAGAGTGAGACCACCGCAAAGGTCAAAATTATTAGCCTCGTCGAACTTGAATTTCTTCCCAGTTTTGGTATTTGTGTCTAGGCTAAACCATCTAAAAACAAACGTGAGAATATCTGTTTTTGTAAAACTTATCGTATTTTAGCAAGGGCCAACATGGAACAGAATCCTTTTTAAGACAGCAAACTTTGGTAAAGTAAAAAGCTTGCATTTGCTTTTGTTTGACTTTTACTTATGGTTATAGTCCTGTTCATTCTTACTCTACGTGTGAGAATGGCGGCAAACGCTTTCAGCTTAACTCCTCTGTTCTGGATAGCCTGCAAGCTTTGAACATCTGAAGACACGAGGTCTGGCTCACGTGCCACTGCCACTCATGGTGTCGTTTTCCCCCCACACGTGCTGACTGGGCTGCAGGGACAATCTCTGCACACTCCTTACATGGGAGACCTAAGCAAGCTGCCTTTCTAGAGCATAAATCCAACATGTGCCAGCAGGAACGAAACACTGTGACATCACACACTAAGACCAGTTTAGCAGTTCGTTGACTGCTTTTCAGTTTTCCTTTAACGTCAAAACATAATTGTGTTTTTTGTGCTTTTTTGGCCCTTTTTCAGACATTGGTTGATGATCTGTTATTGATTGGTGCAAAAAGACATGATTGGCTGGCCGGGTACCTGAGCAGAGCAACCCGTGATGGTTTAGCTTGTGCTTGCATGGTGACTAGTGACGGTTAAGTTCCACGGGAGATGTTTCTGTCCTCTGTTACCCCAGAAAAGTGACGCTCATTTTCACGTATCTGGGTGCCTCGATGAAAAAGATCTATAGCAGAGAAGACCCAGCTTAATTTGAACATGATGATAAACTCCCCCCTTCCGCTACATCTTATTGTGTGCAGAGGGTCCCTCAATGATATTGGCTTAAATTGTCGTTCTAGTTACCTATCCTGCCATGCTTGCTGTGTGATTTATACCTCACCATCTCTTTCTCCCGTCTCCCTGTCTTGTCCGTCAGCCAGTTAACTGGTTCCTTCCTTTCCTTCCTTGTCGTTTTGGGTTCCCGGGCACTAGATGGTTCCTGCCACAATTCCTTTAGCTTCCATATCATAAATATTCAATACAGGACTTGTACGGTTGCCAGGATTTTACAGGGGCTGGGTGCCCAGAAAAATAAACACCCCATGATTCTTTGTGACTGAAATGGAAAGCGATTAGGAGTTATGTTTCTCCTCGAATAGGGCTTGCATTCAGAGCTCACTGTAGCCACCCAGCCACAGGACAGGAAACGATACGGCCAGCGAGGTAGAGCTGGGGGGGAGTTGGTGGAGACATGGTGGTGGAATGGAGCACTCTGACCTTCTGAGAGAGCATTTAGGCTGGTACCCCTTTTCACAGACCCTTAGATGTTGGAGGTATTAGGGTGGACATACATACTAGTGTGGGATGGGATGTTTTAATAGGTCTTGAAACTGGAAGATCTACTGTGGAAAGACTTTTACCCATGATGCATCATAATCCTGTTAGAAATCGTCTTTGCTGGGAATTATTTATTGTAGTTTCATTTCATTGGTTTGGGTGTCTGCAGCTTCTGCAGAAGCATGTGGGGTAAACAACAATGCTACAATTGCAACAATGCAATCTCTGTCCAGCAGTGTTTTCCCTCACAAAAATGTCCTGTTGGACTGCTGGAACCTAGAAGGAAATTGGCCCGATTCCGATAAATTAATCGGCCCTGTGCAGTGTGTTTTTAAGATTCACTGGAATGCATCATGCCTCTGCCAGTACGAAAAAGTGAGAGATTTGGGTCCAGGGATTGAATAACTCCAGGAGCTATCAAGGGGCAATCATTTGCCAAGAATCCATTTACCAGTACCTTTTTCTTTCTGTGATTGGCTAGGTCACCATTGTCCCGCCCAGGGGACCAGTGTAGTGATTGGACAAGCATCCTAGGTGACGGCCATGAGGTCCTGGTAGCCGAATCGACACTCTTTGCTCTGTGTGTTTCCTGCCACTGTGCAGGGCAGGGCAGGCCCCCGCCATTACCGATCCATTGAACCACTCCCCATCCCCGAGTCATGGCAGTCCGCCATACTTTTGTTCAAAATCTATGGCCCGGGATCTGTAAAAACCATTCAGTCCCCCCGGCTTCCTCTGAAACCCCCCCCCCCCCCGATGGCCTGTGTGCTGGCACAAGATCCAAAACTCAGACAGCGGGCGGGAATGAGCTTGCCGGTGGGATATGTAGGGGGCAATGTAGCCCCAGAGTTTGTAACCTGAGCTACAGGGGTGTCAGGGTGTGGACACAGGCGACCTGTTTGTTTGTAGAGCGGGTGGCCCGTATTTTTCTTTCCAGCGCCTGGTTCACACGATCAGGCTTTTTGAGGTTTTCCTAAACCCAGCTAAAATAACGCACAATATAAAATTATCAGCGCTTTTTTTTTTTTCACAGGTGTTTTCTTAACACATGCCTTCGACAAATACATTTTAAAACAGCATGTGTTTCTCTGTCCTGATTGTTCTCATCGTAATATTATCGTTTTCTTGTTTGCGTTCCCACAGGTGATGGCGACTGACGAGGACAGAGGTTCTTTTGGGACCATATCCTATTCCATTGGATCCGGAACCAGCAGCACAGCCCCCAGCCAATTTACCATCAGCAAGGAGACGGGCCGGATCTGCACAAACATGGCTTTGGATCGGGACCAAGGTCCATCCAGCTATGACTTTGCTGTGACTGCAGCGGACGGGGTGAGTCAAGGACATAGACTGGGTCACCTCGGGGCCACAAGAGGGTCCCAAGGATGTACGCAAGGACACAGGAGCGAAGTACAACTCAAAACAAATTAAAAGTAACCCCCTGAAAGATCCCTTTGGCCGGAGCCGCAAATAGCATCCATTTCATTCGTGCGCCAAGTAACATTTAGGGCAAAGATGGTCGCAGAGATGGTAAAGGCATCAGCGCTAGGCAGCGTCAGCATGGACGCCAGACACTCATATCTGAAACGCTGGGCGTCTGGCCCACCACCAAACCCCAGGCCCGTCTCCCCACCCTCCTCGTTTTTCTGTTTAAAATGAGAAAGAAAAGAAGTGCAAAAATCTCAGAGGTGCTGAACAATTCCCACTTCTTCCAACTTCTGACCCCAAGTAACGCCCCCCACCACCACCACACTTGGTCTCAATCCAACCCCACTTCCCAATGGGAGTCCTTGTAGAAACGTGAAGGAACAACTGAAGGTTAGCTGAAGATATATCTCCCCCCCCCCCTTTCCTTTCTCCAGGGTGGATTGAGCTCCACAGCATCCGTGAAGGTGACCCTGATGGACATCAATGACAATGTGCCCACCTTTTACCCTGTACTCTACGCCGTTAGCCTGAGCACGCAAAGCACACCTGGAACTTCAGTCGTCCGGGTGACGGCCTACGACCCCGACGCGGGTGCCAATGGGAGGGTGACCTACCGCATCATCCCAGGCAACAACTCCCCCTTCTTCACCCTGAACAAGGACACAGGTCAGTGTGGTGGCTGTGTGGCTCGCCAAGAATTTGACCCGATAAGCTGTCCGACGTTTGAGAACATTTGTGGTTTAATGTAAAGTTTCTGGTTTCGGATGATTAAACTGATTAATTTCATATCGTAAATTTCATTTGTGAATAATTGTGCTTTGTGGATATTTTTGTATTAATGTGTGTGAAAATTATCTGCTAGTAGCAGAAGGCCAGGTTCTGTTGGGCAGAAAGTACAGGTGTGATTTCAGGTGACCCCCCTAACCCCAACGGGTATGATTTCAGAATCTTATTTGCGCTAAACCCCCCCAGGTGTGATCTCCCTCTCCCGCTCCCTTCACGGCAAGGCCAACTCTGTCGTTTCCATGGTGATCGGAGCACAGGATGGCGGTGGCTTGACTGCCTCCGTCAACGCCCGCGTCAACATCAGCGTGGTTGCCGGCTCAGTGGCCCCCCCTGTATTTGAGCAGGCACAGTACTTCTTCACCGTGTCGGAGGACGTGCTCCGGGGGACGGAGGTGGGCGTGGTGCGTGCAAACAGCCGGAGCGGTGAGTCAGCGTGGTCACCGTGCGGGGCGTCAGATCCAAACCCAGACTAAACTTGCATTAGTGGTTCTATAAACTAAGAAGAAGAAGAACAGAGCACATCAGTAGCTTGGTCCAAACCTTGGTCGACCTAATCTAATACCTTCACTCAGTCAAGCCAGGTCACTAGGCAAGTAGATAAAAAATGTGGATAATCTACTGACTCACGAGACATAGACCTAAGGACTGGGACCCCGGGGGCCACCTGGGGTAACTTTCCGGGCCTCATTAAGAATAAACCACCGACACTTACTTTCATGCAAGCCTTTAAAACTTTGTTTGAATTTTGATTTTTTTTTAACAAATGACTAGGTTAAATCGGAGCAGCACTTAAGCCGTGGTATTCCACCCTTAACCCCTTTATGCACCAGTATTGTAGGTGTAGATTTAGTGAGTACATTCATTTCAAAGATTCCTGTTCACAGCATTGTCTTGCTCAGAAATGATTACCTGCCCCACTTCCCATGGGCCAGTTGTATCTGGAGTGTCGCCATCCTTTCCACCGCCATGCTCTGCCCGTCAGGGGTCTCCTGGGACGTCTCCTATACCATCTCGGCGGGCGACCCGGATGGCTTCTTCACTATCGACGAGGAGATGGGCGCACTACGCACCAGCCTGCCGCTGGACCACGAGACCCGGCCCTGGCTGGAGTTGGAGGTGCAGGCGCGCAGCGGCTCCCCCCCCGCCTTCGGCCAGGCGCGGGTGCGCGTCACGGTGGCCGACGTCAACGACAATGCGCCCGCCTTCCTGCCCTCGTCCTCTGAGTCGCTGCTGCTGCCAGAGGACACGCGCATGGGGAGCACGGTGTACCGCGTACGGGCTGAGGACCCCGACTCCGGCCCCAACGGCCAGCTCAGCTTCCACCTGGTGTCTCCTGCTGGCCAGCGCACCTTCAGCGTGGAGCGCGGCAGCGGTGACATCCGGCTGATTGGCAGTCTGTCGTACGAGACCGTGCCACGCTTCGACCTCCTGGTGGTGGCCCGGGACGGCGGGGCGCCCCAGATGAGTGCCACCTTCACACTGGTGGTGCATGTGCAGGCCGAGAACGACCAAGGCCCCGTTTTTGACACGCTCACCTACCGCGTGGAACTCAAAGAGGGCACCCCCCTCAGCACACGCTTCCTTCAGGTCCGTGCTCTCAGCAGGGAGGCCCCCGGGGCTGCCGGAGGCCCCCCCCCCTCATTAGCATACCACCTACGCCCCGACGGCGACGCGGCAGGCTTCGGCGTGGCCCCCGACAGCGGCTGGCTCTTTGTGAAGAGCGCCCTGGACCGCGAGGCCAAGGACCTGTACCTCCTGACGGTGCTGGCTACGTCGGGCAGCGGGCAGATGAAGAAGACGGGCAGCGCCACCGTGCGCGTCTCCGTGACGGACGAGAACGACAACGCGCCACGCCTGACGCAGGAGCGCGTCTTCCTGGCCGTGCGCGAGAACCTGCCCTCAGAGACTGGATTTGGCCGGGTTGCCGCATCCGACCGCGATGCAGGCCTGAACAGCCGCCTCACCTACCGCCTGCTGCACGCAGATAGGAGCTTCCAGATTAACTCCCACACAGGTACGTATATAGCAATGACAGTACCCATAATGCAAGGCTGAATAATAGCAATCGTCATCAGACAGCGATGCCTTATTTTCCATTTGCATACGTGCATCGGAATGCTGGTTTTTGCATATCCCATCATGCTCTCCTTTGAGACACAATCATATGTATATTATGTACACACACACACACACACACACTGTTGCAAGTGATATTTGGAGCAATTAATCTGGCACCTCAGGTGCATTTTGAGGGGATTTAAGGGCATTGCTCAAGGGCCCAACAGATATGTGACAATTCTGCAACAGACAGGATTCAAACTGTCAAACTGTGACCTTCCAGACATAGGCTCAGAGACCTCACGCAGTGAACAGCCCACCACCTGGCTGTGCTTCTTATATATAGCTGTATGATGACAATAATTATCATCATCATCATTAATTACACTCTGGATTGGAACAAAATGATGCTTTATTTTCCATTTGCACAAGTACATTGGAATGCCGCTTCTTGCATATTCCATCATGCTCTCCTTTGAGTGTGTGTGTGTGTTTATATGAACAGTTGAGAGAGAAGCTTGGGGTCATTAATCCGGCCCCCCTGGGCATTTTGGGGGCGTTAGGGGCCTGTAAGGGCCCAATGGACAGGTGACTCTTTGGCTAAGCGTGGGATTCAAGCATCGTCATCATCTACACCACCATCATCATCATCATTGTCATTAAGTCTGGATTCAGGGGCAGGTTTCATCCCCACCCCCACTGTTAATTTGACTCACCCCTTCTTGGTGTTTCAGGTGAGATCAGCACAAAGACAGCCCTGAACCGCGAGCAGCAGTCCAGCTACCAGTTGGTGGTGGTGGTTCAGGATGGGGGCACGCCCCCCCGTAGCGCCACCGGAACCGCCCACATCACGGTGCTGGATGAGAACGACAACGCGCCCTCCTTTGTGCAGGTGCCTTCGGGAAGGGAGCTGCTCATGCAGGTGAGAGCTCATTCACGTCCATATGACCCCCAACCTGGAGGTTCTGTGTCCCGGTAATCAGTTGTGCTAACTCCTCTCACTAGGTTCAGGACGGTCTGCCACCCGGATCTCTCATTGGGACGGTGCACGCCAAAGACCCTGATGAGGGAGAGAATGGGACCGTTTTTTATTCTCTGTCAGGCAAGACAAAGACGGCAAAGCTTGAAACATTTAGCTGGACATATTCAATGTGTTTCTAATGTTGCTCAACATGTTGAACGGCACTTTGTTAACACATTGCTGTGTACATATAAGCACAGACATAAGAATAGAAAAAAATGCTGAGAATAATGATCTACAAGAGGGTTTAAAAGACAAAGACAGAAATGAAATAGAATCCAGTCCCAAACTTGCAAGTCGCTAATCGAGTCAACATGCGACTTATTTAACTGTAAGTGTAGACCAGTGTTACTTAATCTAGTTCTCAGGTACCCCCAGACAGTCCACATTTTAGCTGCTCCCAGCTCCCAGCCCAATCAAGAACACCAAATACAGGTACAGGTGTGGGACGGAAAAAACTGTGGACCGTTTGGGGGTCCCCAAGGACTAGGTTGAAAATCAGTGGCAGTTGCTCCTTCATAGGCTAGCCAATCAGAAGGCGTTGCCTCCTGATCTCTGGTGCTCCCTTTTCATTCGCTGCTCCCACAGGCCCAAGGGCAGAACGCTTCTCCCTTAACTCCAACACGGGTGAGCTCCGTACCTCTGCCCCACTGAGCCGTGCCGAGCGGGACGAGTACAGGCTCACGGTTACGGCCACCGACAGGGGCCTGCCGCCCCAGAGCTCCACATGTGCCCTACATATCCAGGTGAGGGATCTTGCCCATCTTCGGTCTGCCTTGGCAGGGTTCTTTCATGCCTCTAGGAGCTTGCACTCCAGTTGGGTGAAAAATCAACACCAACAGAGAGAACTGATCTGCTGCCCGTAAAAACAAAAAAACACCTTGACTTATGGTCTACGTTTTCTTTCCAAAGGTGCTTCAGGAGACCCAAACTCAAGATGCAAACCCTGTTAGGCAGTGAAAATGTATTCTTCCACATTCCTTGCTCAGTATTGGGAACCGGAAAAATAGATGTGTCATTTTGACGTTTGCAAGATGTTTTTCTCGTGTTTTGGGCATTATTCACTGCCAGGGGAAATGTCACTCAGTGGAGCAAATACATCATGTGCATCAAAACACTACCAGCTGAGAGTTGTTGAGAGGCAAATGGAGATGTGGTCCAGAGCTTTCAAGCCTTGTAGGTCTGCCCAGCGATGCACTCTCCCATAAATAATACCACAGAGAAGCTCAGCTGAGGGTAGCATTTCAGCTCGGGAACGGGAGTGTGAAAGAATGTCATGCTGAGAAAGACCAGGCGCAGTGGAGGAAGCTTCACTTGCATGTTGCTTTCAATTAGAATACCAGCAAGGACAACAGGGTGGCGCTGTAGCCTCCACACCCCCATGTTTGGGCATCCAGTTCCCACCCCTAGATCTCTGTCCCTCCATTCCAAAATCATGTGGTTAGGCAAATCGCTGTCTCCAAGCTCTTAATGCTGGTAATGTGTGTGTGCCTTCTTACCAAGCAACAAAGGAATAATGTTTTTGTGCATTTTTATGCACACAGTAGTCATTTACTGAGATTTTGTGGCATAAACAAAATTAGGAGCCATCACAATGTGCCTCAGTCGTGGCTGCTGATTAGCATAGGTACAAGAACTTATGGCAACAGACTCCAAATTAGACTCTATCGATCTGAAACTTTATGCAGCTAGCCGCTCTGAATTGGAATGACGGCGTTCTTGTAATTCCTCTTCATGAATGAGCTGACTCAAGCTAATTCCGTGACTAGCAGAGTCAGTATTAGCATTAGCATTTCAGAAGACTGTCAACTCAAAGGATTGTTGAGTGTCAGAAGTTTATAGGACAGTCTATGTACCTGACTATGCTAACCAATGTGACAGGAGGAGGAAAGAGGACAACGAAGATCCTGTTCTTAATAAGCATAAAGTTGCCTCTATTTGGATGCAAAAGCACCTTTCAGCAAGGATATTCACGTTTGGCATAGACGGATACTTAGTCAGGGGTTACTGTCAGGGGTTACTGTCAAAAGAAAAGCAGAACACATGAATTTACAGGGATAATGAAGAGCAGGCAAGCCAAATCAGTATGAGTAATGATAGCCTGAATTTCCCTGCCAAGTTGGACCCCCAAGACAAAGCCCCCTCCTTTTCTCCCAGAATTGTTTGGTTTCTGAATGATTAAATTTATTATAGTATGGGAAGGTAAAGTATTGCACATATTACGAAGGCCAACATTCATCCTTAAGGCAAATTTCCTTTCTGTGTGATTCATTACTCATTCCTACCATTTTCAAGAATCTTTGCTTCAACTCATCTCGTCCTGTGCTTTTGTCTTTAGGTCATCGGCTCCAGCAAGACTTCACCAAAAACCAACTCTTTATCCATGACCCTCAACTCAGTAGAGGGAGCCAAACCTGGCTCTATCATTGGCTCCGTAAGGACACATGACAAGCAGCCACAAGGCCAAGTGACCTACCTGGTAGTAGGAGGCACAGACCGAGATGGCACCTTTATGGTAGACCACCTTACAGGAGATGTTTACCTGGCCCGGGAGCTGGACTATGAGCAAGGGACTCATTATACCTTGCAGATTGAGGTGGATGACCTCTCCCAGGCTTACCCCAATAGTCACCTTGTTCAGCTGGACATCAACGTGCAGGACAACAATGACCATGCCCCCCAATTTCCTGAAGACCCCGTTACCATTGTAGTTTCTGAGAACATGCCAGCAGGCTCCTCTGTCTACACCTTCCAGGCCATGGATGGAGATGGGAGTGGCCCCAACAGCGAAGTGCGCTACTCCATTCTCCGTCGCTGGCCCAACGACACAGAGGTTCTGTCCCTGGACCCATCCACAGGTGTCCTGACCCTGATACAGCCCCTGGACCATGAGGTCACCCCTTCTTTTTTCTTGGTGGTTCGGGCCACTGACTCTGCCCTCGATGTTTCTCAACGGCGGTGGGGGTCAGTAACGGCCCGTATCTTTGTGACAGATGAGAATGACAATGAGCCAATTTTCAGCTCACCTGCTGCTGTTAGTGTCATGGAGGACCAGCCCGTGGGTTTTGTGGTGCTGTATGTCATGGCCCGTGATGCTGACAAGGGGGAGAATGGCCGAGTCTCTTATCGTATCCAGGATGGGAATGCTGGAGGGAGATTCAGCCTCAATCCCAACACAGGTGTGCCTAACATGAGCAATTTCCTCCGGGATCAATAAAGTTTTTCTGATTCTGATTCTGATTCTATAAAGGCCAAGATCTTCAGAAAATAACATTTTGGTCCTAATTTAATATGTAAATGTGTTATTAGTTCTTATCTTTTGCCAAAGAACTTTAGTGATGTGCTTTTAGTCACTACTGATACCTCCTAAAGAACTACTGTAATATATTTCATATTAACTGAAGTTGTTCTCTGTAGTTAATGTATCATTTGTCAAGAATCGCTTAGCTCCTGGGTCTCTACAGATGCAGCAATCGCTTTTCCAGTTAGTAGAGATTGTCCGTTTTCTTTTAAGGCATCTTGTGAAAGAATTCAGTACTCCCAGTTTGTGGCTTGGCCTTGACTCGTGCAAAATACACTTAAGGATATACTGCTGCTTTTTGTCTCTCGCCCAGCTTGCTCCTCTCATTTCGAGCCTTGGGAGTTCTAGTGTGTAAGGGATTGTCAGCTGCCGAGCAAATGTTCCCGGTTACAAAGACCCCCCCCCCACACACTCTCATCCCACTGCAGCTTTCTTCTAAACACAAGGCACATTTTTGCATGTACCCCGAAGACAGACTTTCCCAAGCCAACCTCATTAGTCAACTTAACATGTTGACGAGGCTCTGAAACATGCCTTTTTACTCACAGATACCTAAAGTCAATGTCTTTAGAGTCACAAGTGCAATAGTATGTTATTTTATAACGTGCTGGCAGAGAGACTGAATGGTGGGAGGCCTCTCATAGTTAGATCAAATTTGACATGACCCTGATCCCCCAAGTTCCACAGTATGAAGAGTTTCTTGGCTCGATGTGATTGGGCTGGTGTGGATTTTTCTTCTCATCTCCAAAACGACAGTATGTGTTTTACAGCCGCAGTTCATCCAGGTAGACGAACCTGACCTAGCAGCATGATACTGTCGTTATGCCACATTCTCACTGGTAGCATGACCCAGTAGTTCACCTCGCCCCTCATTGTGGATGCAGGAGGTTTATAGGTTGCCTAGTTCTCTGTTGGTCTGCGTGCTGTGGGTATCATGTAGATTCAGAGAGTGCAGGTCAGCTTTCAATCTGAATATTACTGCATGAAAATTTCAATGAGGGGGAGTGCTAATAGAACATTTAGCGATTAAAAACATCCTATTGTTTGTAGCCTGTTAAGGATCTGTACTAATTCCTCAAGAAACAAACAATCTTTAATTCTTTGGTACTTCTCATGATCAAGGATGAGCCATAGTAACATCGAATTAGAAACTGAATCCTCCTGTTTCTCCTCTTCTTTCTCACCTGACACCCAAGGTTCTTTGTCCATTTTGAAATCCCTGGATCGGGAGGAACAGGCTCTTTACAACCTAACGATCATAGCCGAGGACCATGGGGTACCCCAGCATTACACCTCTCAGCTGCTTTCCGTCCAGGTGATTGACGTCAATGATGAGGCCCCATGGTTTGAGAAGGCCGAATTTGAAGCCGAAATCTTGGAGAACCAGCCACCTGAGGTCACCATCCTCGCAGTGTCTGCGTCTGACAGGGATCAAGGTAAACCTTGCCATTTGAAAGGGATTTCTCTCTGTTCAGCATAACTGTAATGCAGAAAAACACATTACACTAGTTACTGTAAATCAGTTACACCTTTGTTAGCCTTTATCACTATTCCTCATCATGTCTGCACAACAACAGTTTTTTTAAAAAAAAAATATGTGTGTGTGGTTTTGAGAAGGGCATGGGTGCTTGGCTGGTGGTACATTCTCTAAGTCTTAGTCTGGAGCTTATATACAGAAGGATCATAAACTTTCTCTCCAGGACCAATTAATGAAGCAAACAGGTGATGGTGCCAGGTCATTCTCAGTTAGCACGCAATCTGGCACCCGCAAACCAGGCCGGGGAAGAGAGTGAAACGGGGCCAACTGCTCGTGAGGCAGAATGAGCAACGTGCAGTATGCGTGCACAAGGGGAGGGCTGCTCTGTTTACACGTCAGGATTAGGGCACGGCAGAGATCACGCTGAGAGGGCAGAGCGAGTGCCGGCACAGGAATGCTGATGCAAGCAAAGCGTGTCGGTCTGTGGAGCTTCTCCTCGATGAGATGTTTTTGCCCTCCCTCCCAGGGAGTAACGGCCAAGTAACCTATGGAGGCATCGCGGAGGAAGGCTTCACCATCCACCCAGAGACTGGGGTCATCATGGCCACTAAGGCTCTTGACAGGGAGGTCCAGGACCGCTATACAGTGACAGGTAACTGCTGTTGGGTATACTCCAAACTCTTACAATAAGGAAAATAACCCAGTTTGAGTTGTACCTAGCTACCCCGAAGGACCAGTTAGTTTGCTTTGATACCAACATCTGCTTTTGCGCATTTTAATTGTTGTTGCACTAGCAATGAATCACATGGTCTTCCCGTTCTGTAACTCCCCTCGACACCCACCTTCTTCCTTTTCATAAACAGTGTATGCTAAAGACGGTGGTCTGCCAGCCAACTTTGCCACAGCCACAGTTCGGATCACAGTACTCGATGAAAACGACAACGAGCCAACCTTCGGGAGTTCCTACTACAACCTAGAGGTGCCAGAAAACCAAGACCCCGTGGAACTCTTCACGCTTCGAGCCACCGACCAGGATGCTGGAGCCAACGGAAAGATTAAATACTGGATTACAGGTACATCTCGTGTGACACATACCATGCCATGGCAGATTCCCACCTTGGATTTGTCCATTGCATGATATCTTTCTATTCCAACTGCCTGTCTGGTATAGGTTGTGATGGGGCCTGGATCCTATCTCAGAAAGCATAGGATACAAGGCAGCCGAACACCCTATACAAAATGCAAGTCCATTACAAGGCACACAAATAATCACATACTAAGGGTGATTTGAGGACACCATTTTATATAGCTACATGTCTTTGTACTGTGGGACAAAACTGATGGGATTTTCATTTTACACTTTCACAGCTGGCGACCCCAATAGCGATTTCAGTCTGGACAGCAGCTCAGGAGTGCTGTCTACCTCCAGACCTCTTGATAGGGAGAGAAAGTCCAGCTACACACTTACTGTTGTGGCTCAGGACCACGGCACCCCACCGCTCACCAGCACAGCTGCTGTGGATGTCGCTGTCCTGGACATCAATGACAACAGTCCAAGGTTTCAGCGCAGCAGTTACACCGTTGATATTTCAGAAGATGTGCCTGTTGATTCAGTGTTGCTAGAGGTGATAGCAACAGATGATGACGAAGGGCTGAATGGGAAAATACTATATCTTTTGAGCCCTGAGTCCATGGGTGCTTTTGCCGTCGACCAGGACACAGGTCGGATCACCACAGCTGTGGCGTTGGACCGTGAGAAGCAGGCCTCCTACAGCTTCAAGCTATGGGCTATGGACTCATCCCCCGCGAACCCACGCAATGGTACGACCCATGTGTCGGTCCACGTGCAGGATGTGAACGACAATGCCCCTTTCTTCATTCAGGATCCACTGATCATCAACATCTCCAGTGGCAGTGTGTCCAGCCACCAGGTGGTTGCTACTATGAGGGCTGAGGACAAGGACTTTGGGGCCAATGGGTCTGTCTTCTACCGCTTTGCCAGTCCAGTTCGGGGCTTCACCATCAACTCCCTGACGGGAGCAATCCAGGCCACACAGAGCCTGCAGTCACTAACCCAGAGCCAGCGGACCCTGATTGTTGAGGCAGTGGACCAGGGCAGTCCTTCCAAGTCCTCGCTTGGGGTTGTGATAATCTACATCAAGGAAGAGGAATACAAGGGCATCCGCTTCTCCCGCACTGCTCGAGACGTCAACATCCAAGAGAACGCAGCCAAAGGTGCGAGGTTTCTTTCAGCTTGAATATAGTGTAATAAATGTTATGTCGGTCATAGTGTTTTTTGGCTTTGGTTTTTTTTACAGTTGTGTGACAAATTACTGCCATATATGTTTTTAATTGATAAAAATATAAATGTGACAGCAATGTAAAGTAAAATGTGATCCGGAAAACTCTTGTAATATGAAGCACTGTAATTATGTACATCTGGAATGTAAAGACAGCTAGTGTTTCATTCAGACTTTGGAACAGAAGCTAGGCCGTAGAAGAGTGCTCATCGAGGCGTGTTATTTCCTTCTGCCCAGGTACCTCTGTGGTGCAGGCAGTAGCTCAGCACCCAGATGGTTCACGTGCAGGCATCACCTACAGCATATTCAGTGGCAACTGGAAGCAGTCTTTCGGCATGAGCTCCAGCACAGGTGAGTCTGGTGCGAAAATGTCTGCCTGTCATTCCAGGTAGGGAACTCTGAGGCAATTCACCAGAAAAATGCTCCCGTCTCTTGTTTCTCAGGTGAGATTCAGGTGCTGAGCTCCATGGGACTGGACTTTGAGGACACCCCGAGACTCCGCCTGGTGGTGAAGGCAGAGACTGCATTGTCCAGCTCCTATATGGCCATCAATCTGATACTGCAGGATGTCAATGACAATCTACCGCGCTTCCAGCTGCAGACATACACTGCATACATGCATGAAGCACAAGGCTATGACCTTCCTATCATCCAGGTGCACAATCCCTTCCAATTTCTTGATTAATGCCACTGGCGGCCAGCGGTTCTTTTGAAGACAAAAAAGAAAACACCTGTGTGTGCTTAGGACATAATTTTACTCTGGGACTATCCACTTTACATTTCTACATACCCTTTTCCAAAGCCATAGGCCCAAGAGAACCGTGAATCAGAAACTACTTGATTGCAAAGGGCATTACAATTTTTTTAACAAGGCTTGTTATCAAAGCAAAATGCCCAGACAGTCCTTTGCACTTATCTGATGTAATTTTTTTCCCTTTCGCTTATTTAAATTTTCTCATTTGTACTCATTTCCCCATTCTAAGGTTCTAGCTAGTGACCCTGATCAGGGTCCCAATGGTCAGGTGACCTATTCCATCTCCTCGTCCACCATGAGTGGCCTTTTCAGAATCAATCCTTCCACGGGCAGCATCACCACGGCAGCCATCATGGACAGAGAGATCTGGACACAGACTAAGTAAGTGCATGTTGCAATGAATTTGATGTCTTTTTGTTGTAACATACTCTTGTCTTGTAGATTTCTCTGTGTGATTTACATGTAATGTGCTGTAATCAGGGATGCAGCTAGAGATTTTGGGCTCTATGAAAGCATATCATACTACAGCTGGCGAAAACAATAACGGACCACTCTACATTTTTAAACAAATCCGCATTTTTAAATCCTGGTTTAATCATGGTTCTGCTGGCTGAAGGTTACAGTGAGCGACAGGCTGCTCCCAGATTCAAAATATCTAAGACCACAGTACACAAGAGTGAAGTGAAGTAGGAGACACTGGGAGTGACACATAAACCAGTCAGGTAAAGGGGCGGAAGTGACTTTGTAATGATAGAGACGACGGTCAAATTATCCAACAGTGTCTCATGAATGGTAGGATGACATCAAGTGACCTTGTTCTATATATATGTGTGTGTCAGTGAATTTTATATATATATATATGATGTGAGTGAGACGAAAAATGTGCTATGGTCTGTTAATTATTTTTCTCTGTGGCTGTAACAGGCCCCAAATTCAGACCAACCCAATTATGTTCCTGTTCTCCTGACTGATTCCCCCCCCCAGCCCCCACCCTTTACGGTGCCCCTGGCTGTAAGGCTCAGCTTACATGCTTAAGATTCTCATTTGAAATTCAATCGAAATTTTCTGCTAGAGGCCTAGGTGTTCAACATGAATCCTTTGTAATATAGGATGGAATTATCAAAAATATTTATTATGTACATCGCGTAGCTTTGCCAGAAACAAGGAAACTGAGAAAGTAAAACTTTTGTTTATCTGTGGAAGAGATCACCTGACCATTCTAATCTGAGCAGAGTTTGTAGCCAGAACCTAAGCAAAGGAGTGTTGTTTATTTATTCATTCATTTTGTTGCATCAGGCTTGTCGTCACGGCAACAGACCGCGGTAATCCCAGGTTGTCTGGGTCTGCCACGCTCACTGTGATCATCGTGGACCTCAACGATAACAGTCCTACAATCCCTTTGCCACGGCAGATCCATGTGCCAGAGAGTAGGTTAAGTTGTTACCCTTAGCTGGGTAGACTTTTACTTACAAAGTTTTACTTTCCTCGTCAGCCATACTGCATAGTAATAGTTGTTTTCTATATTTTTACACCTTCAAAATATTTTTCAGACACCCTCATTGGAACAGAGATTACTCAAGTGACGGGCAATGATGTGGACTCTGGCCCTGCCTTGTTCTACTTCCTGCATTTGGATGCCTTCTCCAAGGGAAAGTTTGGGATTCACCGCTATGGTGGAGGAGTGTCCTTGACTGGGCCACTGGACTTTGAAGAGAGGACCTGGTACTCATTCACCATCCATGCGTCTGATTCCCAGCACCATGGCGAAGCCAACCTGACCATTCTCGTGGAGGATGTGAATGACAACGTACCAACCTTCACCCAGGATCTGTACCAGGTGTGGTTTAGATATAATCAACTCATCTACCTCTCCAGATAGAACTGCTCCAGTAACAACATACATTATTTTATGAAACAGCCAGAATTTATTATGTATGATCACCATCTATTAACCATCTATTAACCTCCTCATGGTCAGGGTCACAATAATGTATGTCTATCGAATTTCACAAATAACAGACAAGGCAGTAATTTTTAATATTATATTTAAATATTTAAGCTATTTATGCTGGTTTTCACCCCTCAAATAAGCCTGGAAACCAAATATTCCTTATCACCTAGATCATGCATCTCTATAGCTGGCTGTCTTTGTGTTGCTGAGTGGTGATGATCTCATCTAACCTCTGTGTTGTCTTTCTCTTGTCCTCCATTTCCCAGGTTACACTACCTGAACACTCCCCGCCAGGCAGCCCCATTATTACAATTACTGCCACAGACAGGGACACCGGGAAGAACGGCAAGGTGACCTACAGAATCATATCCTCCACCAGGGATGGATTTGACATCGACCCTCACAACGGTATGGAGTCCCACTGAACACTCTATATTTCTGTTCTTACTCCGCATGGGATTGTTTGGACCAGGAATGTGTGCCTGCTCCTCCGATTTTGAAGATACTACAATGTTAAAAATCCATATGGGTCACTGTTGTTGTTTGGAAACTATGAGCAACAGATGACTTTTGGAAACGTAGAGACAAAGTCAGCTTGTTCCTTAAAAATATATATTTTCTGTCTGGCAGGTACGCTGTTTATAAATCAGAAGGCAGAGTTCGATCCAGAGCGGCCCTCAGTCAGTGTGGTGGTCGAGGCACGAGATGATGGAGTCCCAGCATTGTCGTCCCTCACCACCGTCCAGGTGCAGATGTCCGATGTCAACGACAATGCTCCAACTTTCCATCAGTCTGAATACAGGGCCACAGTGTCTGAGGACATCCTGCCTGGGGCCACTATCTTGACCTTGGAGGCAATGGATGCTGACTTGTCACGGGACAACTGCGGCTTTGACTTTGCCATCGCCAGTGGAAACACAGGCAACGCCTTCCAGATTGAGAGCAGTGTGCGGTATGTGGAGGGGCGGGGCTTCCAAACGGTGGGGACCCTCATCTTAGCTGAACGGCTAGATTTTGAGACCACCTCACGATACAACCTCACTGTGGTGGTGTCAGACCGTGGCGTTCCCCAGCGCAGCTCCAGTGTTGTGGCGGTGATCTCAGTCGCCGATGCCAACGACAACCCACCAGTCTTTGGTCGTGCTGAGTACAGTGTGGCGCTAAGTGAAGGAGCGGCCGCTGGCACGGAAATTTTACGCCTGACAGCCACAGACCCAGACTCTACCACGAACACTGAAATCCAATATGCCATCAGCTCTGGAGATGAGATGGAGCTCTTCTCTGTCGATCAGTGGACCGGGGCGCTACGGCTGCGGAGGTCTTTGGACCGTGAACGGCAGTCCTCCCATGTTGTTATTGTTCAGGCATCTGATGGTCATGGATACTTTGCTTTGGTCCCTGTCATTGTAGAGGTGAAGGACATCAATGACAACAGACCTTACTTCCCTATCCAGACACTCACAGCAAGCATTCGAGAAAACCAACCACCAAACTCTTTGGTCACTGTATTGCATGCCATTGACTATGACACAGGTGTGTTTGGCCAAGTGCGATATTTCATGCTGGACATGTCGGGAGAGGGAAAAGACTCCTTTCTAGTGGAACAATATACAGGAGAGGTCCGGGCACGATCAACTTTTGACTTTGAGAAACTGAATGCTTTCAGTTTTGTTGCTTTGGCTGTGGATGCTGGAAATTTCTCAGCTACTGTCACAGTGCAGGTTTATGTGACAGGAGAGGATGAGTATGATCCTCTCTTTACTTCTCCAACCTTTTCCTTTGAGGTTCCAGAGGGGGCCAAGAAAGGGCAGATCGTTGGGCAGGTACAAGCTACTGATGAAGACAGCGGTGTTGATGGCATCATCCTCTACTCCTTTGCAAGCCATTCACCCTACTTTGATGTGAACCGTACCACAGGCATAATTTTCCTGAAGATGGACAGCTCGGGCCACCATAGTGGAACAGGTCGTTCCAAGAGAGAAACTCGGCTGATGACTTTGGATGTGGTCGCTCGTAGTCCTTTGGACATTTCACGTACAGCCACTGCCCAACTGACAATTGATGTCACGCAAACCTCCTTTGGCCTCGCCCCTGATGTCAACATCTTGCTGATCGCAGTAGTTGCCGTATCACTGGGCGTCATCATTATCCTCATTGTGATAGCGGTAGTGCTATTTCTGGTAAAGACTAAGCGGCGCCAGAAGGGGCAGGGAGCCAACCGTGGGGCTGCTACACCTCAGGGCACAGCCCTCCAGAAGTTGGATGAGACTGCTGGGGGAGAAAGGATCTACCACCAAACTCTTCCTGGCTATGCAGGCGATCAAGGTAATGCGGGCGGGGGACCTTATGCTAGAGGTGGGTCCTTGGATCCTTCCCATTCCAGTGGGCGGGGTTCTGCTGAAGCTGCTGAAGACGATGAGATTCGGATGATCAATGAGTACCCCCGCGTCTCCAGCATTTCGTCTTCCATGCAAGAGCATATCTCTGCCCGAGGTCCAGACTCTGGGATCCAGCAGGATGCCGACCAGCTCTCTGACATTTCCTGTGAACCAGGGGCCTTGGATGCTGGACAGTGGTTCAAAGGAAAGAAGCTTGGAAGTCTGAGTGGGACTCTGCTATCAGGCCAGCACCCCATCTACAGGGATGAAGGTGGTGGCTATCTGGGGGTTGGAAGGGGCTTGAACATTTCACACCCTAAGGAATATGCCTTTCCTGAGGATGGGAAACCCTCTGTGGATGGCTCTCTCACAGCCATTGTAGCCAGCGACGAGGAGCTGCGGGGCAGCTACAACTGGGACTACCTGCTCAACTGGTGCCCACAGTTCCAGCCCTTAGCTAATGTCTTCACAGAAATTGCCCGACTGAAAGATGAGAGCGCCCCTCCCAACAACCCACGCCGGCCTTTCCAACCAAAGCCTAAAGCCGACCCAAAGCCAAGAATTGACCCGCCTCCACTCATCACCTCTGTAGCCCACCCAGGAGCTAAGTCTGTTCCCCCAAAACCAGCTGTCGGACGGACGTTCCCACATTTGGCATCCCTACGGCGGTCACCTATCAGCCATGAGGGCTCCATATCCTCCACAGCGATGTCCCCAAGCTTTTCCCCCTCCCTATCCCCATTAGCTGCCCGCTCGCCAGCCGTCTCTCCCTTCGGTGTCACGCAAGGTCCCTCAGCCTCGATGATCAGCACGGCGGAACATTCCTTGGAGCATGGCGAAGAGGCTGAGCTGAGAATCTGACGTGGCCGAAAGAGAGAATTGTCAGTCAAGGAAGGTCAAGTGTGTGATGTGATGAGCTGTGATGTTCTCACTCACTCAGAGTGTGGTACAGGCCCCCATTTTGCCATGGTGGTGATGGTCTCTTTCTCAGGACCACCTGCTATGTGGCAGACTCCATCGCAACTCGGCATTGATGTCTGTAGATACACGTCGTACTGCCTCACTGGCTGGCCAGGAAGCTAAGATTCCAAGATTCCCTTTTTAGCTTAGGAGGCTGAACAACCATTCAGTATTACTTTGCAGCAAGTGGAAATGCCTGCTACTGTCACTCTTTGCATTGATTTGACGAATGTCTAGACGTTTTTGAGAAGAAAATCCAAGAAACATGATTTTTATGCACATTTAAGTAAGGGGAATCGAAAAGGATGTTAAAATGTTGCTTTACTATTTTTATACAGTCTTTTGTTTTCTGACTAGAAAATGCCATTGCCTCGTGTCAGGAGGCTCTCACTGTGTTATATCACATGTATGTATGCCACTCTATGTATGTTTGTAATAGTGTTGCATATTGCCATTTGAATTGGAATGAAAAGACTATTGACATCTGTGATGTGAGTGCCTGGGGAACATTTTGTGGTTTATTATTTATATACATATATATATTAAAAAGTCCAAGCGCTTGCTATGTTAGAAGGAAAAGTGCAAATTAGACTAGATTGGTTTTTCAGTACGGTGTTTGTTGTAGCAGTGTTTTACGGGTGGACTTTGCAGGCCTTGCATAGTGTCTGCTCCACCACTGTAGAGAAAGAATGGCTGACCTTTTTTTGCAAACTGGGACCTTCCACGTCTTTTGTGGCCCCACCAAAACTCCAGCCTGCCAACACCAACAGCAGGGCCATAGATCAGGCGTATGCGTTGGGCCAAACTCATTTATCAGCAGTTCCTTCCACCCCTTTCATTTGAGAACCTCCAGTCACAGTAGATATTTCCTGTTTCCCAGAAGCAGGAAACCTTGCCATCCACAAATGTAGGCTGACCAATGTCAACCACTTCCCTCCTAGCTAACTTCTGGTTGCAAACCTTTAATAACAAAAGAAAAGTCAAAAAGCTTTCATTGACCATGCAGGCCATCTGCAACAGCTTGCTCGAAGGTTCTTATGACCTGCTGTTAATACAAAAGAACGGCTTAGACACCATTAATTGTTTCAAGGCTATGTGTTTTTCTTTGATTGTTAGTTTAGAGCGAGAGCTCTGGTCATGGCTTATGTTATACTTTTGGCTCTTTGATCTGCATAGGTGAAGGAAGGTGACATTTTAATAATGGGCATAATGCTTGTCATGGTATTTAGTACCAATGGCAGAGGCTCGCTTTTAATAGTAGAGGTGATTTCCTGAACAAAGTAACCTTCCTTTGCATTTCCCCTTATATTCTCCCACGTCCCCCACTTTTTTGAGAGTCAAGATTAGATGACAGATGCTCGAGGACAAAACCTCCTCTCCTCCTTTCAGAGCTGCCACATTTTGCCACAAACTTAAATTGTTTTAGAGGACAAAACATACCAAGTATTTGTCGTGGCCATTGAGCTGTATGTTAAATATCCAGGTGCAGTTGTTGGTCATGTTCTGTTAGAGCAGGACAAGCCTCCAGGTGGGACCTTAGTGATTTTTGAGATGACTGCCAGCATTTAGACAAATGGTTGTCGAAGCCTTTGCCCATGTATTTAAAGCACGAAAGAAATTCCTAACAACCCCCCCCCCTCGACACACCCAAACACACACACACACACACACACACACACACACACACACTCCCTTTATTTCTGATGTCTTCACTAGGAATTCAAATGTTTAGGCAGAACTGCATTATAGATGTCTCATTTAGAATTCTGAAAGGCAAATACACCCATTGTTAAAAAATTATTAGCAAGGCAGCAGTCTACAGACATGGCTTGGAGCAGACAAGTGGTTAGGTGGCGGCTGAATCCAGATGACCCATGATCCGGCGTAAAGAGGGAATTCACAAACACGGCTTTACTCCCAGGGAAGGGGAGCTGTTGATGGCAGCTATTACTGGACAAAAACAGCAACAATGCCTCACAATGCAAAGCAAGCCAGCACCACCAGAATGGTCTGTAGGCACATGGCACATCTGAACATCAAAAGAAACGGACTGGCAGAGGACGGAGGACTCTTCTTCTTTTCCTTCAAAAGCCACAGACCATACCCACATTGTAGATATGTAAATAGTCCCTTCTCACAAATAACCACTGAGCTGAACCTTCCTCTGGGGCTGTCGGATATTTGACTTAATTAACAATCCAAACTGAACATGGCTCTGAAAGCTTCGAAGAATGTACATGTGTTTGACGTGGCTCAGTAATCAAGAGGCGTTCCACTCCCATGTTTCTTCATGTGGACCACAGACATGTTTACATAGCTGTAATGGATTTTTGCCTCAATTGCTGTACCAGGGGAAAAAATGAGCAATACTTTAAAAAAAAAAAAAATACAAATTCAGGCAAATCCATGCAGTGGTGTTTGGAGATTCTGGAGCAACAAAGGACTCAGAGCAGAAGGACAAATTTGATTAACCAGGTTAATAGAGGACAAAATAAATAATAAATTGCAAGAACTCATTAGATGACTTCTTATGTTCTTCCTGTTCTAGCTGCAAAATTTGGAGTACTTGGTCTTCATTTTGTACAAACAGTATTGTAAACATGGACTTTTTAAAATGAATTTTGCTGGGTGAACATCTAATGACTGTCATAATATATCTTCTTTTCTTTGAGGCCCTAATATTTGGGCACCAAAACACAGTCTTTGAAATCTTTCTTGTCTCTGTGCATTTTGACCAATCAAATGGTGGTGATAAAAACCAACTTGGTTTAGTCATGCTTACGACATGCCAGCGTGGGTACAGGTTGGGTACAGCTCACATAATTTACAATGGAAAACCATCACTGTGGTTCAGCTCGCGCACGGCTTGTTTTTTGGTGGCAGTGGAAACCCACAATATCTGTGTTCCCAGGGCAGCAGTATTACAAAGTATGAACTATTTATCTCTAATCCAAGGAATGGTAAGCTCCATAAAAGCAGTATTGTTCATAATTATAGCAGCTGGTCGAATTATATAAGATGGAATTGAAAACGTATTGAGATATTCTTCTTCTCAGCTGGAAGCTGCCCTTTCTGGTGGTGTACGAGTAGTTGCTACGATGCGTGCCTTCCTTTCCTGAAGCACATGCAACAGTTTTAGATCATTTAAAGGAGGCTAAACCAGTCAACCCAGGGATTCTCTACTTCATTTTTAAAGAATAATAGTGAATGACAAAAATATCGAACTGGGCTTAAAAACCATTAACATTTGTTTTTAATTTATATTACAGTTTCTGTACTTAGAACCTATTATCTTAGAATTGTTATGGAATTGCTTAGTCTCTTATGGCAATGTCTTGTGGTCATTTGCAATCCTATGCATCATTTGACAAATGAAACAGCTCAGTTCTAAGTGTAACATCACCAACAGCATTTGCTTGTGGGTGCTGGATGCCAGTGCAGTTTGTGGCAGGTTTATGGTGTTCTTGGGTCTATACTCTCCCCTCAGCACAAGCTGCAGACTACAGGCCAGTATACCTCCTACAGCAAGCTGGTACCCAACTGCATCTGTGTTGGGGTGTGCTTTTTATAAAACATAGTTTAGATGCTTCTCTAAACTGAAAATAAAATTCTCACTCTGTGGTTTTTTTTTTATTCAAATTTTTATTGAAGGTCTTAATTAACACCGATGTCCCGAGCCGATACCAAAGATGGCAATCAGGGTCAATCCAGGCATTTCTTAAACTGATCAGTATCAGCCACCATAACCCGATCCAAAGACCACATTAATTTCCTGCGTCTGCCTAATTTACATTGTAAGGTTCCATCACACGCTGCAGCGAGCCCGAGGCACATGGTTTGAACTACAAGCTATCGAGATGTCAGCCACGTGAAAATTCCTTAAACTGGAACCTCAAAGTAGCCCAACAGCTACCTGCAATGTTTGTAATGCAATCCTTTAGAAAGGAAATAGCAACAGAGCGTCATTTAATGCGACAAATCTAATTCAGCCCTTGCAGAAACATAGTAATGAACGACACTACAAAATCACAAGACTTACGCAGACTAAGAATATACTGACGCCTACTGTATGTCTAAGTATAATTAAATATTTACTAAAATATCAGATTGGTACTGAATCAGGAGATATAAATTTTGAATGGAATCAATCGGAGTACCAAAAAAGTGGATCAGAATGTCCCTATTAAGTAGCATTTGATGGGTTTAAGTGTTTACTTCACCAGTGAGGAAGTGCAAATCTGATGAAGTTGACATGTCACACACCCTCGTCTGAGTCGTGACACTTGCCTTGAGAAAGTCTGGGATCTCCAGTGATATTCCATATTTATTTGTCAACGATCAAGTATTGTCCAGGTCTTATTTTTCAGGTGCTCTTCAATGGCCGGACAGCCAATCAAGGTCATGAAAATAAACAAAATGTTTCTGGCAGCAGACCTTTGGTGAGGGAGCCCAGCGTAAGGTCAGATTTATTACTATCTAAACATTAGCCATGGAAGAAAGGCCTGGAATTTACATTTCTCCTGTGTTTTTCAATGAAAGGCCCTTTTTTTCTGACAGTTCTTCAATGCATTTTAATTGTTAACATGTCAGTAAAATAAAAAGTTGTTTATTGGTTTGGAGCGGAGTGCTTAGTGGAACGTAATTAGCAGCTTGATAAGTTGCATTCCTGCTAAAAATGTTTAATTATATAAAGACACCCAAAAAAAAGGTTTTCCTGAAAGAGCAGAGTCCAAGCCCTCACACTAATGACGGTATAGTACGGCTGAAATGAAACTTGCTGGCCAAAAAAGCAATTTCCCAACTTGAGTGCAGGGAGTTCCAGGAGCAAGCGAGAGCTGTAAAATCGTTTAACGACGTGAGCATCGCTTTCCGCTTCCCCTTTGAGGCTGCCCTAACTGGAGCCGCCATGGACGGCTGCCTGATTGTGATTACCACAAAGTAGTTATATATGAATATATTTTTTGCATGTCGCTGAAATGTCGATAAATGCCAGAACAGATTTTCTGCCGCGTTGAGCTTGCGAGGATTTTGACAGCAGACAGAACTGAACGACTTGGTGACATGTAACAGTGTTTCGAGGACCCGTAGACTTAAATAGTTCTGTAGCTGCAAGGCAGAATCACAGTCCACTAAAAAGATCACACTGAGCAGTCATACGAGAGAATTACTACAGCAAATATACGCAGTAGCTACTTAAACAATAATGACTAATGAAATTTTCAACAGTGAATCTTGCTAAGCAGCCGGAATGTATTCACTAGTATGAAAAGTAAGGAGTCCTATAGGAGTAGCAAGCCATGTTTATAAGTGGAACGCAGATCCATGTTTAAAACCACCCATGTCTTTGCTGTGTGAATTTTTCTTGAGTTAGTTTGCTATGGAAAATACCTTAACAGGCATGTGACTGCTTTTTTTGTTTTAATTTTAAGTAAAAATATACTAATTTGATTTTAAGTTCATGCAGCACCCAGGGATGTAAACAATGACCCGTGGGTGC
Organism: Cyphomyrus plagiostoma; assembly: GCA_019775915.2. Taxonomy (NCBI): domain Eukaryota; kingdom Metazoa; phylum Chordata; class Actinopteri; order Osteoglossiformes; family Mormyridae; genus Cyphomyrus; species Cyphomyrus plagiostoma. Next base: position 15,730,704 of record JABFEA020000041.1, on the reverse strand, counting down.
TTGTTTAAAACTCCAAATTAAATATCACGGAGCCTGCATTGTCCATCTTCACTGGTCTTATAACTACTCCCAACTCACCTCCCCACTTAAGAAAAAAAAAGAAACTGCATTGCTTCCAATTAATTGAATGTAACAAAGCTGACCCATGAGAATATCCAAATGCTACTGTCATTCTTTGGGGGGGGGGGGTTGGGTCTGAGTAAACGGCCATCCACTTGAACCGGACAGATTCCATATCTTCTCCATTACATGGACAACACAGCTGGGCGATTTTGCTTCATGTACTGTGTAATGGTCCGATTCTCTTTATACCACCGTTCAGCTTGTGCACGCAGTCCACCAGATTTCCCATGTGGCCTTTGCACCTGTTTCCCTTTAAAGCTGTATTATATATGAAGGTTTATCTTTCTGTTTAAACCCTCAGAAAATGTGCTGTATCTCACACAGCTGTTCCCTATCTTATCTCCTCCCATGGAAAGTGATGGGGAATATAATCGCAGATTCAGAACAGCCGTGAGCCAGGAGATGCTTGCTGGATCCGATGCATTAATGTCCTGTCAAGGTTGTGAAACACCCTCTTTCGGAATCAAAGGCAGATGCAAGGAACAGACGTATAAGATCATGAGCATAGATGGACATTAATGGGAAAAGGCATGCTGGATTGTAAATCCTCAACAGGGCCAATAGTTGTTTGTTCAGCAAATGTGAAGAGCAATGAAGGGTTTTGTATTAGCAATGGAAGGAATATTGTGTTTTTTTGAGAAAATCCAAATGTGTCACCAACTCCTTCCATACCTCATGTTCCTAGAAGATTCTGTCAGACCACCAGTTGCCAGGACTTGATGTGTGATGTCCTGTCTGGGATTCTTGGAGTGACTGTTTTTTGGAGCTAGTGTGGCCTTTTTTTTTTGCATTAGGAACACGACCTATCAGGCTGCATTATCTCAAGCAACCGGCTGCCGAACAATGAAGCACGTGTCACAGCTTGCATTTACTGCCGTCACAAGCTGCAGTGGCAGGAGGAGCAAACTGCCAGTGTTGGGGTTAGGTTTTGTGGGATCTTCTCATACAGAAGTCTAGATGTCGAATGTATTCCTTATAAGGATTTCCTGTATAAGGAACAAGAGTGGGTGGGGTTTGCAGGAATGATCTGCATTCATATTAAATGGTCACTGCAATCCCTCAGTTACAGTACTACTGGTAAATCACCTGTCCCTGACAGAATTTGCAATTCCCAATAGTCATTATAATGCTAGCACCCAATTACATGCCGTTTTATGATTTCAGAGATGATTTCAATCTATTTTGAATGTAACATCCTAGGTGAGAAATCCCTCCTATGGCCCACCTCAGGTCACCGATGCTGTCAGTGTGGGTCTGTAGCTGGATCTTCTCCTCCCCTAATGGAGATGTTTTATCTGACCTCCAACCGATGATGTAAAATTCAGCACGTGTGTTCAGATTCATCCCCATGCTGTCATTGCAGCCAGCACGAATTTGGAATTGAAGAGCTTGGCTACAGCTAGGGGTACGATGCGAAACATTTCATCTGTGAAAGGAGCAAAACCATTGTCTGAACTCTTGACGAAGTCGTGTCACGTCACTGCTTTGGTTGGCATTCTCGTAGTGGCGAACATGGCAGATGTGAATACCGACATCCGACTGAAATCACAACCGGAACACCCAAAACGAAAAGTCATTTACCTTACGATTGGCTTTTATTTTCTGCATAGTGCCTTTCTTTGTTTTTAAGACCTTGGATGGAACAGACATTTCCGTCCATCACACACTCCTGGTCACTGTTCTTTACCGCAAACCTTTGTATATTATTGTAGCTAAGGAATGAAAACTTTTATTTATTTTATTTTGTAAAAAAAAATAATAAAATGTTTATTTGTTCTTGCTCCTCAATATATTCTTGAAGTCACATGTTCTGACTGATTTGTACTTTGTATGTAGCTGTGCATTTGTAGGCATACGTTTCCACCTTGAGTCTTATCGATGTTGTTCTTGAGCACGGAAGTGTTGTGTGCCATCCATTTGAGAACAGATGCCTTAATAAATGTCCTGGGAATATTCGTTACGAACACGGAGATGTTTTTGTGTCTGTTTTCAGTCTGTGCGCTTCAAACAAGGGAGAAAAAAATGTTTACTTAGCTTAGCGGTTTCTGCAAAACAGTTTACATGTGTGGTTACACTATTTTTCCCATATATGTACAACAGAACATTTAGTGGATCAGGTTAGGTATGGGTCACAACATGCAAATCTCCATCCAGGGAGCTTAATGCTGATCTTTAGGTCACAGAGGTCGAGCTTAGCTTCGTCTCCACAATGGCGCCCCTCTCCTGTCCAGAATGTTATTCAGGTTCCCTTGAAGGACAGCAGTCATCGTCTGACTTTCAGGCTGCTGATCACTGTATGCACATGGTAAAAAGCTCCTCGGTGTGAGCCTGAGAGTGATGGCGGGCCACTGAAAAAACACACCACACCTACACTGAAGAATATTAAAGGGTTTTTATTTTATCTGCCCCATTTAAAGACTTCTTGCGTCCTGTCGTAATAGTAAAGAAATAATGGACATTTGCTCCCGGTTGCTGTTGACGGAAATTCGTTCCCATTCCTGAACGGAATGACCAGCAGAACCTTAGAAATGTTGTGATTTTAATGACGGCTGCATATAATGGCTTTTGCATGGTTTTCCAGATGTTTCCACAGAGGCAGGAGAGCCTTTGTAGAAAATGAAAGCACCCCCCCCCCCCCCCCGTTTTTAAAAACCCCTATCCACTGAGGTGGCGCTACTGTGCTGGGCAGGTCTTCAAAGTTAATGATACTGCAAGTCACTAAGTGTGGTTTTACTTTATACCAGCTGGCCAATTAATTGCATCGCCGTCTTTTTCAGGGCAGGCATTCCAGTAATGGTTTCTTTCTGCAGAGGAGTTCAAATAAAATCAGAAGAATGGTTACAGTTGACGCGCCATCTTATAATGTTCACAAATTGAATCGTGGCAGCAGGCTACATGTCTATGGAGTTTGAGCAAACAGGACCAGACCAGGCAAGATGTCTTACAGCATTATGGTGGGGGGATCCTGTCAAGTGGAGATTACCCATAAGCCCCAGCTTGCTCAGAAGCCTTCACTCTCCAGTGCCCACTGCTTGCTGAGGCAGGAGCTGTCAGGGATACACCAAAGATTCACCCAATTACCATTTCATTTATTCTTTCCCTTTCACCCGCCCCTCTTCTCCGACTTTCTGATACACATTTATAGTCCTGTCAGGCTGCTTGCGTGACTGTGAGGTGCAGTGGAGGGGGGAAAAAAAAATTCCCCGCTAAACCGACTGGCACGCAAACTCCTACTAACTATTTTTGGACCGTGTTCTTTTTTGCTGCCTTTAAAAACTGGTGGGGGATGACAGGAGAAAGAAGGCAGGCAAGGCACTGACAAACTTCTGGTTCTGATTTTCGGTAGCCCCACCTCCTGGCCCAGCCCCACTGACGTCAGGGCCCTGGGGCTGAGGAGGAGAGAGGTGTATTTTCACCCGCGCGGCCCGGCTGTACGGCCAGCACCCATACCTTCTGTCACTTAGCAACCGTTGCCACCTGCTTCCTATTAGCTGCACTGGCCTTCGTATCGCAGGCTTTGGCCCTGGACTGCTTTCCGTCTCCCTTCTCTCTTACTCTTTCTTCCAGGTCCCTTGTCTGGGTTTTCTCTTTAATTCGTCTTTCGCTTTCCTGCTTGATGAAAGAGAGGTGTTCGTATTTTAGTCCTAATCGCCAGCTGACGCGTGTTCTTGGCTGAGAGAGGCACAGAGTTTCAAAATTATTCCTTATGTCTTTGTCTGCAATGGTTGTAAAGGAGTTTCAGGCTTACTGTCAAGAATGGAGAGAGGATGGGACTCATGTTTTATAGAGCTTTCAGCATAGCACCCATCTGCAAGTGCGTCAAAAGCAAGGCTGGTATTTCTCTAGGTAATAAATCCATGGTTAAAAGAATTTATCAGCAAACTGTAGCTTCACTGGCATCCTGACCAGGGAGGACCTCAGCCTTGTCCCCATTGGGCCTACAATAGGCTTCAGACCTCTGCGTGACCCTCATCAGGATAAGTATTTAGAAGTGGGAGATGGATGGATGGATAGATGGATGGATAGAACTTGCTCTTTCCTCACTCCACATCACAGAAAAAAGCTTTACAATAAATTGATATTTTATTTCATGTTTTCACAGTCATGGCTGATTGACCGTAGTGAAAAAAAATGTTGATGACTTTGGTTAAGAATCTCCTGAAAATGGGTAGGAATGGTTCTTTTAAAGTGCAGGTGCAATGGTTCAACCTGTATAAGAAAACAAAACATGTATAATGAAGTACTGGGTGATGGTGGAGTTCTGAATGTTTGCATACAGGAAGCAGTGGGGGGGTGTTTCAGCTAGCCTGATGGGCCATTCTAATCATGGATGACTTAAGTGCTATCTTGATGTCTAGGCGCCATTCCGATCATGGACGACTTCAGCGCTAACATGATGTCTAGGCACCATTCCGATCATGGATGACTTCAGTGCTAACTTGATGTCTAGGCGCCATTCCGATCATGGACGCCTTCAGTGCTAACTTGATGTTTAGGCAAACCAAAGTGTATGAGCATAAATTAAAAAATGCCTTGGGACAGCTTAGTGTTAAGGGGTTTCAAGCATAATGGAGAGTAATACTAGACACTTTAATCTGAGAGCTCACTGACATGAGAGCTGTTTGCATCTCGTATAAATTTCAATTATGTTGGGCACATGAAATAAATCCTGGAGTAACTGCCAGCCAGTGGGACACATAATCACATATTGTAGTTGCCAGGTATTTCCAAGATGCCGACAAATGGATTGCACTCCTTCAGTATTTGGGTAGAGTTGATAGTTTTGAGAAAAGGCTTCTCTGTGAACCCACCGTGAGTCAACCTCGCGGTGAACCTGGGAAACTAATGATCACATGGTCACGGGGCAAAGTCGAACTGTTCGTGCCATGTCTAAAGCTGATTTATGTTTCTCATATATCAGACAGATATGAACATAAGTTGAGGTGAGCAATCCATATGTCTTCAAGGCTGAAAGACGGCCATTTCGCTGTACTTGCCTGTTCTAGTGTCACCCTTAATTTGCATCGGTTCATCTTGAGACATTAAGATCCAGAGATGTAAACCGCAAAGACTTTCAACTCCACCTCTCCATGACTGAGATATGAGGATTGATTCTGCTATAGATAATGTTTGTCTGTATGGATTACTGACCTTGTTGAATGCAGCTGCAAGGTCCATATCTATAAAGACAGATTCAGACGATCACCGATTTTTTTTTTCTGGCAAATATTTCACGGAAATACTGATATGGATGCAGAAAAAATGGACCCCTCATAGCTTTCATCATTGTTCAGTGAAAATAACATTTTCTGTCCTTCCATCTACGAAAACAAGGCAAACCCAAAATAACAAAATACGACATACATGACAAAGAGAAAGTGCCTGCACTGTCTTTTAAAATCTAGTTTCATTTTAATTTTGGACAGATAGTGTTTTATGGTCTTTTTGTTTTTCTTTTTGTAGTTACCATGTCACTTTGACCCAGTCACTGAAAGCTGTGCTTATTTTTCTTTAGTTCGATATCTCCCAGGGACTCTGATCCACTGCTTTGGCAGGAATGGGGAATGAGTGAGACAGATTGAGAGATGAAGAGAGAGAGATTGATGGAGTGACCGCAATAGGCATTCAGGTCTTTCTACCACTAAGTGAAAAACAGAGAAGATAGAGGGAGCTCACTGTTTGTTTTTCACCTCCATCACTGAAGCCACTCCTCACCGAGAAGAAGATGCCTGATTGTCTCACGATAGAACCTTCAACTGTGTCCCAAAGCACGTTGTCAGGAAATCAGGAAAAACAACAAAATTACGTGGTCATTCAGAATCAATAAAACAAGGTTATAATAATGTCTTTGCAGAGGTGGATAGTTCAGGGACAGAAGGCAAAAATCCAGACCACGATTTTGTTTCAACCAACTAGTTGCGTGTAAAGACTTACAGTCACTGGTTCACTGGTTGGTTGAAATTATATCTTGGTCTGGAACAACAGTCGATCCAACTCTGCCTATTTGCAATTTCATTTCTGTTCTACTTATCAGTCATATTCCAAGTCATTTCTATAACCATTTAAAAAATCTTCTGAACCATGTTTTTAGCTTCTACTAACTTTCTTCTGCTTTTTAACATCAGCCAGCTTCCCACTGCTGCTACTCAAAAGCTGAGGTTAACTGGCAACTTATTATTTTTCGGAGCATAATGATCATTGTGAAACGTTGTGATGATGTTGACCTGTATTGCCATCTCATGTTTGTAACCCCCTGGATCTCTATGGACAAATGGATAGCGTTTTATTTTGGCTATATCTCAAATACTTGCACAGAAGCACTAATTGAGCCATCAATATTGAATCCAGAAATATCAATGGTTCTGCTATTTATCATGGTGCATTTTGTCTGTTTGTTTCAGCCGTCCCTTCTTTAGAGGATAGATGAGACCATCATATTCTTTAGTGTTTTAGTCATTGATTTGTTTTTTTTTTACTGCTCTCACTACCTACATCTGTGCTCAGACCTCAGAGGCTTCATTTGGCTTAAATCACAACTAAAAAAGCCCTGTAAAACTTTACTGTACGTGAGATATGCTGTTATCTCCCCAAACGTCGTTGAATAGTCCACTCCATTCACCTCACACACAGTTTAATCTTTATGATTCAACTTTAGAAAAAAACGTATGAATGTCTTTAAAGGGTTTCTTTTTCTTTGAGACATCCCATACACACAGATAAGAACATACACATCGGGTGGCTCATCTCACTTCCTCACCATACAAGCAGCAACAACTTTTCAACCTTGGCCACAAATAAGGCCATTGTCACGTGCCAGAAATGATCGATGCCAAAAGGCTGGGCAAAATTAGTAATGATGCCACAGATCACAACTGACTGATGTGGCAACTTCATTTGACAATAGGATATGGAGAGCATTGGTTTGTCTTCCTGTCCCCTGTGGAAATTAGTGGATGCAAAGAGAGAACAGGCTCATTACCTTGTTGATACTGAACGTGGAAGCCATGAACCTCCCAGAGCCCTCATAAAAGGGTCAATGAAATCTTATCAAGGGCCATAGAGACAGACTACATATAGTGGCATATACAGAGTATGACTATCATCACAGAAAGTCATTACATGTTCTCTTGTGTCACTAAATAGTCTACATACCAATATTGTTTTCACACGTGTAAAGAATTGTGGTTACATGTCTATGGCTTGGAAATTGGATAACAAAGCATTTATGAAGCAGCTTTATGAGTTCTCAAGTTCAAGATTCATATACTTCATGAATTCCTCTACTATCCTGATGTTTCTTCACAACCTGAATGTCCTTCTGTTGCACATCTACTACTTGAATAGTCCTATTAGATATTAGATAACTTGGTGTTCATTGTGAAGCTCAGCCTAGATTCAGTTATGCCTAGTTAACTCTTTGACAGCATATTTGATTGCAATGTGCTATTTGTCTGACCTGGACTTTGTCCTCATTTTGGACAAAAGTGTTAGAAGTCATAGAGCCATCTGTATATACTGGTTGCCTTAGCAGCTTAGCCTATGGCCAAATCTAAAGATGGATCAAAACAGATGATTAGATAGACAGATATTGTTTCTTTCCATTAGCTTTTTTCTATAGCATTTTTTGCCATCAAAATTATGCTCTTAATGCATTAAATTGTTCATGATAACAGCCTACAAAGTTCCAACAGTAACGAAAGACAGATTGCCTGCACTTTCACATACGAGGACATCAGTAGCTTTTTTATTGCCTCTGACTTTAAAAAATCGCCAAAGACCTCAGAATAATTTGAGTCAAGAGGAGTCACCAATATACAGCCCTGCATCAGGTCTTTAAGAGCTTAACTTTAAATGTGTATAGTATTTTTAAGTATGATTTGCTCTCAGATTCTCTTTGAAAATGGATCCTTTCTGGTAAGGTACTTATGTCTTCGTGTGTAATGTCTCTTTTTCTCTGTGTGTTTTTCTCTGAGTGCCCTCAGAGACTTTTTTCCCCTTGCCCTGCGGTTCTTGTTCAATATAACTTTCGTCTCATGTTGCATGATTTTATATCGCTTATTTTTGGAGGTGAACCTTTAAATTGATGACAAATTCCAAGGCTGTTTCTTGTGCCCACCGACCCACCAAGAAACATGTAAAGAAAATCCATTCGCGTCATGCAAGTCTGCTATAGGTGCTTTCTTGATGGTTGTGTGCACCTATTAGTTAACTTCTCCTTCACTTCCTCTGAAATGATTCCAGGGCCAATCAGAGGAGAGAAGGAGGGTAAGGATTAGACTACACCAAAACCTGCAGGGTCTCAAACAGGTGCTGTTCTGAATTGCTTCCTCTTTTATAAGACTTTTTAGCTTAGCTGGAGTTCACTGACCCATGGCCTTTTCCCCCTCGAAAAACCTTGAACAGACATCTTCTCGAATTCGCTGCAGATAATTAAAAGCCGAACAGAAAATAGAAAGAGCGATGAAAAAGAAACAACAAAAGACACGTGTTTGCTATTTGGTATTTGACCCAACCGGAGACGGCTCAGCTGAATTATTGCTGCACGAACTTTACCTTTTATGGACATAGTGGAATGCAGTATTTTTGATTTCTCCTCACTTTGCATTTGTTTTGAACTATGCAGCGATGAGCAATGGTGCTAAAAGACTAATCACTTTAGGGGTATGAAGCCAGGGACTGGTCTGGGCAAGGGGAAGGGCAGCAAGAGGTCACGCTGAGGGGGTATTGGGAGGTGGGGATTTATCATGTGTTGATCCTATCAGCACAAAGGGGCTCAAACCAGACTCAGACTCTAGGAGATGACAGCACTTTGACTGGAGTTTGCCGGAAGTGTGTGCTAAGAGAAAAAGACGGAACATTTCAGGTTTGCTGTTTTCTCAGCCTTTGGTTGGGTTAGGGTTAGGGTTAGGGTTAGGGTTAGGGTCACATTAACAGGGTTAGATGTAGCAGCACCTGCAAAAAACGCAAAAAAAACAGTGTCCTACATTCGCCTGGACGTGGCTCAGATCCGGTTATCTCACCGCATTTGTTTATATTAACCATATAAACTGTTATGATCAGACAAAATTGAAGACAAGATAGTTGGGAGAGAAAAGCAGTGCTGGTTTATCTCCTTATAAAGGAACACGAGTGTAACACATCAGGGTATGGAAATCATGAACAAAGTCTAAAAGCTGGATTTTAGATGGAGTTCAGACACAATGGCATGCGACTTAGCGTGCCCATTCTATGCCTTGGGCCTGTCATTCAGATCTATGGTCCTGGGCGATTGTGCGATTGACTTCATTTGACACATCCAAAACATGGCGTCACTCTCAACAGAGATGTCGCAGTGACAGATGGGTGAACATCACACACAAATCAATCTAGTTCTTAATGCGACGTGGCAGCTTATTGCTTATTATTTCACATCCATGCATCAGAAAGACACTCGCATCTCGCATGGCGTCTCCTCAACTGCCAATATATATACGACTCTAAAAATACTGCGGTTTGGCCTGCAACTGGTGCTTTGCAAAGAAACCACAATGGCTTTTAGTAGCATACTTATGCTGAATGTAAGAAAAGAGACCAAGAAGAGGAATGTTTATTATTTAAATTAATAAAGGCTTTTGAGGGTCCGGTTTGTATTGTTCTAACAAAAGTGGTTTGGATGAGACAATGTGGCATTCTAATAATTTATTGCAGCTATAGAAAAAAAAAAAACGTTTATAGGGCTCCATTACATGGTTCTACCAAACTAGACGTTGTGAAAAGTACATAAGACACATTTTAATGTGGACGTGTTCATTGAAAGTCAGTGTTCTTTTTTTTGCACTGTGGCATCCAGATTAGCTGAGGCTAGAATTAAGTCCGGAAGAATGAAGTGCATAGATCTGTGAATGGAAAGCAGAGTAGCTGTGTTCCTCCAGCTCCAGAATACATGCTGTAGCTCACCACCATTAATTTTGATGATAGCTATCAATGTTTATTGTTCTTTTGAACATGGCTGATGTATTTAGCACAAAGCACAAAAACTGCACCCCGAGAGAGTGTGGATTTGTGAAATGGCACAGCCATTGAAGGCATATAAATTTGATCTTTGTTTTTTTCCTTTGGAGGAGGAAATATTTGCGGAAATTTAAGATCAAAAATGAGAGTTGAGCGATCGGTTGGCACAAATCATGTGACAATCTGAGTCCCAGACAGCAGAGAAATCTTAAAGTACACTGAGGACCGAATGTCAACAGTTTAACAGAATATAATAAACCTTAAATCCTACCCAACAGTAACTGCACCATCAGCAATGTGCTATTATGTTACTATGTAAATATATTAAAACATTAAAGAATAAGCCTTCAAGCTGTGAAGAATAATTTTTTACATTGCATGAAGTCAGGCAAAAAGATTGTCTTCCACTAGGCTGCTGAATAAATGCACATCCCATAATGTTAGTAATTTAGAATGCTTCTTAATTTCAGTTTCTTATGATCATCGTCGTTCAAAAGGTGATCGCTAAAAGTGAAAACAATAAATAAATCAGAAACGTGCTACACTGGTACAACTTGGGGCTTTCATGAATGGTTCAAAAAAAGTGTATTAAGACTAATTCAAACGGCCAGAGTGACGTGATAGGCTGTGCAGTCTGACGTTCAACAATCTTATTTTTTTTAATTCCCCAGACATACCATGATGGGTTCTCTGTTACAGAACACAACAGGGGGATGGTGATTCATACAATACAAATGTAATTCACAAAACTAGTATCAGACAGTGATATTGTGCCATGGACAATAAGTGATTAGTCAACCGAGTGACATAGTGATGAACCATAATGCAAATTGTATTACCCAAAACTTTGGTACCATCTAATATGGAATCTTAAGCACGTGATGACAGAACCTAATGACGAGAGATTCATAATCTATGTGGGAACACTAAGCAACTAGTTTAATTCAGAAAATTCACAAAGAAGCAGGTGGGTTAAACCACTTACAGTAGCACTATGCTGAACTTATTGAGCTTGTAGGAGCAACTGAACCATGCATTCAGTCAGCAGACACTATTATCCAAAGCAACTTGCAATTCAGAAGGCAAAGACAGCCAGTTCCTGGTGCAACTCGGGGTAAAAGGTTTTGCTCAAGGGCCTGACAGTGTCATCACTCAGCAGAGCCCAGTATTCCCACCTGCAACCTTCGGGTGATAGGCTCCGCGTTCTAACCCCCTAAGGCACACACTGCCCGGCAAACAGTCCTGAGCATTGTTAACTAAGTGCCGTGTTCAGTGATTTAAATACAAGATTTTTAAATCTGTGTTCTATTAGTATTGTGTCTTGGAACTTTCAATAGAGCAGTTAGCAACATCTATATTGTGAGTTTCTAGTGCTTTGACTGTGCTTATATACAATTCAATTAGTGGTTTCCATTCCGTCCCTCAGCGCTTCAGGGCACAAAAAAATCAGTGTAATTAAGATTAGTAGAATCAGTAACTGGTACACAGTTTAAATAGCTCACTTTGGAGACCTCCAGAGAAAAATAAAGCTTGCTCACTTTATTTGCCCTTAAAAAAATCTCACACTGGATCAGATTTCCAGCTCTACAGCTGTTCTTTCGATACATTTAAGAGCCCAAGCCTGAGGCAGGACGAGCACAAATCTGCACGGCCAAGTAAACCACTGTCTTCCCTGTTGGTTCTGGTGAGGTGATCTCCTCCACAGTTTAGGAGGTGAGGAGATACCTTAAGTCAGGGGTGTCAAACTGCAGTCCTGGGGGGCAGGAGCCCTTCGTAGCTTAGTTCTTTCCCTGTTCCATCACAAATGATTCAGCTCAAGAGCTGTGTGGTAATTAACACAAGGATGTGAATCTGTTAAATGAGGGGAAACCCAAAAACGTGTAGGGCTCTGACCCCCCTGGACTGGAGTTTGACATCCCTGCCTTAAGTGGAGGACATGGAACGTCTCTGTGGGTATCAAATGGGTAAGATCCAAAGTGCACAGAGGCCTCCAAAGCCATATGCTGGGTAGACATTGGGGGCTCGCCGGCCGTCCCCCTCTGCGGGCCTCCCTACGTGGGGGTTGTGCGCCCCCTTGGTCCCTCATGGGCCCCCTCTCGGGTAGGGCGGGTGGTTGTCTCGGGGACGCGTGGCTGTAGGCCCTTGTGCCGGGGGGGGGGGGGGGGTGGCCGCGGTTACCTGGTTTCCCCTGCCTTCACCTTGGCCCGGGGGGGGCATTGGTTGCCAGCACATCCAATGACACACCTACACTTGCACACACAAGAATGTTTGAGCGATCAATATCATTCTTATTATTACTGTATAGCGTATGTAAAAGATATAGGAATTGAAATATACATGTACGGTATATATGTAGGAACACGTGTGTGTATGCTACATATATATAATACCCATTTGTAACATTGTTGATTATTATTATTGATATTGCTGTTATAATTTTTGTTGTTTGATGTCCTTAAAGTAATGATTATTATGTTTCATATGGCTGTTTGTATTCTGTATCCCTTACACTTAATTTTCTCCATCTCACCTACATTATTAGTGTTGTTATTTCTGTATACCTTTGTTCTTTTATCCTTTTTTTTTATCTTTCTTTCTCTCTCCCCATCGTGATTAATGTCTGTAATTGTTTTTTCAATTGTTCTTTGTGTATCCCCTCATTTTTTTTTCTTTTTTTTTTCTTTTCTTTTTCACGGTACTAGGATGGGTGAGTTTGGAGCGGCCACACTCTTCGCTCTTGAATGTAATGTAAAATAAAGTTGTTCTCTGAAGAGGGGTGGTGGTGGTGGGCAATATTAAAAAAAAAAAAAAAAATACTCCAGTAAAACTAGAAAATCACACTAATATGAGCAGGTAAACTCAAAACCTGGCAGATTCGTTTGGTTGTATCACCCCAAGCTGGCATGCTAATCTAGGCTTTGCCACTCTTTGGGAATGGCATGAAAATGGGCAGGCTTGCTTTAAGGTGGAAGATGATTAGAGTACGGGGGAAACAAGATGGATGGCCGTCGAGAAGCCCTGTGTTTAAAGTGTCTGAAATTTTTTCAGACCTTGGCTGTGCTCTCCTGCTCCCACCGCTGTGTGAACAAGAGTGCTGTTCAAGGCTGCAGTGTCTAACACAAGGCATTACTCTCATTGGGTACACTGCAGCACCTTCTTAAAAATAGCTGCCAGGCTTTTTATCATTGTATTTGCAGAAACTGGAATATTTCTTTGTGGTTTTGGGGACGGCGAATGCAAGAACGTGCGCTGAGTGAAAGAAAACACATTTTGGCAGCGCCCAAGTGCCCATGAGTCCGTACAGTTGGAAGGGAGAAACTTGCACATATATCATCTGTCTGGTGAGATTTGGAACGTCCACGATGAAGAATGAGGAGGATGCCGCCAAGCAGGGGCTGGACCTGGGGTGGGTGACTGCTTCTGCTGTCCGGCCAACACGGGTGCCCCCTGAGCAAAATCACACCTGAAATCCAACAAAACACAGCGGCTTGTGTGAACCGTTCAGCGGTGTGGAAGCGTTAAGAAAAAAACATCCAATGGGAATCAGAGGCTGTTCTCAGGTGACGAATAGGAACACAGGTGTTAGAAATACTAGAATCCCTGACCTGACAGGGTTTGGATTAAACTTAAATGTTCACTCCAAGGGTTTTTCATTACATTGGGCTGATGGGATAAAAATAGCATCGTTGAAAAGCAAAATTGTCAGTCAAGGGATAACTTTTGCGAAACTGACGGCTATAACCTCAATGCGTAGTTTATACATACATACCAGCTCTTTTTCTGCACCTTGACGCGCCTCCATCAGCATTTTGCAGCTCTGATGAGGTGAAGACAGGCAGTGTGCAGCCGCTGTGGGGCTTAACCTGCACTCCACCAGATGTGCTTCTCGACGTGTGCTGGCCACATCACGCAGGACTGTCCGCGGAGCTTCTGAAGAATTCCCGCGGCCTTCTGCACCACAAACGCATCTTTCAAATGCTCCCTCAGAATATCAGTAATTTTGTCACGGCTTGTTTCAGTATCGCCATGTTTTTCAGGGGAAAATGTGGTCACCTTTTTCTGTGAAATGTTGCGTGAATCCGATACTGGCTGGCAGCGGCAGATCGCCGCTGTTTTCGCTTTTTTTCTTCCTTCGCCACTTTCCACCCTGAAATGCATTTTTTCTTGGGGGTGGAAAACTAGTGAGGACATAGTTTAGATAAGCCAGATTCCAGCTTTCTCACAGGCATATTTAGATGCAAGACAACCGCAGGCGGGTGGGGAAAAAAAAGGCAAAATACCCCTGGGATGAAGCTGGGGAAGAAGATGGATGAGGTGAAACATAACTGTCGTTTGGTTGCGAGAACCTGGAGCTGTAAGTTGGACCTTCTCACCCTCTGCTTCTTTCTATGTGCCAGCGTGGAATGTTCAAATAAACCAAACCATGTACTGGATCCCTGAGAAAATTTACATGTGCAAGGACCGTGGTCCAAAAGTTGTCTTTCAGTTAAGTGACCTATTTCCATCCGTACTGATACTATCTAGATAAACTGAACTCATGTAACTATGGATGACAAGTACAGTCAACAAGGAACTGAAACAGGGGTGAAGAGTCGAGTTCAATTAATTGGTTATTGTTGTGCTATGTTTGACTCTGCCAGCGGCAGAATTCCTGTGAGGCTGCAATGAGACAGACATGGGTAGAGGTGAGAGGGTGTGTCCAGGTAAACTGCATGACAAAGGGTCCATCAGTGGTGGTGTTTTACATGTGAACGCTCACCCGTCGCATTTATACATATCAGCGGCAGCTGGCGCCTAAGAAATGTTAGATAATAAAAATATTACCTATCATGATTTTACAATAGTGAATTTTTCCAAAGAAGAGAAAGATTTCTTTAATGACAATAAAAGTATAGTATAGTATAGTATAGTATAGTATAGTATAGTATAGTATAGTAGTTATTTCAAAATTTCATTATTTAATCTCAAAAAGTGAGATGGGGTTTACCTGGTCTACCTCCATCTACCTCTGATACAAATAAACATACATATATAATTTTTTTCTGGCAGCACTGTCACCCAGAAAGTGAAGGATTTACTGAGTAACATAACACGAGAAAATTCCTGCTGAAGTATTTCAGGAAGAAGCCAGATGCGGGTCAAACTGAACTTTATTTTCCGCACGGCAGTAGCAAATCATCACAAACAAAAACACTTAGCGGCTGTAAATCTGAAGCTCCACCAGAGCTCCCAGCGAGGGCTGTCTCCTCCCCAGCATCTGACCAAGGAACAAAACCAGGTCTCCATTTCCTCCCCACATCATTCAGATGGTGGAGTGGTGGCTCTGAGGCTCGGGATCTGCGCTTGGAACTGGAAGGTTGCTGGTTTGAATGCCCATAGTAATTTTGCTCCATTGGGCCCTTGAGCA
Organism: Cyphomyrus plagiostoma; assembly: GCA_019775915.2. Lineage (NCBI taxonomy): Eukaryota > Metazoa > Chordata > Actinopteri > Osteoglossiformes > Mormyridae > Cyphomyrus > Cyphomyrus plagiostoma. The sequence goes on along the minus strand of JABFEA020000041.1, from coordinate 15,715,184 downwards.
AGGCCTTTCACCTGCAGTTGCTTCGTGCTGGGTTTAATGTTAATCTACAAAAAAAGGAGGGAATCTAACACATAAGGAAAAACTTGGGGGTTGGTGGCAAAATTGGCACTCCAGCCACCAGAAAAAAAAAAAAGTCACATAGGTTTATTTGAACTAGTGTGGTGCTGAGGTATCACCCACCACATGGCTGCACTCAGGTTCTCATCCCTGTGGTGGGTGTGGCAAGGCACTGTAATCACTGCATGCTCCTAACCCCTCTCTTGAAGATGCTCTGTGAGAGCAGAACTGTTTCAAGCAAGTGGGTGAAGAAGTCAGTCACCCCCTAAACGTCCCACCAAGTAACAAAAGCTGGAATCATCCAGCTCTCCTCACCATCTCACCGAGGAACCTGCAGAAGGCCCTGTAAGTGGTCACATGACTTGCCCAGTCAATTAACGTGTGTCTTCCCATTTTCCATTTGTGTTAAGGGAAGAAAAACAAATGAAAGGCGAGGAAAGACAAATGCGGCGAAATACATCGTGTGATTTTTTTAGCTGGAGAAAAAAAAGGAACAATGTAATTACAACAGGCGCTGGCTTGATGCCAAAAATGAAACATTATCGTGAAGCGAAACTTTTGTTTGGCAGCGTAGTTTTGAAATTCTAAATATAACATCCATCAGCAGAAATCAGTGTTTTGTGTGAAAATGTCCCTGTGAGTACAGAACATGGAAATACATTAATTTCTGCAGTGTTTCTTGAGCCTTAAATGGTTCTTTCTTTTTCTACAGTGGTTTCCAGCAGCGGCAGTGATTTTCAGACCCCAGTCTGCAGTACAGTAATGCATCACATTTTAGCATTAGGAGGGATCACTGGGATATTCATTACTGACCAAAGTCAATCATGCCAGTGTCAGCCTGGGATGGGAATATCCCCTACAACAGGGCAGATTTTCTAGCCTTCCTTTTCCCGTGAGACAGGTGTGAAGCTGCCAGCCAAATAGAATCAGTAATTATTAAATCCAAGAAAACCGTAAACAAGGCCAGGACTTGGAATCGAGGTGCATATTTGAAGAACTTTGACTTACATCATAAAAAATGCCTAATACCAAATGTATATTTCTCAACAAAGAAAGTCTGACCCTTTCCAGGATCTGCTTGGAAAGTTCTACAGCATCTTCATCAAATCCATAATTGTGACATCCATCACGGTCAAGTGTGGGTCGGCATCTACCGATTCCAAGCAAACTAGAACGAGTCACATGGCCTTTGAAGGAGGTGTTCTCTCCTTCAGCTGCTGAAGGGATGTGATGAAAAGATCACTGCAGACAACGTCCATCCTGCCAGTCACCTTCCTCCGTCACTCTGCACTAGCAGAAGGTCGAGGGCTGTAAAAACAAAAATGAAACACCACCGTAATGTTTTCCTTCACCAGGTTGTATCCATCAGTAACAAGTCACCCATTCCAGCTCCCAGACTGCCTCAATGCTGAATTCTTATTGCCTCTGAACCTTGCACCTTACATGCCACATACCTCAACTTAAATAACTGTACAGTACCTACACTGCAACTGTCTCTATTCACTCTCAGTCTGACAATTTCTTAGGTTGTTTGTATATCCATACTTACATGCACCTGTGTGTGTGTATATAAGTTTCACCGAAGTTAATTATATTCCAAATATTCTCGTCAAAGTGCTCTGTGAACTAAAAGATTTTGATCCTGATTCTGGTGGCGGCTCCCCCTGGCTGAAGGTCCAGTATCCAGGCTCTTGGCCGCTCCTTAAGGTTTATGTCTCAATGTTTTGGAAAAAATACGTAAGAGAATAAAATGGCATCACTGGCGAGGGTTGCAGATATGTCCATGTTTGTGTGGAGATATGTCCATGTCTGTGTGGAGATGTGTCCATGTCTGTGTGGAGATGCGTCCATGTCTGTGTGCAGATATGCCCATGTTTGTGTGGAGATATGTCCATGTTTGTGTGGAGATATGTCCATGTCTGTGTGGAGATGTGTCCATGTCTGTGTGGAGATGCGTCCA
>JABFEA020000041.1:15660390-15672699 GCA_019775915.2 Cyphomyrus plagiostoma | reverse complement strand
CCCCCCTTACACACACACACACACACACACACACACACACACACCACACTGCCCCTCATCCACCATGACATCACCTGTCACCTACTGCCCCATCAAACCACTGCACTTCATTCTGCTTCAGTGTAGTGGCAGTTTTGGGCCATGGGTAGAATTTGGAGGCACAGTCTGTGCGTGCGTGCGAGAACGATATCTGAGCCACAGATGACAGTGCTTTTTGCGCGCGAGTTGAGAGGGCAGCCTGACCAGTGTGATGTTCCGCATCCACAGGATCCACCATGCACCACAGCAGCACCAGTTCATCGGCGATGGCTGAGGAGGCCACCAGGGGAGTCGCTGTGGAGAAGTTTGACATTATGAAGAAGTGGGGCCTCAACACCTACAAGGTACCCCCGAGAAAACACCCCCCCTGCTCCGCTTGTATCTTTAGATAAAATCAGTCTTGTGTGCTTATTTGATTTCTCAGGATTGTGAGTCATTTTTTCAGCCCAAAAAAACACGCCTGGAACTTTTCAGGGCTAAAGTAGATTCACTTCCTGTTCCTGCACCTGCTCTTATCTCCTTCCTTCTTGGTTGCCACTGGTGTTGGGGAAAAAATTAACATTTTCATAGCATTAAACCCACCATAGTTATTCTTTGTTGTCAATCATTGGTGTAACCCAATGAGAAATGATCAAGTAGCCAATGAGAAATGGCTCAAACTAGTGGGTGATTGACAGCCTATAATAATCACTCGCTCTCACTATGGGTTTCACAGTGTGAATTCTTCCACCAGTCACACATCACTCCTAACTCCTCTTCATTCTCCATCATGGAGCTTCTGAATGCCATTATTACGCAAAGCTTTTCTCTGCCTCTCATCCACTCACATCCTTTGTTTCGCTACAATTCAAACCCTATTCCCACCCCCGTTTCCCTTCTCTGGCTCTCCTGTCTCCAGACTCTCTCTCCTTCTTATCTCTCTCTTTTTATATATATATATTTTTACATTTTCATTACACTGTCGACAGTGTATTCCCTGGACGCCCCCCTCCCCCGTTTGAATCCCTGCTCCTCCTACACCCCCAACCTCTACCGTCTTAGGCCTCCTATACACTCTCTTCGCCTCCCCCTTAACAATCTTTATTAAAATTCCAACTTCCTGTGACTCATCTCAACGTAATCAGATTCACCAGATCTGCATCTGTATATGTCCTTTCATGTGCTACCAATATTTGGTGCTGCTTCAGTTTTGGTTTGATTTGTCTCAAAATTGTACGAATCCTAGAGCTTCAGCCCTACAGTGTGTCTGTGAAGTCTGTCAAATACTTTTTAAGTTATCATGCTAACGAACTGCCTGTCGTGGCAGTGGACTTGTCCCAAAACCATATGTATTCTCCTATTGAGGAACATAAATTAATATGTTATAAGCTCAGTGTAAACCTAGTCTGCCTGAGTCCACCTCGGAAGGATAACGTCTGTACACCTCACTTGCAGTGCACCAAGCAGATGATCTCAGAGCGCTTCGGCCGGGGCTCCAGGACGGTGGATCTGGAGCTGGAGGCACAGATCGACGTGCTGCGGGACACCAAGCGCAAGTATGAGACTGTGCTGCGGCTGTCGCGGTCGCTCACCAACCACTTCTACAGCATGGTGCAGACACAACACGCGCTGGGCGACACCTTCGCCGACCTCAGCCAGAAGTCGCCAGAGCTCCGGGTAACTCTTCAGCTCGCACGTCTCGTTTATGTATAGATTCATTTATTTTATAGCCTCAGTCATATAAAAGTCACATAACAGTCAGTATAGATGTAGGGCACGTATAATTCATCTACTTCTACAAACTTAAGAACCTTGCATCTATGCTGTAAATGGACACCCATTATCAAATGGAAGCAGTTCAATTTTTTTTTTCCATTTGCACTCAACCAGCATCGCCTACAGCAGGGTCATTCAAATCACGGCCCTCGAGGTCCGAGCACTGCTGGTTTTCCAGCCTTCCTTTACATGTCAGTCAGGTGCGAAGCCTCTGACCAATCAGAATCAGTAATTATTATACCAACTACCTGGGAGAACTGAAAACAAGGCCTGGATTTGGAATCGAGGTCCAGATTTGAAGAACCCTGCCCTACACTATCATCCTGATAACTCTGAAGCTCACCAGTCTAAATAAAAGCCAAAATAGTCAATGAAAGCTGATGTGATACCAGTCTGTGCGTGTCTGTATGTTCGTGCAGGATGAGTTTGGGTACAATGCAGAGACTCAGAAGCTGCTGTGCAAGAACGGCGAGACGCTGCTCGGAGCCATTAACTTCTTTGTATCCAGCATCAACACGCTGGTCAATAAAACCATGGAGGACACGCTCATGACCATCAAGATGTACGAGAACGCAAGGTAACCACCGCCCTGGGCAAAGGCGAAAATGAACGGGAGCAAGGGGCAAAAATGACCACCAAGATTTTGAGTATAAATGAATGAATAATTCAGTTTGCTAGTTTAGGCCAGCGTCCTAATCCTACAAGAAGCCATCAGTTTTTGTTGTTCATTTAGTTTTATTTTCATTTGTCTGTAGCACACACTCTTAAACAGCAACGTATGTATATAACTTATGTAAATGTAACTATGTACTACTGTAGTCATCTGCTTATCCACGACTTTGCCACCCAGCAATCAACAACTAATACAGTCACCTAGGGCTAGGTATAGACTGTGTGGGTATATACTAGAGCTAGGTTTATACTGTATGTCTATATGTATATAGAAGTTCCACAGTATATTGATAGATTTTCAAAACGAGATGTAGGATGACACAATACCGTTTATATCAGGGGTGGCTAATCTCCTCCACAATGGGCTGCAGTGTGTGTGGGTTTTTGATGCAGCTCCCTAATTATTCTACTAATTAGAGGACTGATTGGCTGAGTCCTCCTCACATCTGGGTTTGACCACCTGACCTAAAGTTTACCCCAAAAACTTGCATACACACCGGCTATTTGCGGATAAGTTTGGCCACCCTGATTTATATTGATTTGCCTTTTATTGTGTGTTTAAAATCAATAGTATTCAGTTGTGATGTTGCACAGACCCCTAGAATTCAAAGCTAAAATCAAACCGTTCGAGAAGTGTCTCACGGGATAGAGATGAAGGATAATTGGAACTTGATAAATTTCATTTTAAAACATTCCTGAAAGGTTCACGGGTTTAAATGCCATAATCTACGATATTTGTTTTATTTCGTTGAAGGGACCAGTTTGCATTTGCAGTAGTAAAACTGTAATTTTTATTTTCACAAATATTTTGAAGAGTTTCTAAAGATTCTTAATAAAAAAGACCATAAACTAGTTCATTTCAATGACTGAAGTTTATAAACTAATGCATTTTACACATGTACAAAGACTATAAAGAACTAAAAAGCCTAAACAATTAACTGTTAATGTGTGCTTTCTCGCACACATACAGATGGTATCCTATACACGTGATTACACACTTCTCATTTTCATGTACTTGTACTGGCATGAGGCTGTTACTGTGTTCATTATAATCTGGGCTCATTTCACATCAAAAACAAAGTTTATGCCTTAATTACTATTTAAAAAAAAAAGTTCCTCAAATTTTGTAAATGCCTCCTTCTTAAACTGGTAGTAATAGTTGTCCTACAGATATATATATTTTTTTAATTGCCTATGCTGACCCTAGGCCTTTTTGGGTTAGGAAATAAGGTCAAGCTCCTTTACCCCTGGGGCACAAGGGGGTCGAGGGTGTTCACCCCCCCATTGGCGATCCTGGGATAGGAATTGGGGTGAATCAGCCCCCCCCACACACACACCTGTAGCCACACCCCTACTACCAATAGGGAACAATGTATCAGTAAGCCATTTGGAATTCGTATATAATAGTATATAATTCACCTACTAGGTGGGTGTGCTTGTGTGGGTTGTCAGTTTATTTATTAGAACAGAACACTTTTGAACTCCCTGATGGGGCAGCTGTCTCTGTTTGTTAGTGGAGATCTTCTCTGATATAGTGTCATGTCTGATACGGACCCCGTGCCCTGAGGGGTTCTGCTGCATGTTGCTGTGCCACACATCCATGGGTACAGGTTCTGCTGACCTTCTTGGGTTCCAGCACTCAGAGATCAGGCTTTGCATCGGGTCACATCTATCTCCCAAACCGCCAAACGGCAATCTTATCTGGAAGCTGGGGAAATGCGACAAGTCCGAGACAAGGGACCGTAAATAAATGACAGAGCAAATATCGTCAAACAGTGGGAATGGGCTAATTTTTTTTTTTAAGGATGATTATTCTAGAACAGAACAGAGCATTGCAGTCTTTGTAGATTTATCAGAATCACTAACTCTACCAGTGCGGATAGAACAAGCTAATTTAGTTCAGCCAGGAAATGCGGCTGATTAAAGCGGTTTTGTGGGAGAAAGGCCTTGCATATCCCAGCGTGCCAGACCGGGACTGTCGGACAGAGCCAGTGGTGTTGGTTTCCGTATCGAGAGGGTGGGTCTGCTGTCCGTCACCGACTAGTCTCCTCCAGTTCCTGCTGGTGCCTTTTCTTGGTTCCTGTTGGGTTAAACCAAAGACTGATGGAGATAATCGTATCCCCTGTGGCTTTCAGTAGGGATGCATGATATGTATCAGACTGATAAACTATCGGCCGATATGAGGTAAAATTAGATTAGATTTTTATTTCTCCGATAAATATATATTAAATCTGATAAATAGATCTGATAAAGTAGGCTAATGGCATTTGGGAAATTGCTTGCTAGCAGGTATACAGTGTCTTTTAAAACCTGTGTTGTGGTGCTCATTACGTCTTACTGGAAATGAGCGCCAGCACACCACGAGATATAAAGAACCTAAGAGGCGAAACGCTCTATTGCAGCAGTTGCGCCCATGATGACAACGTCACAGAAAAACTGTGATGGTAATGATTTTTATATCCATCGTATTGCCGATCTACTGTAAAATATTAGGTAGATTTATATAGTAAGCCATAACCCATAAATTCTAGAGTTCACAATGTGCCCCCCCCCCGCGCCCAGGCTGGAGTTTGATGCGTACCGCGCGGATCTGGAGGAGCTGAGCCTGGGTCCGCGGGATGCAGTCACCCTGGGCCGCATCGAGACAGCACAGCACGAGTACCAAGTCCACAAGGACAAGTACGAGAGGCTGCGCAGCGACGTCTCCGTCAAGCTTAAGTTCCTGGAAGAAAACAAGGTAAGGGGGGGGGCTGCGCTGTATTCTTCCCCTCCCCCCCACCCCGAAACAGCATGTTCCTCGTGTATGGCCAAGGTCAGTACCTTTCTTAGCTGGAAGGAATTCTGCTCCTCCAGTTCATTGTCAGCAACTGAGGAACTGTCTAGTACAGGCAGTCCTCAGGTTCAGAAGGTCTCGTACTTATGAACTGACTGCCGTAAAGCCTGTTATATTGAAAACTTGGGTTAAATGCAATGCTGCATAGTAACGAAAGCGCTTGACTACTTTGTGACGCTCGTGAAAACATTGCGTGTCTTCAGCAGGTACAGTACAGGATGCAGTTACTTTTATTTTTACTGCATAATTATTGTTACGAATGTAATTATCATTATGTTGTATTACGTACGATATATTTTTCTGACAGATCTATAAATCTGACTTTTATAGATCTGGTTTTTACAGATCTGGTTTGTAACCTGGGGCCTGCCTGTGTCGGACGATCATCTCACAAGCTGTGTCTTCTACACGCTTGTTGACTTTGGGGTGTGAAGTTATTTCTATTAGTTATTACGCAGATATCGCTTTTGGAGTAGATGGCCTCATCTCCGCGCGCGTCTGACCCTTTGCCGGACCTGGCTTGCCCCTTCCCGCAGGTGAAGGTGATGCACAAACAGCTCCTCCTCTTCCACAACGCCATCTCCGCCTACTTCGCCGGCAACCAGCAGCAGCTGGAGCAAACGCTCAAGCAGTTTAACATTAAGCTGAAGCCTCCAGGGTCGGACAAGCCGTCGTGGCTGGAGGAGCAGTGAAGGTTCCAGCATCGCCGAACCGCCATCCCGAATCCTGGAACCACCACCACCACCTCCACCACCCACTTCTGTTCCCGGTCTCCACCCTTTCGCTCTGCAGCAGACCACGCGGGCAGACGGGATATGCGCAGGCCAAGATGGACGCCGGTAGGGGAGCCAATGGCAGTCAGACCTTGAGAGACCAGCACTCATCAATAAAAAATGGGGGTTCATTATTGCATTTCCCCTTTTGTGTTTTACCTATTTGTCACTCTTCCTTCCCTTTCCTGTCTGATCTATCTTGCTGAAATTTGGTACCACACTTCTAAAGATCCCTGCGGAAGATCTAGGCACGTAGGAATACCAATTGTCATCTTTTCTGTTGCCCCTCAATTTTATAAAGCTGTTCTCAATATTTTCAAGTGAAGGATTAGAAACATAAAAACACAGAAGACCCCCCTCCCCCCCCCCCCCCCAACAGGCAATACAGTGCCCGGTGACCCAGGACTGCAGATACAGAACTCTGACCTTCACCTCGAGAAGCTGTACTGTTTACTGCAGCTGTGACTTATCTATGAAAGGTTTCGTCACGTCGCCTGAGCTGATGTCAGCATATGTGTGCAAATAAGTTCCTTGAGGGGGGGGGGACTGAATGAAGACTTCAAGCGCTGATATCAAGCCATGACTGAAGATAGCGGTTATGATGAAGGAGCTCAGGACCTGACAATCGGAAGCCGAGGCCTTGGGAAACAGAGTGTGTGAGAGTTGCCATTTCAACGAATAACTGAATCTGAATCTGGTTTTACTCAAATGCAAATGATCTATATCGATGCCTTTTTTTTTGTTCTTTATGAATGCGAACCATTCACTGCCAGGGCGTAATTACCAGCGTGTGTTGCCGGATTAAAATCCTTCCCATACCAAGCACCAACAGTCTTCTTTTCCTTCTCCTTACAATTGCAAGCATGCCAAAACTGAAACGGCTTTGACCAATCAGACGTGAGCTCAATGCTGGCACTAATTATTTGGTTGTCTTGCACTGAATGGGCCCATAGACTAGCCTGCCTACTTAAAGCCAATTAATGGGTTTCGTATATTGCCTGAGCTTCATCTGGAAAGGTCTATCAGAGTTGCAGTCACCGTGGTTACAGTTGTCATTTTACAGTTAACATCCTGGGCTCAGTGTGTGTGTGTGTATTTGTGTTGTGTTCCTTTGTGTTTTTGTCCTAACATTCCCCAGTTTATAAAATATATATATATATATATATATCAGTTAAGCAAATGTAATAACACAAAATTCGGGATGTTTACAGAATCATATCCCATTAAGTAACTTAATCACAAATCGATTCTCTTGTTTTCTCTCCTCCCTTTTCCCTCGCTCTGTTCTGTTTGTTGTCGTTCTGTTTTCTCCAAAGTGGTTAAACGGAGGGAAACGGGGCAGTCTTTACATATCCACGGCGTGATGTGCTTTTGTGACGGACAAACAAACATAAGGCCAGTGTCCTCACTGTCGCACTGAGGCAGACGCATAAATCAGATATTGCACATTGCACTGAATCAGCTGGATTTGTAACACCCCACCCCACTCCCCCAACCCAGAAAGCCGCCCACTCCCATTTCCAAAAAGGATTCATCTTGAAAGTAGTAAGCAAACTTGTGGTTTCAGTAATGGATGAAACATACTCAAAATAATCAAAGAGTGGTTTAACGGAGTGTGATAGACTAAGTCACTCCTGAAGTAGTATTAGATATTAGGGGAAATGGCTGAGTTTATGTATTTTATCATTTGTGTACAATCTATTTTTTAGGCTGCTTTGTGATATTGTAGTGAATGAATGACTGTATATATGTAATGATATTTAAGATGGAAAATTAAAACGATGTCTTGGGATCATGCGGATCTCTGCTATTACTCGTCACTCGAATCCTCCTGGAAGTAGTCGTATGACTGGAACATGCAACAAAATTAAAACAAGAATGTTTTCAAAAACCCGTGTCTAACTTTAATATCTTCTGTAATATGGTTTTCACAGGAGGCTTGTGCGTGTGTAATACATTTGATCTTGTGGATTTCTCTGCTTGCAGGATCTCAGACTGTTTCAGAAGGACCTTATGTTCCTGGAAATATTTATGATGCCTTTCCATCCTTTGCATACAGTTATCTTGGTGTAGTGGTTCACTGTCGCCTACTTCCACAGTCTGAAAAAGCATCTTTGCTGGTATCACCACTGTGATTATCAGCCACCGGTATAGTCCTGTACTGCTTCCGCTAATTACAGACATGGTAGGTTTTGTCCAGCAATTGAAACCTTTTTGCAACGGGTAACCCTTACAGAAGTCAAGAACTCCAGGCAAGAAGCTTCCTTTTACCGATACAGCGCCACACCAGGATGAAGCCTGCATCACCGGGTGTAGAAATAATCTAGAACCAGAGCAATACCGATGTTCACCACGTGAGGGAGCATCGACGCGTTACCTTTATGACTTATAACACTATAACTTAGTCACGTAGCCTATTTCACAGACAATACAGATAAAAAAAAAAGCTGGTAATAGATTGCTAGATTTACAAACTTTACAGTGATATGAATACAACAAAAACATTTGTTTAGAAATACATTTAAACAAAGTGATGTAATATTGAGCGCTCCATATGTTTGTGTTGATCGTATTTAACTTAAAAAGTGGCAACACATTGTTTGACATTATTTGACGGGGCAAATACTCAGTTGCTACTGAAGTACGAATTATGATCAAATGAACAAATATAATCTACTTGAGGTAAAAGATGCGTCACGATTCTTTAATGAACAAACGTGAGATCAGTATTTTACTTGCGTTATTCATTACTTGGTTCTTCAATAGTTCACAAAGGTTTTCAGAATTAGCATATATAGTAAATATAGTAACTTCTTGGGATGAAACATACATCATTATTCATTGATAATGAACAAACGTGAGATCAGTATGTAAGTCTGTAGTTAATTAATACATAAGTCCCCGTTAAATAAAGTATTACCAAAAACAATATGACGCTGATTGACTAGAAAGGATTACTAAAAACTGCAGCCTGAAGGAAACATGTATTACTTTTTGAATGGACATGGGCCTATAGGTGCACGTTGGGCTGGGTGGGTGTGAAGGGCCCACAAATCACACAGGGATAGTTACAAAGCAGCAGCGCCCCCCGACGCCCCAATATTATAATCAGGCCCTAGTCCAACACGCAGTGGTTCAGAGTAAAGGTCTCACTTCTTCAGTAAGGACCTTGCGCAGCCTTGCACAGACCATTGTATTTAAATTATTAAGGTGTGCCTTCCCAATATCAAACTGTCTTATGCCGCTGGTCAGTAATCTACTGCAGAGAGATAAAAGCCTAATTTTACGATGGAGAATGTGCTTTGCTGATGTCAGTAGCGAAGGTGATTCACAAAGCCTTTTAATCCTTGTGAACTAAATGTAACTTTTGATATTCCTGGAGGTAGAGTATTTGTTACAAGCGTAACTTTACGGATCTACAAATAGTTCTGTAATTACGCTTTAAAGATACATAGACTGATCAATCGGACGTGGCTATTGTTTGTTGATGAGGCAAACTAATCCAATTAGCAGCCTAACTGAACCTACTAAAACCTTCCTTTCAAACACATTTGATGGTATCAGTGCTTCTTTCGTTCTTTGAAAACGTCGATGCAGACCGGGAGCGTCTGTAAACGCAGGAAATGACACGGCAATCTATATTATCCCACTATATACATCGTAAACTGTGCAAACCCTACAGACTATTTACAGGGCAGTAAAACTGCTACTTATATGTAAATGCATGTACACGTGTCTGTAGACTTGTTTCAAATTGAGTATCTCACTGACCAAAGTTGGCAACCCTGCAAATAAACCAGCTCAAGTCTGTAAAACAGCACACGAACGATGATCCCAGTAAAATAATGGGCTACGAGTACAACTAATTGCAAACAAAATATATATATAAAAAAAAACATTTGCATTGTGATGATCTAATAGATACCACCGAAATATCCTTTTTACGTGTCATTGATATTCATAGGTATTCGTAGGTTCTATGTTATTTCGAGGCAGGGGCCGCGGTTTCGTCTTTGTCTACGCGTTCCGGGAGCCGAAGGAGTTAATTGCGGATGCGAGACGGAGCGGGACCATCGATTGTGGGCGGCGCTGGCGGTGGCGTAAAGGAGGGCGGCTTTGGGCGGCCGGTGGTCTCGCTGCTGGGGAACGAGGGTGGACTGTGTTAATGCCAAGGGGAAGCCGCTACCTGGTGAGTATTTCCCATCATTTAAAGCTCCCTAATCGGCTTTTTTTTAATTGATGCTTTTTTAAAAGTCCTCCCCGGACTGTTAAGAGGTTGTCAGCGGCCGTCAATTAGCCGTTTTTCCGTTTATTACATAAATTCACTCTTTACGCTCCCCTTGTTATGTTTTCGCCTTGTTTTCCGACTTTGTTCTCTTTGCGTTGTCTAGTTTGTTTGTATTGAATGGTAATACGTTTAATTAAATAAAAAGTAGGAGCGGGATGGTAAACTGTTACTCCAAATAGACTTAAAGGGAGGAATCGGGACAAATTTGATGAAAATGATGATAAATAAATGCCCGTTTCTTTCAAAGCGTAGTTTGGCGGCTGTATAACGCTGGTTTCGGTGCCATGCCAAAGCGGATGGGTGTTAATGAAACTCCAATGGATCTGAGTTGCCGAGCATGTTTAGCCGAGAGTAACTTGGCGTTTGGGTTTCTATACCGCAGCCTTCGTGCACCTGGAACGTAACGCGTTTTCGAAAACTTTCTGAATTATGTATTTTTAAATGTGGGATTTTATAGTGAAACTGGTGCCGTTATCATTAAGATGGTCCTCTGTTGCTTGTCATGCACATGCAAAGCTGGGCAGTTTGCGGCGGCTGCCGGACGCCTAGGATTCGCTTTGCCGTTTCCACGAATCGGATAACCGGAGCAGCGTAACTGCGGGCAGGTTGGCGAGTTTCACTCCGCGTATCACGTCCGAGATAAAACACCTCAGGTGTGTTTGACGCAAAATGTTTACTGGTGCAGGACCAAAGCAAAGGAATATCAAATTAAACTTAACGGGAAAAAAATCATTATCACTGTAATTTGGAAACGTTTCTGTGTCTTTGTTGCAGCCGCATCTGGAAGAGCGAGGACAGGAGGACTCTGCTGTCAGTCACAATTACCCTTGACACTTAAAGTTGACTTGGGATTTACTTTCTGAAGGGTGACTGAGTTGGCAGCTTGCTGCTTCTGTCCTCCCCCCTCAACCCCCCCGGCCAACCGCACATCTCTGATGGATGGTGATGTTGCCATGCTTGTTGGCCAGCCCCAGTCTCCCCTCCCTTCTAAGCCCTTACCAGGTGAGGTGGGACCCTTGGCCATGGGCGCACTTCCTCCTCCACCTCCTCCGCCGCCCCCTCTTCCGCCTCCCCCACCTGGTCCGACCAATGCCGTCGGCGTGCAAGGTGGCCTTTTCGGCCGGGCTGCCCACCGCCAGTCCAAGATGCGCAACTTCAACTGGGATACGTTACCATGGCAACGCGTACTGGGCAAGCGCAACGTGTGGACAGCCTCGCGGGCACGTGAGGATTTCCCGCTGGACACAAAGTACATGGAGGAGCTCTTCAGCCGCTGTGAAGCTGCCCGGCCCACCAGTGACTGCAAGGGCACAAGTGTTACCGTGACAACAGAGATGGTGCGTGCAAGCTCCGCCCCCTGTCCTTACTGCCCATGATATTTCTGATTTAGCCAATCATTGATACCCCACATATTGCCTAGTTAATATTTCTTGATACAAAATCGGAACGCAGTTTGCTTGATGTAGCTTCTTGATTCTGGAAACTTTCCATTCCATGGGAAGTTAAGCTCGGGATTTTTGGAACTATTCCAAGTTGGAAACTTTCCTTGGGAATTATGGGGAATATATGATTATTAATGCAAAATTCCCAGAATTTTGCAACTCTATTTAGGACATACCTTTGTGTCTGTGTGTCTATATATAGGACAGGGTATCAGATGTAAATATTCCATATGCAAAACTGGCAAGCCATTAGCAATACATTTTATGCAACAATGTTCTTATCTTGCTACCAGATAAAATGGTAAGATTTCCAGGATCATTTGGTGTCTTTTTTTAAGGCTGTTACTGATGATGGCTAATGTATGTACATCAGGGGTGTCCAATCTTGCCTGTGAAGAGCCAGTGTGTATGCAACAAACAAATACATTTATTTTGTATAGCGCATCATCACAACATTACATCGTCTCAAAGCGCTTTACAGCATCCCCACCCAAAGCCCCCAGTGAG
>JABFEA020000041.1:15637798-15660290 GCA_019775915.2 Cyphomyrus plagiostoma | reverse complement strand
CGCTTTGTTTATATGTTTGTCCACCCCTGATGTTATGTGTTCTTTCTGAATCAATTTTTTTTGCCCCCCCCCCCCCCCCGAGAAGGTGGACATGAGTAGTGACAGAGTAAAGAAATGAAACTTCGTAACACACAACCTGTGATATTGCGATAAGCCAGGGCTCTTCAAATCTGCACCTCCATTCCAAATCCAGGCCTTTTTTTCAGTTCTCCCAGGTAATTTAATTATTACTGACTCTGGCCACAGAGGCTTCACACCTGAAGTAAAGGAAGGCTGGGAAATCAGCAGGGCTTGGTCGTAGAAGACCGCGATTTGAATAGCTGTGCAATAAACTCAGTCACTGATTAGTTGAACCAGGGAAACATTAAGTGTGGCAATACCAAGCTGATATGGGTCTCTGCCTCTTCTTTTCCATTGCACCTAGTCTACCCTTGTTCAAAATATGATCCTCTTTGATCATGACAACATTAATTCTGTTCTGCGCTAACTGTTCAACAAGTATATGCTTTTTAATGAGAGCCACTTCTGATTTGTCTGGAATACTGTGTCCTGTTTCCTTGGTTACAGGAGGGGTACTACTGTTTAGTAGTAAATTTTGTTTGGGGGCTGTTTTGTAGAAGGAACCACTTGGTTTTTTTTTACTTTAGAATGAAGCGTGCTGCTTATTACATGAATAACCATATTATGTCAGTTTTCAGGCCTAGATACTGTTGCTTTCCTTCTTATTCACTGTTAAACTGTTTTAATGTACTTCTGGTGAATTAGAGGAATTTAACAGCCACATTCCTTCTTGCAGATTTCCATCCTAAATTCCAAGAAATGCATGAACATTGGCATCTTTCTGAAGCAGTTCAAAAGGTGAGCATCTATGAGTAAATACTGCGGACAGTGACTGGAAAGGGGCCAGATCCTGAGACTGTTTATGCCCTGAGAGAACATGACTGGGTATCCATGAGTCAGTGATGTGTACAGGGGCAGGACCACTGGCTTCAGCTGAAAGCTGCTTGGTTACCAGCGTGCCCCTCCCTGTCAGTGGGGGACTCAAAACATTTCATTGGCCTCTATGTATGAATTATGGCCCCTCTTATGCCCTCCCCACCTTAAAATATCCCAGCTTTGCCCCTGTTCTGCGTGCTTTTGTTTTCGGATTTTCACTGTGATTCATGTACAGTTAGTTTGTTTTACAGAGGTATAGACTCTGAATTTTAGCCCCAAATAGGACATGGATTTAACCACTTAGAAAAGAGAACTGTTTTTAGGGATTTCTTAAAAGATAATTGGTCTGTGCTGGCTAGCTTCTGTGGAATTATTTGGAGTCGTCTCCTTGCCTTGCGCAGCTGGACCCCAGGGCACTGTTAAAGGAAATCTATTTGCTTCTTGCGACCTTTGTAGGCCAGTAATGGAATTGATCACAGACATCCGACAAGGCAACTGGATGGCTTTTGGGACGGGCAAGTTGAGAGAGTTGTGCAAGCTTCTGCCTGAGCTGGAGGAGGTGAGCAGACACTCTTATCTTTAAACATGGGACAACAAGCGCTACTTTCATCATTGAGGGTGCCCCGTCTGCCGCCACATGGCCTCGGAATAGATAGCGACTTTGCCGTTAGGCGGAGAAGTGACAGGTGCAGTCTGGATATATAAACGGTGCGTTTGACATGGTTACGTCCTGTGTGCCTTCAGGTGAAGATGCTGAGTGCGTTTAATGGAGACTGCTCCCAGCTAACAGAGCCAGATCACTTCATGGTTAAGCTGGTTATGGTGCCTGGGTAAGTACTTGTTACCTTGCTACCATTTGGTCATCACCGTTATCCAAGAATGCCTCTATCTTCTTAGGGCCCCTAGTTAAAGCTTTCCTTTTGAAGCCCCCCCCCCCATTAAGAAGAGTGGTGATCATTTCACTACCCATGCAGTGGAGGTAGTTTGGGGCCTCTAAGCTACTATCTGCTGATACCCGTTGTTTCTATGGCTAAGCTATGTGTGAAATATGTGGCTGTGTGGCGTGCTGTAGGAACCTCCTAAATGGATCCTTCCTATCCCATGATTCCTTGCAGCTACGAGGAGCGGCTCCACAGCATGCTCCTCAAGGAGGAGTTCTCACCGATGATGGAGGAGATAAAGGAGGCCATCACTGTCATGACCACAGCTGCCAACGGTAAGGCACGGTCAGAAGCGATCACGCTCGAACCGAATGGTGACATTGGCGCCCCCAGCCACCCGCGTGCCTCCTGTGTCCGTATCCATACCCCTGGGCCCGTTTTTGTATGAGGGTGCCTTCTTGCCGGGTTGGGGGGGGGGCACTGTGTCGCTGACTGCTGCGTCTTCTCTCCAGAGCTGCTGAACTGTGACGATCTGCACTCGGTCATCCGGCTGGTACTGAAAGCCGGCAACTACATGAACGCTGTAAGTTTTTTCTAAGCCGGTGAGGAGTCGGCTTCAGGTACAGCTTCAGCTTCCGCTGTGGCCAGTCAGGTGCATGGCTTAGCAGAGTGAGACTTGACCCCTGCCTTGATGCATCGTGTTCTTTTGTTAGGGGTCTCCAATGCACAAATGTGAAGCTCCAGCAGTCTAGCCCTTGCCTATTGATTTGTCAGAAGCCTTTTGATGATCATGATGGTTGAGTGCTGTCCTCCACCCCCAGGGCGGCTATGCTGGCAGTGCTATTGGCTTTCGGATGTCCTCCCTGCTGAAGCTGGTAGACACAAAGGCCAACAAGCCAGGCATGAACCTCATGCACTACGTGGCCATGGTAAGGAGGACCTGTTCTCCCGCTATCTGTCACAAAGGGCTGTACGTCGTCTCCATTCCACGGTCTTATGGGTCATGAGAACATGCTTGTGAATTTTTCCCCCCCAAAAAAAGCACAATACATTCTTGTTTTGTTGTTTAACCTCTCTCTCTTTTATTTATTTGGTGTAGAGCAGTTGAGGTCACCTTTTTATTATTATTAAAATTATTTGCTACTTTTTCAAATAAAAAAAGAATTAAGATCAATAATACAAAACTGGATTTTTAAAAAATATTTCAACTTTATTTCATATAACCCAAAAAAAAAAAAATATATATATATATAATATCCAATTTTTAGCCAATATGTATATGTGTATATATATGTATATTTGTGTATATATATAATCAAGTTATATTTTATATATATGCTTTGTGAGAGTGACCCTCTTGTCCCCTCTGCCCTTTGTCCCTCAATCTCAGCAAGCACAGGAGATAGACGCTGCTTTGCTGATGTTCCCCAAGCGGCTTCCGCACATCCGAGCTGCAGCCAGGTACCAGGCGTCCCGAGACCCCCTGAAGGGGCCTGGGTATGTCTCTGGGGGCGGGACTCGTGTGGAGGGACTGAAGTGGACGCTGCATGTGGCTCTTCCCTGCACAGAATCAATAAGCAGGAAGTGGAGATGGATTTCCAGAGGGAGGTGGAGAAGGTTCTGGAAGCAAGGGCGAACGCCAGCAAGCACCAGGAGCTGCAAATGCAGATGGAGAGCTTTTTCATGGTGAGGGGGCATGCAACCATGTGGACTTCCGTCATGACTTACCCTAAAACACCAAAAGTTGATTATTATACAAATAGGCATGCTTATAATGGGGGGGGGGCATCTTTCTCCATTGTGAGACTGTGAAGAGATTTTAAATTGTCAAATCCCACACACCTAGCATAAATTCTCAGTCTGCCTTTGCAGAGAGAGCATTGGTATCACGCTACAGTGCACATGCTATCAGTTTGCAGTTGTACGGCTCATACACGCGTCTTAAGCTGAGGCCAGATCTCGCAGCGGTGCTTCGGGTTTCTTCCCCTCTCTCCCTTTCGCCCCCCCCCCCCACCTCCTCCCAACATGCACCACATTCCCAATTTGGCGACGTGGCAACATGGACCTCATGGTCCCTACAGAGAATTTGACATTGGTAATATGTAACTTGCTTGGATTTTCCGAAACCGAACACGCAGCAAACAGAGATATGGTGTGCATGTCAGATGGCAGCAGAAAGACCCTTAAACTACCTCAGAAGAGAGTATGTTGTGTGTTCTTTTTTTTTTTTTTTTTTTTTTTTTTTTTTAAAACCTTATTGGGCAATATTTTTTTTAAATGGAGTATTAGTTTAGTGATACTGTTAAGTAACTCGCTCACTTTCCAGTTTCAAATTTTTTTATTCGTGTACTTAATGCTTTTTGTGACACTTTTGTGATTAAATGCCCAGCTTGGGAATTTTTTGCACTTGAATAATCATTCAACATTTCGCCTGCAAGTCAAGCAAATATGCAGCGGCAGTCCAAGGAAAATGTCGTCGTCTTGACCGCACCCCCCCCCCCGCTCATCCCCCCTCATTTGCCTCCAGGAAGCAGAGTCCCAGGTGGCTGAGGTAGAGTCGTCCTTCCAAGCCCTGAGCTCCATCAGTCATGTGGTGGCAGAGTACTTCTGTGAGGACCCCAGCCTCTTCAAGCTGGATGAGTGCTGCTTCATCTTCCACTCCTTCTGTGAGAAGTTCACGCGGGCTCTGCAGGTATGGCTGTGCCCCGTGTGGCCAGCAGAGGGCACTGTTCTGCAAAGGGTTGCTAGTAGTCTTATCTAGTTTTTAATGGAGGTCCTTTGGGTAGGATCATGGTGGCTGAGTGAAGGAAGCTGACTATTGGATTCCCTTCCTCCCACGCAGGAGAACCGCGAGCGTGAGGAAGCTGAGGAACGGAGGAGGCAGCAGGAAAGACAGCGCACTGCTGCCAAGCGGCGTTCCACGGCCACCTGCTCCAGGATGGAGCGTGACATGGAAAGTGTGGCTCTGGAGAGTCTCCTGCACACCTACTTGACCAGCCACTGCGCTCGGCGAAAAGCGGGCCGGACCGATGAGCTCGGGAATGCGGGTAGCCCGGAACGAGGGGAACCACAGCTGATCAGCTGGTCTTCCATGCAGGATTTGAGATCCAGCGTGCCCCGGGATGGGCTGCCCTCCATCAACGACACGCCGACCGTCAAAACGCGCAAGTCCGGGAGCCGCGCTTCGCTCCCCAAGTGGGACGGTCGCAGCTCTCTGTTGGAGAAGCGTGGCCAGCTCTCATTGGAGGAGGAAGATGAGGCGGAAGTAGCAGAGGAGGTGCCGGGGACGCCGGAGGCCTCCGGAGAGGTGCTTGCGTGCCGGATGCGTTGGGGCAGCCTGCTTCCCGGGGGGTCCCCCCTCCAAGCGTCATGGTCGCCCGGCGGAGCAGCCACTTCGCCGGCCAGTCGCATTCCTCAGGACGAAGGCAGTCCCCGGACCATCCTGAGCCTGTCGCCCATGACGACTCCCAAGTCCACCCGCCGTCGCACCATCTCCATGCCCCTCTCGGCATCTTGGTGCGAGCTGCATTCGGCGCCCTCGACTCCCATCCAGGCCACGTCCCCTCCAACCGAAGCCACACCCCCTCCCCTGGACCTGGTGGCAGAAATGAAGTGTGCAGATGGCTTTCTGTCCTCCCATATCGTGGGAGAGGCCTCCATACCCACGGCGCTCTCGTTGTCTGGTGACCATGAGCCGGGGGGGGCTGCCCAGGGCCTGGGGATTGCCTCTAGTCCCCAAGAGGACGGTGGGGTCGCTGAGCCTATCCCCGGCTTCCGTCTGGGTCACCTGTTCCAGCGGCGGCCAAAGCCCACGGCAGCCAAGTCAGAGAGGCAGGACGGCTCTGCCTTTGTGTCCTTCTTCAAACGCCTCGGAGAGCGAGGTGGTCGCCATGGCGATGACGAGCTGGAGGTAATAGTCAGGGACTCCTGAAGAAACTGGTTACTGGCTTTAGAATAATTTTTATTCTTAAAGACTACAATTTTAAGTCTTTCCTAAAATGCAAAGAATTACTTCTTGTGACGTGGAACAGTTTTAATAAAGACTGAGGGCGAGGTCGCGCCCAGAGACGATGCCGTCGTTCTGTCCATCTGCAGGTTGCCTGGCACATGTGCTCCTGCATGCTGACTTTATGGTTTCATACCTCTACATCATACCTTTTATTTTTGTTTTTTTTACTGAACTTACCGTGCAAACAGAGGTGTTCCTTCCTGGATCCCTGAAACTGCCCAGCTCAAGTGCTCAACGGAACCATTCTGTTTGTGAACATAGTTATATTTAAAGAGGTATGCTGTATTTTTATATATACATAAAAATAAAGTGTGGAGTTTCCACCGTCTTCTGTCCTGATTCTCATTTCTCTCAGCCCAAGAGGGATGGATGGAGGAAGAAAAACCTAAATGAGGATGAGAATGATTTCTAAAATGACTGTTTCAGCAGGACCCAAATTAAATGAGTGCATTATGACCTCTTCTAAATTGTTTTTCAATCACTTGCTTCTCTAAAACACTGAATTCTTGGAGACCCCAGACAGTCTGCAGTTTTGCTCCAACACACTTGTGCTGGGAGCAGTGGAGGAAAGTGTACATTGACTCAGGCTCCCTGAGGACTAGGTTGGGTTGGGGTGGGGGGGAAATCCCAAAGGCATTTGTTTCTGCTAGCTGATGGTAACAATTAACTGATAAATATTTTTTTTTGTTTTGGGGGTTTCTCAACCCTGCCTGTGTGCTTGATTAGCTGGGACCTGAAAAATCTCAACTATTTGAGGGTCCCCAAGGACTGGGTTGAGATACACTGTCAGATTGAGTTCCCAAACTTTTTTTTTTGCCCACAACACCCAAAATGAATGCCAGACTTGCCATTGCAATTTTGCTGACCGGTGAGTGTGTAACTTTTGGGATATCATGAAGAATGCAAAAATAATCTACACACAATTTAAAGTAAACTGATAAAACGTTCTCAAAGCCTGAAATGTATGCTTTAAAAAAAAAACGTTAAGTATGAGTTTTTGAAAGAAAACAAGTAGACATGACCTTATTCCCCCTCAATTGCGCTGATGCATTCTGCGGTCAGATTACCCTGTGCCCAGGTACTCCTCTTGCTGGGCGATTAGGAGTTAACCTGACCCTGGCCAATGTGAGGGTCCTGACAGGCCCCGTTTCATTCTCTGTCCCTGCCTCATCCATTATTTGCGATCCAAGGGCTATCAAAGCCGTTCTCTGTCTCCAGGGCTGCCGTCGAGAGCGGAAAAAATATGGCGCTTTTCACCCGGTCGCCATGGAAGCAGTGTTTATTTACAGCCCTGATCTCAGTCGGCCAGTGTGACGGTGAAATAATACCCTCTGGAACAAACGGCAGAACGTAACCCAACCCCCCACTACTAAATCTAAAGGCTGTGTTGCATTTCCTGGCAGAGGGAAAGTCCTGCCCCCAGAAGGACTCCCTCACCAATCAGGAGTAACATCAGTGTAGTTCAGGTGCTGCTCTCCAAATCCCCATCACATGCTATAAAACCTAGGTAGGTACACTACCTAGGTTCAGGATTCAGATCTGAAGACAGATTGAGCACTTCTATTCGGGGGTGTCCCTCCTAACAAGGAAGCACCGCGTCAGCAGTCAGACTCTGCTTTTCTTATTCATCAGTGCTAGTTAATGAACAGGAAACTGTGAGAAACTGGCAGGTTGTAGTTTGGTCCAGCACCTTGGGGGTTAACACGGCGGACCTCTGGTTACAATTACATGCTCGGGGGAAAGACCTTGTTAGAGAGGGAAGGAGAGAAGGGCGAAAAGAGGAGGAACCGTATCTCTGATGTAAGGAGGGAAACAAAAATACGTGTTAGGGGGAGAGAGGAAGGGAAGGCGAGAGATTAGCTTCTAAAGGCAACTTGAGTGTCTTCGGGCTTTAAAAGACGACTGGGTTCCTACGGTGGGCGAAGGATCCCCATCATTCAGAAACACAGAGGTCTCCCTGGCATACTTCGGAGGTAAACTGGCAACGTGGAGAGCTTAAATGGAAGGAAAAGTAAAGGTTTCCTATGTAAATGGCTTAATTGCGGTGAATGGAAGATGACAAATGACAACAAAATGCGCAGATGTATAAGGATTTAAAAAACAGTTTATGTTCGTGGGGTATAAAATGACAGACTAATAGCATAATGTCTTTGCGGTGGTTTACCCTTAACGTGTCATAATAGAAACGAATAAGAGAGAACAATGCATAAGTCACTTTCATTACTAGTTTTGGCAACTTTTGTCATCTGTCTTCTCGTGAGATTTTCAATTCGAGTCTGATCACACATGCACACGCATTTACATGTATGTAACTGTTTTATTACCTTGAAAATAGTCTGTAGGGTTTGCAAACTACCCCAACGCTTTGGATGTAACTTATTTTAGATTTATAATGGAATAACATTGATTTGCCGTAAGATTTCATGCGTTCGCGTGAGTGTTACGCCAGATGCGTGTGAGCACTTTGCTCAGCCTGTTGAGTTCGGGCTTTATCGTGACAGTCCGGTGTGTATAAATACCACGATCGGAGCCAGTATATGATGTCATCTGTATGAGCGCAAGATACCTGCGAAAACCCCCGTTATGCGTTCCTTCAAACGGGCCAGATAATAATTTATAACAGCAGTATTGTAGCGGTAACTCTGTACGTTACAGTTGAATATCCTACTAGTTTATGCAATGTACTTTTTTTACCAGCAGAGTTCTTCGCAAACATACTTAAAAGAAAGCTCAAACAACAGTTAATAGCTCAACAAAAAAAGCTCAAACCACAGTTAGGGTCACTCAAAATCCCCCAGGACATCCCATCTGAAGACAACATAGACTTTATGAACGGATTGACAAACCGCACCCTGTACTAATGCTGCTAACTCAGGTGATTGGGGGTCTATTTCAATATCAGGGGTGCCAACCTGGTCAGCTGGCTTCGAATGAGATTATCTATGTGCACGCAATTACATGAATGTAAATAGTCCGTAGGATGTGCAAACTACCCCAACACTTTTGACGTAACTAATTTTAGGTTTATAATGGAATAATAGCGAGCGGGAGAGTCTGAAAACTAGTTGGCAACCCTGTAGCATTTGTAACCCAGACTCGCAGACCAATTTAACTGCCAAATACCAATTTGAATTCAGCAAATTCCCCGGGGGAGCAATACCTGGATTACACGGTTTCGTAGTTTTTAAAATCCGTCCAAAGTAATTATACGATTTCTCACTGCGAGTGGGAGTCTCAGTCTCACGTGACGCAGTTTAGTCCGTTCCAGTAATTAGAAGCTTTATTATTTTATTTAAATGGTATAGCAATAATCTACAAATTAAAACGACATACTGCTTTATGATTTTGTCTGTCCAAATTAATCAAGTTACGTACTCTAACATGTACGTAACCCAGGAATGCAGGGTCTATTTACAAACCATTAAAATTAGTTTGGGACCAGCTGACAATTATAGCAGGGTTAAAATGAATTTTAAAAACGAAAAGAAAGGATGAGTTAAATATGTAACGAAGCTTAAAATCACTGTTGATAAACACTACCAAATCTTTTCGCTAGAGGGCGCGCCGTTAACAGGCAATTAAATTCCTTGCACTGGAAATAAACCGAAATGACTCCCCTAACGTGTGATGTGTTTTTCGATGATCTTTGCATTTCCCTATTGAAGTTTTCAGGAATTCATGCTACTCACATGCTCTATCATGCTCTGTTACCCACTATCGGATTCCGGTTAATATAACACATATGATCAATACAGTGATCAATAAAGGTCATTGATGAAAAAGTGTGCACACCTCTGCAAATATTAACTCTTGAAAAGATGGCTGATTGGAGTATGGCGTTTTAATCTATTTGGGTGTGTATTTGACCTGCCATGCTCTGTGTAAAAACACAAAGACGAATATCGTTACCTGCCGTTTACAATAGAATTCTGTTCAAGTGCAGTATGGGTTGGTTGTGTTTATGTGTGTGTGTGTGTGTGTGTGTGTGTATTTTTTAAAGAAAAGACACTACCAGGGCCCGTGTCACAAAGCTGCATTTTTGGGTCAATTGGATAGTTTGTAGTTAAGGTCGTCTGGGCTAAATGTAAATGAACAGAGATAAGAGAGCACATTATAAATGGGCTTTAAACCTGACAGGTTATCTGGGTAATATATATGTAATGTATATATAATATTACCCACATAAACACCCACGTCTAAATGCTGAAAAATTATAAAACCTTTGTTTTGTTTAGGTGAGGCCCAACTTCAAGCAAATGATTCCTGCCTTAGAGTGAAACTCTAAAAACAGTCAAAATGATTTGGTAAGTGCCAGCGCCTTGCAGTTCCTGGGATAGCCTGTAGGGTTCCCATCAGCTTGTAATAGATGGGGTTTGAAGATCTCTCTGACTGTCTAAAAGCAAAATGCATTTTTAATTGTTTTAACTTGTTAATCTTGTATTTAAACCTTTTTTTTTTCGTCTACCACCCTGAAATAACAATAAACAGTCTGGGCATCAAATATTTCAGTGGTTAATGATCAGATCCGAGGAGTGACGGCGATCTTGTATGATGCTGCAGTGAAAATATACAGAACTAGTAGTGGAACAACCATATACATGCAAGAGCTGTGAAAGCTATTTGAGTGCCTGGCTGCCCTCGTCGCTTTGGTCACATGCTTATACTAAGAATCTAAATCATTTTACAAATGACTAAAATTATAACTGAGTTATGTGCCCTGCGATCTGTTGATACCCTGTTCTCTGCCTTGCGCCTGTAGCCTCCGGGACAGATTCCGGACCCCTGTCACCCTGAATAGGACAGGTGGTTTCAGAGAACTGATGGATGGATAACTAACTGACTTGTTTTAGAAATGCGCCTTTTTATAAGCTTGCAGGAGAACCTGTATGGTTCAGTGGCGATATTTCTTTCCCTGAAAAGAGCCAAATATCCTTCGGTGCTGAACAAGCTGAAGTGTCGTGATGGAAATGAAAAGTTGAAAAATAAAGATTATTGTCTTGAGCAAAGAGAAGGGAGATGGACCCAAGTCCGGAGTGTTTATTGCTACGGGCCGCTGTTTGAATCTGTGTGTCAGGTTCCTCACGCGGTAGTACCATTGAAATGGGTTTTTAAGGGTTCACTGTGTCACTGTCGAGTTCATGCTCTGGCTCCATCTTAAAGTCAGGAGGAATCATACCTCTTCAAAGTGTTTCTTAAGTGGGCTTTTCAAGTTCCTTAACCAGGTGTCACTCACTGATCATGACTATATGTAGTTCTTTATGCTAACATTTAGCAGAGGCCTTGGCTGTCACCACCATACACAGCTCTGGAAAAACTTAAGAGACCACTCTCACTTTAAAAATAATATCTGCATTTCTAAATCCTGGTTTAATCCTCTGCTGGCAGAAGGCGACACTGTGCTACAGGCTGCTTCCAGGCTCAACGTTTGTAAACAGGGTGAAGCAGGAGACGCCTGAGGAACAAGCAAAAACCAGCCAGGTTTAGGGCAGAAGTGTCCTTCTAATGGCAGAAATGACCATTAACTTATCTGACAGTTTCTCATGAATCGTAGGATGACGTCAAGTGAGCAATGGGAAACATTAAGTGGAGGTGTGAGGTGCCCAGCTAGTACAGTTCATAACAGGCTCCTAGAAGCAGGACTGAAGTCCTATAAAGCAAGGAAGAAGCCCTTCATTAATGAGAGGCAGGAAAGAGCCAAGCTGGAGTTTGCAAAAAATTGTATATTTTATACAGATACATACCCATAAATTGAAAAATGAGTGAAACTGGGAATCGTACTGTGGTCTCTTAGCTTTTTCCAGAGCTGTGTATTATCAGAAGGAGGAATTTCCTTGCCTTTGAGAAGGAGAACTGTGTAGCCATATATAAAAGATGGGTCTTCACAACTCGTAGAGGCCAGTGGGGCAGTTGCTTTTCTCTATAAGTCTTAAGCCATGGGCGGGGGGGGGTGAACCAGTTAGTCAGGTTTGCTGAATTAGAAGCGAAAGCAAAGCTGCCCAGTAGCTGTGATAGATGCTGAGCTTTTAATGACGGCGCTGTGGTTGAAGGAGAGTATGCATGGGGCTGGGGAGGGGCATGAGGGTCCTTTGTTTTCTCAAAGTCTAGTAAATTCCTCTTTCTCATAAAGTACGAGGCGATGGCAACCAATGTCTGTGCTAAAGGCTGATATCAAATACTAAATGCTGTTATGATCAGTCGGCGATGGACCTTCAGCCTGGTCGAGGAACCTGAGGAATATACTTCACTTTGAACGGGCGTGCTGGGTAATGGATGCTCGGCCGCTGTGTTGTGGGGTCCGAGGGACCTGAAGGTCGTGGGGCACCATGTCCTTGAGAGAGATGAGGAACCGTTGACATTGACCAGGTGGTAGAGCTGAGAAGGTGGGCGGCGCGGGTCAGGCGGGCTCTGCGGTCTCCATGACAACCTCATCCTCCTGCAAAATCGAGAGATGACGTCATAGCCGCGCCCCTCTCCCCGTTCGTCTGCGCGATTATTTTTCTGACCCACCCCCCACCATAACACCACCCCCTTTTCCACTCCCATGTATCTCTCAATTTTTCTCTGCACGTCTCTGCCATTGGCTGAATTAATAATGAATAAAACAAAAACGCAGTGGGCAGAGAAGGCAGGAAGGCTGCAGATGCACTGGCAGTTGTTGACTGCTCTCTTTTCCTTCCCCCTTTTGCGGTAGGCTATTTTTAGCCTTTCTTAAAGCCTGATCTCCGCTGGAACGCTCCTGTGCTACATACTCTGCTCACACGCTCCATCTCCTCTGCCTCTTCAGTTCTGCTCAAATCCCAGCTGGACCCTTTAGTTGATTTGCCCCCCAATGCAAATCTCCAACGCTGTCGTTCTCCTGACACAACACTTCAACTTTCTGTCTATCTGTGGCCAAGAACAACAGGGATGTCTCCCTTCAGAGCCGACCGCGATGTGGATTTTAATATCCTTCCTCTGTGATACAAGATAAACTTCTAACTTGACTGACTATCCATCATATTTGTTTCTGCATTTGGCTTTATCTAGTCTTTGATTTGACAACAGTCCATGCATAAGCGATACAGATGACGTAATGATGGTGCATTCCTTCATTATATCTCTGGGAATCTGGACATGCACTGGGCCACACTGCACCGTAGAAGCCAGTCATCACCCCAGTCAAAATTGAGCCTCTCTGGGAGGACAAGTACAGAGCTGCCATTTTGCTTCTGCTCTGTTCATTGCTCATAGCTTTGAATGCCCAGACTCCTCCCACTTCCCTGCCTAGCCAATGGGCTGCCAGGCCTCCGGTGCCTCGCTCGCTCTCTCTCTCTCTCTCTCTCTCTCTCTCTCTCTCTTTGTGCCTGTCTCTTTCTCTCCCCCTTCTTGCACACACACTTACATGCAGGCACACACCCTGGCCGTTGCCTGCCACTACCCCCTGCTTCTCTCACTCCCTCTGCTCCTCCCCGCCTGGATATACGTGCTCCGGGATGCCGCCGTCTGACAATGGAATTCTCATGATGCGCTGTGGGATCCCGAGGCCACGATAAAACCCCTTGGGCGCCCTTTCTATCCTGCCCCCTCTTCTTTTTGTGGAATCTCACGTGAGTATGGGCAGCTGCCCTCTCCTCCTGCGCCAAGCCCCTCCCCGGTCGTGGTCTTTAGTGCCTTGTCTTGCGGTGCTTCTCCCGACGGCTACGATGAATAATTTACAGCGGCGGCTCAGCGGCAGACAGTCATCCTTCAGGAAATCAGATCATTGCTTCTATGAGGCTCTCTGGCCTGTTTAGTTGCGACAAAAAAAAACCAGGGTCTTGTGCATGCGTGGTGTGCATGTGTTTCTGTGTTTTGTTTGTGTAATGTGCCAGTGCACCTGTCATTTTCAGCACCTGTAGTCAAGGTTGGGTGCATCCTCTCTGTTTTCCCTCCTCTCACTTGCTGTCTTATTCGTTCCCTCTCTTTCTGACTGGGCTGAGCTGCAGAGGTGTGTTCCCAAAGGTTTGTAGTCGAGTGTCTCGGCACTTGTTCCACATTTGGATGAAGATGCTTCATATGGGTGGATGTTTTGGGAGTAGGAGGTTCACTCTGGTTAGAGTCTCTTGTCTCTCCCCCCCCCCCCCCCATCAAAATGGCTTTTTTTTTGTCTGTGACTTGCTGAACTGCACCCCCTCCTCAGCGGCTTGTCAGTGTATCTGACATTCAGATCTGTAAAGCGTTTACCTGGCAACTAAACTACTGCAGAGCCAATCTAATGCAGAACATCAGGCGCTGGGTGGGTAAGAGATACCAGCCCATAGATTTCGTGGCGCGAGACGTTCCATGATTGAACAGGGGCTGGCAGTGCGGGCGGCTTGTCCTGCAGTTTCTGCTCGCCCCGTGAGACAGAGACACTTACAGGGACAGCTGTGCCAAGATGTGATGTCCCCAGACTGACCTGTAGCCACACTGCTTCAAGTTTACACAACACATTTTTTCCAAGTGACTGCAACCTCACTACACTAGAGTTACAGGAATGTAATTACTCTAAATGTGTTTAGATTTTCATCATTAAAAAAAAACATTAGCATGTCGCACACAGATTAGCTGCTTCTCTAATACTATCCATATGGGCTTCGTGGTGTGTTTGTGAGACACTGACACCATCGGCATCTGTGACAGGTTGGTAATTTTAATGATGTTTGATATTGTCAGGCGTTCTCCTGAATCTGGCCGTTGTTGTCCTGTTTTTCCCATGTCACACTGGATTTATTGTTATTTGCAATCCATAAGCATCGTGTCAGTGATGATATGAAGGGGAGAAGATAACACTAGAAAGGTGAAGGGGGCTTGAGATTGGCAGAGGACTTGACTCTTCCAGTCATGGCTGTAAGAAGATGTAGGTGTTGATACGTGACCAGAAAAATGTGCCAGTTGTAGGGTATGTTCAGGGAAAGGCACTACAGGGTCAGAAAGAGAGGGTGGAGGGCATTTTTGGGAGAAAACACTAGGAAATTTATGATGTGTAAACAAACCACCTGTTAGTGCTTTTTTTTTGGGGGGGGGGGTTCACGGGTAGTGACAAGTACAGTGGTATTCCACTTGGCTTCAAGAGTGCTTCTGTGGTCATCTGGGGAAGTGCTGGGAGTTGCTTATTGACACTCCTCATTGTCGTTGCTGGTAAATAATGCGTTTTTGATGTTGAGGGAATGGGACCTCAGGTCCCACGTACAGAAGCCCCAACACTTGCTTCCTTGGTGTGGTAGCTTTGTGTTGAAGGGAGCAGAGGACTTTGAGAATGATTTGTTGTGATGGATGGTTGCAAGCTGCATAAGACCTGCTATGCGACAAGCCTGAGCAAACAGGCTGTTAAGGGGATTGCATTTCTCAGACTAATGAGCTTGCTGTTGATCTTGTGAGGAAGCTGCTGTCCAATCCTGTTCAATCACTTTAGCCCATGGGAGACTTTTAGAAATAAACTGAACAGGACTGATCCAATATTTTCTTTGCAATATTAGCCCTGAACAGGTTTGAGGTATTGAATACATATTGGTGGTTCCAACTCTTGACCCAGACAAAGACACATTCCGATGGTGTCATAATTTACTGTGCATTGGTACATTGGTAGCATCAGCTTGGTTTGGGGTCTAAACTGGGTCACTCTGTCCCGTATATGATATATCTCTGTTCATGTAGATATTTCTGTAGGAGACTTTAGTTTAGAATTATTTAGCGAGATAAATTTAAAGAGTGCAGTTCAGGTTGTGGATGGTTTCATGCAGCGTATTAGTAGGAGAGAGGAATGGAAATGTCAGCAGTGTCCTGAGAGCTCGATACTTAATGCTACAGCAATCCTCTGCATAGAGTTACTTCCAAGGCGGCTAAAGGCAACAACACCAAGCCTGCTGCATTAAGGACTAGCTGACAGCAAGCCAGGACCTTAATGAATCCCTACAGAGATGCCCACTTATATGGCCATGCTATATATTGACCATTATTGCTAGCTAGTATCCAAGACGGAGAGTATTATTGCGTAAGGTTGCGGTTTCTTTAAACTATTCTGTGCATTCTATTCCAGCGACTCACCAATTTCTCTTTCACTAAGATGTGTGAAAAGAACTTCAGTGTGGGGGTGTTTATTTGACAGTGGTTACTGTGGGGGGAGAGTCGCCAGTCTTTTGGTCGAATCCGGTACGGATTTGAATCATGGATCAATACCTTACAGCAGGGCTATTCAATTCAGGCCCTCGATTCCAAATCCAGGCCTTGTTTTCATTTCTCCCAGGTAGTTAGTTTAATAATTACTGATTCTGATTGGTCAGAAGCTTCACACCTGGTTCACAGGTGAAGGAAGGCTGGAAAATCAGCAGGGCTCGGCCCTCGAGGGCCGTGATTTGAATAGCCTTGCCTTACAGCTTGGAAGGAGAAGGTAAATTTTGACAGGAAAAGGAAAAAAAATCTGGATCATTTATCCAGCCATACATCACTCTTCTAATGGCTTATCGTGGTGAAGGCTATGGAGGACGATAATTTGCAGCAGTGATATTTGACTTCATTTCAGTTAGATGCATGAAGCCATTATGTTAAGTGGTTTGTCATGGACATGCTCTTCGGTAGACCGGGTATATCAGGTACCTCAGTGTCCGGGCTGAGCCATGAATAGCATTGGTCTGTCCCGTTAACTGCTTAAATGTCATTTTTCAGTGATATTCTTAGCTAAAGCCTCATAGCACATCTTCAGTAGGGAAAGCAAATGGAAATTTGATAGCATCGCTCGCTCTAGATCTATTCGGTTAAGCAAAAGTGAAGATTAAGTCAAAACTTGCTCTTGACATCTCCTGAATTGAAAGTGGTTTTCCAGTGTCCTGGATTGGAGTAGGTGGTGGAACGGCTGTTTCACAGTGCTGAGGTATACTAAGGACACTGTGCAGGTTTTACGGGTGGACATGTGCCATTTATGTTCCTTATTTTTTGAATTTGTTGTAAAATCTTGGGCCTCTGGTGTCTGTAGATGTAGCGGTGAGCCATCCCTTGCGGTACGTCAAGTGACCTGGAAGTTTATATTCAATCATCACTCACCTGACACAATTTGTCAGTGCTACAGTTTGAAGAATGAGGGAAATCTGCTTTATCGTTTTCATAAACCCTCCTTCCAACCCACCCGTGATTTCCTGAAGGCTTCATGTGGGACAAGCTTAACCTTCTCTGCGTAGTTTTTGAAACCAAAATCAACATAAGATGGTTTTCTCTATGTCCTTCAGCTGGCCATTGTTGCATCAGTGGAAGCAATTCTGAGCATCTTATTTTATAAAGCAGAGGTGGAGAGTTCAGGGCCAGAAAGTACTAATCCAGGCCAAGGTTTTTTTTTCCCCCCAACCAACCAGCTGAGAATTCTTTGACTTGGTTGGTTGAAACAAAACCTTGGTCTGGATTTCTACTTTCTGGGCCTGAACTGTCCACCACCGGTATAAAGATATACAAATAACAGTACGTGGGTCTCCTTAATCACAAATTCATTGAGTCTGCTGGGGCCTTAGACAGTTTAATCCCTTTAGAATTTCCTTACACTTTTTCACTCAGCCAAAAAGCACAAACTGGGAGGGAGAGATGAGAGAGGCTGGGACAGTATAGACCACCCTCATTTTATTTAGGGTTCCTTGGGAAGAGGTCTCAGCTGCATGTTTACCCAACAGTGGCATGCTGGGTAGTGATTGAGTCATCAGTGTCTGGGGGAGTTGAGAAACGCTCACCTGAGCCAGTGATTGGAGCAATTTTGTAGCACCCCCCCCCCTACCATCACCCCATATGCCACTAAATTTACGGGGGTGGGGTAGTGGACCTTGGTGACTGGGATGGCCAAGGGATGGCTTCTTTTGTTGCATGTGTAGATGTCTGGGGGGGGGATGTGCAGATTGGTGGATCTGGCCACACTCACATAGGGAGGTATTGGTGGATCTGACCACACTCACATAGGGAGGTTTTTGTGGATCTGGCCACGCCCACACAGGGAGGTATTGCTGATGAATGGCCAGGACTGTTCTCTCCATGTATGTCAGACGTCCTTGGTTACACAAAAATTCTTATTTTCCATGAGCAGCTGTCTCTCTTACTCACTCAGTGTGAATAAATAATGCACACATTCAGAGTGATGCACACATTCTGTATGTCACTTTGTTTCTGTGATATTCTGGGAGTGCACAGATTTTTCAAGGGGCCTGGGGACAGGGGGTTTAGGGTGAATTTTGCAGATGGGATGGGGGGAGCAGAATTACCTGGCAACACATTCTCTTCCCTTCTCTGTCTCATTATTGAGGATTCTTGGAGACTTTAGTAGTTAATATGAAGACAGACAATAATATAATGTTTCTGGTCTATTCGTCCTAACAGACATGGCAAGTGAGACCTGCAATGTGTATGTGTGTGTGTGTTGTGTGTTGTGTGTTGTGTGTTGTGTGTGTGTGTGTGTGTGTGTGTGTGTGTGTGTGTGTGTGTGTGTGTGTGACTAACAGCATTTCAGGGTTCGCGTAATAGGCTGCATGGTGTATGGGATCCACCACACAAGCTCATCCTTTCAGCTGCTGTGATGCTGCTTAATGCCTTTGCAGTACATCATCATGG
This sequence comes from Cyphomyrus plagiostoma, assembly GCA_019775915.2. NCBI lineage: Eukaryota > Metazoa > Chordata > Actinopteri > Osteoglossiformes > Mormyridae > Cyphomyrus > Cyphomyrus plagiostoma. The sequence continues at coordinate 15,641,888 of JABFEA020000041.1, read as the reverse complement.
AGAACATCCTCTTAGCACCCTCTGAAAAGCCACTCAAACCGCTCCCTCCTTTCTGCAACCAGACTGACCAGCAGAGACAAGACCAGGACAAAGCCATTATGCATGTATGTGTGTGTTTGCCAGATTGCACACGTTTACCTCTCTCCAACTATATCGCCGACATCAGTTGTTCATTTGCAGTAACCGCACCCTCCCCATCTCCTTATTTAATTTTATTTTTTTCGTTACCATGGCTGCCCCGTTCCAGATCTTGCCAATCTGAACTATCCTGCGCGTGACCGTCAACGCAACCTTCATCGATTGGGATCGAGCCTTAGTTTCTGCTGACGGGTAGTGAAAAGAATTTAATGAGCCGGGCAGGGGAGTGGCCGAGGCTGTCACCCCCTAGCATCGACTGGACGCCTGCTAGCTTGCTGCATTGCCGAGGCATCAACACCCAGGCGAGGGAAGATGATGGAAGTCATTAAACAAATTAATCCAGCTGACTATCAGTTGACCGCCACTTTGCTGATATCGGGCTGCTCTGGGCCCTGAATCCTCTGCTGTGCATTTCAGCTGTTTGACTTTGAAGATATTAGCTGTTGGTTGGAGACTCCCGCTATGTGATTTCAAGCTGAAGTTTGATGCTGTCAAACAGACATAATATTTCTATATGCGTGTTGAACATCCTGTATATAACATGTAAATCACTGCCTTCCGATATAAACCAGTTTCGTGCCTGAACAGCAACATTCATTGCACAAGCACTTGTAATTCTAATTACATAATCACATGACGTTTAGTGACATGATAATTATATCTTTGATGTTAACCCTTAGACTGGTCTGCTTTGATTTTATTAATTGGACTTAAAATTGATTTTATTAATTATTAGCTCGTTTTTTTTTTTTTTTTTTGCTTGTTTGTTTTCATATTTTCTCTCTTGGATTTTTTTTTTTTGTACAATTTGTCGAATCACGATTGAGGATTTCAGTTCTTCTGAAAGCACAGCTGTCCCCTGTATCCGCGGGAGCTGTCTGCCTAACGACCCCCTCTGGCTCGCCATTGTCGGCCGGCACATCCCAGTGAGCTAACGAGGCGCTAATGAGGGTTTCCGGCAAAACCTGCCTAATGTTCAGTTCCGGGAGATTGTGAGCAGGAGAACTAGACACCAACAGTGAGAAGGAGAAAATGAGACATTCCTGAAGCACCAGTAAATAGTGCTGAATAAGGACTGGTGGTTTCTTGCCCATACAGACCTGTTACCAGGGCTGTACAAACTTGGGTATCTTGTAGTACCATCTTCTCCAGCAAGGAACAGACAGTGAGATACTTTAACTTTTACAAAATCACAGCCTTCTCAACATGTAAATGTTTATTGAAACCAGATTTAGTTTTATGTCCCGCTTTGGGCCCCAGGCAGCATCGCAATGCTACCGCTCCGGCAGATTAAAGTGGCCCGTTGGTGGATCCAGATGTGCATGTACACACGTCCTATGCAATGGGAAACGGGGCCAACAGGCAAGTGTGCCCCCACCCCCACGGGGCTGAAGGCATGGCCTCCCCAGTCGGAAAAAAACATTGGCTTTGTTTTAACTTTTGTAAGTCTTGCACACCTAGTATAACTGTAAAATTTGCCATTAGACATGCTGGTTGTTGGACTTGATATGAAAAGGAGGATGTTCACTGGTAATTAAAGTAATTGGTTAAAGTTCATATTAACCTGATCCAGGATCAGATTTGTCCAGCCCTTCCCTGCCTTGATGTTTTGTGCTGGCCTCTGTGTGTCTAGACTCCTTAAGGCCTACCTAATGAACAACAGCCTCTGCATAGACAGGCTGGTTAATGTGGGGAAGAGGACTGTATCTCAGTGAAATCCATCTGTTATGTTCCTCCCTCTCTCTCTTCCTCTCTTTGCCCCTTTTCTCTCTCTCACGATCCCCCTCCCTTTGGCCGTAGCCCACATCACGTGGCTCTTGGATCCCCCTGTCATGTGATGCAGTGTGATTGGAGGCCGGCACAGGGAAGATGGCAGCTGGGGGGGGGGGGGGCAATGTAATGACTCAGCCTAGAGCGAATGAGAAGTCATCAAAATGGCCCAATGTTTATCAGCATCACCAGTATGTACCATGCAAACATGTCTTAGCAGAACTGACTAGCACTTTTGGTCAAAGTACCCCCCTCCCCTTGGGGCTGGGAAATAGGGGCGAACATCTCCCTGGGATCAATGTGTTTTGGTCCATGAAATCCAGAACTTTCTGGATGCACGGTGCATGAAATGAAAAGGATTCTGGCTTCACGGCATCCCACTGGATAAGTACAGACAATAATGCGTTTCTGTGTGTTCAGATGGAAAATGCCGAAATCCACAGCACTTTGAAATCTCATTGGTTTTGGGCTGTATTGTTACGCTGCAATTCTCTTTGCAGTTTGCCGTGCTGTTCGTTTATACAGCAGGTATTTTTGGCCAGAGTTATCAACAATGGTGTTTCTCCCGGGACTAGAACAAATGACCTTCAGCAGTGCTGCAGTCACTGTACTGTCTGCCTGCTGGCCCCAGATCCCGTGACGGGGGAAGGCCACAGTACTGGTTACAGTATTGTGTCATGTGATCCAATGAGGTCCCGGCAGTGAGAGTTAAGCAGTGGAACGTTCAGGTCCAGAAAGTAAAAATCCAGACCATGATTAAGTTTCAACACACCAGTTGAGTATAAAGCGTAACAGATTTACAGAGCGCCATTGGTTGAGAGAGGAGAGGTAAGAAGCACACATTGTTTACAGCATGTTGTTACACTCACCTTAAAGCAAACAACCAAAGTACCGCCATGTGACAGGTTTTCCTTGCAAGTTGAAGGACATGCTTGCAGGGCCAGATGTTGGTTGATGTCTTACCCAGGATGACGCCATTGCAAGTTAAGGGCCTTACAGAACAGAATTCTTTCTTTCTGCCTTTCGTGGGATTTGAACCACCAACCTTCAAATTGCCAGCACAGATCCATAGCCTCACCACCACAGCAGGCAATGGAGGCGATGCAGCTGCTGCTCCGCTACCTGTATCCCAGCATGCTCCTGGGCACGCAGCCCTGCCGCACACGGGGGTTTTTTAACTCCCCCTTCTCATGCTGGTGGCCCTGGTGGGTGGGGGTGCGGAGGGCGGTCCACCCCCATCGCGAGAAAGGGGCAGTCATCCTGCCCCCTGGCCCCCGTTTGCCGAAGGCGCCGCGGGACGGAGAGCGACGACGTCGCCGCCCAAGTCAGCAAACCTGCGGCGGGCTGAATTATGCGAAGCCGAACAAGCGTGCCATCCCTGCAGGCGGCCAACCATAAACGATGCTGAGTTTGATTAAGAGGATGAGAGAACCTGAGGAGCTGTACACAGTCACATTACATAACCATACCAGGCAGTTCCACTAATCAAAAAAATAATGGCTTTACCCCTGGCGGCTTTAGGAGAGAATTGCTCAGCAGTTTTGAGAAACTTTGGGATTTATTTCCTGCCCCGTTGGTGGCACAGTGCCTCAGACTCCTAGGGTGATAGGTTTGAATCTCACCCCTGCAGTCTATGCATGTGGGGTTTGCTGTTCTGCTCGCGTCTGGTGGGTGTGCAGTGTTTTCTATTTTTTTATTTGTTCAGTCTTTTGATAATATTGCCATTTACCGTACACAAGCCTATGTTCAGCAGAGTGTCGGTCAAGCTACTACGATCAGCGAATGTGACAATATGATAACAATTACCGTGCAAGACAGGGGTAGAGCATTCCGCAGGGTGAGGCGGAGGGCAGTGTGGTATAACATAACATGCACAGCAGTGGGCTTTGAGGCAGTGCCAAAGGACTATATGACAGCACAGTGTAAGGCAGAGGTTGGACTTAGATAGGAATCCAAGTACTGACTGAGGCCCATAGATGTATAAAGTTACTACAGCAGATGAGTTGTTGTCAGAGTTCTGAGGTGGGGGTGGGTTAGGGGCTCCCAAGCTATTTGCGTTGTCAAGATGTTAGAGCTCTCACTACTATTTTCTACGATCATGTACTTGTTGAGAGGAGGGCAGTGATGGTAAATTTTGCTGACTTGGGGGGTGGGTGGGGGGGATTCTGTCAGTGGTAGAAGT
>JABFEA020000041.1:15597648-15608755 GCA_019775915.2 Cyphomyrus plagiostoma | reverse complement strand
GTCCCCCCCGGGGGTCTCTCCTCCTCCTCCTCCCCTCCCTCCCCCCCCCCCCCCCCCCAAGCTACGGAAAGTGAGATGGGGTCAGTGACGAGAAGTTTTCTAATGCACTTGTGCAAATAGCCTGGTATAGCTCAGACTCATTTTCCAGACTGACTGCCTTAGTTTATGTGGGTGGTGAATGGCTCAGTGGGCTAAGTCTCCATTCCTTGTAAGCAGGTGGTCACTGGTTTGAGCCCCAGCCCTGGTGGAATGGTCACATATTTGTGAGCCCTTGAGCAAGGCCTTTAATATCAAACTCTGGGGGTGCTACCTGTAGGCTAATCCTGTGCTCTGACCTCCAAGCTACAGGATAGATGTGTTCCAGAGTAGCTGTCCTTGTGTAAGTAAAAAGCTTTATTAAGTTGTGTGTCAAGAGCTTAAGGTAGGATCCTGGAGCAGAATTTAAGATGCATATTTACACAGCTCCACTGTTTGGAGGTCAGACAACATGCAGCACTACCGGAGCTGGAGTTTACAGGCCTTGCTCAAGGACCCACAGACATGTGACCGTTCTGTCAGGGCTGGGGCTCAAACCAGTGACCTTCTGCTCACATGCACAGACACAGCCCACTGAGCCACTCACCACCAACATACATCAAGGTAGGATCCTGGGGCAGAACTGGTTGGCAATCAGTCTGGAAAAAAAAAGCATCTGAGCCACAACCATGTTTTTTTTTGTACAGGAATAGGAACATGGGAATACTTGTCTTCACTGACCCCATCTTACTCTTTGTAGTTTGAGTCACACTGCAGGGTCAGCTAATGTGCAGTGCCCACTGCCGAAGCCAGGGCTTGAACCAGCAACCTCCTGCCTACAGACAGAGAGACTTAGCTCACTGAGCCACTCACAGCCCCTTTGGATTTATGTTTGAATTTAACTTTGTACTCTGGTGCAAATATGGGCTAGATATGGTAACATTCAACGTGAATCTATCTCATATAGGGTCCTTATCTGTTTCAGATCCAGAAAGCGGATTTGGACCAGTATTGGTTTGTTGTGCAAAAAGACACTAGATCAAATCTGTAAATCTGGGTTTACAGATCTGCAGCAATGTCTGAACAACAGATCCAGCTCAGACTCATTTTTACTTTGTAGGCAGTTATAATTTAACAGTTGTAACTTATTTATGCACTTTAGTTGTACTGTGTTGCAAATCCCTGGACTTTTACCAGTATAACTCACTGTTCCTTCTTTATTACACATTTATTATCTGGTTACTTTTAACATCTTAATTGCTTCACTATTTTTATTAAGGCAGATTTCTTCACCTTTCATTTCCCCGAATGATATAGCCTCACTGTAAAATAAAAATCCTTGATTCCTTACTAGGACTTTGCATACAATTAAATTATATAACACAAGAGGATCTTTAACTCACACCAGTCCTTGCCTATGGAATGGATACTTTGTAAAAGACATACATTCCTCTGGCAGAAGGTTCAGTAAATTCCTTTCTTAAGGACAAATATGAATCATGTTACTTCCTTTACAAAGCTCCTCCCTGTGGTGAGGCTACAGTACTTAACCACATTACCCCCATGACGCCCCCTAACTCGAGTACTACTGATGTACAAATCATGAACAAATATAGTTACTACTTGCGATAAGACTTATCACGATTCACTAATGATGAAATCATCCACAAAAGTTTAGAGAACTGAGAAATAGTAAGAGATATAGTAGAGATACATGGCATCACAGCTCATTAATGATGAACGAACACAAGTTCACCATGTAACCAAGTTGGTGATTAATTCATGCATCAATAATTGCATAAAACTACATTATTTCTGCCCCTTAAGATAACATGAACAAAAGAACAGAAGCCTTTTTTATACGGAACAGGAACATCATAATGAATGTGGCTGAAATTCTTGTAGCGAGCGCTAAAGTCTCAGATAAATATTTGAGGAATAATCTATAGTCGTGAATAAGTTGGATAAAACCACATGATAGATTTATTTGAAAATTCGTACATTATGTATATTAGTACCTGTGTGCAGGAGTGCCATTGGTCACTATAGCGCCATCTGCTGTAGAAAATTGTAATAACTCAAGATAATAAATCATACAGGCGCAGTAAAAGGGCCGTTAAGCCATGAAGGAAAATTAGTTTGATGTATTTTATGCAAATACCTTCTAGCTCCGATTGCTCCCTGGGGGACACTCATGTGCGTCTCCCCAAATTGACAGTAAATATCACCACTAGACAGAGAGAATTCAACTGTTTAACCCAGGGGTGGCCAATGTCATCCGCAAAGGGGCGGTGTGTATGCAGGTTTTTGGGATAACCTGTAGGTCAGTTGTTCAAACCCAGGTGTGAGGACTCTTCAGCCAATCAGTCCTCTAATTAGGGAGTTGCAGCAAAAACCTGCACACACAGCAGGCCTTTGTGCTTAAGATTGGCCACCCCTGGTTTAATCTGTTAACCTCAGGCAGGCTAGTGACTCGGTTCAGTTCTTCCAGAGCCAGTCATTTCACCCTGAAGGTGATGCAAAGACTTGTGGGACATTCGGCATTTTCACTCAGACGTTCCTACTAAAACAGCATCACACTCCTCTCACAGATTATGCACTTTGCCTTTCTCCCTTACTCATCTTCAATGACCTTCACACTTCGTGACCTTCGACACGGACTGAGTGCTTGGTCTCTGTGTGACGCCATCAGGCTGCTTAGACCCAACAAAAGTCTTACGGAGACATCCTTGGCTTTAAAAGCTAATAACACCTTATCTTTCTGGAGGGGGTTGAAACACTGAAACAAACCCAAACGCTCCTCACCGGTCCACGAGTGCTCATCTTTTCATTACGTTGTTTCATAAATCAATAGAAGTATCAACTGTACATTAAAATTAATCACCATGGAACTCAACCATCTTCAAAGCCGGTCATTTCCAGCAAAATTCAACTGGTTTAAAGACAAACATGTTAATTACAATTACGTTTTATTCTCCAGAGATTTTGACAGTTCATTACAGACAATCTGAAGTGTCAGATATAGCTAATGACTACAAAAATTAAAAAAAAAAAAAAAAAAAAAAAAAAAAAAACACCAAGTTCATGGGTTAAAAAAAGGGAAAAAAAAAAAACAAGACCAACATCTACCTTTGATGGAGGTTAGGGTGGCTAATCTGCACTCAGGTGATAATTTATCGTGTTGACAGAAATATCTGACTTTGACATGTTAAAAAAATCCAAAGAGGGCTACGCACAGCGCATAAAAATATAACCTGCTCTTGAAAACGAGCTTCGTTTAAAATTTAAATCTCATAAAAACTCGTAGATCTGCTACACTTGACTGAAATGACCTAAAATCAATCGCACTAGCAACAATAGCAAGAATAATGACAACTAGCATCACTTTCGCTTGTGAGGTCTTAAAGCTACCGGCACATATATAAATCATTTACACTATTCAGAAGGACAACAGCCAGACGGGACTGTGGCCGATTTCATTTCTTAACGAACTGGAACATCACGCCCGAATAACTATGGTAGAGTGACCAGAATGCACCCCAAAGGCCCTAGTTCAATGGCTGCAGTCATTTGTTGAGAATGTTTATCCAGAGGATCCAGAAAAAGCTGACAATCCTTGATTTAAAATAATAAAACACAATGTTAAATAACCAAAAATGACACACAAACGCAGAAAGACACTTTTCCTGAAGTCGGTTAAAAGCAGCAAGTTCTGTAACTTTCTCAGAAATGAAAAAACCACCTTCAGTCATCGATGAATGTCACGATTAGAGAAAAAATAAGTGAAGTTCAACTACACATCTAGATTCTACACTGGATTTAATCAGATTTCATTTACCATCATTTTACTGCACATCATCAGCTACTAAAGAATTAGTCTACTTGCAAAATAAAATAAAAAAACGGGTCACTGTCACAAGAAGAGTTAGCACTAGAAGGGGTAACTTTTAAACACGCGGGCAGGGTAGCTAAAAACGTTTCATGTCCCTTTTTACAGTCTTGATGCCGTCATTTCCTTTCGAGTCCGTCATCCACAGGTCTTAGTAATAATGGCATATCTGCATCCGGCTCCCAGGGTTGTTCTTCCCGGGGCTGAAGAACGGACAGACGGGGTCGTCGAAGTACGCGTCAAAGGTGTAGACGCGCTTCATGGTGACGGCGTCGTAGAAGGACACGCGGCCGCCGTCGTAGTCCAGGTAGACACCCACTCGGGGCGTGTCCCAGTACTCGGCGATGGGCAGGCGGGCGTCGTCCTCGTTGGCGTACAGCCTGTCCTGCAGACAGAGGCTCCAGTAGCCGGCCGACGGGGACAGGCTGACGAAGCCCTTGCGGTTGCTGTACTTGGTGGTGACTCCCAGGTACCAGACGCCCTTGTCGCGGACGTCTACCTCCCAGTAGTGCTGCCCGGAGGAGAACTCGGCCGTGGACAGGACACCGAAGAAGCGCGTGAACTTCTGCGGCAGGTCGGGCTCCTGGGAGCGGCTCCGCGCCTCCTCCACTGCAGCACCGTGCCCGCTGACCACGAGGTTGGGGTGGGCAGTGTCCGTGTCCAGGGTCAGGTTGGAAGGACCTGTGGAGAGCAAGGTAACAGGTGGCACACTCCAGAAGGCCCTGGCCTGCTCTTTATGCAATTGTTCGCATGGTTTTCATCATCGTGTCCTGACGACACCATCATGCCCTCAGAGATTCTACAAGATTGCGTCTGCAGAATTAGTTCAAACCTACACCCAGCTCCGGGGCTATTAGGAGACCCTTATGTGGGAAGAAACCTCCTTACTTTTTTCTTGTATCCACAGTTCAGGCCTAATACCAGAGGCTGGCATTACAATCCTGAACACAAATAAAAACAGAAGCTGCACTTACCCGTTTTTAGCACGTGAATCATCTTCTTCCACAGGATGAGTTGAAGGGGACCTTTAAACTCCTCCCAGTTCGGCAAGAAGTCCGTAGATTGTACTGGAATTGCCTGATGAGGCCTTAAGGGAATCACAACAGGTATATTTACCACAAAAATACACCGTTAATTCCCATTATTAAGAAACAACGCCAACGAGAGGATAAATCAAATGAGAAAAAATTACCTTGAAGTAGCGTAGGAAACGCCCTACAGAAAAGAAGTTAAGACAATTAACATTCTGAAATTTAAAATGTAAGCAAAAGTGACAGACGACATGGACGGATTAGAGATGCGATGTGATGCTGAGAAGCGAACCTCAAAGCTGCTGCCTTCTGAGAGGCTGTGCTGAATCTCTGAGATGGCCACGTCCACAGCCGCCATCTCTCGCTCCACCTCCTTCAGGTTCTCCTCGATCACAGAGACGTATGTGTACTCCTCTGTGTCCAGGCTGGCCAGAAGCTCATCCTTCTCATCCAGCAGGAACTGAACCAGCTCCCCCACCTCGTTCTCAATCTTCTCCTTCAGCTCCTGTTTCTTAAGCTGGTTTCCACACACAAAAATGTTGTTACATTAGATGGATTTCCAAAACCATACTGGCCAGTATATTACCAAATGGATATTACATTTATTAAAAGCTGGTTCGTATATAGAAAACAGGAAAAAGATTTTTTAAGCAGATCTGGGAGGCGTTTCATAAAGCAGGATCTCAGTAAAATGGGTTCATTCAAACTAGAAGTAGTCATGATTGTCCAATACGAATGCCCCTTACCTACTCTTATTGGACAATCATGACTTTTAGCTTAAGTTAACCCAAGTAAATGGAGAAGTCACACTTTGTGGAACACCCCCTGCCTGATATGTTCTGACTTACCACAGTACTTAGGTTCAAATGCCCCACCACAGCTTAGGCTTCACAATACTGTCTCAATGTCAGGTAGCTTTTATTCACTGACCAAACTGGCCAGCAGGGGGCGAACAAGCCCAGCAATTCACCACCCACCTTGACATTGGTCCTTGATCGCTCATCTGCCGCTATCACCTGGGCGCACAGTGTCCTGTGAAAATTCAGCTTGATGAGCCTCATCCTCAGGTCTGCCTAGGAAATGCAATTAAGATGCATTAAAATACTGCGGCAGGGGAACATGTTTTTACATGTTCTGTACAGCCTGATAACAAAAACCTCAACTCCTCAACAGACAAGGAAAGGAACTGCTTTACTCAAAGTTATGGCCTTCAGACCTTGACTCTTCTTACCTTCATGTCTTCCATCACCTCAGGAATGGGAGACACGTCATGGTGCCTACAGCAGGCACAAACAGAAACGGGTGTCAAAATGTCGGTATGACATTTACATATTCCAGCAACGAGGGTCGTTTGTACATGAATTGCACACGTGAAACATAATAGTTTTACTAATAAGAATAAATATTTAATATTGCGCAATCAAAACAGCACTATGACTATCTGACTTTCAAACCTGTTACGCAAGTGACTTTTTTTTTTTTTTTTTTACAGTGGAACAAGTGCTACTTTGTAAATACATGTATCAGTTAAACGAACCTAAAGACAAACGTTTTGCAATCCATTTTGAAAGACACTTTCCTCCTCCAATACGAACCGATATTTCATTGCTCATTTGTCTGTTAACACAGATTGCGTATTTTTCTAGCTATGCCTATAACATAAATAAGTCACCGAGACCATACTTTTGATCTCAGTTACACTGCAATGTAATCTCCGCGGTGATAAAGCGGATTCCTCCTGGTGCGATATAACGACGACAAAGCGCAATCCTAGATGCATCGCTTATATATGGAAAGGAATTCTAAATAATTTAATACGTGCGCAAATAATCGTTTGGATACTGTTTACTTACCTGTGAGCTCTTGATTCCCGGCACACGACACAGATGGGCTTCCGGTCAGTGTGGCAAAACAGTTTCAGCTCTTCGTGATGTCGCTCACATCTGGTCTCTGGTTTGATCTGTTGAGCTGGCTTTTGAGGCTTGCATTGTCGCAAGCAATCCAGTTCACTTAATTTATCTACCAAGTTCTTAACCAGGTAGTTTTTCGTGAAACTTATTTTTCCAAATATCTGGGAGGAAAAAAGTATTGCATCTGAAATTACGTATTTAAGATTTAAATTTACACATCAGCCATCATTGCATATCTAGACTATTATTCAAATCCAAACATCTTGCTATTCAAATGAAAACAGCTCTATTAATCAAATTTGCACACAATTATCAATATATCTACTGGACAAAAATATTATTTTCGCTTGGGCAGCAAACTCAGAAACTGATCAATCTCTTTTACTAGCTGCCCATGAGCATAAATGAGCACAACTGCCCAGCCACAAAAAAACACAAACCTGTCGGCACTCCGGACACTGATAACCCACGTCCTCGCCGCCGTTCTCTTCCCAATGCATCAGTATGCAAAATCTACAGAAATTGTGACCGCATTTCAAAATGACTGGGTCGTCAAAGAAGTCCAGGCAAATTGCACAAACCAGCTCCTTCTGCAACTCATCAGTACCGGCAGCTCCCGCCATGGCCATGTTTATCAAGAACAACAACTTGGCTCGGCAAAGAAGGCGGAAGTACTGAGACGAAAGGGATTCTGGGATTAGAACTCTGGTTTCTACCCACGCTCCGGGAGTTGTTATCAAAATAAAAGTCCTCATCTTAACTGGTTGATTTACTGTCTTGACGGACTCTATCTACTTTAACCCACCCAAAACTGAAGACGTCGCATCGTAAATTAAAACACAATAGCCGAAGAGGATTTATTATTATGATGATGTCATATATTTAATGCACACGTAAAGCACTTTGAGAAAAGAAAAGCACATTCTCTTTATTGGTGACTTTTAATTATTTTGTAAAAGACAATAACTTTGTGCTTCAGAGGTCTATGTTACAAATACTTACAGTACCTTGGAAATATTTAACACTGACCGTTCCCCAAAACACTATATAGTTTAGTATATTTTAAAGTATGTATACACATCAATACATACAACCATACACAGTACACTAAATTCAGGTTCATTCTGAATTTATCGTCTATAACTAAACGTTTCGGGGATAATCAAATAATTGTTTAAAAAATTAGACAAAGAACCAATAAAAACAAAAAAAAGCAAAATATAAAACGAAAAACTCGTGACAGTGAAAGCGTTACCAAACATTGCATAGCGTTCATAAAATACTAGACACGAATTGAGTTTTGAATCGTAACACCCTTTAACATATTTGCACCAAAAAGTCCCGTGAATCCCTTAGTACTGATTTATTGTTGGTAAGTCTCGGTGAATACCCCGAGTGTCACTGCGCGTGCATTGTGTAGATGAGGTATAAATAACAAAACGACCTTGATGCTAAGCGAGTAAACGCATGTCCAAATGCACCAGTGTTTTTACTAACATTTCTATCGTTCATTTAAACAAATAACTGTTCTCAGCCACGTACGTACAAATGGCACGTAATATGTAGGCGTGAGATCCGATGTCTTGGGACAGTAAGTGTGAAAAACAGTTGTGAGATATATATATATATAACGAATAAAGGAATAAAGGGTTAATTAAAAATGACAATCCAATAATATAAAGGACATACATTTTTCATTGTAAATGTGAACGTGAACAGCTGCCGTTACGAAGAAACGATAATCCAGTGTTCCTCCATTAAAATCTGGCATTTGTTTACAAACAGCAACATCTCTGACGGCAATGTTTAGAACAGCAATACATTACATACAGATTACAGAGTAGACTAAGAACTGGTAAAAAACATGGACCAAAGCCAAAACTTCAAACAGCATTTTTACAGCTAAGGACAGTATGAACATACTTTACATCAAAGTTTCAATGTGTCTGTATATGTGTTTTTATATATATATATGTATATATATATATATATGTATATATATATATATACATATACAGGATGGCAAAGCCCGTAAATGAAAGTGTTCTGATATGCAGTGCTGCTTTTCAGTGGGGGTCCTTGCTGTCGATTGCTGGATGGATCTTGTGTCTCATTCGCCAGTTTACATTGGCCAGCTTGTGGCAGTTCATTCAAGTAGGTTTTACAGAAAAAAAAAAAACAAATAAAATGACAAGCCCTCAGTCTGAAACCGAAGCCTTTTTCGCACAATGCTGCGTGACAAAAGTCCTCCTAGAATGTCGGTGAATTGCTTTGTAGGGCTTTCAAAACAAATATAATCGACTAAATAATGAAGCCAGCTGGCAGGTTCCTGGACGCCGGTCAAACCTCCGTGCTGTTGGCAGCTCTAGAGCCCTGTGTGATGATGGGCTCCTTACTCCCAGACACCTTCGGGGCTGCCTTCTTTTCCTTTTTCTTGGAGTACACGAACAAAATAAGGAGGATGACTACGAGGATGAAGAGGAGCAGTCCCACCAGGACACCCACTGTCATCACGAGGTCTCCTTCCTTGCCATGCCTGGCGAGCTCTTGTGGGACGACACCATCTGCGAAAATTTCCCCGCCCGCGCTCGTCCGCTGGCGCCTGTAGTCCAGCGCGATATGCATGATGTTGGTACCTCTGTTGTTTTCAACGCCAATCTTGTCTGCGATGTCCTGCACCCCACCAGCTGACCTCATAGACCGAGACGCCCTGGACGAGGAACCGGCAGTCTGTGCCAGGGAATGGTACTCCAGGCTACGCTTCCCAATACCACGGTTGGCATTATCCCTGGAACGCACTGTGTAAATAGTGTGCAGGTACCATGCCCTCCCTGTTGCCACCTACAGAGATAAAGGAGAAATTCAGCTCTCAAGTAGGGCAAGGTCCTTTCTGCTGATAACCCAAAATATCCAAATATACTGGAACGAGGTGGGGGAGGGGTGACTCTGGAATGGGGGAACACCTAGGTCTCATTGATTTATTTAGGAATACAATGATCCATTATCAGTCATTTTGTCTTGTTTGGGGCATGGAACCAATAGAGGAGAACAAAGATAATGTGACTAGTGTATATCTAGGCCATGTGCCTTGTGAATAACTAACATGTGCTCACCAGATAGAGAATTGTTCTAGTAATGCAAGGTCATATTTTCAACTCCCACGGTACACACATAAATTGTAGCCCTTCCCTGTTCTGTACATTGTGTTGAATTAAAATGTCAGGTTAATGTAGTAGAATATTAGCTCTTATTTGTGAACACAAGGCCTTAAATGGAAATTGACTGATGGAAATTTCAGATAAAAAAACAAAGAAAACTCAAAGAGAAGTGGGGGTTTGAAATAAGCTTGCTAGTAGTTTAGGGAAATCATTGTCCTGAGATTCATTCTGGGCAGCAGCAGATATTCTTTGGCTGGATAGCCTCTATTTGTCCATCCATCCAAGGCAGGGAACAACCCAGGGCAGGGCGCCAAGTCACTGCAGGGCGCACTCACACACACAATCACACTCACACACACAATCACACACATACACCAGCAATTTAGTAATTCCAGTTAACCTCAGCCTGTTTTTTGACTGTGAGGGGAAACCGGAGAACCCCATGACGACCCAGGGAGAACATGCATGAACATGCATGGGTGAGACAGGGTGAGACAGACCTGGAACAGGGGGGTGGAGTCCACTCTGAATCCGTCGGAGCCTGGCTGCCTGACGAGGGCCTGCGCCTGTGGGTCCTCTAAGGCCAGAAGCGCATTGAAGCCCACGCCGCCAAAGGTCCTGTCCTGTGTTTCGGGCTGAGCCTTGTCCTGAGGGCGGCGGTGAAAATGAGGAGAAGCAAAGTCTGAGTTCTTCTCAAAACATTCTTTTTGGAGTCAATGAACAACTGTGAAAGAAAAATTGACTAGAGGGATATTTTTCTAAACAGCTGTGGAATGTATTTTTATACTAATGCAAGAGCACCTGTGTGTTAAACAGTGAGCACCCAAGTATGTAAGCTAAAGACAACTGAGAGTTAACCCTAGTGGGATAATTTCGCTAGAACTTTGAGCTCATTAGAATTCACAGAATTGATGGCTGGACAGCAAAGGTGTGAGTCTGGAAGCGTGTCTACCAGACAACAACAGGAAGACGTTTATGAGTTAGGGGAGCATGCAAAGCACACATGAGGATACAGACTGCATAAAAGTATATACAGTGGTACCTCGGTTCTCGAACTCACTAGAACTCAAATTTCTTGAAAGTCGAACAAACCAGTTTGACCTA
>JABFEA020000041.1:15576351-15590527 GCA_019775915.2 Cyphomyrus plagiostoma | reverse complement strand
GCCCGTTGCTTCCAGGATAGGCTCCGGACCCCCCGCGACCCAGTAGGATAAGCGGTTTGGATAATGGATGGATGGATATTTGGTAGGACTTCAACTTGTTGTTTGTGCATAAATATTAGTTGGATCTTCTTACATGGCTTTACAGGTAGTTGTTCTGTAGGGGGCAGTATCGGCCCACCACCAATGCATGTTAGCTCTTGTCAGTGACTGTTTGTCAACATAAAAGTTAAATAGAGAAAGAAAAAGACAGGCTAAAGTTAATCAGAGAAGACAAATAATCTGCTATCTTAATTCTCATTTGATACATTTTCATCGTCAATAATTTTCCAAAGTGACAGTAAATAGAAATTCACATTCCATAAATAAAATCCACAAGAGGAAACAATTGACATGAAAAAGTGTATAATTTATAATTAAATCATTAAAATATCAAATACAGTGGAATCCGCTTATAGTGATCACACCAGTCTGGGTGAAATAGATCACTATAAGCAGTTTATCATTATAACCGTTTTTTTTTTATTTATAGCTCAGGCAATTACCATCTGACATTTGTATATGTATTACATTAATAACAGCTAATAAAATGGACAGCATTGCTATTTACTGAATTTTATTGACTCGTTCAAAATACAGTACAGCTGTTTCAAATGACAGTACTGTACAAATGAAATTATTGAACTATGTATAATTCAAATACGCAAAAATATTGTAGCTGGCAGCATCTGCATGTCCCGGCATGCCTCACGAGTGCGTGTATATAGCCCTGCGTGTGTCTTATAGCCCCTGTTTGTATTTGTTTGTGTACTTACATTTTGTGCTGTGTATCCAACTGTCACGTGTGCTTTTAACTGCGGTTGTACACGGTTCCTGATCTTGATCTGATCCTGATTGATTTGATTGTGTAATTACCCTCCTTTGTGTAACTGCGTGCGTGTTTGCATGTTATTCAATATTATTATTATTGTTGCTTGTTGTTTGGTTCCTTTATGGAATAACATAAAAAGCAACTTCATGTCAGTCCACCTGTTGTCGATTTCATTCACCACTGCCGTGATTCCTTGGTCTCCTCAGTGCTTCAATATGGCACTATGTTGTACATAAAATACAGCTTATTGTAGTTTCACTGCTGCATTTCGGCGGCTCATTTTTTACAGTTTATCATAAGCTTTGATGAGTCTACATTTGTCACTGAGAGAAAATTACTTTCTTTATCCAATCACGTTTTCTCTGCGCGCAGCATAGCTAGCCAGAAACAGACGCAAAGCAAAACGCGGCTATTAAAGTAAGGCAAAAAAAAAAAGAATTGGCGTAGTTAAATTTTTTTCCATAAGTTGTCATTGTTGCGTCCAAGCTCCGTCCGCTCCTCCTGTGTGCCATGCCCACCTAGTTACCTCCTGTGATCGCCAATTGTTCTCACCTGTGTGGCATTGCCGCACGCCTGTCTTGTGCCTGTCTAGTGTATTTAGGTCTGCGTCTGCGTCTCTTCCGGCAGAGACTTGGCATTAATGTTGTTTTATGTCGGTGTGCTTGACAATAAACCCTCGTCTTCCCGTATTCCTGCCTGGACTCCTTCCCTTCGCCGCCTTGCACTACCGGCATACGTAACAGTCATACATAAAAACACCCAAAATGAACACTGTAAGTGGACTACTTGATTACTATAAGTGAATTATGCTGGAGTGCTACACAGAAACGCAACAACAAATGAGAACGAAATAACCAATGGCATCAAAGAGGCCAGTAAACTTGCGACTTCTGGAGAAGTAAACTTTTTTCTTCTTACACCAAAGTGGACTGCAAAAATTACCCACAAACATTTTCGAATATGTTGAGTTTGAGTTTGGCTGCTAATAAAGTGTTAGGAATGAGGAGCTGGTTTTAATGCGACATTAGTTATTAGGGGGGGCGTGTTGATACGTCAGTCAAAATCATTGTCTGTGAGTCGTTTTTTTTATTTAACTTATTTAGCAGACGCCTTAATTCAAAGTGATACACAGATGCTTTTATCCAAAGCAATTTTCGAGGGAGTAGGGTCCAACGGTCCAAGGAGCAATTGGGGGTTAAGGGCCTTGTTCAGAGACTCAGCGTTGAAAACACCCCGGCGAGTGCGGGATTTGAGCCGACAACGTTTGATCACTGGCATAGCATTCTAACCCGCTGAGCCACACACCACTCCCCCCCAGCATGCTGTGTTTTGGCTAAAACGACTACGCTCACCTGCCCATCAGTCCCGATCGTCCCCCCGCAGTCCGTGAGCAGCTCGGACATGTCGTAGTAGCTGGTGAACTCCCAGAGGCAGGCATCCAGGTTCAAGTTCCTGTAGAAGCGCAGCGCCCCCGCACCCCGAAGGGCGGCATTGTACTGGTATGGCATGGCATCCCCGATGACACTGGCACCGTGGGCAGCGTCGGTAAGGAAGCCGTGACGGGTGGTGACCTCGTGCTGGTCCAGCAGGTTGGAGCAGCGGTGGTTGCCCACCCGTGTGCCGTCTGGGCTGAGCGTTAGTTCGAAGTTGGATAACTGCCGAGTGGAGATCACTGGCAGCATGCCTGGGAAGGGTCAAGCATTAGGGTGGCACTTAGCGTAATTGGTGGGTACGGAGTGCCGAGATGGCATGGAAATATATGTGGGAGGGGGGGTGTGGGAAGTACTACGAGGTTTCGAGAGGGGCGGCTCTCAGTGTGAATCTGGGGGCTCGGTGTGAAAGAAAACACTGGAACAGTGTGATCAGAACCAAGGTGCCAATCGGTTTGTGTGCATGGAGGGAACAAGCAGGGTGTTAGAGGTAGAGGGGGGCATGAGGAGGAACGGCTGTACCAGCTCACCGTCGATGTGTGGCATGGTGACTGTCAGCTTGATGAGGTTGGTGTGGTCGGGGTCGTCAGCTCCCGTATAGCGCAGCTTGGCGGAGAAGGGCTCAGCACCCACTGTGCCCAGGTTACGGGGTTGGCACAAGCCTGCGGTCACGTATCAGGTCACATGGCACTCATTATGACATCATCATTTCAGGGATACTTATAGGTTTATTAAGGGTGTTTCTCAGTATGCATACATCATCATCTTTGTGATGTATTTGTTTCTCGTCTACCCATTTTATCTTCCACTGCCATAGACCAGTTTCAATACTCGGGAACAGAAGCACAGTGGACGGTAAAATCCCTGAATGTCGTTCTTGCCCCGCCCCAAATATCAAAGATGAATCGGTAGCATCCACATCAAACAAGGTTGATCCCATGATTCGCCGTGTCCCAAGTTCGTTCTCGGGAGGCAAGTTAGCAAGACCGCTCTTGCCAAGAACACAAGTATGATCTTTGCGTTTTTGGTTTTGAGAAACACCCTAAGTGTCTGGAAGACCCAGGGGCTGCCAGTAAATTCTGCTACTCACCCTCCTCCACGCTGATGGTGACAGCTGGGCTGCTTATCTCCAGGCCCTCGTCACCATTGGAGCTGACGGCGCGGGCAACGCACTGAACCCGCGAGCCGGCTTGGAAGTAAATGGAGTCCAGAGTGATGAGCTTCGAGGACGTGAAGAAGGTCTCAAAGTCCACCTCCCTCATGGGGCTGGTGACACCATCGGGCCCAGCGGGAGCGCTGACCAGCCAGCGGTACCGGGTCAGGGTGCTGTTGATGTGCTCGCTAAAACAGATGGAGCCTGTCTTGTGGTAGTCTGAGTATTTTGGATTACAGGCCTGTGAGAATGGGACCATTAAGAAGGAGATGGTCATGACCAGTTGCTAGAAATCCTATTAATTTTCACCCAACTCAAAAAAACACACATACTTATATACACAAATACATAAACAGACACGCCATGAAAATGTCCCCACAGGCCACTTCAGGAAGGAGTAATTCCTCTCTTTCTGGAACTACGAAGCCTCAGGGAATCCTCCATCGTTATGCAAAACGGTAACCGCTAGCCTATTTAGCTGCAGTCTTCATGGCTTATTAGCCGTCTGGAACCCACCAACTTGTAATATAACAAGACAGCTGTCACCCCCCCGATCAGGTAGTCATTTAAGCAGCTCCCTTTAGTAATGCCTGACTATTTCGATTTCTTTCTTCATACATAATACTTTGATGTCTGTATTAATAAGCAGCCAGGGGTGGGAACTAGATACCACAGTGGACCAGCTGGGCTGGACGTGCTAAATGAGTTCCAGCTATAGCAGATAGAAATCAAGCACAAGATCTCCACCCTGTCTATGCAATTACTGTAGACCTCCAACTGATTTTCTCAATGACAATTAAGCTGACCCTGTAATGCAGTAATTCTCAACTCAGTTTGCGGAGACCCCCAGACACATTTTTGCTCCCTCCCAGCTCCCAGCACACCTGCCCCAAACATTCAATAACACCAAATACCTGGCCTGTCTGGAGGTCCCCAAGGACTGGGTCAAGAAACACTGCTGTAAGGATATTTTGGTTTTGTAAATACGGCAATCCAAAACCTGGCCATCACCATTAATCACAGATGCCTGAGGGCATCCCATCATGCATCTCACCCCCCTAAGGGGAAGCATGGACCCACCGTGACACAGATGACAGGGTAACCAGCTGTGGGGTGGAGGCGGTCCGTGGTCCGACCGGTGTCGTCGTACTCCAGCAGGGAAACCACTTCTGGTGAGGAGGGGAAGGTGACATCGGCCATACTGACTTCCTCGATGTACACGATGGCTTTGCTCATCTGTCACATGACAAATAGGACCACATGGCTTATAGTGACGGCAATAATGAATATACACTTGCTAAAATCAAGACCCCAGTAAAACAACATACACTAAAACCTGAGATTAACAGACATGGACTTTTACATTTCCAGAACTTCTGGAAGATAGATTCAGCACAAATAACTGATGAAATCCATTAAATCTTGAATCAATCGAAAATTACTATTTCATGCTTCTCTTTAAAAATTGGGAGTGTTTATTTAAAATATTAAAACATTTTTAAACTATAGTGTAAGAAGTACCCGTTATCCTGTAGAGCACCTTAAAATACTGTATAGGTCACACAGACTGCACATAGACCCAGTGAATGGGGATTTCAGGAGGTTCCACACAAAGAGTAAAATTTCCACGGTATATTCATGCGTGTTTCCCACACCTGGATCTCAGCAACCATGTTCTCGTCAGGCTTCAGGTGGACAGTGAAGGCCTCCCTCATCTCCCGCACGGCGTCGTACAGAATCTCGACCTCTATCACACGTCGCGTGTCCCCTTCCTTAAACTCCACATCTGTAGACATACATTTTTGCCCCATCAACTCTCCGAAACATGGGTGTGTGACCGTGACTCACTGGAAGAGGGAATAACTGCTTCACAAAAAAAGCCGTCCCACAAAGGCCACAGATATAAGAAAAATGCTTTGATCATTGCTATATACTGCAGAAAAAAAGATTATGGCAACAATGTATTTGGGAAAAATGATTGAAAGTCTATTTGTAAATGAGTAGTCAAGTGGCGCTTTTCCACTAGCAAACAGGAATCGATCCGACCCGAACTGCGAAGAGGCAGCCACTTCCACAGCGAAGTTCCCTAACATGGTCACGTTTTTCAAATCACGGCGCTGTCTAGACCATGGACTTGTTGGTTCCTGGCTACTTTTGTGTGTCGCCTTCACACCACATAACAGGAGGCGGAAATTAACATTTGTTTTTACGTAAATTCTTCCCTTCTGATAATCCATCTGGAGAACAGTAGTGCCTCCATATATTTTGACCATTCAGATGGTGGTGATGGAAGCAGCATGTCAGGTCACGCTTTCGGCTCCGCTAGGAAACAGGATTGTGGCACCGTGGGTATGGGATTAGTAAAACTCGGTCTCTTTGCGGTATGGCTCGACAGCGCCAGAATTGTACCCCTCCCTCGCATTTAGTCCCAGCGTCCATCTACAGTGACTAAGTCGTGCGATTGCGCTTGATGAAGACAGGGCCCTACCTTTGGATATGGGGTGGTAGTCCTCTCCCGAGGCGGCAGAGCCATCCTTGGTGTGAACACGAACCACCGACACCTTGGAGGAGTCTCCCACCCGCATCACGGGAATCCGCACCACCGCCACCTGGCCCACCTCTCGCGGCTCGCTCACGCTGAACTTGGTCTCAGCGAACTTGATGATGGGCTCTGCGGTTAAATAAGTGAGGGGGATGCAGAAGACGAAACGACTTCAACCGTTTAACCGACATGCAGCTTCCAGGGATTCCGGAAGAAGCCGTCACCTCATTCACTCGGGTTTGACCTCAAACGCTGCGCAGAGTTGGACTTGGGGTCAACTCTCTACGTACTGGATGTCTGCCGCTTACGTACTGTCCGCGTGGTCGTTTATCCTGACCAGTGTCTCGTTTTGAGCCCCGACAGATGCCCCAAGCGGCGAGTCACTCCTGGGACTCCCCAGCACTAGCCGGAGCTCCTCATCCTCCTCGTAAAGTGAGTCGTCCACCAGCTTCAGTGTGCACACCTTCTCCGTTTCCCCTGAGGGACAAAAGCTAGATTGTATTTTTTTTTCACCTGGCCCCCATTCACCAGTATTGAATTTCTCAGGAGTTATGAAACTATTATTATTTAATTTGATTGGTTGACCAATAAATTTAATGCATCGACCTGAGAAGTACCGAGAAATCCTGAAGGGTTTATGAAATCCATTTATCAATGTTTACGCCTAATGCACAGACTGTTTGACTGAATCCTCTGGGTGTAGTAATCACATTTTAAATGTGTGTTATTTGTGTATTATGTAATTGGCCACTTATGTAAATAAGTTTATTAATATTTCTTAGCTATTCGTTGTCTAACAGGAAGGAATATTTATCTGAGAATATGGATAAAGAAATTCATCAGAACTTTGCCATATTTGGGCTTAGTCTTCCCTTTATCTTTGTTCTTAGCATGATCAGTGTCCTACCTGGGAGAAAGGTGATAAGTGAGGCATCAGTGTTCGGCCGCTCTTCGAAGTCCATCATCACTTGGGCGGAGCCCTGCCGGGTGTAGCAACGGACAGTGGACCGGTAGCTGATGTCACCACTGCGGTACACCATCACCGAGACCCGACCCTCATTTTCATTGGCTGTGTGCATGGTATTCCGGAACTGTACTTTGGGCACTGATAGAACAAAGAGTTCAACAGTCAGACAAATCAGAGGTTAGAGGAATCACGGACTTGTTGTAAGATGTGCGCTGTTCTTAAATTCGCTGAATTCATCAAAAATGCTCAAAAAAGCTTTCTACTATTTTCTTATGATGCCATGGGTCACACTCACAGTCTGAGACAGAGTCGTTGATGTAGATGGTGGTCTTGCTTGGCTCTCCAAGAACGCCGTTCATCGGCATTCGCAGTACGAGCTCGAACCTCTCTACTCCCTCGAGGGCGGGGCGGCCCAGGTCATCCAGGATGGTCACACGTAAGGTTTGCATGTTCACCCCTGGGGCAAAATCTAGATTGCGGCTGATCCCCACATAGTCTGTGCCCGCTGCGAATGATATAGAGACGTCACTGACCTCAGTTAGAAGAACCTGAAGAGGATTGTGGGAATGCAATCAAGGAAACCTTGTAAAATCATCCTTTATGGACTAATAGTAACTACTAACAGAGTGTGCAAAACTAGCAAAATAAAGGAAGAATTTGCATGATCAGCCTGACAGCAGTGAATACTTGGAATCCCAGAAAGTGGATCATGGCATTATTACACATGCGTTTGGTATATGTCAAGGCTCAGGAGGTTAATTTAACTGCTGGTTTACAAAAAGTCTGAGCATGGAAGGTACCTCGTTAGCCTCCCAGCATTTCCCAATGGGTAAATGACCCAGAAATGCTTCTCAGGACCTTCGTTAAGCTTCCCCTGAAAGTTTTAGATGAAACAGGAGTAAGGAGTCAACCTACAAGAGAGTGTGAGTAAAGGCAACGGAAAAGGAGTGAAAGTATGAAAATTGAAGAAGGCAACTAAAAGGTAAGGGGAAGCTTAAGGATGCGGCCCCCGCCTGTGCAGATATCTAGGTGTGTGTGTGTGTGTAAGCCTCAGTCTCTTAGACCTGTACATTCCTCAGATGTACTGCTCATTCATAACACCCTGGTAATGGGGCAACTCCACTCCCACCAAATCTCACCCATCTATACTGGCCAGAGGCCACAGCGTTTTGCACAGACCCCTCCCTGAATCCCCACCAACCTGTAACTGCATTCCTGTACCTAATCTATCTCTCTGTTCATGGAACAACACCCCCCCCCCTCCAAAAGGACCACTGAAATCTAACTCGAAAAAGCAAAACCAAGGTCTGGTTTTCCTCAAAACACAAAGCATCACTGAACGTCATTATTTCACATGCAGTACCAACAGTACCTTCAATAACTTCTCAAATTGAGGAGCAAATTTATGAAACGCACACCATTTGCGTTGCTTTTGAGCGAAAGCTGCCAGTGACCTAAAGCCAGGCTTCCTCATCACGTGTTACAGTACCGGGAACCAAAACTCACTCAGTCCTCATTCATTGCATTCCCAGAAGTACAAAAGCCCACAGAAATCTTCCTGAAAACGAGTGCTGTGGACTGATTGAGTCTGGGAAATCTGCTCTTGAATTTATCCGAAAAGTAATGACATGCAGGGCGACGTCCAGATATCGCGGGAATGAGCTGAGACTCAAATCCAGCGATGGCAGATAACACTGAAATCTTGTAAGAAACCAACATGGTCACTGCTAAACTTTGCGAGAACGAGCCGCACCTTCGGCAGAAACAGGCTCGGTCTTTCGGGAACGCGCGGTGACGGTGGCCACCTTGGACAGATCGGTCCCGGTTCTCCACACGCGGACGTCCACGTGGCCCTCGCTCTCGTCAACGTGGTACTCCAGCTCTCCGAAGTAGAACGCGGGTGCTGAGGGGACAGAAAAACGAGTAGACAAGCCCGTGTCATTACCGCAAGTAGTGTTTGGCCAAAAGGGTTTCTATGAACAAGAAATTGAAGTGCTTTGTGCTTTTCAAACTCTTAACAAGTACATGCTTTCAAAATAGGCACTTTTGCGGGGAATGAAATTCACAGAAATGGATTGCCCTTCTCATAGTAATACCCAGAAAACAACCAAAACTAATACCTTGTCTAAGTGCAGGAAAAAATAGTCAGGAGGCTCAGTCTAGGACAAACCGTTACGGGAATCTGTCTGCTGTGTAAACCCCAGATGATTCACGATCGACAAAGTTTAAAATTGTAATCAGGAAGCAGCAGGTTGTAGGAACCCTTGATCAAGTTTCTACAAAGGCCGACTGCTACTAGCTTTGAAAAACGACCCCACTAGGGACACATTACAGTCATAAGAACCACTTCGCAGTGATGTGTTAGATCATATCTGCAAGTTTATCTGTCCTCCGCTGTGGAATGCAGCGCTCCTCACGGAGGGTCCTGAACCGGATCTTTTTACACGGAAGCGTGACGCCCGGTGTCCCCCTGCGGCCTGCTGTCAGTTCCAGAGACTACTCTGGAAACATGAGCAGCGGGCAGTTAGAAAAGCAGAAAGGTTGTCTGCCTAAACCAAGTGTAGGCGACCATGTTGATGTGCACGCTCCTGGCGCCTAATGTACATAAGATACCTATAAAAAAAAATGAAATAAATAAATTAAGGGGATATAAAAGGAGGCCAGCCATAGCTGACACTTTCTGCTGATTCCTGTTACAGCATGTTCCAGACACACTCTGGGGTGAGGAGAAACAGCCGCAAGAGCATCAGTATTCATGTAACATGTGTCAACAAGATCACCGTACTCCATCTTAATAACAAATGACATGGCACCTAACCCTTTGTTTTTTAATAGCTTACCAGGAATAATGTTCTCCGTCGATCCGCAAGGAAAGTGCCTCAGTGTAAAACAGATTTAAAGGTGGGATTCTGTTCCTGGATAAAGTATGGAGTCTTCTGTAAGTTGATAAGCCGCTCCTTAACTACATCACCAGCTGTATCTTGCCAATAACGTAACACACCCAAAGTCTATCTAATGTGGCAGGGGGAATGAGTAGAGAGAAGCAAATGTACTATGAGCAGATAGGGTTAATTAAAAAGAAAAGTTCATTACCTGATAGATAGCTATCTGTGGGGTAAGCGGGGGGGGGGGGGATTAGCCATTGCAGGTATATTTACTTTCCCGGAGGGGGTGTGGCCACCTGCCACTGCTGGCACCATGTGACCGATCGCGGCAGCCGTCTCCTGCTCCCCATAATTATGATTAATAACATGGCAACCCTGTATATCAGATTCATGGCTTTGCGAAAACTAGCTTGGCTGCGGTGAGACATTGCGTTTGGGATCTTGGCAGAGTTTCCGGCTTTTTCCCGTTTCCTGCTGCAAAACTCGTCACCAACCTTGGGAGACGACCGAAGGTTCACAGCCGTATCTGTGACACAAGCTTCCCCCATTTTCCCCTCCTCCGCCACTGACGAGATGTCGAAGATGATGACAGCTTGAAGGAAGGGAAAATTGCTGTTTTTCCCTCCTTCTCTTCAGAAGAAGACTTGTTTTAACCCGTGTGACTTTTCAAGGAGGTGGTCCATTAAGTCAGTTTTTTTTCAACAGTTTTCCATATAACATCTTGTTAGAGAACTGTGGGGCAGGAGGTGTTTATAGTTTGCTTCCATAAGATCATCTCCGCTTCAATACGGCCTTATGAATGTTAAAAAAAACCTAATATCTAAAAAATTGATTCCTGGGGAAAAAATGTAGGATGTTCTACCAGATTTTTCATAGAAATCAATAAGCAAGCCCCCCTCAACTTTGTAAGGATAGAAAAAAAACCAGCGTGGTCTGACTGACTGCTTTAAACAACTGGAAATTTTTTAATCACCTTTATTTCTCCTTTCATGAACCAAATAAATCTAAAGATTCCAAACTCTCGAGTCATGCATCAATTCCATCCGTCTGACAAGAAAGGTTACCAGCAGACTGTGGATACAGTCGATGTTTAATCCATGGACAGTGAAGAGCCCTGAAATTATGTGCACGTTTTAAAACCGTGCAATAATAAATTCAGCAATTTGCGATATCCGTTCCAGAGACGAGAGAAAAATAGATTATTGTCTATAAGATGGGTAGCATAATAGCCACGAGCTAAAATTCAGTTTTTAATTAAACGTGATTCTGCCATTTAAATGTGATTCTCCAATTGAGTTTCTTGTTATCTATAATCGTCTGGGGAGGTATGGGTGCATGTGGGGGTCCATGAGTGTGGGGCTCTCTGGTTTAAGGGGATGGAGTTTCATTATACTGATGTCACAAAGGGCAGTCATCAAAGCCACCACCAGGGGTGTCTCTGAAACACAGTGCAAGCTCTCCCTACCACCACCACTGCAATGGATCAGAACCAATGCACATCTGGTGTCATGGTTCAAAACTCTTTTGGAACGCATGTAAACAGAAACCATGAAGTGGTTGGCTCTTTTTAGCAGAGGCCCCTGTGTTTCAGCCTGGGCAAACCCGAGCACCACATGTGGGCATAGGTTCTTGGAAGCAAATTGTCACCAAGGTTCTAGATCTTGTGGAAACTTTAACTGTAACGACGCGATGGAGCATTAGATCAGCCAGAGGCAGATATATGAATGGCATTGACCGTCTATCCCCAATCACATCTCTTAGGCTGCCTGGCGACACATCTGTGGATGTTGTGGTTGGTCGTGCGGAAGCAGATGGCACGGGGAGATTCCGACCTGGTGCCAACGGTTTGGAGTGCCTGAACAAAAGCTCATCCCACTCTAGCATGTGAAAATTATTCATAATTATAATCCAACCAACCTCACAAGCGCTAATTCCCAAATAAGTACCTCAAGATGCTCGCTCAAATTGGAACCTGAATTGTACTAATGTACAAATGAATTACTGCTCCACGGGTGGGGATATGTACTTTGCACCTGTGTTAATTAAAGAATTAAACAATCGCTTTGTTGATGTTGACAGAGCAGCAGACCGCGTTCTGATTAAGAACTGGGAAGGTTTTGCGATTAAACCCTGAAAGGGGCCCCCGCTGTGCCACTGAGTGCAGTACTTAACCTAAACTATGAAGGAACATCCCATGCCAGTTGCTTAGAGATGTGCTTTGGTTACCCGGAGGCCTGCGTTAGTTCCCAGGCTGTTCATCAAGGGCTCCGATTAAGCAGTAGCAAACAGACAATCTTAAACGGGGAGAGAGAAGCGAAAACCGAATGAATTAATTCGGGATGGTATCCGTGAAGGTGTTAACGGGCTAAAGTAAACAGGTACACTCACATGTAGACATACTACCGCGCATGTTAGACAGAAAACACACGGGCTGGACAAAGCATTGGGACACACCTAGGCAGGTATGTGCAGCCTGTTTGGGGAAGGCGACAGCCCAGACTATCCATCATTCACCAGCCTGGGGGAAAGGGTGGGGAGTCCAGGGGGTGCAGCGTAATGACAGGGAAGCTCAACACGGCACCTTCTAGCCCATTCTGCTTCCAGATAAACCCCCACCCCAGCCGGCCCACAAATGAGCTGTAATGACAGGTTCCGGATGGTCGCATATATTTCTGTGTGAGTGATATCAGAGAGCGGGGGCACTTTTTACATGCTTCCTGCTTTGAGAGGCATCTGAGTTAAAACAACAATTATATCGTCAGTAAAAAATCACTATAGGAAACAGTAGCTTTAATCGGCGACTCTTCCGCGTACACCACCTGCGTTTGAGCGTGCCCGCTTCCCATAAACGAGGCATGCCTCCAGAGCTTTCGTGCTGTGCCTGGAGATCGGTGAAGATTCTTTTGAGGCTCTCTATGCCATTCCTGAGGCCCAGCAGAAAATTTCCTTTTGCATATTGTGAGTTTCATTACTGTGCAAAAGTCTTACGGAGTCAGAGAAAAATGATGTTTAAATGATCGTCATATCGGTGTAAAACATTGATATTATGCCTGTCATAGTGTGTCAGTTTAGCTATTTCAGTGCCTCTCCTAAAATCAGCCCAGTATTTGCAACTGTAATTTTTGAGTTTACCATATAAATAACTCACTGAGTTATTTAATTAAGCTGACTAACTGAACTGGTGGTGAATTTTAACAATAACATAAAATGGCTGAGGTGCCCCAGAGGAGAGGTTTGGAAACCAAAGCGGTGTTCATCTAGCCATCCAGCACGGGGTCAGTAACTTTTTGAGGAACAGACAAATTCTTGTTAGTTTTTTATTGTGTTACTGTCACTCTGCATATGTTCTGATGTTAAACCGTGTTTTGTCTGAACAAATATATACGTGGTACCCAGATAAATAGCCTTAAACATTATCTTTGATTGCCTAAGACCGTTGCACTATACTGTATCTGTGTGAAGTTCTGTATGTGCATCACTAGGTTTGTGTGTGTGCGTGTGTGTTGTGTGTGTGTGTGTGTAGGGCAGCATAAAGGAGAAAAATCATCATAGATGGGCAGCAAACACCATTCCTTCTCGTGCTCAGCGACCCCCACCCCCTCACTGGCCCCCTACAAAAGAACTTCACCTGGCTATAACAGCACCTCAAAAAAAAAACAACCTCTTCTCCATATTCACGCAGGAACACACACAGACGCATGTATGGGGATCAGAATTACATTCTCCACCTCTCCCAAACGATCAGAGATCGGGTATGGATCCTTGGAAGCCTTTGCAGATGTCTCAGTCTGCCGTCCAGCTCAGTGCTGTCCTCTCTCCAAGTACAATGACCAGGCTACTCCAGGCAGTCATTTCCTACCTACTTACCCTGTGAGTACCAAGACCGTTTGCCATTTAAAGGACCGTGAGCCCAGCTCAGTGATGCCAGTGTGCTCTTACCAGCACGGAGCCAGATGATCATCTTGCGACATGTCATTTGTTTTCAAATGGCCGATCGGGTTACCGATGCACCACGCGTGAGGTGAGGTGAGGTTCTCGGTGGGGCATAAAGCTGCCCTGTCTGCCAGTGGTTTTGGGTAATTTTTTGCCCCCCCCTGCTTGCTTTCTCTCCGTCAAACCAGCATCCCGGAATCGAATTCCATCTCAGGCAGGATAACAATGGAACAGAAACACGCCTCTTCACAAAAGCGTGTTTGTTCCGATCCGCGCCTCGTTCGGTGACCCCTGTGCAGCGTGCAAGCAAAAGCCGCCTGATTGTCTGTGGGGGGGGGGGGGGGGGGGGGGGGGGGGGGGGGGGGGGGGGGGGGGGGGGGGGGGGGGGGGGGGGGGGG
>JABFEA020000041.1:15559205-15569409 GCA_019775915.2 Cyphomyrus plagiostoma | reverse complement strand
GCCTGCAGAAACTAAGCAAATGAACACAGGGAATAAAATCGATAGAAAGTAATGTGCGGATCTTCAAAGCAAACCCAGGAGAGCGAGGGAAGCGACTCCCGCTTTTTGTTTCGCTTCCCGCTGTGGGCAGGCGGCGCTCAGCCAATCAGGGCCTCTGGTCTGGGGGAGGGGCGGGGGGGGGTATAAGAAGTTAAGCCGCGTCTGTGACTCCTGACAGACGGGCTCTCATTAGTGCACGCGGCGCGGGAATCGGGACCGAACGGGACTTCTCGAAACGAGGGGCCAAGAAGAAAGAGCGCGAAAGAGAAAAGGAGAGATAAAAAGCAGGAGACAGAGACCAGAAAGCGCAGGAAGCTCCTTACCTGTGCAGCAATCCCTTCAAAGACAATATTCCACCATCTGGACCATGTTCCTCTCTCTCTACGCCAGCTAAACTCGCGCATATAACGAGGGTACAGCTTATATCGCGCAGTGCGGGCACTGGGTAGCCATAGCACCAGAGCCCGAGTGAGTGCAATGAGGTCGGCGTGTTTTAGAACACGGCGACAGGCTGCCCTTGATGCCAGAGCAAGCCTCAGACAACTGAGGCATCGAAAGAGGACAATATGAATGAAGAGATGCATAAGTCACAGGCATTTGTTTTGAATAAGCAACAGGAACTATGCAAAAGTGCAGCACTGCTGATGCATGCATAGGCGTGTATGCGTTGGTGCTGTACTGCGGCTCCGCATGTTCCCCAACGGCAGTCTCAGGCCTTTCCTAGTGATGATGGTCATGAGCCACACTGATCAAAAAAATGGTTGGATGAGGTTTCTGACTGCACATGGACGGCTGCTAAAGCTGGTGCATCAATGGCGGGCTCACTTACGGCGCGCTCAAAAAGAGGACACAGAGATGGGTCACAAACATCACGCGGAAAATGCAACCCCGAGTTCAAAGGCTTCCCAAAAAGAACGGCCAAGCCTTAACTCCTTGGCAAGATATCAGAAGTTTTTGTTTTATTTCACAATATTCAGAGGATAGCAGAGCCGATAACTGCAAATAAACTGCGGGTCAGGAATGAGGTCACAGCCCGGGGTGGGGGTGGGGGGGGGAAAGCTCTCTCCCCCCCACGCACTGAGCTGGAGCGGAGGAAGATCAAACGAAGGAGCTGCAAGGTTGGGTCAACGTGACCCAAGTCGGGGGAGAACAAGATACTCGCTCTTAAAATTCCCCACGTTTCTGAATCGCAGGAACAAATTATTTGGGTGGCGCATCAGAGAGATTAAAGAGTGGCTCTAGATACAGATCTGATGGGATGCACAGGTGCAGACCGGTTTTGTAGGAGTGCCTGTGTGTGTGTAGCGTACAGATCCACTCACTGACGAATGACGTCTCCCCTAGGAAGCCCCTGCGCTTCAGCGCCACTTCCAGGACCTTGGCGCCCTCGTCTACCACGTAGAACTGCTTCTCCAGGGAGATCCACGCCCAGTTCAGGAGAAACTGCTGGTTTCTCAGCTGGTTGCCACCTGCACAGACACACGGGTTCACACACAGTCAGGTAGGCGTCTTGTTATGAGGCTTGGGCTTCGGCGTTGGGTGTTCAGTGTTGCGTCAGCACACCTGTAACCACTTAACCAGGATGAAGAAGGAGACTTGGGATACAGAGCCTTGCATGGGTCAGCCGGAACCAGACCCAGGCCAGAATATGATCATTCCTCAGGCCAATGACAACTTTAATGATGTGATGTTGCAATGGCTTAAACTCAAACACACACACACACACGTTTGTATTCATAACTCTGTGGGGACTCTCCATTCATTCATATGGGAAAATCCCAACAATGACATTGGCATTTTTAGTTTTTCGATTGCAGTCACGTATTTTTATAAAATTGACCCTTGTGTCAAAATAACAGGTTTTTATTACATTGCAGAAACACGGTCTTACAGATCAATGTATCGCTAAGCAATTGGTATCTTAGCACATTCATCCATGCTTCCCCCCATCCATCCCTTTTGTAGACCACTTGTCCTATTCAGGGTCACAGGGGACTGGGTTTTATCTCAGAAGTTACAGGAGCAAGGCAGGGAACAACCCAGGATGGGGCACCGACCCATCGCAGGGCACAGACACTCACAATTCGCACACACATTCACACTTGCACATCTTAGCGTAACAAAACCCAAATAAAGTTGCGACGCTGCAACGAGCACAAGCCCGACCCGAACCCAACTGTTTCAAGGAAATATTGGCCCAAGTGCAACCCGAATCTGCCACTTCGCTTGGGGCCCAGGGGGATTGGAGATCTGTATCGGGATGCCATTACACAAGATGTGCTCCTACGTCACATAGTAATAGAAACACCAAGAGCACCCAGTGGAAACCCACACAAACATGGAGAGAACATGTTCCGCCCCGAGACAGTAACCAAACCCTGGAGGCCTGAGGCCATAATGCACCCGGCCCACCCTCGTGCCGCATCGCGTACTTAACAGTCAGTGCACGTATACCTTACGTACGCATTTTCAAAGAAGCGCAAAGATAAATGTTGTGCTCCCGCCTGACAGCCTGTACAAGATGACTGGGGTCCACTCAGCGCGCCCCAACAAAGCCGAGCTGGATCGGTCAGCACTGTCCTGCAATAAAACAGGGGGGCAGCTTTCACATCTTAAACACCGTGAGATATTGGTTTAGAGAAAGCCTGCTGCATCTGACAAAAGCATGTGTCAGTAACTTCACATTGTGGGGAAGGTTGGGGGGGATGGGTGCTTAAGTCCATCCACTTTTCACGGTGAAAGATTACAGTCAAACTGGAGCACTGTGGAATGTTCCTGGGCTGTGGGCTGACCAGCAGCCTTCTTATTCAGGGCAAAGATTACATTTTTTCCCTCTGATCTGTGTGACTTTATCCTGTTATAATTTACTGAAAGCGGATTGAACTGTGTCACCACAGTGAGAACGACACCAAAAGCAAAACACACTGCTTCTTTTCTCTTTATAGGCAATTCCTGTTCACTCCGACTTTAATGCAATGAATGACTCCTAATTTCACCCCTGGCAAAACAAAAAAAAAATGCATATTTAAAAGCCTTTCAGCACCCCAGATCACAAAGGACAGTGAAACAGGATTAAAGTGCAGCGACCACTGTGACCATGAATAAATTAATGAAAACTACAAAGCAAACTTGCACAGACCAGTGAGGTTAAACTGAGTAAAAGTGGGGAACCAGACGCAGGCCGAGGATGGGGGCAAAGAGAGCACAACCAGGATGCTGGGCCATATTCCAACATGCCCCCCCAACCACCAGAACCCCTCCCCCCGATTTGTTGCAATCCTTTTCCTAATCAAATGACGGGCGAGTTCCTTCTGTCATGTTAGCCATTTGTGGTTAACCGCCATGTTTCCTGTGTTTCACACAACGTGTTAATTTTAGTGACCTGATTCAACCTACGGGGGACAGAGGGGATTATAATGATATTTGCTTCTTTTCTTCTCAAGACTGTACGTGCTGGATGCAACTAGGAATGGGAAAGAAAAGCCTGCCTCCATGTCCTGGTGATTAAAGGGAATACCAGAACAGCAGAGGAGGCCTCCAGGAATTGCATACGTGAACAAAGACGGATTCTGAGGGCCAAACACTGCTTGGGAGTCACAGTTAACCCCAAAGTTTTTATCCACACAGTGCTGGACTGTGAACCAATGATATGTTTTGAATATGTGAGTGACAGGGGAGGGGCACTCTGGGGGCCAATCAGCTTTCAGCTGGGGTCAGTGCTCCTATGACTCCGCCTCTGTATATGCCTACAACCTACCAGGCATCTCGCAAGAGACCTGGTCCTCCGGTTGATTGGATCGAGACTGGGAACCAGGTTCTCACTCAAGAAAGACAGAAATACACCCCCCACCTTCCTCTGGCCTTGTACCTCTCACATCAAATCGCAGCTTGCGGGGCTACGGCCGAATCTGATAAAGCGGCAGATGCGGCTGAACGCCGTCACAGTGACGGCCCCGGGAGCAAGTCACCCACCTGCTTCTGCACCTCACCCCCTGCTGGCAGAATACCGCCGACAGAGACAAAAGAGCTCTCATAGCAAACGCACCCGTACACCGACATAACATTCACGTGCGAAGCCAGATTTCGCTGCTCGTTTATTAATCCCCATTGTTAGCGCCAGTCGCTCCTCCCCGCTGCTCTGTTTACAGCATTATTTATTGGCGAAACGCTTGCAAGAGGGACGATAATTTATACAGCACTTCGGGAACATTCATTGATTAAGATTAAGCACTGCAGCATAACCTGCCTTTATGGGAACCTGTGTGCTTCAATGGCGGATTTTGCTTTTTAGTTTGGATGCAATAATTAAGAGGTCAATATGATTTTATTTACTTATAATTATGTCAAAAACTTTATTTTTGTCTGATAGAGCAAAGAGCAGGAGAGCAAAGACAATCCTTTTACAGGGTCAGTTGTTGAATGGACTTTTAACACACTTCACCGACTAACCTCAGCAATATGTCTGTCCACTTCTGGTAGCTTAAGTCTCTTAGCAAAAGCTGATGCTCATGAAGCGTATCATAATAAAAGTGCTCAGATTAATGAGTAAATATCAATCAGATCTGATTTAACGATTATCCCAAATCTCCCCTACTGGGTTCTAAGAGGTCTGTTTTAACCTGAGTGTTCCTCTGACCTAGGTCTCAGCCTTGTGGCCATAACACAACTCCGCTGCCATGCTTGACTTTTCGTCCTGGGCCACACATGGCTCCCTCATCATCTAATGTGGCTGCGTAAGGATCAGGGGTGATTCTATGTATTTTTTTAAGGTGGTGTGGGATAACTCATGCAAAGGGGTCAACTTAATTATTAGCCAATGATATGTTTTGAATCGCTGAGTGACAAGGACGGGGGCCAATCAGCTTTCAGCCCAGCCCCTGTATACACCCCTGCTCAGTTTGCCTAAGGTGGAATGGACTGCCTCATTAGAAACGTGAAGCTGCCTTCCCCATGTGACAAGCTGACTCATGCCAGATGGGTGGGGAAGGGGGGGCAGTAATGGGTAACACCATTAGCACCATTAGCACCAGCAGGAAGTAAATGGACGTACCTGATGGGAAAGGTTGACAAAAATAACACATGCATGAAAAGGAATCATTTAGCCACGCCCCCCATTAATGCTCAGTGAAAATCCACAGGAAACTATGAACAATTTCCTTTGTTGATCCATTCGTTCAAAACGACTCACACAGCTCAGCAGCAATTTTTCACAGCAAAATACTAAACTGAATCACTGCCACTTAAAAAAATGTCTAGCAGGGGTTCAAGGTCAGGGTACCCAGCCTAACATCAACGTTGGGGCTCTGGATATCGTCGGCCTTGATTGGATGAGCAGATTTAGCAAGGCAGACATCAGCATCAGTCTCCCTGCCGAGGTCTGAGCAAATGGTATTTAAAATTTTTCTTATTTGCATTTTGTCCAAAGCAGCACACAATTGAGAGAGCAAGATCAGCCAGTCCCTGGGGCAATTGACGTTTAAAGCCCTTGCTTAAGGGCCCGACGGTGACATCACTCTGTCCACCATGGGATTTGAACCGACAACCTTCTGACCATGGGTACAGTCTTAACTCCAAATCCACACACCGCCCCATAGGCCCAGATCCTTCACAACATCACTGCCCCCTCCCCCATCCCCCAGATGTCTGCCCCATGTTCACAAACAGCATGCAGCCTGCTGACGCGAACATGCGCTCCAGGGAGCGGCAGCGGAGGATGGGTTTTTTTTTTAGGTCCGGCTGCATCGATCCAACTTGGTGGGAAACATCTTCCGCCGATCGGGATGATAAACACAGGCTGACCTTTCCCGTTAAACACTGAAAAGGCTGAATTTGGGGTGTTTTCAAACGATTCTTGGCTCGAATCCTGACCCTAAAATCATCGGATTCATATTCTCAAACGAGACATGAAATGATGCTGAATTTGCCATTTTTTACAGCTAAAGGTACATGGGAATGCTTCTTTGCACATATCCCATCATGCTCTCCTTTGTACATACACAAACGAGTTTGCGCTCTGAGCAGAAGGTCAGCCCATTTATGGAGGGGCACTGAGGCATTTTGGGAGTGGAGTTAACAGCCTTGATCAAACACACATGACTGTTTGGCCAAGGATGGGATTTGAACTAGCAACCTTCTGACGCAGCCACAGAAGCCTAACCCAGGGAGCCATGCACCATTCCCTTTAAAAGGTATTCCTTTATCGTTTGTATCCTCAGGCCATGCTATTCAGGCTGTTGCTCTTCATCACAGTAATTAACGTTAACTAACCCTTGACCTAATTTATTAAGCATGACCATTCTTTCACAACGCCGCGGTAAAGCTTTGAACAAGTAACCACTTAAACCCGAAGCGGAATCTCCCATTTAACCGCTACATGACCTACTCGGGCTCGCTAAACGGACCGTGCGCTTGCCGCATGCGGAGAATTTCTCCGAATCGAGATGAGATGGAGGGGGAGGCGACTTCAAAGATGCAGGAGGAAGAAAAGAGAGGAGAGTTAATTATTAAGTGCTGTCGTTCCACAGACGCCCAGGACCACAGCGTTCTGAAGCAGCAGTAGGACGCGGAGCGAGGGCCACACTGGGCTACACATCAGAGTATTTTTAGGTAACACAGTTGCTTAGTTCACAGTTTTAAATACCTCCCCACTGCAATTTAGCAATTTAAGCGGCTTTGTAGTATTACAAAGGCAGGTGGCACCTGAATATCTCGTCCCGTCCCTGGATGCGGATCTGAACAGAAAGAAAGAGGTGTGGATGCAGGATCTAGTTTTTCTCTTCCTACCATTTAGCTTGGCTACCCTATGAACCAGGGTGCCTACGATCAGAAGGACACAGGTTCAAATCCCAGGGTCAACAAAGTGATTTCACTGATGGGCTCTTGAGCGAGACCCTTAATGTCAAATCGCTGTGGGGACTGTCTGACCCTGCATTCACCAAATCCGTACATAGCTTTGGCTTTAAGTGTCTGCAAAATAAATAAAACGTAAAAGCGTCCACCTGCTTGGCATTAGAAGGCACATTAGAGGTCCTTTTGTTTGAAATTATGTTTCCTTACCAACGGTCCCATTTCTAGGAACCTACAGCATGAATTTTTCTGTTCGATCTTCATAGAAGCCACAGAAAGACAACAGGCAAGAAGGAATAATGTGCAAAAACACACATACACAGCACATTCTTAACATGCAAAACGATTTAAAAGGCCCCAGCTTACTGTAATTGCCAGTATTCGCTTTGGGACAGCCACAAACAGCAATATCATGCTTTCAGATGTTGATCTCTTAATTTCAGTTTGGGCTACCCAAATTAAAACAAATTACTTCATTATATAACATGGATTTGAATAAAGATATCTACATAAAACCCTTAAATATTTTGGTCTGTGCAGTTAATGAGTAGTGAGAAACCATTTCTTTCCCTTACAGTGAATTTCTTTTGATATGACTCTGCACTTTAAATACTTCTGTTCTGTACTTTGACTGACCAGGCTTTTGAAACCAGGCCAGGAGAACAGAGACAACAAGAGAGAGGAGGATATTTCAGCTGTCTCAGGGAGGGGACTGTTTAATGAATCCCATCACTCTGTTCTTTTCTGTATACCATGCGGGGGGGGGGGGCTGATGGTTGTTAGAAACTGCCAGAGCATGGTGCAGCAGGGGGCTCTCATTCTGTGCAGCAAAGGGCCATTATATGGGTGCTCACCAGAATGCTGAATTAAAGCTACCATGTGTGCAGTCACTGGTGCTGAAAGGTGCAGGCACACAGACGGACGGATGGACAGGAAGACGGTCGGATGGGCAGACAGACGAATGGAAGGACAGACAGACGAATGGATGGACAGACAGACGGATTGATGGACAGACAGACGGACAGACAGATGAACAGACAGACGGACAGACAGATGAACAGACAGACGGACAGACACATAAACAGACAGACAGACGGACAGATAAACAGACAGACAGACAGACATTTGTATTCATATCTTTGTGGCTTCCATCCGTTCATTTCTATGGGAAAAACTCTAATCCCAACATGACAATCTTAACCCCTACCCAGCTCTTACCTTAACCACGAGTAACGGAACAAAATACAAGACTTTTGGCATTTTTAGTTTCTCGATTGCAATCACAGATTTTATAAACCTGAGTTTCCCCTGAAATTAAGAGATATTGCTGTTTTTTTCTGTCCTAAAGCGAATACAGGCAAGTACGATAAGTGGGGGGCCTTTTAAATCATTTTGCATGTTAAGAGTATGTTGTGTATGTGTGTTTTTGAACATTGTTTATTCCTGTCTGTTGTCAAAGATGTTAGCTGCCAAGTGAGCAAGAATCTAAAGGGCAGAGGGTGTGAGCGAACTGGGTGACCGGGTTGTGTGGCGATCATTTCCCACCCCAGTATTTCACAGGTACTGCTATCCCATTCAGGATATTTCCAGCCTCAGCTCTGGGCTTCCCAGTACAGCCTCTGGGTTTGCATTGACCCTCAATCAGATAAACACTTGGGGTGGGGGGGAACGGTCAATGCTGTTGAGATTTCTAGAAACTGGCGCTTGATGTCTCACTGTTTTGCACGAGTGAGCTTCACTATGTTTGCACTGTTTTACAGCTCACCATCGTGTTTTCAGATTTCCAAAGACAGAGTCAGAGCCCAAAGCGAGTGCTGGAACACTTTGCCATCACCTCTGCCATGATGTCAAAGGTCGCCAAGCTCCTTTCTGCGTAGAGGTGACACACAGGACTCTGGGAATGAACTGCCCCATAACTTTGAAGATCGGCCTTTGTTTTGTGTGTGTGTGGGGGGGGATGTAGTCCGGAAGTTTTCACGCTGGTGTTCATGACAGGATCAAATCGGGAATTTCTACGCTGCCACCCGGACCCATGCCAGCCTTCATCTCCTCTCTGAAGCCCATGTCATGATCTGACATGTGACATGCTCCTTACACATAATCTCATCCTTATGTGCCAGATTTGTTCCTGGGAAAAAACTGGCCAGACAGTCCCATATGTCTTTGAAAACAGATGTGAGTTAAAACCCACTGGCGTGTTCATGTACCCACAAGCCCTGGGCCCCCACGACCATCCTCCCTTTCTGATTGCTGATCACCCTTACAAGGTTGTTGTGGAAACCATCAAAAAAACATGCTGTTTTTTGGGGGGGGGGGCACAAAAGAAGGAGGGGAGAGGTGGCGTGGAATCCAGCACTGGCCCCTTTATCTTTGGCCTGAATCCCGTGGGCAAAGTGGACGGAGGAACACAGGTGTGAAGCGATGGGACTCGCAGTACCATGGTCTGGCCTGCAGGGGGCACGGGGGGAGGGGCTCACTTCAAAATAAGCCACTGTTATCTATACTAATGGGAGTAGTCCAAGTCAGAGGTACATGCAAAACCACAGATGGGGGTGGGGGGGATCTTAACAAACTGTCACGTTAAGCTACCAGGAATCAAAAGAGAGAAAGTCTTGCAAGAGGGACTTTTAAATCTCTCTAACCACACTGGGGTCCTCAACCCCATCTTCAGAGAGGTTCGGTCAGCTACTTCTGAGTGCGTGCCACTTTCAAGTAAATGCATCAGCAAAAGGCTGAAAAAACACAAATCTATGCTTCATATGTCACACGTTTCTTAGATCATTTTTTAAAAAATCCATTTCCAGTTGAATGATCTGTACTGCGGGCAGTTTTCCAACAGAAAATGAATTCCCCCGGTAAAATAAATTGCGTGATTTTGGCTGTAATCCTCTTAGCTGTTCGCAGTAGCATTGGCTCTGACGAGATTCCGCTGCCTGTCTTCAGCTGGGGGACTTCCCCCCCGTCTCCTCCCTCGCCACCAAACTTGGCTTCATCAGAATCTCTCTCTGGTTTGGGCACTGAAGGTCTTTCGAGGAGATGAAGCCAACATCAACAGTTAAGCCAGCAGACTGAGCTGTAGGCCCAGTCAGAATTCCAAGCTCATTTTTTAAAAAAAAATGTATCGGTCCTCATTTGGTGTATGTCACAGGTGAGGCAGCTATAGAGAGAGCTGTGTGTCCAAGATCAATCTTCTCACAAATGATGCCAGGCTGGTCCGGTGACCCACTTTGTTTATGAAATGGGTTATACACTCACCTAAAGGATTATTAGGAACACCATACTAATACGGTGTTTGACCCCCTTTCGCCTTCAGAACTGC
>JABFEA020000041.1:15529540-15546788 GCA_019775915.2 Cyphomyrus plagiostoma | reverse complement strand
CAAAGCACAGCTGATGTGTGTCGGACACCCCCACCCCCCCAACTAGAGCATTTTCCTTTAATCTTACTTCATTTCCAGGAGCCCAGCACTATCGTTCAAAGTCAACTACACTCACGCTTCCCAAACACCACAGGGTGTTGAATCGGACATACTGTGTATAGAACACACAGCCGGGGCAGTGGCAATTATATCTGATTCCGATTCCTGCACCTCAGACTTTGTTTCCGTAAACTTTTCTGCCCTCCGCTTCTCCACCATCCCTCACCCTCCACTGCATTCTAACCCCTCAGTACTCTAGCTGACTTTCCGTGCCATAATCACATAGGAATTATCTGCACAGAGCCATTATTAAATAGCACAGTTTCAAACCGAGTTCAGAACACACTTATTAGAACAGGCACAAGGAAAGTTTCAGCGGAATGTCATCCTGTCTCTTAAAAACTATGTTGCCATAATTGATGGCTGAAACTGCATAGCGGTAATCAGGGCAGAGGTATGAACCTGTAATCTCCTTAATAGCTGCGAACAGCAGATAGAACAGACTGTATAACCGGCCACCGTTCAGCATATTTTGCAAACACTCTTCCGGGTCTTCCCTAAAGCTGGCCTACGAGTAGGTGCTTATTAACCGAGAAAAGCAGGTGAACCTTGACCGCCGTTTCTGCTGTCTCCGTTTGGCACTGATACTTACATAGCAGCTGCTTCTCTGGGAAAGATTAAAGTGTTGCAGCCTGACTCCCTAATCCACGGTTTAGTCACCCAGGAAAGCAGGCGGATGCGCAGCTAAGGAGCCAAACTGGTTAATCAAAAGGGGAAAAAATCTCGGCAGGTTACGAGCAGCTGACCCACTGAACTACCTACGCACTTATCCCGGCCTGCGTTGATTAAATGTCAAACTTCACATGGCTGTAAACAAAACTGTTAACATGAAATAACTCCAAAACATAAAAATGCATTGAAACCTCTTTCACTCACCAAGCAAATAAATAAGAGAATAATTTGCTTCAAGAAATAAAGTGGAGCAACTCCCTGAAGAAAATAATACTAATTATGAGGTTGTGTATTAAAGTGAAGAGTATTCCTAATAAGGAATGAAGTAATGATTTTAAACTAAGTGACCTGTGGATCAAAACAACTTATGGAGGGCTTTATGTTACCTTGGGTGAATGAGGTGACGGTGGCATTGCCTTTTGCCAGGTTCAGAAGGTGGCCATGCTCAGGACCAGCAGTGATGTGGAAAATCAGGGAGTGTTGGACACTGTCTCTGTCTTCAGCTTTCAGGATTTTACTGGTGATCATTAACCCCAGCTGTCCTATTGACAGGACCTTCAGCGTGGAAGCGCCCTTGTTGACAACGATCTGCGGCACCCCGTTGTCGATGGACAGAATGGTGATCTTCATCATCTGTGGCTTCCGGGTCTCGAACACAGTGTCGGGGAATACATAGAAGTCGGGGTGCGTCCCATCGGTGACGGTGAATGAGAAGGTGTCCGCCGATGACTCGGTGCCATCGTGCCGGTAGCTGATCATATTCTCCTCAAGGTCATGTTTGGTGAACGAGGTTACGGGGTGGGTGTTATTGAAGAGCAGCCTGCCGTGTATGGGCACTTGCGTGACTGTGAACCTCAGCAGGTGGTCTGCCGTGTCCTGGTCCTCCACAGTCAGCTCAAAGGGCGTGATCAGTTTGCTCTCACCTTCCATTACCGTCAGACGGTGCACCGTGAGGACGGGCTTCTTGTTATCTACATCCACGATGGACACGCGGAATGTGCGGAACACAGGATTGTAGCCGTCCGTGACCTCAAACTCGAAGCCGTCCATCTTGACCTCATCGTCTGATGTATGGATGTAGTAGATCTTGCTCCCTGCAAGCTGGAGCTGTGTGAAGGACACAATGGGCATGCCAGGAGTATCTGTGCACTCCAGATGCCCACGTACAGGTGCCCGGGTGATAGTAAAAACCAGGTGTTCATCTGGACTGTTCAGGTCACTGGTGCTCAGGAGGTCTGTGGTGAAGGTCACCTTACCACCCTCTTTGAGAGACACACCTTTACTCACCACATCAGGAAACACCATATCAATACTGCCAATGGTGATGTAAAAGTATCTGTCTATGAGACTGTTGAAGCCATCTGTGACGTCGAACTTGATGAGGTCACGGATGCCCTCCTGTCCATTGTGAATGTACAGGATGAGATCCAGGTCCACTTGTCTCTGTGTGAAGTTCATGCCAACTGTAATATTCTCCAGTAACCCAGAAGGGGTTTTCCTTTGCAGGAACCCCTGTCCTGGTCCAAGACGAATTATGTATGTCAGACTGCTGTCATCGGAGTCGAGATCTGTGGCCTTCAACACTTTCTGGTTGATTATTTTAGTTTCCCCAATCTCTACTTCCAGGCCATCATTGATAGACATCCTGGGTGTTTCATCATCAACTGGGATTATCATGACAATGACCGTTTTCTCTTGTGTGAACTTACCATCTGTGAGGCTGATATCAAAGCTATCCTCAGCAGTCTCTGAATCATCATGCTCATATACAATAGTTGAACCCTCTGTGATTTGGTCAAGGGTAAAGTTAGTGACTGGAACTGAGCTGGTGGTTAACTGGTTGAGAATGTAGCCATGCTTGGGTGGTCTGGTGACGATGAATGTTAATTTATCGCGCGGAAAATCACCATCAGCACCATTAAGGATGGGGGTGTCAATAACAATATTCATGCCTTCCATCACAACAAACTCTCTAGTGAAAATTTCAGGCATTTCATCATTGGCGGGAATGATGGCAATAGGGAAAAAATGGCGCTCGGAATAGTTTATGCCATCTGAACAGCTGAATGTGAATCTGTCCTCAACCGGCTCCATACCCCTATGAAGGCTCTGCACATAATAAATGTGACCTTGTCTGATGTCCTTAATGGTAAAAGCACTGATGGCTGTACCAGTTCTTGACTTCTCTGAGCCAGGAGCAGGTGAGATGTTCTCCAAGTATCCAGAGGTGGGCTGGACAACGATCGTGCAGAGAATGTCACCGATGAGTGTGTCAGCATCTTCGGCACTTATCTGATGTCCTTCTATGATGTTCTTTTCTCCTTCCACCACAGTGAATAAAGGGCCCACTGTGACCTCAGGGGAACGGTTGTCCACTGGGAGGATGGTGACCTCAACACGGACCCCATTCACTCTATTGCCCCCTACCGTCCATTCATCTGACATGTCAGTTAGCGTTAGGTTGAAGTAGTCGTTCTTTGTGGCCAGGCCAATCTCCCCACTCGTGTGAGCATACACTACATGTCCATTGATTATGTCAGCCTGGGTAAACTGCGTAGACGGAACACCATTGACAAAAATCTGCCCAAAAATAGGGGCATCTTCCACAATAAATGTCAGCCTGAGATCATCTGTGTCTTCATCTTTCCCTTGGATGACATTAGTCGTAATCTCTGTGGCGCTATTCTCCAGAACGTCCATGTGGGAGCCGATGGTGCCCGCGGGCAGGCTAATTATTGGTGTCTCATCGTCGACAGGCTTCACTGCCACCTTGACTGTGATCGTGACAATGTGGATGCCATCACTGACATCCAGTTGGAACAAATCCCTTGTGGATTCATCCCCATTGTGGACATAAGAGATCCTGCCATTAGAAATGTCCTCCAGTTTAAAAGAGTCACCTTTGGTCAAGTCTGTCAATATGTATTTGACCTCACCATGGAGTGGAGGTTGGATAAGTGTAAATGTTATCTGGTTGCCATCTGTGTCGGCATCTTTAGTGTCCAGTTCAGCATGTGTGAGGATGTGCATGCCCCGCTCAAAGACAGTGAAGCCAGTGTTGGTAATCTGAGGGGGTTTGTTGTCAACAGGCTGCAAAAATATAGTGAATGTTCCAACAACAGTGTTACCTGCAGTGTCTTCAACCGTATAATGGAACTGCAAGATGTGTGGAGTAATCCCTAGCTCGAGGTCAGGGGGTTTGTAGGCAATTTTGTGATGATTAATTTGCGCCTGCGTGAATTCAGTCACTTTAGTGTCAGGATTTTCTGTCAGAACAATGGATCCTAGAACGACTCGGTTATTCTCATCCGTGTCTGTGGGTGGCTGGATGATCATGTATTTCAGATCCCGGTCCTCTGAGTCGAGGTCAGTGTAGCGCAGAACCTTTTTAGTAAAATGAGTCAGCTGGTACTCATGCACTGTCATTTGCAGAACTGTGCCAGGGTACAGCTCGGGTGGGACATCGTCGATGGGAAGGACCTTGATGACAAATGTGCTCTCCTCAGACTGGTTGGGTGGGTCATTGTCATCCTGAACATGGAACTTGAACTCATCCATCACAATGTCAGTGTTGTGGGGCCCCACATGTCTGTAAAACACCTTCCCATCAGTAAGGTCTTGCTGCAGCCATTCCGTAACAACTTTTTCATAAAGTTCATCAGCTGCGTTAAACTTCCACGAGGACGGGTCTTCTGGAGCCTCAGCCTGCCGCAGTAACACTTCTCCAATGTCAGAGAAGGGCAGTTTAATGGTGAACTTTATAGTTGAATCCTCAGAGTCGATGTCTGTCGCACTTAGCATCAGTGCTGATATAGGCATCATCTGGTTCTTGAGCAGCACCAGGCCTGT
Source organism: Cyphomyrus plagiostoma (assembly GCA_019775915.2). Taxonomy (NCBI): domain Eukaryota; kingdom Metazoa; phylum Chordata; class Actinopteri; order Osteoglossiformes; family Mormyridae; genus Cyphomyrus; species Cyphomyrus plagiostoma. Next base: position 15,542,168 of record JABFEA020000041.1, on the reverse strand, counting down.
GTTAGCATTGACAATTGGAGGTTCGTCATCGGTCGGCACGACTGTGATAGGAAAGAGAAACTCCACCTCGTGTTTGCCGTCTGTCATTCTGAAAATGATGTTGTCGCTGTACGTGTCACTGCCATCGTGTTGATAAACGACAACCCCATTGTCGAGGTCGGATGGTGTGAAGAACAGCGCACTGGAGCCAAAAACAGTCAGCTGTCCGTGCCGCAGCCCATCAATGACATTGATTCTGACATCGTCGAGGTTGTCCTCATCACTGATTTCCAGGTTGCCAGCACTGAATAATGGCCTAGACTGGCCTTCATACAAAAGCTGGCCAGTGTTCCTGGTCACCACTGGAGCTAGAGTGTTCATGGGCTTAACTACAATCATGAAGGCAAATGGGTCAGAAACGGCTCCCTCGGCGTCCAGCACCTCAAATTCAATCTGGAAAATTCTCTCAGTGTCCGAATCTATAGAGGGTGGCTTGTATGCTATTTTTAGATCCTTAACATCCCCTTGATAGAAAGATGTGATTGGTAAATTCCGATCATCTGTACTGACGATGCAGCCCTCCTCCAAGGACAATGGAGAGGTGATGTTGAAAATCAGGCTGTCTGGATCTGATTCTGTGTCTTCTGCAGCCAACATGTCCAGTGTTATTGCTGTCATAACAAATTGGTCCACCTCCATCATCATCATTGCAACAAAGCTGGGCTTAGGTGGAGTGTTTTCCTCTCCCTCACGTATGCGCACCAGGATCTGGAAAAACTCCTGTTTGATAAGATTTCCCTCCTTGTCTTGTAATTCCACCATCATTGGAATATAATCTCTGTTAGGGGATTTTTGCTTGGACGTGTGGCGATAGCGTACGTCTGACTTAAGTAATTCATCACAGTCCATCATTTTCCCCAGTTTGCCCCCATCAACAACTTTCCCATAACTGGGCAATATACTGGTACTGGATAAAGATGACACTTTGCACTGCTGTGAGTTTCTATCAAAAGTAAACTCCAAAATTTTTCGGTCAATGGGGTTACTGACACCGAACAGTTTTTCTACAGTGAGCGGGATGTTTCTGGTTAACACTTCCAGCTGGGTGAAAACAACCTCTACTTCCATCATAAATGGTATAATAATGGTATCGGTCTGCGTGTCATACCTGAGCTGGACCCGGACTCTGTCTTTCGATGGGCTCCTGGAGCCGAAGTGCGTGTACTTCACGTCATTGGGACCGAATTCACACGAAAACTTTTTCGGAGTCAAGTGTCCGGGTCTTTGTGACAGCGGGTCGTTATCCAGGACAGTTATGCTGCATCTGTCTCCCGGCTGGACTTGAGTGACTAAATCGTTGATAGGGTCAATGAAAGCGGACCTCCCGAAAGGCACGCGTATCCCGTTGTTGGCAACCAGTATGGTATCCTCGGAAAGTTCAGATCGAAGCGCATATGACAGGCCGGTAGCTCCGATGCGCTGTGCGTTTGCGCTGCCTGTCACGGCCACTGAGAGCAAGAGCAGCCCGCAAACGAGCGACGGGGGCGTGCGAGCAGTCCTGCCCCTACTCAGAGCCGGGGTTCTAGCCATCTGGAGACAGGCGTCACTGCGTGCTTCCCACTTCGCCGTGCTTAACAATAATCCAGACAGGGAGGAGGAGGAGGAGGACAAGTTAAAGGAATATGCCCTAGGAGTTGATGCGAGGCGCGCACACCTTCTGGCCGACACGCAGCATTCTCCTGGCGCGGCCGAGCTTTCGGCGTTATAAACTCCAGGCACTTGGGAACCTGTGGTGGCGGTGACCACGCCCTTCGTCACTGCCGATTGGCCTGGTTTTACAACGGAATGCGTTTATTCCGTCCTAATTGGCTGCTGTGCATGTCAATCTGATTTTGGAGGCGGAAATAGTGCCGACGGTGGGTTTCAGGCAAGTTAGAAATGCTTAACTTTTTGATGAGGGTGATAGTGAAACACGACTGTCCTACTCATTAAAAAAACAGCTCTATTACACTCAGCATTAAACTATATGCATAATAAACAATACGCAAAAAATTATAGTATCGGTGTAATCCGGAAAATTATATATTTTCGCATTTATCTTTTAAAATTGACTGTACCGTGTTTAACTGTCTAGATACAAAAACGGCATACAAATGAAATAACACGAAATCCATTTAGATCATAGATATTCGGGTTACTTGCTTTGATTTTTTATACTAAAGGTTAAACATCAGTAATGCATTGACAGTAGTAAAATGCCGAATAATTCACAGGGGCCGACGTTCCTTGAGCAATCCATGAGTGAGTATTTTAAATTAAGTTTAGTTTCTGATCTGGGTACCCGCCTCAAATAAATGATAACAAGTGCAGTTGTATGACGGAGAACACGATTGTACAGACACGGCTCCCTCTAGCGATAAGATGTATTAAAACCACTATTCCTGCTTTCTTCATTCCACTGCAGTTAATTAAGATGTACACAGGTTCCGCTAAGTTGTTATCGATACTTAAACAATTACATTACCATGCGTTACACACGCGTTTAAATGTAATTAACACATACATTAGCTGTGACATTTAACGAGGGTTTTGCCCTAGAGTGGTATAAGATCTTTTTTTTCCTTCTTTTTTACTTACTTATACGCCATAGTAAAAACGCACCTACCCCGTGGTGGGTAAAGAAGAATCCACATTATACAACAATGTACAAATTTGTTTTGTTTGTTCGTTTAGTTAAGTGAAATGCACTGTGTCAAGCAACATGCTTTATAACTGTCTGCCGCATCTCTACGAGTGCAGTCTGCATTAAGGGAAGCGAATCATTAGCGAAACGCGCTCCGCCTGAACGTGACAAGAGCGACACCGTGAAGTCCCGCGATGGATGATGTCTCTGGTTCCTGTTACTCTTGACTGCATAAAACTCGCTAACGAGGGATTGTTGACGATGCGTATTGTGCTGTGAAATTGTTAATGAACTTGAGGTGCAGAATGCAAAATTTAAGGGAAACGCAGGTGGGTACAATAGCACCATATATACCTGTGTTTCCAGAGCCCTCTAGCAAAAATACCTCAACACTCACACCCTGACCTCCGGCTTCGTTTATTCAGCACTATGCTCAAGAACCACGTCCATACCTACCATTGGGGACACCGAGGTGAAGTCCTCAGTATTTTATCTGCAACTTCAATGACTACATTCCATTACGGGGCATAACTAGGAAGGGCTAACACCTTTGACCTCGGTACAGCCCTGTTGCAAACATCGAGTTGAATATACACATGTACATTTAAATGGTCTGCCCGATATGCCACATAATTAGTACTAGAACATTTCAGAACATGATACTTATATAGTACTTGCAATTGTTTATCTGACACAAAGTTAATAAGGAATTAAAGATTTTAATTTCCATCAATTTAAGGAATTTAATTTTCATCAGTTTTTTTTTTTTTTTTTTTACCAAGAAATAGCACAGAATGGTACATTCTATCGGGCAAATCCTACCAACATCTTCTCATGTGATATTTCTGTTGTTGTTGTTATTCAAGCACAATTACATTTGCAAAGCTTTTAACAAAAGTATAAGTGACTGCTGCACGTTCGATGGTGTGACTCCCCCTAATCCACGATACCCCCTGTCCGTAGTGCAGTTTGCTCTGCTGTCTTCACTGTGGGCGATTGAGTTTTGAGCGGTTGCACATGATGGGGTTTTTTTCTGGAAACTACAAAGAGATTATAAATAAATGCGCCAAATGCACTAGTTTAAAGCTGGCAGTAACCCAAGTGCTTATAAATGGGCAGTGAAATCTGTCTCTCACACAGTGAAAGTATGTGTCTCTGACATTTCAACCCTCTCTAAGTCAATAATAAAGCATGCCAAGCGAAAGGAAGTCCACCGAGGCATTGTAAAAAGAATATGTGAATAAAAAACAAGGCCACTACCAAAATAAGCCAATAAAGGAGATTTGGGCAGGGATACTATATCAAAACCTCAATATTATAGAAAAATGTACGATTAACCTCTAACAATTAGGTCCCTACATTTGAAGTCTGTGTTTAAGTAGTAGCTCAGCTTGCACTTTTGCCGGAAATATTGAAATTACCACTTCTGAAAAGAACGCAAACAGACAGAAAGAATCAGTGACAGCCTTAGGGATGGGTGTCCATTATTGGGAAGTATGAGGCATATCCTCTATGTGGTTACCTAATCCTGCTTGTCAAGAGTAATGTGGGGCTGCATGGGGAGTAAACTATTCTTAGAATTTATTGGGTGTCTTGGACATTGACGCCAAACAGCCACTGGTTTTATGTGAGAGGTAATATTGCAGAGAATGTAAAGGCAGCCAATAACATAAGGTATTGGCAGACAGATACTACAGAGCACTGGTAGTGTTGCACATTGACTCTACACCAGGCAGCTTGTGCTTTTACCCACTGTCAGCTTGTGGTGTGTGTAGCTCTTGGGGTGATACAGGAATCTGTGGTCTCTCTTACTGTTAGCGCAGCTCACAGGGTCTCTGCTAAGTATCACAGAACAGCATTTCTGACAGATCCACCGTGGCAATCAGGCACAGAGCCTGGCAGAGTGACACCTTTGGTCTGATCCACTGCCCGTGTTGGCTTGTGGCTGTGGCAAAACCATGGTACACACACAAGACAATACACCAGGGACGGATTGGATCCATGTTGCCAGGTGAACGGCATTCGGGCAAAATGTAAATTGCATGCCTCCGTGTATGGACAGAACCTTTCATCTGGTTTAAGTGCGCTGTCAGCCGTGGCTCAATGTCTATGTTTTAGTGTCTCCCTTCCAAAGGTGCCAACTGCTCCAATTACAGGGATGTTTTATGCCTGTTATTTCATCAGCAGATACAGCTGTCAGACCATCCACTGAACCTAGCGGGGTGCTTTCATGCCAGCAACACGCCCAATCCTGAAACCAGTCGTCTGACAGCTGGGGGTCATTTGCACATGGAAGGGCAGGGGTAAAAACAATCAGGAGGTTGGAAGGTCAAAGGGGGGGGGGGGGAGGATCATGAGTTTGCTTGTGTGTGAAAGAGACTTGGCTTCTCCTGAGGAAAAAACATTGTAAGTACTTACAAAGAAATTCATACTGCGACGAGTACATTTGGGCATATTTAAAATTAGGCAATTTATCCTAGAATGTAAATAGCCAGCATTAATGGATTAGTGAATTCATAAAATTAATTTATGTGCATTCAGAAAATGTATTGTGGATGTAGTGGTGGGTGAGTCATTGTGTTCAGACGTGCTTAGACCGAATAAATGGAGGTACCTACATTTACATATCCATATTATGGCGTTGTTAAATATTCATACACTTGTGACAATAATTTACATCTATTTTAAATGGCAGCCATGAGTTTTCACTATTGTTGATCGTTGTGCTGTTTTATATATGTGACTTTTTCTTCTTGGCTGGCTTGTTTGCTGGTTTATTGTGGACAAAAGCGGAAACAGACTGTGTGGGTGGTGGGGGGGGTGTTGGCGGTGTTGACGGACACGTCTGGGCTCTGCTCGGTGTGTGGGAGCAGCGGTGAGACAGCAAGAAAGAACCGAAGGGAGAGAAAATTATAAGAAGAGATTTCACCAGAGGAATGATCGTACCCCTTCATTATTGTGAAAGAGTCCGCAAGGTTCTCGTTTCCCCTGCTGGTGGAAGCCTGGCCTTTTCCAATAAAGAGATTTTTAACGCCGTTTGAGGATGAATGCTCTGAAAGTAATTGCCTTGACCCACAAGAAATGTATCCTTTTCTAAACTTATACAAACTTTAAAAAATTTCCAGTCCTGTGAATATGGAATGGTGATCGGCCTCCTAATAGAATCGAATAATGGTGATTTATTTAGCCCCATAGGAAAATTAGGGAGCTTCCGCACACCCCATCTTGCTGTCCATGAGAGACACAGATGCATGTCGTCAAATTAAAATCACATACGTCCACTTTTGACAATTATGACTTTTTCCTATAGATGGAATACGCCCATTCTCCTCTATCGACAATGATTGTCATCTAATTAACCAATGAAAACATGTGTAATAATATCATCCATTTAACTATTACTATCTGTTTGTAGTGGTTAACATTTTTATTCACAGTCTATGGATTACTTTATATGACTAACTTTAACAACTTAACACCGGTAGTTAGATAGCTAGCTAATGAACATCATTGTTAACTGTGAATGTAAAGAGTGATTAGTTTGTATCTTGCTGACACTGACATATTTGCCTCACTAACAACAATCTACTTAAATCCCATTAAAACATGAAACTGTTCACTGACGTCTGTGTAAAGATTCTGCAAAGGCTGCTTATTACGTTGTTTTAGTATTACTTTGTAATTTGAGAAAATGCATTTTATTATTTCACACTCCTGACAGAGATATGTGGTTTTTTTTGGACAGCGAAGATATACATGTGAGAGCAAGTTTTGGGATTTAAGAGCACACAACCTCCTGGCCACTGGCACAGATTTGTATCCTGCTGAGTTACACACTATCCCCTGTGAACAGCACAGATAATGATAGCGGTTCTCTTCAAAGGACCTGACTTGAACAAACAGCTGGTTACGCATGGAGCCGACTCAGGTGTGTTGCTGTGGGATTGACTGGAAGCCTTGAAGCTGGATGTGGCTCTGAATCCATCCTGCTCGTCTTTGCCCCGTCAGGGTCATTCCTGGCAGAGGAGCCTGTATTCTGTACATCCCCCCCTTGTTGCACATTCCAGTTCTGTGTCCCGCCCCCATCAGCACTTGCATCACAGAGCAGAGAACTGGGTTCGAGCCCGTCGTCCACATCCACAGATGCCTCAGTCCCACGGGGCAGTTGAAACAGGTGCCATCTGTCATGAACTCATGGCAAAGGTGGTTGAGGTGGAGTAGTGGGGGCATGGGGAGTGGCAGTGAGGGCTTGTTTCAATGGACGCCTTTGGTGCAGCGTGAGGGTTAGTGTGGGAATTTGGAATGAGAGAGATTCAGGTACTACCTACTGTACAGTGCTGGTTCATCTTAGCCCAAAAATATTTAGAATACTACTACTACTACTAATACTACTACTAATAATAATATTAATAATAATAATAATAATGCAGTACATGGATGCCAACTTAACATTAACAAAGCACGGGCGCCAAACCACCCCCACACCCCTGACCAACAATTTTAACCATCGCCACCCTCCTCCCCCAAGTCGGCAAATTTGGGTGGGTGCCGTCAGTGAAGATTGCCTCGGGGGCCACATGGACTTTTGGTAATAATAACAATAATAATAATGATAGTAATAATATACAATTCCGGATGAATGTACAGTGGAATGTTCCTGTTCAGGTTACAGGTTTAGAAAGTATTTACTTTTTTTTTTTTTGGTCCCTTCCCATTGCTTTTTTAGACGCTTCCCATTGCTGTATCTTTCACTGCTGGCTTGTGGTTATTACTTAAAGGCTACGTACCACGGTTCAAGGGTTCAACAGCAGTGCCGTCATGGGACGGGAACCAAACCAAAGTTACAGTTCTACCTGCTGTACCAATAGACATAAAACGATACATTTTTGAGAATTGCTTTTTATTTCCATCACTTTAGGACCCATGAGACGGGCCGCAGCATGCTAGACCAACATCTGCTTCATCTGGTGATCCCAGTATTACAGAACCCCCCCCAACCGGCAGCCATAACCATCAGAGCAGCTGATTCAGAGGCACCGGCAAGGCTCTGTAATTACACGGGAGGGAGACAAGAAAGGACTTGCGCTGTCCTCACCTGCTCACATCCTCCTAGAAACAAAGCGCTTCACTTCTTTCCCACTGTGGCACAACTGGTCTGACACTGCAACCCCTAAAATTTTCCCTGAAACATGCCGATTCCACTCTCCCCCTGTTATTTGGAGAGCCTACATGAAGGGAGGAAAAGAATTAAAAACCACAGAAAATGTTTCGCATGTTTCCTCATCACCCCTAACCCCCCCACCCCAAGGCAAAGAAATAAGCAAGTGCGCTTGGCAGCATGTGGCCGACGTCTATGATGGGGATGGGCTCCCGGAAACCCGCCCAGCGTCCCCGCGAGTGTCTGCACTGCGTGCCCACCAGGAGCGCCACTGTGCCCAGCTGCTCCTCTCACGCCCCCCTCGCCGCCTTCGTAAGAAAGACACGCGGCGTCCAATTTGGGCATCGCAGCGTGCGTTTCCTCGTTAGCCGGGCGATGTGGCACGCCGTCATGCCCATGGATTACCCTCACGCCAACGCTGCCAGGCGGCGCAGGATACTGATGACGTCCCGTGGCGATCGCGTGGGGGTTGATCCAGAGACAGCATAAATATAAGACTCCTGGAGTTCTGCTGATGATGACATCACCGCCAGCCAGAGTTCCGCCTGACACTCTGGAATCCTGGGCATTGTGGCGTGGAAAGCATCCCCCTTTGGGGGCCCGACCCCTTGACCCCTGAGCTCATCTGCATCCCGGGGGTCTCCGGCACTCGTGTGAATGGGTATTCTTTACATTAATGTCAGTGAGTGGGTCACGCTGGGGCTTGCAGCGTGGGGGGGAGCCGTCTGTGTCTAATAGGCTCAAGGCCCGGTGTTCTCCCTCTAAGAACCTTCTGAGTAAATACTGCAAGTCTGAAGAAAAGACACTGGAAAAGTATGAAATTCTGATACTCATGATAGAGCCAGAGGACTGTGGTTTCCCCTGTGGATAACAGAAAAAAAGACAGAAATCAATGAAATCACAGGGGATCTGTTTCTGATTGCTGCACATCCCTGAGGGCGGTGGAACGCAGCCCTTGTCGGAGCAGTAAGTCCAGATCCCGTCGTGCTTCTTCTCTACCATATAATGGAGCTGTCAGCCCTCCAGACACTTAAAAACACACCTGGCAGATGGAAGAGAGGAAGTCTCAAGTCCATGTCTGGATTTACTGAGGTAGGGGGTGGCTGCCTGGACAAGCAGGCACCTTGCAGGCAGGGGCATGTCCCTCCTGCCCAGGAAGAGCCCGAGGGGAGCTGACCAAGGCGCTGCCCATCCCAGGAGTTTCCAGACGACGCCCAGCCTCCAACTCCTTCTGTGCTGGAGGTGCATCCCATTCATTTTCTCAGAGTCTCACTAGCCAATTACACCAGTCCTGCAGGCCTCCCCCTCACTGCTGAGAACGGCTGGCGACTCCTCTGCTGTGCATTCGCCCCACAACCCTGTAGGTGCCCACTTCAAATCAACTAACCACCTATATCAATGCTTCCCAGTCCGCTCCCTGCCAGACGGTCCACATTTTTGCTTGAGCAAAAATGAAGACTGTCTGGTGACAATAAAGTGGACTGTTCGCAGGTCTCCAAGGATGAGATTGGGAATCTCTGCTTTATATTAATGACCAGGAGGCAAATCTTGTTATCATGACGAAACAGGTAATAGATTTCTAATGTTAGCCTAGCAGGGATCGAACTTGGACCCGCATTTACTTTAACGAGAACATCTTTCCCTTGACTTTTCCTTTCTCCAGTGACCTGACATCCCATCCAGGGGGTCCCTCTCCAGGGATAGTCTCCGCGGTCACCACAGCCTGCTACCAGATTAGCCGAAGTGGAAGACCGATGGACGGTTATAGCAGAGATTCCAGTGCTGCCTATCACCTTCCTTTATTTATGTAATGTGTAATAACAGCTGTCAGACCCAGAGATGTTTGTATGTTTTTTTTTTTTTTTTAGATATTTAGAGGTTAGAATTAAGGTCTCCTTTTTGAAGTTAGACACAGGAAAGCAGTTGATGTCGTTTTGTTTTTACTGACAGGAAAAAATAGGCACAATTTAAGGAGTCATGTGATGATTGTGTCGTTACTGAGCCCTTAGCCGGGATTAGATGGCCGTGAAGCCACACCAGCCTCAGCAGATCCACTTATAGAGTTACACTCTCCACTGTCCTCAGTGGGAAACAATGCCCGCGTGGCACGCCTCTGATCTGTGGCCGGTGATATTCCGGGGATGGGCACCAGGACTTCGGCTGTCAGATCCGAAAAGCAAAACATGGCTGGCAGAGAAGGTCAAACGGGGGACATCGTGACACCAGGAATCCGGGATCAAAAGAGTGTATGGACAGTCAAAATAATATGCAGACCCAGAAGTAAGGATTCTCCCTGATGGCATGGAAGAGCTTCCCCTCACATGCCCAGCCTACTGAAAGTTTCAGAAACATTTAGGCCTGAATCCGAATCAGAATGAGATGTTTATCTTGGTTCCCTTTAGTGAGCGTCCTCCATAGCTGGGCACATGTTTATGTGAATAGGTACGTATGAGAGTTTGTGTGTGTTTATATATGAGCATTTCTGTTTCTGTTTCTGAGCTAGATTGCTTTAGGCTCGAGGATCACTAGGCTAGCCGGCTTATATTTTGTGTGGCGTCCGCCAGTCGTCTGCTGATGATGGTCCTGTGGTGCTGACATGTTGTCCGTGCCAGGTGTTCCCTGTTGGGCCCCCAGGGTATGCTAGGTACTTTAGATTCTGCCACCATTGTGAAACTGGGACTGAAAGCACTAGCTCACTTTCAGGATGAAGGGCAGCTATTGGTGATCCTATGTCACATTGTACAGGCACGAGACTGCCCTGTGAGCCACTTTGGTGATGTCTCAACAATGCAGCAGCATAAGGCAAATGCTCCCTCTGCTGGTAGGGAGTATACATGACATGTTAATAAACAAGTACGACGCATTTGTTAGAATGTGTCTGTATTGTTTGTCTGCGGTTATGTGTTCCAACGTGTTTTAATGTGATCAGTTGATTATAGAGCAGCACTCTAGCCCTACCTCAGCTCCACCACATCCCCTCATCTGCATGATTTTCCAAAGTCTCCCAGACTCCCAAGCTTGTGCACAAGACACCTGGAAAACAGCGAAGGAGAGCATCTTCTCAGAGTTAGCAGTTGCCGAAAGCTTGCAGGTGGACAAATGGCTGCCCTGTGATTGAGAACGGGTCCGTGGCTTAGCTGTTAGTTTTTATGGGTGGGTGGGGGCAGAGATGGATATTTCAGGTCCAGAAAGTAAAAATCCAAAAAAAAAAATTTTTTTTGAACCAACCAGTGGAGCAAAAAGAGGCACAGTCACTTAATTGGTTGGGTGAAACAAAATCTTGGTCTGGATTCTTACTTTTTGGAGCTGAAATGTCCACCTCTGGTGTGAGTGTGTGTGTGGGGGGGGGGGCAATTGGCAGAGGAAAAGAAAGTCCGAGAATTTCTACTGGAAGTCCTCACCTTACAAAATATGCTAACGAGAGGTGGTGGGCCAAGTGAGCGATAAGGAGCTTTGAGAAACGCGTTATTGAGATTCACAGCCTTCACCAGACACTGCGGTTGCCAGGAAATAAACAGGAATCGCCAGGAGGGAAGAGCTGAGGGATTTTCACCGCAGGCCGTCATGGCAGGCTGAGTATTAAACAAACTTACCTTCAACAAGATTAAAACCTTGGCCGTTCATGTGTGGGAAACAAACTGCGCTTCCCTGTGGATGGATGATGTTCACAACACTCATTGTTTCGGTCGTGTAGGAGTAGTTTCCTCAGCTTTGTGTTGAAGTCCGTTGCAATCAAAACTACCCAAATTTTAATTTATAAGTCTTTTGCTATTCTTTTGCTGCCATAGACAGATACCAGTTTCTGGAAAGATATCAGTTTTTGTGATTAAATTTGCTTTCTTGCCATTTCTAGGCATTGCCATTTCAAAACCACTTCTAGGGTTTTGCAAATAATTCTGTGATTTAACTCTCTGTCTTTGCCTGAAGGTGTACCAACTGCGTCCTTGCAGGGATTATAAACATTTCACTGCACATTGTACCTGTATAACTATGCGTGTGACAATTAAAGAATCTTGAATCTTAGACAGTAGCCACTGTGATGACTAATATATACAGCTGGTGAGCACAACTCATCATTATTAATCTTCTACAATAAGTGATGTCCCAGAATGCTTTGCAGCACCCCACACATAGAAGTCAATGTGTAGATAATAGCCAGCAGGGAGCTAACAATCTCCGTCGGGAATTGCACACATCTGTAATATCAAAGTCAACCAGCTTTCAAACAAATAATCTCTTTCTCTGTGTAACATCCAAGAGTTTAATGCACAAATGACAGAGGTAAGAAGCAGTTCCCCCTTACGCATGGATAGAGAAAGAAAAATATCTGAATACACGCTTGTACGTACACTTTGTATCGAATAGCTATTTTTGGTTTTCAGTAGGCTGTCAAACACTTCATAAAGCAAAGCTTTCACTTCAGATGAGCCTGGAAACTCAAAGGCAGCCACCTAAAATGTGCGACTTTCCGCAGATTCCCTCAGAAACTGCAATTTTCAGCTTAACCTTTTATTTTCTTTTTATTTTCATTTATTTCTTTGCTTTGAACTCCAGAGTCATCTTCAGATCCTCACAAATGACAGAATAAATCTCGATTTTCTATCGTGCTTGTTTCATTACTCCAGTTGGTCTCCCTGCCATAGAAATGGCTGCAAAAACAAAAGGGATCATTTGGAGGGACTTGCTTATAATAACAGCCCAGGATGGGGGGCCAACCCACTGCAGGGGACTTACACTCACCTAAAGGGTTATTAGGAACACCTGTTCAATTTCTCATTAATGCAATTATCTAATCAACCAATCACATG
>JABFEA020000041.1:15471912-15511410 GCA_019775915.2 Cyphomyrus plagiostoma | reverse complement strand
CCCCCCCCCCCCGACAAATGGAATAATCAGTCATAGCAAATTAGAAGGAAATGGAAAAGCATCTTACAAATTCACACTGAAGCAGCAAACATTTCCAGTGGCCCTTGCACAATGACAGTACTGCGTTTGAAAAGTACTTCTGTCTCATATGATGAGTGAGGTAGTCTGGGTAACTTGATGCACTATATCATTAAACAGAGGAAACAGGAATCTCAGGAACACCGTCTCTCAACACTGCTCATGCTTGTTATTCATTATTCCAGTGATGCTTTTGTCTTAATTCATGTATCACTGATACTCAAATGGAGGAAGACAAAGGAATAATCACTGACAGCTAGGCTTTCAGTTTGACTGAATATTTTATGAAAAACTTGTCTGGTCTGGGTTTTTACCATATTGTTGCACCAGAATTTTAATCACTGTCGAATCAGAGAAGTTTAAAATACATGTACAGAATAATGCTACACATTCAAAACATATATAATGTGGCAAATTGTTTAAAGGCACTTAAAACAATGTGATTTATGTGACTAAATGTGACTAAATGTCAATACACAGTCTAAGTGGGAAATGTAATGCAGAGACTCAATGAAATGATAAATAATTCATAAAGATTTGGGCCTAGGAAGAAGTGATCCCAGTGAAAATAATAAAAATGTGCTGTATTTATTAAAATCGAAGTTGCGTCGGGACAGGGTCAAGAATTCAGCAGGCTTTCACATATTAAAATCCAATCCAAACAAACAGCAGAGGGAATTAATGCATTCTGGAGGTGTTACACCACTGCCAGCCGCTGAGTTAACTACACGGGGTTCTAGGCTGTGCTCCGGTTCTGCATAGACTCAACCTGGATAAACAGGAGGGAGAACCTCAGGGTTATGACACAACATTGTCCACATCACCAAAGGCCTCCTGAAAACATCTGACATCAGTTTGCCTGCAGAAGGCCGCTGCAGCTTTTTTTACTGAGTTTGCGATGTCTTCATGCTAAGCAATTAGCAATAATATTTGTTTGCACAAAAAAAATGAATTGCTAGCATTAGTTGTGGTTGGCTGCTTGTCAATTATTTAAGTAGAAGAAGTTCATGTTTCTGAGGTGTGCTGCCCAGGAGTGACAGTTCAGCACGGGCTGCTACCATCGCCCCCAGCACACCCTCGTCCACGATGAACCACAGCGCCCAGCACACCTCTGCCTGGTTTTCTCTCCTGCCGCGAAACCAGCTGCATCTTCCAAACCTGCCGGCTTTGCAGGCTGGAACAGCAAGATTCCCTGTTTCTACTATGACATGCGAGTTGTGCTTTGTTGGAACGAAAGTGTGAGTAGTAGCTTCCTGTCCCATTCTTCATACCCGGCCGGCAATTATTTGTAAGCAAGGTGCAAGTATAGGTGCCAGCTTGTCTGCTTAGCTGGAGCTGTTTTTCCAACACGGAAGCAGGGCAAACCTCAGCGGAATTCTGTTCATATGTATGTTTCTGTAGCTCATGGGAGTGTAACTTATACAAAAATGTTCCGATAGCCAAATGAAAAATGATTGGTGAAGATAGATAACCAATCAGATTGTAGAGGAGGTGGGTTCCAGCAGCTAGAGCAGACAAGACCAAGACATCTGATTGGTTGGACCCACCTCTACAATCTGATTGGTTATCTTTCTGGGCCGATTGATTTTCATTCTGCCCTCAGAACATTTTTGTGTAAGTAACACTCTCATGAGCGTCTCTGTCTAGCATGGTTAAAGTTGACATTGTAGATGCTTAAACTACTAGAATTCTATTTGTCAAAGAGCTGTACTCTGTATAAAAAAGATACATTCTAAGAACATCATCTCATTAAGCTTTAAGATATTAATTGTCACATACTGTATGTTGATTTCTGTATTGAGTCTATTTTGTAGATTATTTATGACGTTTTACAAACTTTTTTACAAGTTTTTTTTTCGGGCTGGTAAACTCATTGCAAAGGTAGCTTTGTATAAACTGGACCTGTCCAATGCCTGGCTGGGGGTGACACTGGCCAGATCCAGTTTTAAGACGACAGTGGCGGCGTAGGGTTCAGGACAACAACTGAAGTCGTCACTGGCTGGAGACTCGTGGAACCTCAGATTGAGCCAGGTCTCATCAACTGATGGGTCTCAGTCGTCATCTGGCTCTAGTCCAGTCATTGCTTTTTATGCTTTGTGTACAGAACAGGTGCACTTATTCATAGAATCCAGGCAGTGTTTACACTGCCTTCTGTGCCAATCACAAGCGGAATGTACCTTAGCAAATAATCTGAGGATTTTATTGGACAGCTGCAGGCAGACTTTAAGTTCTGGTCAAAGTCACTGTGTATATGGCTCCCTGAACATGCAAAGTATGAACTAAGGCTTCTTAGGATGCCTGGCTCTGTGATGTCGCATAGTTGTTCTAGAGACGTCCCTTTACATTGTGGCACAGCTGTTAAATCCAGAAATATTCTGATCTCAGATTTTATGATTTATATGACGGCTCTTTCAATAGGCATGCCGCCAATCCGGCAAGATGTCAGGAGGCCTTTCGTATTTTTGTTCCGTGAGACACACTGGGGTGACTCACTCAGCGTGTGGGGAAGCGAGCCTGAGAAATGCCATGGTAAGGACCCGCAATGGTGATATTTATAGGAAAGTGCTGGTTTTACGGCGGACCCCGTGGGGGGGCTGTTCGTCTCCTTGGTGCTGATGGCTCCTTCCTGTGTCCGTGCCGCTTCTGGGCCATTCTGCTGCTTGGAGGGTCTGTGCTGCTGCTGGCCTGGACCAAAATTATCAGGGGGCTGGCTGAGACCACAGGGGATGCCCCGAGGGGGGGGGGGAGGACTTCAGCTTTCAACCTGAAAAATCACCTGTATTTCCAGGCAGCTGCCCCATGCTTAGGCAACATCTGCAGGAATAAAATTTAAATGACAGTTTGGATATTGCAATATTGCATTCGGCATTCCATATATAAAGAAATGCAATATCTGTCCATGTTATGTAACCATTGACCTTCCAAGTCCTGGATCACAGTGATATCACAGTATGCACAGGGTACAGAATGAGGGACACCCTGGACCTGTAGGAGAATATCTGCTTTACTTGCAAAATTTAATGTTGCACAAATAACTTCTGTTGTTCTGTTGTAACTCACATTTTCATGTTCACCATTTATCTCATCTGTCTACTAATCCATCGCCCCTAACTGCTTATCCTGTACAGTGGTGAGCATGGTGCCTATGACATGTCAGTCTGTCTCAGGAGGCACACACACACAGACACACACACACACACACACACACACACAGACATGCACATGCACACACAGACACACACAGGTTTGTAATTATATTTTTGTGGAGACTCTCCATTCTTTTCTATATGGGGAAAACTCTAATCCCAATATAACGACTACAAGCCCTACCCATCCCTAACCTTAACCCTACCCATCCCTAACCTTAACTATAAGTAAAAAAACAAAATACGCGACTTTTGGCATTTTTAGTTTTTTCATCACATTCACAGATCTTTGCTGGGACCTGAAAAATGGTCCCCACAATGTCAAAACAAGAGGTTTTCATCACATTGTGGGGCACATTTAGTCCTCACAATGTAATATAAACATAATCCACAGACACGCACACATATGTAGGCACACCAGTTCTTATGGATTTCCAAAGGAAACTGGATAGAAATAATCGATTGCCTTTGTGGCCAGCCTGGATGAAAAGCGTGAGAAACTGAACGCCACAAAGGAGGCTCGTCTAACCTGAGACCGTGCGGCACATAAAAAACCTGCCAGCCCATCGGAGCATGGAAGCATTTTCTGCTAGCCCAACGATGAAAAAACAGCTACAATGGTACAGAAGATAACAATGTTCTGCAGTTTCCGTCACGCCTCTATAATGAGAGGCCAATATGTCTCTTGGGCTTTCACTCAATATTCAAACGGTCTATAATTAACTCCATAGCACACGTCTTGTGCCTTCCACTGAAGGCTGTCAAGAGAATGAAGCTGCGTTTGCCCCCTTATGTAGTGGACCCACCCAAAAACTAAAGCTCATTAGGAGGAGAGCGAAAGGTGATGATTGTGATGGTATAAGCACCTGGACTGGAGAAGAGAATCAGGAGGAGATGATAGTGGCTTGCAGTGTAACACCAGCTGTCTGCTAGCAAGTAAACAAATAAATAACACGACGCGACATATCCTGTACTCTATCAGGAGGGGTAATCGTCATGGTCTTTCCGTGAGCAAATCCAGCTGCTGCTGGCCGAGCGACTGGCTCTGGGAGCCAGAGAGAGCTGGTCTTCTGTCTCCATGTGGGGGGAGGGGTCACCTCCAGACCCCCCGCCGAGGTAGCGTTTGACACATCACGCGGTCGCCACCATTTCATGAAACGCGGGTCGATCGGTTCCATTTAGCACCGAGCTGCTTACAATGGCGTGATGGAGCGCAGCGTAATCCAAATGATTGGATGTAATGCGGGACATTTTTTGTTGTATAATATCAAACACGGTGGGAGAAGGTAAGACTGCATAGTAAGCGTATATCTTTAAACACAAACAACGCCCCCACACCCCCACAGGCATTCCATATGCACTGATTTGCTAACCACCACCACCGCAAAACAACAACTGTTTATAGTGCTACTAATCAATTCTCATTCTATGCTGTTAAAAGAATATGTGATGTATTATAATCTGATTCACCATTCAGCTCGCTATATTGTATAAATTATTTTTCACTATATGCCTTACTAGTTTTATTTTATTTTATTTATCTTTTATAACATGTACCATAGGCAGGAAACACACAGAGCTCTACAATGACAATAAAGATACTCTAGGTTCTATGATAAACAATATGTAAGGCTATATTAAAGACTTGTGCAACTAATTAATACTATTACAAATGATGAAAATTTTGAGAAAACATCTGGATTCCATAGCTGCTTTTCCACAGAGGCCATTGGGGTTGTGAAGATCAACTGAAACCACAGAGATTCCTTCGCTCTTTTTGCCAGTCATTGGCAGTCAAAGTGCTACATTTTCCATGTGTGAGAATGTGGCAATGAACCCCCAAATCTGTTCACCAACGGCAATTACTTTTGATCTCTTTATTTGTGGGGCGTCAGAGCACAGAGCCCAAACAGTGTTACAGCTCACCCACTCCATCCTGCCCTGCTTCTGGATTGGCTGACAGACTGTAGGCATTAACAAACATGAGTAGAACACTCCTGCACATTCCGCGCAGACAAACTGGCTTCAGTTAGGAGGCGCTGCCGGCAGCGCACGGCTGCAGACGGCGTGAGTCTTTCGCCAGAACGTAGTTCCCTCCGTTTGCACCCTGTCTCTGCCCTTCACGCCTTGTCATGTGGTCGACCAGTAGCTGCCAAATGAGTCAAGCGAGGTGTCTCTCGTGGCTGGAATCCCGAAAAACAAAATGATATCAAAATAACTGGAATATTCTGGCTGATGAGTCCCTCCTTCCAGCAGTGGTGAGGTGATTTGTTCCTGGGGGGCTTGTGTAACCAATGGCACGAACACAGGGTAAGTTGGGTAGGGCTGTGCCTAAATTCAGGAAGGGGACTCCAGAGAGCAGGATATGACGCATCAAACCCTTATCTTATTGCTGACTTTCAGCTATACATCCAGGGGCAGCTCTAGCTTTAAGTGGAATAGGCAGCTGTCTAGGGCCCCCACATTACATGTGCAGTGATGAAAGTGGTATGATCTTCAATATTTGTCCTCCCAAGTAAAGCTTTGCCTTGGGCCCCTGAAAAATTACAGCTGGTTGAATCCTATGGCAGTTTAACAGACAGGGGAATCGAGACACATATGCAGTACTGCAAGTACAAACACAAGTCCAACTGGATCTGTTGTGATTGGCCCAGTGTTTCTCAAGCCAGTCCTCAGGGACCCCCAGACAGTCCATGTTTTTACTCTCTCCCAGCTCCCTGCATGACAGTCCACATTTTTTTGGTCAGTCTGGTGGCTGCTGTGAACTGAGCTTATAAACATTGGATTAGCCAAATCTCCAAAATGGGAAACATCTCTTCAGAAATCAAATTGTAGAACCAGATTGGTTTTGCCAGTGTTTTTAACAAGACTTCTTCATGAAAATAGCATGTGGCCTTGACCTTTCAGCACACTGTGGCCATAAATCGGCACGCCAACCATCCCCTTTAAAGCCCTGGCTTTCTTTAAGAGACATTTCATTCCAGCAAAAAGAATCCCTCTAAAAAAGAATCCTTCCACCCACACGATTGTTTTTTTTCTACCTTCACTATAGACTTGTGCATGTATTACTCTGAGAAACACCAAGCACGACAGGGAATTCAGACCGTGTGATTTATTTTTGGCATAAAGCATTCAGTTTAATCTCTGAAGCCACAAATGCTGATGCTTTTCTTGACACTTCACAAAAAGGAGGTTTCTTGCTGACTTGCTGTACTAGGAATTATTTTCTGGGCCTCTTACCTAAAATGGTTAATAGATTCTGCGCATTTGTACAGCTCAACACTGGCATAGTCAGGTTGAGTAGTTGGTTCAAAGGTACAACATGAGCCTTACAGGGTCTGTATCGATGACGTGGCAACCAATCACAGACATTGGGTCACCGTGGACTCTCTTTTACTTTGCCAGTACTAGGAAATAATTATATTTTACGGTCCAGGATGATGTCATTCTGATTCATTTCTGGCAGCTAGATATTAATCGATGCAGGATGAGCAGCTGAACAGCTCATCTTGTGGCAGGACCGTACAACTGCTGAGTCAAGGGTCACTTAATCACTACACAAAGCCAATCTGGAAATGGGTCTTGGATTTACTGAAAGCACCACAACAGGCCTGTATTGAGTGCTTTTATTTTGTAAGCATCGTGCAAAAGAATGCAACTGTATCTGGCACCCTTTCGCCGTGGTTTGGCTTTCCTCAGCCAAGAGAAGAGTGCCGCATTCTTCTAATGTCACCAGAATTAGATCAAAGCCCTAAATAGCATGCTGATGTCAGGCAGTTAAAATCCTTGTTGCTTTTTTATTACCAGAATTGTCTCTGCTGGTATGTTGGAGGGAAATCAAGACACTCCCGGCCCATGATGCACAGCACAAAGAACAATTAATGTTCCAGGTGAAGCTGGGTGCCTCACATTGAAGGGTGTGTGTGTGTGTGTGGGTGGGGGGGGCTGGTCGTGCCTGTATAATTAAGATCATGATGTTAATCACTGAATCGCTATATCAACAGGAGGCTTACAGACACATTGGAGACTGCTGATAAAAACACAGTAGCGGCCAAACAGCAAGGTGGATCAAAGGCAGGACTGGTACATAGGAAGGTGAAAAAAATCACTGCTGTGGGTATGAGATGGAGCTGGAAAATGGAATTGTGCAGAGTATTTTAAAAATAGATCACCAACAAAATTAACACTCCTGACAAATTCTGGTACATGGATAATGTCTGGAGACATTAGCCACTTTACTAAAGAAATTTACATTTAATTTAAAATAATATGTAAATTACAGTGGATTTATTGCAGTAAATGAAGCAAATGGACAATTGAACCAATAATTAAAGCAATACAAGCTAAAATTAATAAAATATATTTTCTAAGGGATAAAACTTTCTAAGTGATAAACCTCTGGTTGACAGTACGCCAAGCAATATCCAAATTAACTTATAGAAATTAATTGTAATGTGATTTTCCACAAAACTTGATAATTAATTTCCCAAATGTTGAGAGTTTGCCTGAGTTGTACCCAATCACCCAACAGATGATGAAAGTTAGACTGATAGGCCAGTGAATCTTATGTAAAGTAGAGCCCAACTTCACAGCCCTTCAACTGGTGAAGGTCTCGGGCCATTTCTGCCATAAACAGCCAAATGTATGTGTAATGGCCCCCTGTTTCACTGTGTCTTGTTTCTCCACAGGGTGGAGTCAGTGCACAGCTGTGGGTGTTTCTCATTGATTCATTGGCTAATTGCCCCCTGGTTAAACGGGCTGAGGGTTAGATGTTTACCAGGAGGAGTGAGATGGTTACAGGGTTCTTTCCCTAGACCTGCACCAGCAGTCTGTAACTGTATAATGTGCTTCTTCTGGAAGTAGTTAACAAAAATGTTGTTAAAGCCTATTCGTGTATGGTTTCCCCTTCATACTACCCTACCCATAGCCAGGCAGGTATAACAGTGTGCAGCCCAGGAATAAGAATTCACGTTATAATATGCAATAAATTAGCTGAAAAATATCTTACAATTAGAAATGATGGTTAGCTGGGTGTGAGGTCTGGTGGGTTAGTGGGTCACATGGTGGCTTGGTGGTTTCAATTCTGTGCCCAGTTTTGTGCCCAGTTTACCTGGTTGCAAGAGCTTTCTCTGGAAGTACAGAACGTGCAGTGAAGTCTCTAAATCGCCAGCATCTGAAAGTTTTGCAAATGACATACAGCAGTCTCTCCCAAACCGGTCCTCGAAGATCCCAAGACAGTCCACACTTTTGCTCCCTCCAGCTCTCTGCCAGACAGTACACATTTGATATCTTTACATTTTTGAGCACTGACACTGACATACATGCATAATAAATAATTGTAACATAAATTCAGTGGATTACATCACCTGTACAAAAAAAAAACAAAGTAAGAGTGTTTGTGATTCTGCTCGTGTCAACAGAAGTGCTTAGTTATAGTCAATTCCTTTCCAATAAGCAGGGGTGCCGCTAGCAATTTTGGGCCCTATGACAAAATATGAGGTTGGGCCCCCCTAGGTAATGTTATTATTAATAAAGCAGATCTCTGGGGGGCCCTAAAGTTTCCCAACTTTCCCCCCCTTAGCGGCGCCCCTGTCAATAAGAGCCCACCAGGGTTGCAATAGCCTAGCACATCAAGTTCAGCCTGGTATGAATGAACCCTGCATCATGTGGATGTGCACAAACATGGAGAGAACATGCAAAGGTACTGGGAAACAGAACGAAGCATGACTGTTCTTAAGTTGACTGCTTTGCTTTTTAGGTAAAAAGGCACCTCAAGGGACCTCCTGGGTTAGCTTTGGTTGAGTACTTGGGTTCACACGGTGGTCAAACATCTGCTGTTTTAGCCGCAGGTTATGGCTGAAGCCCCGGTCGTCCACGGCAGCCTCATTGATCAGTCTGACTTTCACGCTTCCTCGCTGATGATGCCTCAATGAGAAGTGAATGTATCCAGGGGGTTTCTGTCTTCATTACTGTGCGAAAAAGCAACGTCAATCAAGCGTTTGAAATCTTTCTTTTTTTAGGCTTCTATATTTGTTCCATGACACTTGATGACAGCCGGTTCACATGTAGAAAAGGGGGGGGGGGGTAATGATCTGGTAACCTATTTCAGCATCCCTTACCTGGGGGGCCACTGGCATCCTAGAGAAATCCGGTCTTGTTACGAAGGGGTAGCTGGTGCTGAAAAAGGAATTCTAGTTTCTTAAAGTGATGAGTTGCTTGTCCTCATAAGGAGGAAGTAACAGCATGATATTTCACAGGTGATTCCTCTCCAGGTGCCAACTGACTAGTGTTGTAGTGAATAAAGAGAGATGTAAGGTGCAGACCTAGGCCATTTATGAACTGAATTGAGAATGCTTGGTGAATTCCAATTCACTTCCTTGAGTTGGAAATGAAATCGGAATTGCATCCTCCTCTGGGGAAACAGAACAGGAATTACAGGAAGCAGAACTAAATTCAGCTTCTAAGAGGCTGTTTTGACTGGCTAAATATTACACTAGCAATAGTAAATATTCGATAACATAAACATTACAAATACCTCTGATCATAAATTATGTATTGCAAGTTAATGACGATAACTTACTTGCTTAATTATTGTGAAATATAAATCTGTGCTTTATTCACACAGCACCAGCACAGGAAGACCAAAGCTTTTTGTTGCGTCCGCAACCTCACAGTTAGCAATTTAATTTAAAATTAATTTTAGTTGAAACCATCATGTATTACAGAAGTAAGCAAGGCAGTATACATTTTCTCCACTTTATGTAGTAACATACCTTTATAAACGCTAACATATTTTTGCTCACGTAACCCTTCACTGATAGCAGCAACATATTAACATCACGTTATGGATTTCTCCAAACGTCTCGGTTCTATAGCCAAGATATACGGCTGAAGGTAAACGATCCAGAGACTGGGACACGCCGGTTGCGGTGCAATAAAACATAAATTTGGGCTGGCGATTTATGGTGCGGTACAAAAAAAAATAGAGAATTATGGTGAGCTCAGTCTAGTCCGCAGTCACGTCGGGAGGGGGCGGGGTTGTTCGACTGCTTATCCCAAAGTGAAGGAGCAGGTGTTCCGGGAAATTCAGTTTCCTTATGTTTCCCCTGTCGGGCGCTGATTTGTACACGGTTTCGCTGTTGTTTTCATGTCTTTTTACGAAGCTCTTGAGGTAAACCAACCATATTTTTTAAAACATCACATGCATTTTCCATGTTTTTTGTTTTTACAGATAATAAATGAAAATATTTAATTCGCTGGATAGATATTTTTCTTGATGAAAACGGTATAGTATTGCTTTTAAGACTATTATGTGTAACGATCTACTGTATTCACATGTAATAATGTACCTGAGTGATTTTCAGACATCTCACATACATATTTGCTCAAATAGTAGGAGAAACATTAATTCCTGACATCCAGGATATTTGGTTCCCCCCTGTTAAAACAGGTATACAGCAACTCTGGGCCTCGGTACTAATAACAGTACAGTATTCACATGTAATAATGTACCTAAGTGATTTTCAGACATTTCACATACCTCTTTGCTTTAATATTAGGGGAAACATTATTTTCTGATAGACAGGAGAAATATAGGGATACCGAATTGCCCGGAACACCGGCTTATGAACTCTGGGTTCACGGAAGGGGGAAGGCTCAAAAGCATTACGGCATATCTACCTGGCTTTTTTTTTTTAACTGTTGTTTTTCCTCAGATATACGTTGAACATTGCATTATAATAGGAAATTGAAATATATACCACATATTTTAATCTGAGATATATGCTAAGGAAACCCACAAGAAACGGAATTGCATAGAGTCTAATGAAATTCATTGAAACTTCCTGAAATTCCAGTTGAATCCCAGTTCTGCTTCCCATGTTTTTTTTCAGTTATATCAGTTCAGTTATAAAACAAAAAAGCCCTGTCTTTGTCAGAGGCCTGACTCTAGGTCTTAATGCCCCCCCGACCCCCCTGCCCATGACACTGTGAGTTGCTGTAATTCTGCATTTAGAGGCCCTGGCCTGTCAATGCCTCTGGGGAGAAATAAATGATGCGAATGCTGCACTTTCTAGAGGTGCTTAACCTAAATAGCGTCAAGAGTGGGAATATTCAGGGGGCGTTTATATGATAAATTATGGGCTGCTAAGTACAGTCAGGTGTAGCTTGACATTTTCAGACAATCCTGTGATACGTTCCTTGTGAGACCATATGCTAAGGTGATAATGACACTAATGAAACCCACTAGGGTTTAAAAACCCCTCTTCGTGGACCAGAGCAGAATGGACGTCAGGTGTCTCTGACAAATATAACACTGCCTGTTTTCTCTCTGAACAGACCAAACTGTACGTTTTAGAGCAATTTTTTTGTGGCAAATTCAGCCTCTTGCAGATGGCTGCTTGCCCCCCCCACCCCGCTTCCTTTGAATCAGCCCATTTAAAAACACCTGCTCTGAGGGATCTGGGTGTGCAGTGACCTGTAGACAGAAACGCCACTGAGAAAGGGACATAGCTTATTTGAGCTCCTTATACTAGCAAATAAGACAACTTGTCAAGTAATTATTAAGTAACTTGTTAAATGTGAACATCATATTCTTTGTTTTTCGTGCAGCTAATTTATTATCAGTAACAAGTGTGATGGAGAACTATTTTTAATGGGAATTACAAGTTTAAAATGCTTATATGTCATAAAAACCAAGCAATTCACTGTAATCACATTCTTGAAGCCAGTGAAGCAAATCCTTCAAATAAATTTGAAGCGTGTAGTGTACAGCAGTGGTTGGGGGGGGGATTATTGGGGCTCTGTGGAATGGGAAGACATATTGGAAAGAGAGACTGAAAAAGAGATGCAATCTGGGACGAAAAACAAAACAGGAGTTTGTTTTAGTATCAGTAATTAAAGGTGAATGAATAAGCTTGTCACCTGATTTTGGGACATGCATGACCCCTCCCCCCATTCCTCACTGCAGGGATGCATAAAAAATACTCCCAGTGTTAAGCGGTGTACCTCCAGGGTGATTGTAGGATTTGACCAAAGGACAAAATTGCTAAATGGATTTATAATACTGATTTTTCTGGAGGGGGGAGACAAAATATTTGGTGGCTGAAACCCTCCCTAAATGGGGTCTAAAATTGCCAGTGATGTGCCTGTTCAATGTTTGTCTAATGTGGAAGGTTTGTTATGTTAGGTGGAAAATATACATACATTGTGTGTGCAGTAATCTTCTCTCTGTCTCCCCTCGCCATAAATCATTGATAATTGTGCAGGAATTGTCTTTGGCACCCAATTGTCATGGTCCCACCATGAATGTTGCACTGTAGGTTCAGAAGGAATGCTATATCATTCTAGTATGTACTGGTGTGGCGTGATAATGTTGTTAATCAGCCAATTCTCTGGAACATGATAACTTACCTGTCAGTTAGCTAAGCTGCAAAGTGGCAAGCCAGAATGCATTAGCATAAGGTCATCTGTAATTGGTTTGATAAATCTTTGTATTTGTTTGGAACTTACATGAGGACTAACTGTTGCTTGTGATCATTTTTTTTTGTCTGCCTCTTAAATGTCAGAACAAATCAAAGGTCAACAAAACTTGCCTCTGAATCCTTTTTAATTGTAAATATGTGATGCTTAATCAGTCCCACAGCTGTTCCCATTCAGATCATAACAGCTGGGGGTGGAGATTTTAGCTCCTTGGCTAAATATAGGAATCAGATCGCGTTTCAGACACACAAGAGTAAATGAAATTAGCTCCGGTCTGCAAATTCGTTAATTAGCGACATGGGGCTGAACACAAGCCGAGGATGGCAGAGAGGCAGGTGAGCATGAAGTGACTCTGGTAGTTTAAAAGGAAAGAAGTCTTTAGCGCCCATCTTCTAAAATTCATCTCACACTGGTAACTCCCAGACCTAGACGGCTCTTATGAAACTTTGTTGGTCTCATTCTGGAGGCCGGTCAGCTCACTCCCAAGCAGCATGACAGCAGTTGTCATGCAGTAATATTTATACTATCATGAGACTCAGTTAGCCAATTGCTACATAACCTCCCTGGGTTACTGCAAATAACACCAAGTAGTTGTGTGATGCTGTTGTCATGGCAGCCAGCTGACGATTCTATTCTCCTCTGCTAAAAGGCGCCATTCTGGAATCTTCCCACCTGTCCTGGGGTTGCCATACCGTCACCCTGTCAATGGACATCAGCATTGGTTTGGGGCTGACCAGAGATCAGTACTGCTGAGGGATATATATTTTGGTTCTACAGAATGAGAGATTAAGTCGCTCTCTCTGTCCATCTCAAGTCCTTTGGAACTTTCACTGGAGTAGAATAACTGGGAGAGAAAACCGATTGTTATCTCCAGTAAACAAGCCTGCCTGTATACTGGAGATGCCATCTTCAGCGGCTTCACTGGCTCTGATGTAACTTGCCTTTTTCAGCCAAAGTACCTTCATCTCATTTGTCTTCATTAGAAATTGCAGGTGAGGTACCAATTATAGACACTGGATGTGATTTGCCAGCCCATTGAAATGCCACTGCCGCTCCTCTCACCAGTGACTGACAGTACACAGTCATTACTCCACCCACCCACATGTATTTTCGTCCCGTTCCTTTTCCACCCCTGTGTTTGGCAGCACCTACAGAAAGTAGCGCCTCATGCACCCAGAACTAGCGACCTTTGGCATTAATGACTGATGCCTTTAATGGGCCTTTTAAGTGTGAACTATCCTCCCCAAGCATGAAGGAAAGTCACCCCTGGCACATTTTTGCTGCAATGGAAAAGATCCGCACGTGAACTCTGACCTGACTTGAGAGCTTGTCCTCGAAAGGCTCGGGGTTCTCTGATTGCGTCTGTGGCAGAAATGAGTTTCGCAATTATCGCGGAGGCCGCCCAGGGTTCCTGATTACTGTGTGTAGGTCTGTATTCCGTAAATGCGAGTCACACTGCTTTGCCGCTGAGGTGTGGCTCCCCTGGAGGATTTCCGCACTGTATTTCATTTGATTGTACCACTTGTTGGTGCTGTAGTGAGTGGTTCAGTGCTCATGCAATGTAACGCCCATAGGAAATGTTGGCTTGACCCGTCACTCGTGGGAGACTGCAGACACTGTGCAAGTGGAATCTCACAGGTTTAGGAATCCTAGTCCTGATGTCACGTTCTAACAAGATTGTGAGCATTAGTCCCGCTGTGACATTCTAATAGGTTCTTGAGCATTGATTAATAAAATGTCTGTCTGTCTGTCTATCTATCTATCTATCTATCTATCTGCCCCTTAATGCCACTAACTGAAATAAGATGAACTTGCCTTTCAGAACATGTGAGAAAACTAAGGGGACCATCGCGCACAAGGCAGCTCTCCTGGGTCTGAAGTATTCGTGCCACAAACTAGTGGACATGTGACCAGGAACCAATATATTAAGTGAAAATTTAACCAGTTGTTTGCCTCGAACACTTGAAATGTGCCCCTTGTCATCTCTTGCCAATAATTCCGTAGACCTTTTCCTCAGGAGTCATAAATGTGTGATTCATCTACTCCACCAGCACAGGGACAGTTTTACAGAACTGTAGCATTTAAGTGCGAAACACAACATATTCACACACTCCTGAAAAGCTCCCCTTGGATAAGCAGTCCATCAAGTCGAATTCATGCAATGTCGGTGAACAAAAGGGAGAATGTTTACGCTTAAACATTATTCAACCACAAGCTCTGTGCCTTAACCAGTATGGCGTCCATAAGATCAATGACACATGAGGTCAAACAAGCGAGACACTGAGCCAGGAGCTTGACCAGATTCCAACGGAGCAGGTTAAATTATGAGCCTGATTTATTGCATTGCCCCGGAGTGTTAACAACAGAAATCAAACAAAGCATTTGCCTGCATAAACATTACACTGCAAATTAATTTTTCCAGGAGAAAAATTCCCCCCGTTTTTCCAGGAGAGTATTAGACTGTACAGAATTGCAATGTTTATTGACAGTAGCAATGCACCACATGAAGGCATTTCATCAGTCTATGAAAAATGACTAACAACAACATTTTTAATTATTAACAGCTCTACTGTTTGTGTTCCTTAGATGAAACAACCAGACACACTAATGCTCTGGGTCAGCCAGGTGGACATTTCAGGGTATTCTCCAGGAGAATAACACAGCTTCTTAATGGCAGTGAGATCCATGATGCCCTACTACACAGACATTGAAGGGGCTCCTCTTCCTCTGCCTAGGATTGTCTGGGGCTCTTCCGCTATGTGTGCCGTGGATCAGGCCAAACACAATGTTAACTCATTATCGTCTTATGTTTGAGTCTCTGTGGATTTTTCCCGGCCTGCGTAACAGCCTGGGATTTCCAGTCACAAACTGACTACGAAACCCACGAAACGCCCGGCATTAAAGCAATGAGTCACCTTTGCCCTGGCTGAGCACTAAATAGACGAGATGGTGAAGAGAGAGGCAGAAGGATCACGAGGGGGAGAGAGAGAGAGGGAGAGAGACAGGCGGAAAGATTGAGAGAGAGAGGGAGAAAGAGAGAGGGAGAGAGAGACAGGCAGAAAGATCGAGAGAGAGGGAGAAAGAGAGAGGGAGAGAGACAGAGACAGGCAGAAAGATTGAGATAGGGAGAGAGAGTGGGAGAGAGCGATAGAGAGAGGGAATGCCCCTAGTGAACAATATGATGGGGCATAGCATGCAGTATGGTGCTGAAGGTAGCGTCCTGTTTTATTAATCCAGCTAACAGGGCATGTTCCCAGAACTTTAGCCAATGTTGTATGAAGGTCTTCTCAAAATTGGCAGCGAACATTCCTATAACGTCAATGCAATGTTATTCCCACATTTTATACTTTAACAAAGGATATATCAGGGTAAAACTGAGCAACCCGAGGAAGCTTTTATTGTAATTAATGTGGAAAAATATTGTTTTATAAGATAATGTTATTTTAAAAATGTGTGTTCTGGGAACATCAGGAAAACTGGAGGCTTCGGATATTTCCATACCTTAATAGTAATAACATTCAGTAAATATTCTTGGAATAAAGAATGTTTAGTTGGGTACCTGCTGTTCAGTTACTATGACAGCATAGATACCTCTCCAAATCCAAATCAAAGTTAGCTACTGCTCCTTCAGACCAGTTACTCTGAATAGTCTATAAATAATGTTTTTATTACACACTGCAGCCATTCATGAGTGTATCCAAGGATTCATCTCCACGATGTCGTAGTTCTCATACTGCCCTGTCAAGTTGGGTGCCCACGTCAATGTGCTGACTCATGAAACAGTGTGTGAAATGGGTCAAGGGAGCTTTGCTTGCAACCAAAAGCTCAGTTCAGTTCCCAGCCTGGTCAGAACTATGATTATTGTAAAGTGAACTTTAGTGATCCTAAGGGGAAATTCTGGTGCCTAAAGCAGCAAAAACATAGAGCACAGATGATCATACAGATAGTGCCCAAAGACAGTACACATAATGCAAAGAAGTATACAGGGCACAAGCAGAATGTCCTGAAAACAGAATATTGCAGTATTACAGAAATAAATAAATATTGGCAGATAAGAATAATAGAACTGTTGCAGAATGTGCACACACGCACAGACACACACACAAACAGGGACAGTAGCCTAAACGACTGCAAAGCACATAATGAACGATGCAGCAGGTTCAGAAAATTATGCACCTGCAATCAAATGAGCCCTTTGGTTGAGGAGGCACAGATGAGAGGATACCGTCATCTGGGCTGTGTGTCTGTGCTCTGCCAGAGTGAAATACCCATGGAGATCTAGGCCTGTGAAAGCAAGGAAGAAGTGAGAAAACCACGAATGAGACGGCAGCATTAGACAAATTAGCTGGTGAAGTTCAGAGAGAAAGTAACAGAAATGTTTTAATTATCTCATGCTTGTGCGCTTGGGGACGGCAAAAAAGTCAACGAGTTTTGGGAAGATGAGTCAGCTGGCTTCATCTGGCTCTCAGGAAGTCAGACGGGCAGCGCCTCGTGCGTGTAAATGCACACACATGCAGACAGGCTCTCACACACCCACAGAGAAAATGGCCCACAGACACACACAGAAAGGCGCCGCGTTGGTTGCACTGTGGCTTCTATCTGCCGTAATCACCTCACCTGAGTGTCATGCCTTTAATGACAGCTATATATTAGCACCGATTTCTGCTCCACCAAATATTCCAGGTTCCAGACGTTCCATTTTTCTTGTTTGATCTCAGGCTCATCCAGAGCAATTACGCCGCCTGTCTTCCCCATTGAAAACAGCCACACGTCTCTCACTCTCATTTTGATGGGGTAGCAGCGTGTGCATTACATGACGTATCAAGCCAATTACTCTCTCGACACTGATGGCTGCAGCTCCATCAAGATGTTAGACATTATTGGATATTCGTTTTCCCATAATCAAATAGAGGAA
This sequence comes from Cyphomyrus plagiostoma, assembly GCA_019775915.2. NCBI lineage: Eukaryota > Metazoa > Chordata > Actinopteri > Osteoglossiformes > Mormyridae > Cyphomyrus > Cyphomyrus plagiostoma. Next base: position 15,493,791 of record JABFEA020000041.1, on the reverse strand, counting down.
GCTCAAATTCCTTGTCTCATTATGAGTTCAGGGTGGAATAAAAGAACGCTATGATCATGTCGAGGCTATTCATAATTCTGCTGAACATCTTGGCATCAAAGCGTTTCATCTCACTGAGCCTCATTAGAAATTGCTCCTACAGAAGCAGACCACTTTACAGAGAAAACAAACAGCAGAATTGTAACTAAACTGAAATCTGTTAATGTGCCAGAGCTAAGGTAGCTAAGAGTGATTTTTACCCTTATTTTGACCTGACATTGATCAGTTTATTCTCCATTAAATACTTACAACACCATGAGTCAAAAAGGCCAAACCCAATGGTTTCCATATTACAATCCTGGGGCGGACAGGGCTCTTCTGGAAAGTTCATATGCAGCGATGGAAAATGCACCAATACATTTACATGTAGCTTCAGAGACACCCAAAGTTGCACCTGAAGGAAACTCTCATACTTCCACAACAATGTTCTGAGGGCAGAATGAAAAATTCAGAGAGATAACCAATCAGATTGTAGTGGTGGCGGGTCCAAGCAACTAGAGGAGGCGGCAACAAGATATCTAGTTGTATTGTATCTGACTGATTCTCTACATCTGTTGGATTTTTATATAAAAAAATCTCAAACAAAGGGAAAGACACAAAATAATTATTCTCCAGCCCTTCTGCTACATCAGGAACAAGAAATGGCCATCAGATCCAATTCTGAGGTGCCTCAGTGCTTTTATGCTTATTGATTTTCCTGACTAGTAAATGAATTGGCGAATAAGTCCACGAAGAATTAAGTTAGAAGAATGCGTCGCTAATGAGCCAGGAAAATGCGATTGTGGGCATGTAAGCAGATCATCTTGTGCAGGGAAGCATTTCTCTCACCCACAGGCTTTGCACGGTGACGGAGTTCGAGAGAATGGAAACCCAGGTCAGCCTTGTGGCAGGGAAACCGCGTGGCACCGGTGATCTGCTAAGTGTCATGTGCATTTCGGGAGCGATCACTGATGGGGGGGCGAAGGGGGCCACATGATGTAATGCTGGGACAAGGAATAGGGTCTGAAATGGAGGAACCATGATGCTTTTCAGGGGAAACATGATTTGATAGGACAGCAACCAGGCACATGAATAAAGCATAAAATAATAAGTAAAGGTGTCCTTTAGCCAAGGAGCAAAAATGAAATCCAGTGGGCTGGACAAGCAGACCAGCTTCTGTTTGCCAAGATGTGTGCAGCAGGTTTGCCGGACCGTACGGGCTGTGGCTTGTTACTGGTTGAAAAAATTGGAGCTCTCCAATTTATACTCCGTTTGAATGAAGGAACACATCGTTTGTCAGTGTTCTTTGATAGTCACAGCAAAAGGAAATTATATACTTCGCTGTAGGGAAATTTGTTCCTGGTTCTAAGAAACCCAGCTCCATGGGTCTGCATGGAGTGCTCAATGTAACCAAAATCGGGTCACAGGAACATAAATTGCTGCAGGTTTTTGAATGCGTTTGATTTGACAAAAAGAACAATTTGTACAGTGATGGGGAAGGAAGTATGAGAAAAGAAGGCATGGGGAAAACCTCTATAGGGTCTTATTTTTTTATCAAAATAAGAGTTTTATCAAAATAAGAGAGTTTTATCAAAATAACAGTAACTATTATGCAAATTATACAAATAACGGCACGCCAGAAAGGGAGCTCATTGGTGGCTCGTGGACTTCAGAAATGCTCTGCTTGGCGCCCCCCTGAGGACGTGTTGCTCCTGTGCACCTGCCAAAATGCCCATATGGTTAATCCCGGCCCGCTTCTTGGTCATGGGTGTTACAGATGGGAGGCGGCAGTCTATGCCCGGGAACTGAGAGAGGAGTACAGTCTGGTTCTTCACTGATCACCCTCTGCTTCTTCCTACCCATGGTGCTGGTCAGCCGAGTCGGGGAATGTGATCCCGCCCCCTCGCTGGAGTGATTAGTGTCCGCCAGCTGCGTCCCCACTGGCATTCCACACCGGCAGCCCTCCCCCCCCTTGTTGGTACTTGCTGAGCCACGGTGTGCTGCTGACTGCGGGTCAGCACGTTTCTGTGGAAAGATCCCCAGTCCCTTGTTAAAGGAAAACAAGGTCTTGATCAGATGACAGGCCTCATTAGTTCATTTGTGTTTCAGTTAATTTGTAAACCGTGGGACCTGTGAAGCAAACAATGCAGATATCACTGTCAATTGTGCTGGTCTGATGGCAGGAAATGTATAATATGTAAAGCATATCGAATATAATGGTGCAGAAACAGGGGAATTGTGCAATCGCATTAGACATGGCTCACTGCCAGGCAAATGATTTTGTTAAAAATGAAAACTTGTCCCATATTTATTTTCACTGTGTTTGAAAATTGCTTTTGAAGTACAGGTGCAACGATCATCCTCATCCTCCTGGCTGGGAGGTATGTTAAGCAAAGTCAGCCAAGCGCGGTCAACCCTGATCGAAATCGCGTGGGAATTTGTGTGTCGAAAAAGGAGCTTGATGAATGCTGTCTTTGGAGGGAGGTGAGTAGTTAGTGGTCAGCTAATTACACATTATGACCAAGAATTATGCCACAGCAATGAGGTCATTGCCATGGGAGGTCATGTGACAGGGCTTGAAAGGCTCACAGAGCAACTAGCAGCCCTGCAACTGAGACTGATCACGTGAGCGAGAAAATGTTACTCAGGTTTCGTCACGGGAATGACTGGAAGAGTTAAGATTAGAAACACAACATTATTGTGCTTATTTGGCTTTCTTATGCTTCCTGGCGCCTCAACTTGGCAAACGGCTATTATTTGTGGCTGTTTTTGGAGATGAACGTGGTTGTTTTTGGAGATAAATGTGGACTTTCCCAGGGAAAACTCTGGAATAGTAGGACCATATTAGGCCACTGTTATTTAACACATTACTATCATACTTTAACTGATTGATCATGTTTGATAAATTTGAGCCCCCGAGTCCTGGACCACTTCTCTTACATCATTGGTGAGAACTTCATGGTAAAAGGGCCACCAGGACTGCCAGGCATCTGATTGGTACTGAGGGACATTCCAGACAGTCAAACCCCATTTAGGGTACAATGGCTTTGAATTACCATAAGTAATGGCTCTGTTAGTGACAGCTTTGAGTATAAAATGCACTTTGTGAAACACGTCAACTGTACAGCATTTAGCTAATTGAAATTCACAGTGAACTAGTCACAAAGTAAACTAGTTACATAGTTGTACAAAGTAATTTAAAGAAAATACTGTGTGTGTGTGTATATATATAATATTATTCAGATTTTTGATTGTGATATATTACCTTCTTCATCTTGTTATGTAGTGTAGTAAGTCTTTTGTGTAGTCTCTCGGGAGAGCACGTGTGACTCCTGCTTTTAACGCTCCTCAGGCAGCAATCAAATCTCCTCATATTTAAGAAACCAGTCTGTATCACAATGTCAGATCAGATTCTGTCTGCATCATGAAGCTTGTAGATGTGAAAACACTTCCTAAACCCTATAAACACACTGCGGTCCCGCATGCAGAATAGCAGTATCTCAGAATCTCGCGTGGGTAACGGCCCTGCATCAGGGTGGGCTGCACTCTCTAGTCACAGCTCCTGTCCTCCACGTGTGTTTAATGCACGCCGCATTTGCGCCATCCTGTAAGCTGCAAAGTGCCTGCGAGAACCAAGCACTGAGCAACGTAAATGTGTCACTCATCACCATCCCCAGACTGCATCCGCTAAGCCTCTGTTTATTTCCATATACATCCTCAGTGGAATGGCCTTCCCTTCCCCCCGGGGGTAAACATTTATTTTCTGTGGTATAAACCACGGGGTGCTCTGCGCACCCGGTCAGTCCGTTTTCTTAAGGTGACAGTCACACTTCCTCATGCCCGTGGCCCGGCGGTTTATGCGTAAGGTGCCAGTTTTTTCTTTTTATATATTGAACTGAAATCCCTCATGCTGAGTACAGTGCTATTTTTGCAACAGGAAAAAAAGATGATACGGAAGGAAGAATTTCCTAGGTTAGATCAACGGGGAATACAAAATGGATTTCTTAGTAATTTTATGCTCCCCCAACCATTTTGTTGGTAGCAGATGCTATTGCTTAATCTATTTATGTGTTTTTTTTTTATCTCTTCCATCCACCAGCCAGGTTCAATTATGTGCTTATCAGTAAAGTGCGTTTGTATGTTCTGCTCTCACCGAATGTGGTCCCCCGACGGTGTACATAGCCCTCAGCTATGCTATTTTAAACTTAGCAGAATTGAGAGCAAAGGGTCAACAACATCCACACTAAGCCCAAACCCACCCAGGCACACACACGCGCGCACACACACACACACCCCAAACACCTGACCTTTTACTGTTACTTCATTCATAGCTTATGACAAGTAAATAAGTCGAATTCATGTAAGTGGATATTGCGCTGGACTCATTAATCACATGAAGCAAAGCAAGCATTTCCTGTTTTTTTGTCTGAAAATAAAAATGTTTTCTAATTCCGAGAACAATAAAATTTAGAGAGAGGCCCTACTCTTTGAACACATTAACACATCGATTGTGGTCCAGAACACAGTGCTTGTAACTTTTTTTGTCATTCGCAGGGTGGAAGTACCCTCTCCCAGCTTGGCACCTACTGCACATCACCATCCAGCAAAAGTTAAGTGCTTCAGCGTACGAAGTGGAAATCACCGCTTCGCCCTGCTCATCCGCTTGGTGCCCACCTACCAGCATGAGAACATAAGTGGAAGCAGAGGTCACAAAGCCACATGATCCAGGACCACTAACTAGGATTTCAGCTCAAGCAGGCCACTGGAAGCTGAGAGAGAAAAATAAAGAATATTCCTATGATCTACTAAAAGCCAATGGCCAATGGTGTCAGCTGGGGGTAGGGTAGGCTAATGAATTTACAATTTTCACTGAAAAATAACTGATTGATCGATGTGCCAGATTTAATAATGATTTCAAAGCATGATGCCGGACAGACAGAACCATCTCGCAGAGTGAATTTGCCTCACAGGCTGGTACTTTGACACCCACACTCAAAAGGGCTTTAAATAGACAAAATAAGCATCCATTCTTTGATCTTTTAAAAGTCAGCGCTGTCCTATGATTAATCACCCCCCCCAGTTAGGTATGAGGGCCACATGTGAGAAGTAGGAGAAATGCAAGTGACTGTCGCAAAGAAAAAATTTCGGTTTTGGGGGCGCTGCCGGAGGTTGTGGCAGTTCTGGCATTTTTGGGGGCGTGGACAAAATCTGAGCCAATCGCATTTGTGTGTGTATTTCACATATTTGTGCAGGTGCCCCATTGCGCCCCTTGAACAACATTGCCCTCAGCAGTAGCCCACCTTGCCCTTGCCAGGATCTACCCACCAGCATGGAAACTGGGCTGGGAAACACCGGGACAGATTAGACCCCGGGAAAACCAGCAGAAAAGTCATGCAACGAAATCTGCGCAAAACACATGCGGTGGCAGAGTAACCTGAACCGTCTAAGTGACAGATGTGCAGAGCTGGTTGTTTCAGTAGGTTGTCTGGGTTTTTCATTAAATTTTGTTTTTCTTTATCTCTAGCATTTGAGTTTGATTGCTGAGCTACTTAGGAATTCTAACATACATATGTTTGCCGTCAGTAGAGAATCTATTCGATACTTTAATGTTAATCAATGCAGTGGCATGTGTCTGTCACTGTATTGGGTTTTACACAAGAAAAACATTTCTTCTTGGGCGAAGACAAGGCAGGTAGACTTGGATTCTGTGTAAAACTGTCAGTCAGACCTCACTGCATGCTCTGTATTGTCTGGTTATAAGCTCTTTGCCCTTTCCAGATATATAAAGTCAATCCCTAAAATGTGATACAAGCCTTCAAAATGTATGGCTCCCATTACAAACATCCCTTCACCATAATCCAATTACTGCCTATTGCCTACAGTGTATTTGATTACTCAAATTGCAGGCATTCATTACATTAATGATTGTTAAAAGTTGTTTGTTATTCACCCATTTCCGCTGCTTTGAGTTTACTGCAATGATATTGGCAGTCCGTTTCCCCAGCATTATTGTGTTTGGGAAGCATATTTAGGGTTTCAAGCAAACTGATATCCTTAATGACTATATTGGCTTTTAAATGGTTTGTTCTGTTGCTTTTGAAGGGTACTAACAGTTCACAGGAAACTGAAATGTGAGTAATGATTTACTGGTAACCTCGCTGTACTTTTTTGCAATATAAAGCGGGTCAAATAATATAAAATGGTGAGTTGTCGATTTGGAGTCAAAACACAAATGTGTGTCTTTGTATATATTGTGTGTCTGCCATTTGGTCAGTAACAGATACACTTGTCTAAAATGACTTACAATTATTTCTGCCTCAAAAAGCATCTCCACTACCCACAGTGTCTGTAAAGGCTTCAGCAGTTTTAAATGCTCTTGTAAAAGAGAATTTCTACTTTTAAAAGATTTCGCAATCGATTCATATATCAGTGTCTGTCACTGACAATAACTCCTTTGAATTGTATTTCTAAGCAGGCTCTCAATGTGAAAGCATACAAGTACTTTAATAAAGATAAAAAATAATGATTTGGGTGTTGTTAACAAGTAAATCTTGGCATGTAGTTCTGATTGTATCATTATTTGTTCTGCCATTATATACCTCCACTGTTTATAAAAGTGTAGAGTAATTACTTTTATAGTTTTTTAGTGCTTCATTATCAAAGTTCAGAGAAGCACACATCCTGTGTCCGCAGTTTACAAAAGGAAGGACTGCGGGTGCTGTTTTATAATCTAGTACTCGTTAGCGTGTCGTTAGCGTGTCATAAATGTCTGCTGTTGAAACAATAAGGCTGCCCCTAAACTGGCAGCGTTTCCAGAGCGAGATGTTTGCCTCGGTGAGGGACGGCGTGCACTGGAACTGCCATGCAATCGGCATTTCAGGCCAAGGGAAGAGAAACACCTGCAGGAAAAGCGACAGTGTTTGCTCATAATGCAGCCAATTAAAAAAGGACGGTGAGCACAGAGATCAGCGGCTAACGGGCAGATGCCGATCGCTATCCGCTGCCAAAACCAGTCTTGGCCTCATCTCTGTTTCTTGTGTCAGAGTTAGTGTTAAATGTGAACGGGGGAATATGGCAGAGGTGTGGGTGGAAGCATTTTTCACCTACGTTTTACAGCCTTTGTGTGGCTTGCCGCCACTGGAAGCCCATTGTTAGGCCTGGTGCCTCTGTTCCACAACATTCCACGTCCCCTGAGTAGCCGGACTCAAGGTGGCATAGCGTCACAGTCCGATTGGAAAACTCATATCATCAAAATACATTATTTCCGCAGTATGAAAAAAATGCATTTTCTCAGAAACTACAAAATGCGAACACTACAAAATAAACATAAAATAACATAATGAGGCACTCAGCGCCATAAACAGAAACGGGTTAATGTTTTAAATGGATGTACGTCCATTGTTGTCCACAAGGAAAATATGTCAGGGTCCACAAGATACAAACTAATCTTGCTTTCTAGTCACAATTTACAATGACGCTAGTTAGCTAGCTATCTAGCTATCGACATTAAATTGTTAAAATTAGCGATATAAATCATTCCATACAAATAACCATCATGAATATAAATGTTAACTAGCACAAACATAATTACTAGTTGAATAGATGACTTCATAAAATATGATTTAATTGGCCAATTAAATGTCAAATGCTATCAGTAGACAGAGCCCGTATTTCGCCTGTAGGAAAAAGTCACAATCGTCAAAAAGGGGACAATCATAAAGTGATGTTTGCAAGCCATCAAATGCTGAAAAAGCAGAGGGCTATTCACCAATGGAAACTGAGCTCATGGTTCTGTGCTAACACCCCCAAGACCTGCACGTGTTTGCTCCCCACATGGGAGCACCATAGAACTTTATAGACCATCTTACTTGTGTCTGTCGGTGGGGGGGCAGGCTTGCATGAGAGATATACATAAAAGCAAAGCAAAGCAAAGCATCACATAAAGCCAAAGCAGGCAGCAAGTGGCTCAGTGGGCTAAGTTTCTATACCTGCAGTCAAAAGGTTGCCAGTTTAAACCCAGCCACTGCATGTCTGTCAGTTGTTGAGCAAGACTCTTAACCCCCAGCTCCATGGGTAGCACAACAGGCTAGTGCTGAAAAATCCTCAATTACAAAGAAATGTAGTCAATACAAATTAGAACAACAATAATTGGGTTTTTCTTTTAACCGCTTGTTTATTATTTCTCCAGGTCAATCCTGGTGGTGAGGTTTGTCCTTTAAAATAGATAAAGAGATTAGTACATCCTATCTGTCATGTGCCTAGCGAAGTAATTACACTGGGGCCCATTCAAATCACGCTGATTTTTAATTAAACGTTCCAACTAACACACATTGCACTAAGATTGTAGGATCTGACCTCAGTCAGTGAAGACCTCAATTCAATAGTCTGTTTACACCTTTGGTCTTGCACAGAGCTCATACGAATAGCCCCAGATTGTGTGCTCAAATAGCTGGACCGCCGTATGCATTAAGACAACCTATTTGTTTATCGTTGTCCCATAACAAACTTGTTACAATGTATTATGTAATAATGCCCCATTATGTAATAACTTGACAAAATGTAACAAAGTTTCACTTCATTATCTAATAGCGTCCGTATTTTGTAACAATCTGCCACATTCTGTAATAGCTTGAAAACAATATACAGTGGTACCTCAGTTGTCAAACTAAATCCATCAAATCCTAAGAAGTTCAAGTTCTGATAAATTTTTTTCCATAAGAAATAATGGAAAACCAATTAATTGGTTCCCAGCCCCCCAAAATTACACTTAAATATGTTTTTTTTTATGAACAGAATGAAACAAGAAGAACGTTTTTTTCTAAAATGATAAAGATCTTTTCCCAACATTACCCCTGTCCTGTCCCGATTGTCTGCTCCTTCTGTGTGCCGCGCCCCCCCGTTAACCCCGTTTGGAATCTCCGTGTGATCAGCTGTTTCTGGTTGTTGTTATTGATTTAGCCCGCTTTTCAGTTAGTTTCCTCAGTCCAATCATTGGTACCTTCGACTTGCTTACAGTGCTGGCTTAAAGCAACGCATTCTGATCCTGATGCAATGCATTACGGTTAGATGCATTGCGACCACTCACCCGGCTGCACAAACTGGAACCGTCTCCGCTACAACACACCTTTGCCCTTATTGGCTGATATTTTACGAATATCACGTAAAGCAGTGAGAACTGGTTTTCAGTTAATTTACCTGGTAAAATAACATTTTAATAAATGACATAAATGCTCTAATAGTACATGTAAGCTAGTGGTTTATTTATTGTTAGTTACTGTAATGTTGGGCTGCTTTATTTGGTTAATCGTACTGTCTGTGAAGAAGGCATTCAAGTAAGAATTGCATTGTAGTATATGACTCATTTCCTATCGCGTACAATTTATATTAGGTCAGCATTCACGGTTCGACTTCTGATATTCAGATCGAGTTCTAGGTCAAACTGGTTTGTTCGACATTCAAGAAATTCGAGTTCTAGTGAGTTCAATAACCGAGGTACCACTGTATTATAATTTCCCTGCATTTGGTAATAAACTATTAGAAATTGCTATGGTTATTACAAAATGCAGGGCTTGCAGTTATTAATGATGAAAATGTAATGCTATGCATGATGTAATAAACAACCGAGATAGATGTCTTTATTGACACTTTGTCAAGTTATCACATAATGTGGCATTATTACACAATGTGTTGTAACAAGGTCTTCCTGAACCAGTTCCCCCCCCCCCCCCCTCCCTTGAAGCCAACACCTATTTCTATAGCCGTGGAGTTCAACTGTCAGGCAAAACCAAGAGGGCAGGACTTGATATTTGTACATGCGAGAGAGTAGCACCCCCACCCACTTCTCCATACCATGCCGATGCCAGAGGAGCTGCAGTCCCAGCCAGATACGTTAGAGGATGGATGTATCTCATCGTTGCTAGAGAATATCCAGCTACAGCAGGAGGCCTGCAGAGGGAGGACTGAGGTCTGTGGGAGCAAGTTCTCCTGCGGACGCAGACATGATCCTGGACGTCAGCAGTGGTCGCAAACCCACGGCTGTGACTAATCTTGGGGCAGAGTGACCAATTTCAAATTCTAAACATGTCGGCTCTCTGTGTAGATGTCAGTCACCCCCCATCGAAACCCTGGCCTTTGCATGCGGCTGTTTGTATATCGTCCATTTCCGTTCTTTGTGGGCGTCTGATGGAATCTCAACCAAATAATTTCCGCCAGATACAGAAGGATCCCTCTTGGTACTGTTTTCTCCTAGGTCCCTGCTCCACCTTAGGTTCTATGTACACACTGCACCAAGCATAAAAAAATTCCAATTTATAAAACTCATCTTAACGTTCTGGGTGGCGTGGTAATGCCGCAGCATAGTTCTCCTCCACATCGGGAGACCAGAGTCGGAGTTTCTGTCCTGGCCCTGCATATGTGGAGTTTACACATTCTCCCCCATGTCATCCTTAGGTTTCCCCTCTCAGTCCCCGCGTTATGCCTGCAGCTTCTGAGATGACCTTGCAGGCATGTATGATTATTCTTATAATTGGGAATAATGAGACTAGGATCGGTGAGATTACTGTGTCCTGGTTACTGGTATTGTTTGCCAGTTAAACCGACTGGTAACATAAAGCATTCCCTAACATCATGGGTCTGGAAGCCACATGTCAGCCATTATGTTCGGTCATAATAATGCGTTACAATGACAAACAAGAATTATCTCTGAAGGGTCACTGGACCCTGTACAATAAATATATGAAAAGAATCTTAAAAGTCATTCAGCAATTTTGTCTAACAGAAATTAAGTTATAGTGTAATCATGTAATTGTACGCCATAAAAGAGAATCAGTTTGAATTCTAAATTTTCAGCTGTAATTAGTTTTAAACCCTTAGTTCTGTATCCTTCCTTTTGTCTGCCCCTTCAATTAATTTAATTTCACTGTAATTTATTACTTCTGTAAAGAATACATGGACTACTTCTTCCATCTTCAATTTACTTCTTACTTGACAGATAAGAGTCAGTAGGAAAACTGATTAACTCATACATCTTACTCATCTACTTCACTGATCTTCCTGTGAAACATTATCTAAATGTCACATGATTACAAATATTTTGAGTTGAAAACTCCCATGGAAAGGCTTTACAAAAGCATCGTCAAAAAGTTATATTTATAAAAACCTTAAATTTGACTTATTTTCAGAGGCAACCAGTTCAAGCCATTACGGATCCAGGTTCCTGCTCCATTTGCATCCGTTACTGAGATAATATGTCAACGTAAAAGTGTCACATTTGCCATTAACGAACACACTCAGGCGTGAACCTCCACTCCTTCCCTGATGCTCTGATTGATTGACCGATCAATTGGTTGTAACTGATGACCGCTGTTGGACTCATGCTGCGTTAGTCCCACTCTGTTTGGCCCATTGCCATCCTCTGCTGACAGGTGCACCCCTGGGAGTTGATCTTGCTGCCATCTTGGTCCATCCAGTCAGCTCAAATGGGTGCCTAGTACCTTCAGGGTCCCCATCTGGGCCCAGAGCCTAGGAAATGGGAGGATGGGCGACATGTTTGTTTTCTTGGCTAGAGGGGCAGCAGCTGCGATGATTCTGGAGGTTCTGGTTGGAGGCAACCCAGCACTGCAGGGGCCAGTAGTCTAGGAAATCAGGGACGTTTTTGCATCTGTGTGTACCAATTCGCATTACTCTCTCTAAGGGTGGTGTGTGGCTCACTGGGTTAAGCCTCTGTGCCTGGGATCAGAAGGTTGCTAGTACTAGTCCCAGCCTTGGCACATCTCTGCCTCCTTGAGTAAGACCATTATGCCACAGCTCCATAGGCACTGCTGTGGGTGACTGTCCTTCATGGTCGACTAGTGGAGGGGTATAAAGAGAGTTTTCCCATGGACATCAATAAAGTCTCATTAATACTTCTGATCCCTTTCAGGTTTAGCACCGTCGTACTCAAGTATGGCGTAACTCCACTGGACCAGAAGCGAGTCCACAGTCTGCATAAAACGATGCTGCATTAAGTTGAGGTGAATCAAATTACCCTACGCTTCATCTGTGTCATCAGAGAAGAAGAACCATGTAAGTGTAGCACAAGAGTCGTGTTGCCCTTGTTCACGCATGCTGTGTTCTACAGCTTGGTTAATGACGGAGCATCTGATCCCAGCAGCCTTTCCCAGCCCTGTGCTCTGGTGACGACAGCGCCCGCTGCATCATCAAACATCAGGAGGGGGGGCATCCGCACGACGTCTCCTGTGGCGCTGACCCAGTGCTGGGCTTATTACCAGCAAACAGTGCAAGGTGTTCAAATTAGTTGCCAGAATAAGATCAAAAGAGCTAAGGAGGATTGAGCGAAGGAAAATACAGTTTTACACCGCATTTTGCAAGGCTCTTCTGGGATAGTGTCTGCAAAGGGGAGGGTGCCAAATGTAATTGCTTTCAGTCCACTGGCATTCAGTCCTACGTCTCCAGAGGGAATCTAGGGCATCATCCTGTGAACCACGAGGGACAGGACATCATGAGATTTTTTTTTCAGCCCCTTAGTGAAGCATCACAACAGTTTAAAAAAATAAAATTCAGGTGTCAAATGATATTGACCCAGTCAGGAGATATAGCTTTAGACAAGAGATGGATTCGTCGTTACAATGATGATTTGTCACCATTCCATACCTGAGATGTGAGCGTGACAACAGCAGTTATGTAAGATCGCGGCTCATGCTTCAGCCATACAGCACAGGAGTGCCGAGTTTCTGCTAAAAGAACTTGGTATGCTGACATCAAAAAGGTCTGGGCCATGACGGTGACTGGCCGTGGCAAAACGCAAATCGAAAGGTCCCTTAGAAACCGGCTACATTTTCATGGACTTGAGTGGCAGGAAATGCATTATGAAATGCAGTAGGGCTGTAATTAAATGTTCAACCTTTATGGTGATTATTCATGTTCCTGGGCTTTCCCTGCCCCTGCCCATTCTTGGCTACTTGACAGCTGTGATGTGACTCTGAGTCTCACAGGGTTCCAGTCGAGGTCCTTCAATTTAAATTCCACTAGTTGTTCTTAGTTTTTCTTTTTTAATCTTTAGGGTGAGTCAAAGGCTTTTCTGTGAGTGTTCCGTGCGTGCCATAATTCTGCTTCACTTGGCAGTGGCACCTCACATGGAATGTGTACCATGAAATGAGTACCATTAAATGAGTACCACAAGCAAGGAAGACCATGGTGCACTTTTGTAATCACTTTACTGGGCCCTAGGATGAAGAAATACGGCTTAGGGTGTGACAATCTGTATTGGTGTTTGGTCCAAATTATGGCAACACAAAGAAGCATACTGTTTTCCTGTTAGTTTCCACCAAAGTAAACATTTGTTGAGTATAAGTGTAATAACGTAAATATATTTCTGTGTAAGAATAATAAAGAGTAAGGTATATATGTATGGGTATGTCTGACAGTTCTATGTTTAATTTTTAACTGTCATGCTCAGGTGTGGCATACAGGGGGAAGTTAGGGCGACTCCAAGGGCCTCCGAGTGACAGAGGCCTGAAGAACGTGGAGCATAATCGGATTGGTCTGGGTTGGGGGCCCCATATAACATGCTTTCATGGGGCCCAAAATCCCCAGTGGCATTCCTGCTCACGCCCACTGTGTGGCCCTTTTAACTGCAAACATAAAATACAAAAAGACAAACTATGAGAACCCTCCAGGATCACCTGTTTTTCTGTGTTAATGAGTCATGAAATGTGATCTGTTCTTCATCTACGTTACAAGCACAAGACAATGTGCTTAAGCCAATGTCAAAAATGAACCTGTGGACTGAATAACCAGTGAAACCTACTTTTGGCAACAATCAATAACCTCAAACAAGCGCTTCCGGTAGCTGTGGATCCGACTAGTGCAATATTCACAAGGATTTTGGGATCATTATTCCTTACTGCTTCAGCTTGGCCATATCCTCTGGATGTCTGCTGTGTCTCTCTTCACATCGTTCCATAGCATCTCTTTCGGGTTCATGTCTGGGCTCTGACTTCAAAAAAGTTTTTGTTTTTTTCTTTTGGCCCCAGATTATGATGATCCCTCCACCATACTTCACCTGCGGGATGGTGATTCCATGCTGGCACACGCTGCCTTTTCACACCATACTTAGTGCTGCGGTTTCGCCTCAGACAACTCAACCTTTGCTTCATCAGCCCACAAAACATCTTCACAGTAGCACTGTGTAATGAGAAGGTCGCCTTTAGCAAACTTCAGGCGTGAGACAGTGTTTCTTTTTGGAGAGCAGAGGCCTCTTCTGTGGTACCCTGCAGTGGAAGCTATGCCTGTTCAATGTTCTGCATATGACAGACTCATGAACCAGTTCCAATTATTTCTTCAAGCCTTTAGCTGTTATTCTAAGGTTCTTTTAAACCCTATTGAATGTTGTGTGTTTGCAGTCACCATGGATGAGTGCCTAATTGCAGGGAGGTAAGCCATAGTGCTAAATCATCTCCATTTATAGACAATTCGCCTAACTGTGGACTGACGAATATCTAAACTCTATGAGATGACTTTTCAACTCTTTTAAAGTTTATGCAAATCCACAATTCTCAGTCATAGATCTCCTGAGATCTCGCTCCCCGAGTTCTAAAAATATGACCCAGCCCTATTTCATAATTTGCTAACAACGTGTCCCCAGCTTCAGCTCTAATCCACTGCTGGCAGCACAGTGTTAGACACCTAAATGCTTTAAATGATGCCTCCGCATATCAGTAGGGCCAGCAAACTGCTCTGCACACTGAGATGGGAATGGGAAGCGCAGTCCAGTGATAACGTGCTGTGTTTACTTTCTGATGATTCTCCCCCAGTAAATTGCCTATATCTTCATCCTCACATTAAAATTCCTTATATGGAAGGTGATTGGGGGTGAGGATTATTTTAAGAGTTTCCTTTGAGTTCCTTCTTATGGGATTTTAGCAGAACAACACAGACCCTGAGCCGTAGCACTGTACATTCCGCATGCTCTTACTAGTGATTTGGTTAGAGAAATTTCAGAGATGAAGGACATCAAACATCATACAGTATTCTAATTGTATTCTAATTTTTACATTTTGTATATGCTGACCTAATAGTATTCTTCTATGACGTATTTTTCCATATTTAATATATGCCCAACAGTAATGTTACTGCAAAGTGATACTGAAATATTTTGATCAACTAGTTGACTAATTGGTTTATTAAATATTACAAAGTATTCTTCTGCACATAAGATGGAATATTCTGCAATAAATTTTGAGCTAAAGTGCTTCAACCACTGGTGGTAGGTTTTACTGAAAGGTCTTATTATTTCATCCAATCACACATCAGAATCAGCAGGAGGCCTAAGCACTGGAGCAGGCTGCTTTAAAGGCTGGGGGAGCTGATGTCATCGTGGCTAAGAACACAAGCTTGTGACCAATATGTGTTATTGCATCTTTGAGAAAGATACATAACATTAAATTGCTCCAGTGACATCCATCCAATGATCTCCCAAATCTTCACTTACCCTCATCCGGTTCTAGAGTGACCACCTAATCCAGGGGTGGCCAACCTTATCCACAAAGAGCCGCAGCGTATGCGGGATTTTGCTGCAACTCCGTAATTAGATTACTAACTAGAGGACTGATTGGCTGAAGAGTCCTCACACCTTGGTTTGAACAGCTGACCTAAAGGTTACCCCAAAAACCTGCATACACTGCGGCTCTTTGCGGATAAGGTTGGCCACCCCTGACCTAATACATGTCAGGAGGAACACTATGAGCGACTTCGAGGTTCTAACCTTCTACTTTAAAACCAAAAGGCTCCTGTGCTTGGCTAACTAGTTCAATTCTTCTTGTACTTTTACTGGTTTGTTCCTTGATTGAAAGGCACATCCAGCTGTTTCATATTTACATTAGTGACATTAGTGACATATGCACGATTATAGGAGACTGACCAATCAGCACACAGAAAGAACTCAGTGCTAAAGTGAAATGCAGGTGTTTTTAATTAAAATGGTAGTTTGCAAACCCTGTCCTGGCTCATAATGTCCCCTCTGGTGTAGATTAGGTGGTCATTCCATCCAAGTCAATGGGACCAGTACAATATCCAGTCAAAAATATGATTAATATTGTGAATCATTTTACATAGAGGCATCAGGTAGGCATCTGCTTCAGATTTGCAGTTATTAATTACAGTCATAAGACACATGAATGCACTGTACTTGAGCCAAAGGAAAAGCAGAAGCGTTTTGTAAATCCTCTATACACACAATCTATATAACATCCATCCATCTATTTTCTAAATGCTTATGTTGGTCAGGGTTGCAGGGAGCCCTGGAGAATATGCCAAGGCTGGGTACACGCTGGCCAGGATGCCAGTTATATAGTTTCCATAAATGGAAATTAGAGTGTTGCTGCTGGTTCTTTAAGACTTAGAGAATGTCCCATGCGTTTTTAATATATACGAGCACCTACAAATAAACCAGGGATACAGAATTACACTTAAAGTTCAACGTGCATCTCCCAGGGAACAATAACAGTTGTTGCACCCTTGAAGGAGTTACATCTGATGTGACAATAGGAAAATTACTTTCGATTTCATTATCCCCCGAAGACCTCCCAATGCCCCTCAAGCACGTAATTAATCATAACCACTTCTAACCAGATCTTACAATTCTAACATGATTGCTTAAACCAAATGTTTTTAGCGAAACATTTACGGCCTTACATTGCCTGCAGCGAAACAATCGAGGAAATGGAGAATCTGATGTTACCTTGTATTTAACGCTGGTCAAGCTCACTTGGCGCCCTGGGTAGGCCTCACTGCTGCCACCGCCTACCTCCCCTGGCACACTTCACTGCCCGATTTCATTTTGTTTTCTGCCAGTTGACCGTGGGGGGGGGGGGGGCACCCTCAGCAATTGCCAATCTTGCCCTTGTCACCCGGCTGCAGGACACTGAAGCACAGCCTCTTTGTCGTCCTCGGTGCCGTAGGAAGCGCTGGTCATGGGCGCCACACAAGACCGGTCACCTGCCAGCAGCCTTAACACCAAGTTTGGCCTCTTTCGCGGAGTTTTGACACATGATGCAACCACACAAGCTGGACTGTGGCACGCCGTCATCGAACTCACCAAATCACCAAATCGAATCAGCGCTTTCAGTGTTCCATATTAACAATCTGGAAGGCTCTGCAATAAAAAATAGCATAAATATGAATATAAATGTAGATTAGGCTAATATAACTGTACATTAGTTCTAATGCGGCATCCCGTTGTTGTTAAGGGAATGTGTGTCACCTCGTAGATATTAGTGAGATACTCGGATATTCTGAATCTAATTTGCAATTTAACTTATGTGGGGCAACATATGTAGCCAGAGAGGTGTAAACACGCATTCAATACATAAAAAGCTGTCATGGTGTTAAATACAAAACAGTGGATGGCAGTTGTGGTCGGCGTAAACAAAGTCTACACTTTTTCGGAATACGGGAAGGAATTTTCCGAATTAGTCATGCGTCACTTCGCAATGGGGATGCGTTCTGAAAAAACGCGTCGTTAAGCGATTTCATTATTGCTCGAACGTTGTAGAGCGTACTCACACAAACCTCAGCTACAGTAAACTTTTTTATTCATAGAAAGAGCTACGCTAAAATAACGTGACGTAGAATAACGTAAAATAAAAGTACAGTACTGTAAAAGCATTAACCAGTAATATATTTCTTATCATTATCAAGTGTTATGAACTGTATATAACGGTATGTGCTATACTTTAATACGACTGGCAGTGTAACGCGCCTCCATCACCACAAATACATTGCACTGTGACGGTACAATGGTTACAATGGCTCTGCAGTGTTTTTCAGCACCATTATAATGTTATGGGACGACCATCATATATGCAGGCCATCGTTAAGCAAAACTTCATTACAATGCATGACTGTATTCTGCGACTTCAAGTGCTGGGATGGTTGATCTCCAGGCCCTTGCTGATTGGAGCGGGCAGCTGTGTTGTAGGACCTTGCGATGTCCTACAGACCCTACCACCATGAGCACTGAGCTGCTCAGAACTAGGCTGATCTTCAGCTTGACTCTCATTGGCGGAGACTGACACAGAGAGCACTGACACACATATACCTGGAGATTGGAAACCATAAAGATGTTGGTCCAAGGCCTGAGTTGGACACTAAATCAGAACCACACTGATAAAAACGGCCAGCTGTGTAAATGGGTGAAAATTCTTAGCAACCTCGAGTAAAAGCATCAAATACGCAGATAAATGGATCTGCCTAATACATTAGCTTTACTCTGATAAAGGAGGGTTGGCCGACTGAAATGCCCTGAGATACCGTAGTATGCAGAATAGAGGGGCTTAATGGCAGTCCTGCAGCTAATGGCAGCAGTCACGGGGAAAGGGCAATTTTAGTACATTTGCGGTTGAGGTAGGTTCCTCAAGAGAAATGCAGAGATAAACCTGGGGGCAGCCAAGAGTTTTTCAGGGCAGGTCAAGGTTTATTTGATGACATAAGAGGCACACAAAGGCTGCTCTAAGATAAGCAATCTTTAAGGATTGCTGAACCTGGCAGAAAGTCTAGCAGAAGCGAACAATGAAGGGATTTCATACAATGGTTTACCTTTTGTACCGTAAAGGCCACGGAATACTGAAATGCCAGAGACAAAAACAATAATTCCGTTATTCTCAGTGTTGTTAACTGTTTCAGGTTTATCAATGAAATAAAATACAAAACATTTTCATTTTTAAAGTAACACGATACTTGGGGGTTTACGTGCTCTCGGTTTGCAGGTGTGTACAGCCCACTTACCATCATTAACTCTTACCTATCAACCTCTGGAGCCATTTGTCCTACTCAGGGTTGAGGGGGCCCCAGGGCCCATATGAGAAACTATAGGTACAAGACAGCGGATAACTAATCACCGCGTGCCACCGGGGCCACACATTACATTCACGCCTTCAGACAGTGTGACAACTCCAGTTCACATTAGCATGTTTTTGGACTGTGGGGGGAAGACAGGATACTGAACCTGGAGGAAACTCTACAACAACGTGGGAAGAACAAAACCTTACATGTGGAACTGGGGGCCAAAACTGAAACCTTATTTCCCTGAAATATGAGGCAACTGTGCTAACCACCGCACCACCATGCCTTCCCCCAATTTACCCATTTCAGTTTAAATGAATTTAAGTCATTCATCATTTCTTACACCAATAAAGTATGCTTTATTATGTCTAGGATTAAGGGTATGGAATTTGTATAAACATGAAATCAAATGTGTATTTTACTTTTTAATGGAAACAAAGGAATTATATAAATACAGACACGTAACAGGTGACAATAGACTTCCTATAGGCCTATTCAGAATAATTTCATACAGGACAACGTTTTCTGCTTTATAAGAAAATGTGTGTACATCATAATCAGACCTACCCCAAATACTTAACACAGGACATATATTCCCAGAAGTCTCACCTACAACTGAGATTTGGCACCTCAATCCTACAGGAAACATAGGCGTCGAACTTCCTTGGGGGGCGCCGACTTGCCAGCCAATTTCACATTGCCTCGGACGAGGGGCGCCGGTGGTCATGCTCGCCTAGGGCACCACATCGGCTAGGACCGGTACTGCCGCCAGGCCGTATAAAACGTGTCCCTTTCGCAACAGTTGGTCACCCGTGGGTAAGAAGCGCACGGATGCTGGGAGGCAGCACTAATGCCGTCGGCAAACCATGTGCAACTACAGCATCCGCAATTCATTTTCCTCGGCTGTGGCGACCGAAGCGGCAGACTGGGCTAGACTCGCTTTTGCGTTTTAGTGCTTTAAGTAACGCTGTTTTGCGGCAAACATGTTTGGAAAACACGCCGAGCACATGAAAGTGATTCATGTCGGGAAAGTATGGAGATGAATCAGAAGGAAATATTTTTTCCCGTCGCGTCATCTGTTGCACAACAAGAAGGGGAAACCCGTCCGGAAGAAAATGGTTAAGCGTAATTGCGTCTTTTCCAGACTGAAAACGCCTTGGCTATTTGGTTAATGAATCCGGACTATTCGGCTGCTCTTCCGTGGCCAGATCCGCTGCCCAGGACTCCCACCGTGACTTCTACTTTCCGCTCCCCATTGTCAGTGCGTCTACGGTGGAATCAATATGAAATAAGTATTTTTCCTTGAAAATACCATAATAAAATATCTATTTATACACGAAAAACCAAGAAAGGAGCGGTAAGTTTTATTTTTCATGTACATGTACGCAGGCGAGCGAACTTCACTTTAATTTATACCCGCATGTCAGTGTACACATAATACTGTAAGCACCTGTTTATTTGGATACTTATACTTCGATGGTGACGATGTGTTGCAAAAGGAAGCGTTTGGAAATAATATTATTATGCATTTATAATTTTGATATATAGGCTGCATCATTTAATCTCCAGTTGCTGAGGATAAGTTTGATATATTTTTTAAGGGTAATGATCCCTACGCGAATCACCGATTACATATCAAATGGCCTTTCTCGAAACCGAATAAAAGTTTAATACAATAAAAGTAACGGTGTTGTAGATGTACTTTAAATAGTTTAATGTGTTATTTCTGCAACGCGCTGCCGGGTCAGGTTCATGATCCTGCTTCGTTTCGGTACTAACGTCGTATCCCCCAAACTGGCTCGTTTTCTAGTCAACTGCTTGCTGCTTAGATGACAACCCGCATTATTTACCATAAATTATGTCTCCTGAAAAATGTTATGCCTGGAAAGACAGCCAGCACTCCGACGGAGCAGTATCAAAACAGTCCCGCGTTTTCCGATGGGATAAGGCAGTTTTAAGTGTTTTTACATGTGTATAATATAAGTCACGGAGACGCGCGTTCTGCTGTGAAGTGGCTTTGATATCGTGGTACAGGGGCTGCGCAGCTCCCTCCCCATGGGCGCTGTAAGCTTTCATCCAGGGCGCTGTTTGAAAGTCGGCGACTGCATGTATGGAATCGCGTAGCCCGTGCAAATGAACTTATTTCCCTAATAAACATTTCAGGATGCCCTTTTGACGGGGAGTGTGTTAACCCCCTGTGTGTGTGTGTGTGTGTGTGTGTGTGTGTGTGTGTGGACCAGCGTTTAGCGCTTTCGCGTCTTTTCCTCGGTTGTTGCCCCCGAACGGTCGCCGGGTGAGGATCTGGATGTTTCCAGACGGCAAACGGTCCCTGTGGCATGGTCCTGCCTTATTTGGAGTAAGGACACTGTTTATACCGCAGTTTTTTGGCACAGGAGGGTGATCTGCGTTCGCTCAACATTAAATCAAGCAGTCGAGGTAAACGGAGATGCAGACTTAAGCTGGAGACATGGTGTTTGTGAATTGATATTTCCTGGCGCTATTGTGTGCATAACAGGGGGATGGGGGCACAACATTTTTTCAAGTAGCAGCCAAATGGTCATTTAGTTGGAATGAGATTCTAAGTGATACTCTGATATATTAAGCAATGCGGAACTCTACTAAACAATCAAAATGTTTTGTGTATCTGTGTAGCTAATATTTTATACACAATAAGTTTTATGCCAGTCTCTGTCGTTAATTGTCTGTCTGATAGATTGTTTTACATTAGAAGAAAATTGATATGCCCTCTATTCAACTGAATCTGTCCCAAAGAGCTCGTGCGTCTATTTGAATTAGATAGAACATGGCAGCGTATAATCTAATGCTACAGTTCAGTACACCTCAGAAAAGCTGTATACTGGTAAACCATTGATTCATGGAGGTTTAAAACATTACCCACTGGCAGCAGGAAAGATATGTCAAATTGTTTCTCATTGTTAGCTTTGGGCGGCATGGTGGTGCAGTGGTTAGCACTGTTGCCTCACACCTCTGGGACCCGGGTTCTGGTCTCATGTGTGTGGA
>JABFEA020000041.1:15448429-15471812 GCA_019775915.2 Cyphomyrus plagiostoma | reverse complement strand
GCCCGTTGCTTCCGGGATAGGCTCTGGACCCCCCGCGACCCAGTAGGATAAGTGGTTTAGAAAATGGATGGATGGATGGATGGATGTTAGCTTTGGGGGTAAGGTGATTATTTCATGAAAATGGAAGTAAAAGGAGTTATCATAAAGAAGCTCATATTATTGAAATTTCCATCTGTCTTTTGTAACTGCTTATTAAGTACAGGGTCACAGTATTGGCCAGGAGATGATCCCAGGTACGGTTAGGGAGACCCCATTGCTTGGGATTTTCTTTGTACATTTTCACCAGATTTCTGCTGAATCATACATAAATGAGTACCCAGGCTGTATCTTTGTTAGGACAGTATGCGTTTGTAAGAAACATCACTTTGCCTTTGTCCAGAAAAGAGCTACTGATCACACACATTAGCTGGTTGCAGATCCTTGTAATCACCAGTTTAGTGGTGTGTGTGTGTGTGTGTGTGTGTGTGTTAAACAAGTAATGGAAACATACCTTTCCAACTGTCTTGAGGTCTTCTGTATTCAAAGCCTTGACTACCATACACTCTCAGAAAAAAGGGTAAAAATTTGTACCTTTGGTTGTCACTGGGCCTGTACCCTCAAGGGTCTGCCAATTGTACCCTTAGCTGTAGGTAACTGTACTGTACCTACAGAGTATGTTTTACACTTTTCAAAGTACATTTATGTACTGTGGTACATAAATGCTGTTTGTACCTTTAGGATGTTCCTCAGAGTCCATTTCTGTACTTTAAAAGGTACAATTATAATGGTACAGTATAGCCCCAGTGACAAGAAAAGGTACAAATGTTTATCCTTTTTTCTGAGAGTGTACAAAACCCTGCCTTCCTGCATGTATTGTATGACTATGTGGCCAAAATCAGGCATGAGGACTTTCTCTTTTGTACAATGCTCGCCTCTCCAGGCAAGAGTTTTTAAAATGGGATGTGCATCTCTACTCCCATGAGCCCAGCAGCTCGGAGAGCAGGAAGGGGACCTCGTTACCCAGTCAGGTGGTGTCCTAGCAGTTGAGGAGCCTGTCACTCGACGGTCACAGGTGGAAATGCCATGAAGTCGTGTGTACGTCTGTAGGGGGTACGTGGCTGTGTGCACGTAGCCAGGATTGCTTCAGATAGGTGCTAGGAGGCGCTGTGAGGCTCAGTGAGGTAGGACCCCGTGCTTGCGTTCGGAAGGTTGTTGGTTTATATTCCTCTGGGGGCGGCAGACCAATGGTGCCATTTGGTCCCTGATTTAGGCCCCTAACATGCTGACTGACCCCCCAACTTTCATGAAGAACAAAATTGGGTAGACAGAAAAAGAAATTTCCCTTGGGGATGTGTTAAGTATCACTTTTCTGTTCTATGAGCAGAGTGGATTCTGGGTTTAGGGCGGGTCCAGATGCATGTCACTGTCTGATTGGCTGTCTGCTTGTAGCATGACGTCACTGTCTTTCTGTCTCCCAATCTTTGGCCTCTTTTGTGAATTCCCGTCTCCTGTCGGCCCTCCCGCATGCCCAGCGGCGTGCCATGGCCTAGCAGCATGTCGCAGCTGTACTTCCGGCGGACGGACCACTCCTCCTACAGGGACCGCATCCCGCTGCGCATAGTGCGGGCCGAGGCGGAGCTCTCGCCCCTGGAGAAGGCCTACCTGAGCGCGGTAGAGAAGGGCGACTATGCCAGCGTCAAGCAGGCCCTGGAGGAGGCCGAGATCTACTTCAAGATCAACATCAACTGCATCGACCCGCTGGGCCGCACGGCGCTGCTCATCGCCATCGAGAACGAGAACCTGGAGATAATCGAGCTGCTGCTCAGCTTCAACGTGTACGTGGGGGACGCCCTGCTGCACGCCATCCGCAAGGAGGTGGTGGGGGCCGTGGAGCTGCTGCTGAATCACAAGAAGCCCAGCGGGGGCATGCAGGTGGGGGAGGCACTTCCGGGGAGGGCACACAGGATCACATTCAAAACATTTACTTTGCATTACTCATGCATGACTTCATCATGATTTCATTATGATTTCATTATGATTCATTATGATTGTGATTATTACATGACTGTTTCGATTATTCTTGATAATTATTCTTGATAATCGAAGCGACGCTCGAGCGAGGCTCAGATAACAGTTCAGTCGGTGCCTGTAGCAATTGGGAGGGTTAAGGGTCTCGATCAAGGGGCCAACAGTGAAACCACTCTGCCAACTCTGGGATTTGACCCGGCGCCCTTTCGATGGCGAGTCTGAGCGCACAGAGCGGCACATGTGCGCACACACCTGCCCACATATATGCACTGCAGAAAAGATGACATTCATATTTAAGATATGAATCTGATATTTTTATCTGCCGGCACAGTAAAAAATTGCACTTTGTGAGATTTCTTAAAATAAGAGAATATCCCTAAATGCAAGCAAATTATTCTTGTTCATATGATGTGATGTTAGTCAGTTTATTAATAAAATCTGATTTTTTTTTTTAAATATAAGAAATTTATACTTGCTTAGATTTTCATTCATTGGTCATTTAAATATGGAACTCCTGCTGATTATCACAAATATACTGCTTCAGTATATGTAATGCTTTGGCTCCTGGTGAATGTATGCAGCCAGTAGACAGGATCAGGTGTTTTAGTTACCGTACAGCCAAGCATCAGAATGGCTCAGATGTGTAATCTGACTGATTTTAAACATAGTGCATTATTTGCGTCAGGCATGCTGATTCCGGCGTCTCAGAAAGCAGCCGCCCTCCTGGGCGAGATTCACATTCTAATTTGTCTAGGGTTTCAAAGAATGGTGCCATAAACGACAACCAAAAAAAGCATCCAGTTAATGAGAGAAGTCAGGGGGGGAGAGCGGTCAGACTTGTTAAAGCCAACTGGAAGGTCGCAAGTGCAAAAATAGCAGTGCGGCATAACAGTGGTGAACAAAAAGCGTCACCCGATGACTCCAAATGCATCAATCCGTGAAGTCTGGAGGAAGAAGCGTGTCCTACCTGCTACTATGTGTAGGAGTACATAATAAAGTGGCCACTGAGAGTGTATCCACTCTCATCCACACGTATATGCAAACCAGTCTCTCTGTTATACGTGCACACACTCTATACTCATCTATGCTCTCCCTGTTCTACTCTTACATACTATTCGTATATGGACTCTATTCCCATAATGCCTTATACTCTTGTATACATACTCTTACCTATATCCATATTGCCTAGCACTCTAATATAGACACTGTCATCTGTACTTATATTGCCTTAAATTTTAGTACATACGTATACTGTCATCTATACTCATTTTCTTATACTCTGGCATACACACACACACACACACATATACTCTTTGGCTAATACTCTAGCGGTGGATGGTCGCGATAGAGGAGACAGACCCCGGGATGCAGAGTGCAAAAGGTTTAATAACCTTATCGGCAGCAAACAAGGTTAGAGGGATCAGGCGAGATCGTGGTCGTTTCAAGCAGAGGGTCGATGTCCAGAGAAGTCAGTCCTACACGGAATGACGGGACAAGGCGACGAGGGGAAGGGACACGCGAAGCCGATGGAGGAGCAGGGCAGGGCGGAGCAGGCAGGTAGGAGAAGGTGAGTTGATGGGATGGTCGAGACAGGTAGGGCAGATGAAACAGCAGGCAGGGCATTCGGGGGAGACAGGAGACAAAGAATCGCTCAGTATGGCACATCAGAACAATGGCAACAATACTTCACACTGAAACAGGTCCTGGACAGCTTTAAGTAATGGCGACATTAGACACGGATCGCCTACCAGTATCCGGTCCTGCCCTCGTGGGCGTGACACAAGCACACACGTATTCTCAGCTTTATACTCCAGTACATATACATACTCTCATCTACAGTATACTCATATTGCCTTATACTCCACAGATAGTACATGTACATACTCTCATCTATACTCATATTGCCTTATTCTCTAGTACGCGCGTATACTCTTATGTATGCCCATATTACACACATTCCGTTATCTATAATCAGAATATCTTGTGCTATAACACACATCTACTGGGGTCAGATTGCATTAACTCGCACCCCAGTTGCCGCATGTCCAAGTCGCTCTGTGTTCTCACGAATACATAATTACACCGTGTGGCATGCAAATGTGCAAATTTCCATGTCTGTAGATCAGAATTCTAGTAATCAAAAGGCTGAATGTGCTTTTTTGTATTGTTTTCCCTTTTTTTCCCCCATAGACATACTTTGATGAGTGTGCGACGCATGCTATCCTGTGGTGGGTGGGGGCGTGTTGGGGGGGGGGCTAAGATGAGGAAAAAAGGCTTGGCTTAATTAACACCATCGAATGTATGATGTTGAAGACTGTTTGCGTTCCTGTCGCAAGCAGATCTTTCAAGAGAATGGGGAGTTTATCAGAGTGAAGTCTTGTTATGGCATGTTAGCTATTTATAACCTCCTACTGACGCCATGGTGATTGTGGGAGAGGTGGATTTTATTTTAATCTAATGGGCTCCTAATTAGCTGCTATCCTACTTCTGGAATGTGCCCATGGGACTGAGCACAGAGATACCTGATTCCCTCTGCAGGACAGTCCATTTTTTACCCCCCACTCTCACAATCCCTTTCATATGCCAGGCAGCAATATCATAAAATAATAATCTCCCGCTATGATTGGGGGCCCCTCAGTGCAATGGCGTGACAGCCAGGGTTTTTGGCAGCAGAATATTTCTTGGATGGGGTTGAGAGGATCAATGACAGCTAGCATATGTAGGGGTCGCCAATCTTTTTTTTTACCGCGAGAGCTACTTTTACGAAGAAGTCAACCAAGAATTACAGTAATTATCTTTTCTCATGGTTTCGGTAGGAAGTTGATGGTGTTCATCACACAAATACGTATTTGTGAAACTGAAACCAAAATGACAGATCTCTAGTAATCTTTCGCTGCTAGTAGTTCGCGTTCAACATGCTGGCAGCCGCTGATATAGAATGTGGGGTGTCTTCAAGACATCATTTCCTGGCAGGTGATGGGAAACAGGATGGCATAAGGGAATCTGAGGTACCAGATGAAAGCATCAGGATCTTGCCGATAATGTTCAGCAAACAGGAAGTGAGGTAATAATTAGGGTTAGGGTAGGACCAATGGTGTTATCAGGACGCCATTCAGGGGTGGGTGCCTGGGACCCCTGGGGGGGGCGGTGGCTGTATGCCATCGTTACGGCGGGCAAAAGATTCATTCGCAGAGGTGGTTGGTTCAGGTCCGGAGAGTAAAGATGCCCCAGTGTCTTTCACTAAGGACGGACCCCATCTCACTTACAGGTTCCTCCTGTCCTCCTGGACAAGCAATTCTCAGACTTCACACCCGACATCACGCCCATTATCCTGGCAGCGCACACCAATAACTACGAGATCATTAAGCTGCTGGTGCAGAAAGGCGTGTCGGTGCCTCAGCCGCACGAGGTGCGCTGCAACTGTGTGGAGTGCGTGTCCAGCTCGGACGTGGACAGCCTGCGCCACTCCCGCTCCCGCCTCAACATATACCGGGCGCTGGCCAGCCCCTCTCTCGTCGCCCTGTCCAGCGAGGACCCCTTCCTCACCGCCTTCCAGCTCAGCTGGGAGCTGCAGGAGCTCAGCAAGGTGGAGAACGAGTTCAAGCAGGAGTACGAGGAACTGTCGCAGCAGTGCAAGCGCTTCGCCAAGGACCTTCTGGACCAGACGCGAAGCTCTCGAGAGCTGGAGCTGATCCTCAACTTCCGCGACGACGCCGGTCCGCTGGACGAGGAGAACGCCAACGACCTGGCCCGCCTGAAACTGGCTATCAAGTATCACCAGAAGGAGGTGAGATGCCGGGCTTTTTTTTGTGTTCATCTTCGGAGCCGGTGCTAGGAAACTGTTGAACCACGTAAGGGTCCCGAGTGAGATGCTCCAAATGGGATCACTGTCGTATGTTGCTTAACCTGGATCACTTTTTGCAGTACCAATCTTAGCACCAAAATGGCCTGAAGTCTGTTCAGTCCAATGGAAATTCAAATAGCCGTAAGGCAGCACAGGATGTCCATCTCAACCAAATAGATCATAAAGCGACATTAACCCAGGTTTATTCAGTCCAAAGTATTATCTGATTTTTTTTCCCCGTTTTTGCCTTTTTCCCCTCTTTAAAATGATGTTTTAACCCCTTTACATTTTAGGAAAAGCTCTTCGTCTTCTCTGAAGGGAAGAAAGGGAGACACTCATCTGTGGTTTACTGGTGCGATAAATTTCGGTGCTAAAAGCCCCATCACAGACAGTCGCAGTTGAAGTTTCCCTACCTTATTTCTGGTTGGATGCTAACTTTGTTTTAAGCATCATTTTGTCCCTGGTTGTTCATTGATTAATTGAGGAACTGGTAATTAACTCAAAAGTGTATTCCATATTTGTGTATTATTCTCAGGGTTGGCCAGAAAGTGGGAAAAAGGGAAAGACTTTCGGGGGGGTACATTAACTAGTCAGGAGTCCCTGAGTGAGCGAGCGTGGGTCATGGTGGCTTTGTTTTGGAGGAGGGGGTGGGCATCCGGTAGAACTTTATAAGGGCAGAGCCATGTCTTTCTGTAGCTCTGATTATACCACAGTGTTACCAATACCAGGGCCCTTTTCTAGAGGGCGCCTCTCTCAGAACGAAGTGCCTTGATGCACCTTAGGCAGGCCACAGACAGGGAGAGGTTTCCAGTTCTTCATGAGGATATAGCGCTAAGCAGAACAGGAACTGAGCCCTGATATACCAGGGCTACATTAGCACCGATGGTTGGCCCCCTCACCTGCATTTGCCCACCTTAAGCCCCTCCCCGTGGGAATGTGCCCTATGTGAGACTGATGGAGCATCACTCATTAAGAGCTGCTCTGATCCCCTACTCCTAGTGGGGCATTCCCCTTTTCCTGAATTCATGTACCAGTTAGGCTACATTGGGAAGCCTAGCTCTGTGATGTCATCATTTTATCTTAGTATTATTGATGATTTATTGTAATTTTTTAGTTCTTCATAATGCTGTTGCTATTTGTTTTTAATATATGAATTTCGTACTACTACATTACATGTAGGAAGGTAATGTGGTGTATGGTAATAGTGTGTTTACTTGTAATATAGATAAGTGTATGTGGATAGTATATTTGTAGTATGAATATTTTTAGGAAGGCAGTGAAGTTTTCTGTAGTGTGGCTTGACCTAAGTAGGTTGTGTACTGTAGGTTGTACTGTAGGATAAAATGGTATGGATAGGTAGTATCTGTATGGATTGGTCTAGGTAGGTAGTGCACTTGTCTATGTGGATTGGTCTAGGTAGGCAGTGCACTTGTCTATGTGGATTGGTCTAGGTAGGCTGTGTACTTGTCTGTAGTGTGGACTGGTGGACAAAAATGTAAGAAAATTAACTGAATAACTGAAAGGGTGTCTTGTTTGAAGAATCATTGGAGTTTTAATCTCTTTTCTTCTTGCCTTTTCAGAAGGGCTCATTTTAGCACCAAATCTGTCCTCTGCTGTGTTTGTTTGAACTGGTGACTGTACATATTCCGTAAGTGTCAGTGTCATCGCCGAGGCAAGATTGCCTGACTTCACTTCCAAGTCTTTTCATTTTGTGACACAAGGCAGTTTCCTCGGTGAAACAGCATTTCCTTTTACCTTAGTATAACGAAAATGAATTGTTTTACTGATACTGGAACTGGTGTGAATTTAATAAAGGCTATACCAACTGAAGACAGCTACTGCCTGTTGTCACAGGCATCTCAGAGATCCTGATGTCAGAGCAATACAGGAGCCTGTAACATTTACAATGGTTGCTGCTGCCCCCCTCTGTAAAGGACTGGTATTACAACCTTCATGTAGTCAGAGGTTTTGCTTTGTCAATCAAAATATTATGTAAACCCCAGTGTTGGTCATATTTTACAGATATATGTTTGTTTTCTGTTATCTTGGAGATAAGGGATTGACTGGATGTCCTGGTTATGTCTTTTTGGAAATTGTACACAGGTGTTTGCAAGAAAGCTGTGTCATCTGTGTTCAGGTAGTATACGCTTGAGCAATCTGGGAGAAATTGCCTTTTATAATTATCTTACTGCGAGTGGGTTCCCCCCCCCCCCCTTACCGACACCTACCTCACTGTAACTTGGGAGGAATCTCCACACGACTTTGTTCCCATGACGACAGCGAGCCCAGTCAGTTTAGCTGCAGTGTTCTCTCTTCTCATTTACTCTCCTCAGGGCCCCCACCCCATGTGTTATGGTGGCAGCCACCCCAGTGCCCCTCACTCGTCAAAAGTGTCCGCACCATGTGACTTAGTGAATGTGGCCAATTGTGTGACAGACTATCGATGCATCAGGCAGCAAAACACTTAAGGAGCTTTTGCATCTAGACACCCCAGGATGGAATTGTTACCGTTCCCTTAAGTCACATCTGCTGCTGTCTCAGCTGAATAAGTTCAGTGTAAGTACTAAATTTTAAAAAGGGTCTTATTAAGGGAATCTACTTTGATCTTAAGGATACCTGGCAGATAGGTAATATGTGGCTATATTGTCGATGTCTGATGAAAACTGTGCATACTTACTTCATGATTGTGATTGTTTAGTATAGATGGCGTACACCCATTCTCCTGTCTATTGATAGTGTTTAACGTCTTAACTGACCAGTGAAAACATGTTTTATGAAGTCATCTATTTCACTAGTATTTAAGTTTGTACTATTTAAAAAGTTAACACTTTTGTGAATGTCAGTAAGAATCTATGAGCACGTAATACTTTATGATGCATTCATAAAGCATTATAAACCTGGCTAAAATATTATTAAAAAGGCATAACACATTATAGCCATGTTTATTATGTATTATTAATGCTTTATGTAGCTACCTTCATAGTGTAGTACAAAGCTTTAATGCTTATAACAACCATTATAATGCATTATGTAGGTATCTATAGTGCATTATAGATGAGAGCTTCAATGGAGCTTCTGAATTACCATAATCAACAATATAATGCCTTATGACTGTCAATACAAGATGCTGTAATGCTTTATTAATTCTTACACCCACCATTATAATGCATTTTGAAGGTATACATAAAGCATCGTAGATGAGAGCACTTTAAAATTTTGTACTCTTGATGGTCGTTTGTGTGGATTACTATATATAGCTAATTTTCACAATTTAACATTTATAACTAGATACCTAGCCATCTCACTTCATTAATTGTAACTATAAAGTGATATTAGTTAGTATCTTATTTATTCTGATATACAGTGGCACCTCGGTTCTCGAACTTAATCCGTTCCGGACTCCGGATCGAATCCTAAAAAGTTTGAGTTCTAATAGATTTTCTCCCATAAGAAATAATGGAAAACCAATTAATTGGTTCCCAGCACTCCAAAATTACACCTAAATATGTTGTGTTTTTTTTTAGCATTTAAACACAAAATAAACAGGATAAAACAAGAAACATTTTTTTCTTAATGCTTTCCAAAATGATAAAGATCTTATGTCAATCTTACCCCTGTCCTGCCCCAATCGTCCGCTCCTTCCATGTGCCACGCCCCCTCGTTAACCCCGTGTGGAATCCCCGCGTGATCAGCTGTTTCTGGTTGTTGTCATTAGTCCTCTGTATTAAGTCCACGTTTCGGTTAGTTTCCCCAGTCCGGTCATTGGATGCCTTCGACTTGCTTACAGCGCAGGCTTAAAGCAACGCATTCTGATCCTGACACAATGCGTTATGGTTGGATGCATTGCGACCTCTCACCCGGCAGCACAAACTGTAACCGCCTCCGTGACGACACACCTTTGCCCTTATTGGCTGAAGAGTTAAGTTACATGCATGACGTTTGTATCCCAGGCAGTTCCAATGCGTAATCTGCTATTTCTCATGAATATCACGTAAAGCACTGAGAACTGGTTTTCAGTTAATTTACTTGGTAAAATAAAGTTTAAATAAATGCTCTAATAGTACACGTAAGTTAGTGGTTTATTTATTGTTAGTTACTGTAATGTTGCGCTGCTTTATTTGGTTAATCGTCCAGCCTGTGAAGAAGGCATTCAAGTAAGAATTGCATTGTAGTCTGTACATGACAATAAAAACTTTGAATCCAGTCCATTGTTTATTTTTATTATTAGTCTGTATTCGTTAATTTGTATATAATTAGCAAACTTTTACGTTGTAATATTCGTACAACTATTACTGAACTTTTTGGTGAGCAATGGCTAACAAAATGATATAAAGTACAGTGTATTACCCGATACAGTATTTTCAATAAAATAGCACTGTCACCAACAAGTGCTGCTACTACAGCAAATGCGAGGCTGACACTGAAGCGTTAACTTTTGTTTCCACTCAGAGACTCATTTCCTGGCGCATACAATTTATATTAGGTCAGCCTTCACGGTTCGACTTCTGATATTCAGATCGAGTTCTAGGTCAAACTGGTTTGTTCGACTTTCAAGAAATCCCAGTTCTGGTGAGTTTGAGAACCGAGGTACCACTGTACTTATCTTGCTGAGAGCGAGTGTCCATTTAAAACATTAAACCGTTCACTAATGGCTGTGTAAAGATATGTTTACATAAGTTTCTGAGACAATGTGTTTTTCATGCTCTTGCACTATTGATTTGTTGGAGATGCGTGTTTTTCATTAGATGGCGACGTTACGCAGTCAAGTAGGTTTTTATGTTTTGAGCAGGCATGATTTTAAATTAAAAAATTATTTTCTTATTTGGAGGTAAACAACTTTTAGAAATATGATATTCTGGAGAAAATTCTATAAGTCATCCGGCAGCTGGTCCACATCAGGGTGGATCATTAAAAATGAGTGTGGTAGGGGTCAGCGATTACTAAATATCCCAAAGGATGGTGGGAAATTGCCCAACATCCGTGTTAGATTTAATTTTGAATCTACAGCTAACGCCTGTTTAGACAGTGCTGGATTCTTATGTGTTACGTCAGCAAACATTTGTGATTTGGAAATACAAAATTATAAATTTGAAATATAAACAAGTTAGCTTGTGTAAAGACATGTTATTTGCTTGAAAAGAACCTACAGCAGGTAAAAGGAAATGTTACCCTACTGTGAACCCATAGCAAGAAACCCAAATGACGACCACATGGGTCTGCGTGGCTTGGTAACAGAGTCACATCTGTATACATTTCATGCCTGGGTTTGAATTAAGCCAAAGACTTAACTGTGTCACCCCTTTTATCTGCACCCATGTGTTTGACTGTTACAGTTGATTTTTCAATGGCTGATGAGTTTAACACAAGAGAACCTAACAACTGTATACATCATGTGTCACGTGTATAACTCCTTGGGTTCCCATGGAAGTTTTTAAGCCATGGTGTTAAGTACATTGGGAAAGCAGTGCTGTGCTATAATCTGTTCAGGCATGACAAAATAGAAAACAACCATCATTAACTCGAGTCCAGAAAATACAAAACGGCAGAGAAATGGTGGTGAATGAGGCTGGAAAATCCACTTCTCCGACTGGCTAATGGAGTATGAGAAGCCGTTAGGCCTTAGCCATTTGTTCAGATGTTAATTTAAGCGAAGAAAGAATGTCAAAATGTACTCATAACCCATTTGCTGTGTGTGGCTCCGCCCCCTCACATGGAGCTGGCAGAGGTTCTGTAAGAATATACGCTTGGTCAGCTGAGCATCGTGTTTGCTCTGTGGCTGTGTGACGGTGGCTTGCTCTTCTATATTTCATCCAGGGCATGGCAGAAGAGATTAATACGCAGGAAATAAGTTTTTGCTCCCTGAGGCTGTGTTTCTCAGCCTGACCACTGGCTCTCATGAAAAACTTCAGTAGTTTAGCTGTCGTTTGCATTCTGAATGTCACCATAATATCCTGCAGAGTGTGGTGTTTGTGAAGGCACTTTCTGGAAGTAAAAGCTTGGGACACGACCACAAAATGGCTCGTACTGCCATTTGCAGTCTCATGTCCTCCATCATGATGGGTTTTACATTGATTTGCTGTGGGTGTTTCTGTTTTTTTGTTCTTCTTTTGAAATTATTACAGTTACAATGTGTGGCATTTCAGATCAACATGACACAGTCACATAGTCAAATGAGTTACTAATGGATGTGAAGTAACTGGGAGCTATTTTGGGATGTTCTGTATGCCATTTACAGCACAAAGATTTGATCTGCACTAAGCTTGATTTGAATTTAATTGAATTGCGAATTGTGATGGTATATTTCTTCACTGACCGGGGGGTCCTTGCTGTATATTTTGCCAACCAGGGGGGTACCCTTCATCATTTTGCAGACTAGAGATTGGTTCCCCATTTGTATATTTTGCTGATCGTGATCGATCGGTTGATTAAAGTATTTTCGATGAATAGTTCTGTGGTTGACCTAGAAATACACCATAACCAGCAGGTCAGCCACCACTGTTTTTAAGTTATTCATAATGGAGATTCGAGAGGGGACTTCCTGAAATGCCTGGCCTAATCACCAGCCTAATTTAAGACATGAACCTCACAGATCATAGGTTAGCAGTGTCCTTTCATCTCTCCACCACCTCCCCCTTGGTGTTTCATCCAGCGACTCCAAGCCAATGAAAATCTAACCATATGTAGAATCATTTTTGCCAAATGAATTATAAAAAAGTTCAAATAAAATAAACATACTTCTGTCACTTAGTGGCCATAGTCCATAGCAAAGCTGCAGCAGATCTTAAACACAAACATATGTGCTTGGAATCCCTCACTCAAGGCGTACAGATAGGAAAGAGGTCTGGCTTTTTTGATGACATCGTGACTCTAATAACCTGGTTTGCAGTGGTTGCCCATGTTCAGCCCACGTCGGTAACATAGGTGGCCAGACTGGGAAAAGCGATGGGCTTTTCAGAAGCGTGTGCTGGCTTGAAACTAAACTGGAAGGAACTTCCCCAGCAAGTTCCACATGGTTCCACACAGGCAGAACCGAGTAGGAGGAGTCACATTGTGCCATGTTCTAAGCGATAACTACTGCTGATGTATCTGACACAGGTGACAGGTGAAAACGCCTCTTTTATCTCCGCCTGGCAGGTTGAAAAAACGCTTGATGTTGATTTGAAAAGAGAACCTGTCAAGGGGTGAATTCTGTTCATTAAATCGGTGAATTGTAGTGACTGACTTATGTAAGTAAGGGAATGTGAAAGGACTTTTATTCCAACGAATTCCACCTTTCACTACATAAATCACTCAATAAAATGCCAAGACCTGATTCTCACTGACCTCCTGTTCCTTAGCAATTTTTTGTTTATTGTCCTTTTGTCCTTTTCAACCTACAGTTTGTGGCTCAACCCAACTGTCAACAGCTGCTCGCATCGCGGTGGTACGACGAGTTTCCTGGCTGGAGACGTCGGCACTGGGGGGGGAAGTTCCTCACCTGTGTCTTCATCGGCCTCCTGTTTCCACTCTTCTCCCTCTTCTACCTGATTGCCCCCAAGAGCCGCTACGGTCTTTTCATCCGCAAACCCTTCATCAAGTTCATCTGCCATACAGCTTCCTACCTGACCTTCCTCTTCCTCCTTCTGCTGGCCTCCCAGCACATCGTGTCCACAGAGCCCAACCGCCAGGGGCCGGCACCCACCGCCGTGGAATGGATGATCTTACCCTGGGTCCTAGGTAATAGCAGGTGGCTGGTGCTTTGACTCAAGTAGGTAGAAACAGCAGACCATCACGGTGCTGTCAGATTAGCTTACAGTGAGAGTTGGGCTGTTCCTTTGGTGGGTACTCAATTTTCTAAAGCAGTACTCAGTGCTCTAATGCAGTACCCAGTGTTCTAAAGCAACACCCAGTGTTGTAAAGCTGTACTCACTGTTCTAATCCAGTAACCAATGCTCTAAAGCAGTACTCACTGTTCTAAAGGGTACTTAATTATTTTCCCCCGAGGTCAAAAATCCATCAGCGGGCAAGATCTTATTGTGTTTTGGTCCAGATGTGTACTGGAGTCTGCCATTTGAGTACCCCTCTTTGGAAGGGTATAGACCGTAACTCCCCAAAAGTGCATGACAAATGAATGCCATTTCCTAACCATATATATGGGAGGATGTAAAGTTAGTACTGGCAACCTCTACACTAGGGAGGACGCATGAGAACACAGAAAGAAAGGTCTGAGGAATTAAACCAAATTCTTTCTAATCCCTGCGCTGCCAAATAAAAGTAAGCATATCTAGCACAAGGGGATGACAGATATCAGATGTGAACTTTAAACACTTTTTCGCATGTGCAGTGCATTAGCTGGTTTATTTGTATTGAGATTTTAAAGAACATCCACCATCCAAATAGTTGCGATCATGTTTTTAGGGTTAAAAGATACATCTTTGGTGATTGGTGAACGTTCTTGTTATTCTCCTTCCCGCATGCAGGTTTCATCTGGACAGAGATCAAACAGATGTGGGACGGTGGGCTCCAGGATTACATCCACGACTGGTGGAACCTCATGGACTTTGTCATGAACTCGCTCTACCTGGCAACCATCTCCCTGAAGATTGTAGCATTCATGAAGGTGAGAGGACACTGTGGAACCAAAGATTGCGCTCTTGCCAGCTAGAAAATGATTTGCATGCCATCTCATAGCCTAATTTTCCTCTTTTTCTTCAGTTTACTTGAAGATTTGGTTTGCTTATGGAATGTAACTCATTTGGCATGCAGTATATTGTGTGTCTATATTTATAAATATTGTATTTAGTCATTGAATACTGGAATGAAGTAAGGATGTTGGGAAAGGCTGTCCTTTCTGTTTGCTGCCTCTTTTTCTCCTGGTTTTGAGGGGCAGACGGGGCAATTATCTTTCCTTTTGATTGTTTCTTTATAAGCTATTTAGTTTTATGTTTTCGGTGTTTTTGTTTATTTTCTTGCCAACCTGTGCCTGCGCATTTCTACAAATAACTAAGCCTGTTACTTGTACCATCGTGTTTTGTGGTACTGTTGTGTGGCAGTATTGTGTTGTACTATCATGTTGTGTGTCCCTTTCCTCCGTGTTGATGTCAGACCCAGACTGGCCCCTTTGATCAGATGGATGATGGCAGTTTGTCCTCTCTGTAACCCAAGTTAAAATGGTGCTCCATTCGGCTCCTCACCAGTGCCATTGCGTTCCTTTCCTGCCCCCCTTCAGTACAGCGGCTGCAAGCCCAGGGACAACTGGGAGATGTGGCACCCCACGCTGGTGGCGGAGGCCGTGTTCGCCATCGCTAACATCTTCAGCTCGCTGCGGCTCATCTCGCTCTTCACGGCCAACT
Source organism: Cyphomyrus plagiostoma (assembly GCA_019775915.2). Lineage (NCBI taxonomy): Eukaryota > Metazoa > Chordata > Actinopteri > Osteoglossiformes > Mormyridae > Cyphomyrus > Cyphomyrus plagiostoma. Next base: position 15,456,629 of record JABFEA020000041.1, on the reverse strand, counting down.
CGCACCTGGGCCCGCTGCAGATCTCGCTTGGCCGCATGCTGCTCGACATCCTCAAGTTCCTCTTCATCTACTGCCTGGTGCTGCTGGCCTTTGCCAACGGCCTCAATCAGCTCTACTTCTACTACGAGACACAGGGCAGCGACGACCCCAAACCCTGCAAGGGCATCCGCTGCGAGAAGCAGAACAACGCCTTCTCAACGTAAAGTTAGATTTATGCTCGCCCTTAATCATTGGGTGACTAAGCTTGGATTTAGCATGCAAGGCTAATTATTGCTCGATTTAATGCGCCAATGGTCTGTTAAACCAGACTATGTTGTACAGAGCATGGTAATCCTACTCACTATGGCTCTCGTCCAAAGCTCCATGTCTTCTGTTGAGAACAAAATCCATGGAATGCAGATATGCTTAAGCCTTAAAGCAGTTTCAATCCATTCAGTTAGACATTGTGAATAGTGTGTGCGCCTACAGTGAACTCTTGAGGCAATTTAATCTTCTTCGCATCATACTAAATGGTTGTAGCCCAACAGTTGACTGTAAAACATGCAGCATTGTGAAGGAGTTTGATGGTGTGACTTAACACCAGAATAAGGAGCTCTGCATTAGCTGGTTGTATAGCTTTGGATATATGCTATAGAAATGGATGAAAACGGAGATTATATATTATTCTTTTGTGAGTTGTACTCACTGAAACTCTCAACAAGCTACCTTTTTTCCTATTTCTCCTTAGGTTGTTTGAGACCCTGCAGTCTCTCTTTTGGTCAATTTTTGGCTTGATCAGCCTCTATGTGACCAATGTCGGGCCCGACCACAAGTTCACCGAGTTTGTTGGTGCCACAATGTTCGGCACCTACAACATCATCTCTCTTGTAGTTCTCCTTAACATGCTGATAGCTATGATGAACAACTCGTACCAGCACATCGCTGTGAGTCTTTATGACCATATATTTCCCTTTCCCACCCACTCAGTCTCTCTCATCAATCACTTGTAGGAGCAATATACATAATAGATAAAAGCCATTGGTTCAGATTTTTAAAGCTTTTTGTTACTGGTGACATGAAATGTGTGGAACAAGGTTGAATTGTATTATACTTTCTGTCAGAAATGTCATCGTTCTGGTTTGAGATAATTTCTGTGTGAAAGTGCTGTTCTATTGAGTTTATCATGGTCTCATACATCTGTAGGATCATGCAGACATTGAATGGAAATTTGCAAGAACGAAGCTGTGGATGAGTTACTTTGAAGAAGGAGGCACGTTGCCGTCTCCTTTCAATATCATCCCCAGCCCAAAGTCCGTGTGGTACCTCATCAAGTGGATAAAGAAGCACATCTTCAAACGGACTAAATCAAAAAGACCCAAAACCATTGGAACCCTTGGGGTGAGACCTAATCTTCAATGAAGAGTGTCTGTTGGCAATAAAATGAAGGCTCTCCTGGCATCAAACTTTAAAACAGCATTATGTAACTGAACTTGTATCTAGTTTATGTGAAGTTGCACTGGTTAACCTCCTTTTTCTGGTTTGACTTACTCTGGCATTTTACCCAACGTTTGTCACGCGAAATGTAAAAGCAACCAAAGCTTGTTCCAGCTCCATGGGGCCCGAGTGCATGCAGACAAATAAGTGGCAGACAACAGCCAGCTTTGATGCAATATGATTTCATACCCCTGGCTTGGCTGCCCTGCATTTGCATGAAAGGGAAATATCAGGCAAGCGAATCACGGTGTCAACTTCTACCTCCCCCCTTACAGAGACGTGCTGCGGAGAACCTCAGATTAAACCACCAGTACCAGGTAACGTTGGGCTCCATCTGGGCAAAGCTTCCCGGTTGTGTGGGACTCGCATCAGACACGTATGAGAATCTGTCGCTCAACTTTCGCAGGAGGTGCTGAGGAACCTAGTGAAGAGGTATGTGGCAGCCATGATCAGAGATGCCAAGACGGAGGAGGGGCTGACTGAGGAGAACTTCAAGGTGAGATCTTCCAACATCTCCACCAGCTTCAGAGACATTGCAGGCAGTTTAGTCAGAGATCTGTGCTGCAGTCTCTATTTGAATCTAATTCATTCGTCATCAGGGGGTGGCGAGGGAGGGACCACCAATGAAAGATCTTATCTGATTTGTACTGTCAATAAAACAAAATAACAATACAAACCTATAATCACTTATCACCTGAGCGATGGATTTAATGTTTATTAATTCCATTAAAATGTCCTGCTGTAAAAATGGACTAATTGTGAACTTCATCACCATTGTAAATAAAGGTCATAGCCAAGCAACTAAATCAAGGACAACAAGGAGATTTTTTGTATGTAAATTTCATGCGTGATCTTCTCCTTTGTTCATATTTTGTCTCGAGACCAACCACTGGGCTAATGTGTATCAAACCATATTTCTCAAGATATGTTCTTTGCAGGATTGGGAGCATTCCGGAATGCATTCCTCAATTCAAATCCAAATCAGAAAATGGAATTGGAGTTGGGATTGTTAAATAATTACGGGGAACAGAATTGGAGTTGAGATTTAAATTCCAACTCCCATTTCCATTTCCTGATTTGGATTGGAATTGATGAGTTCATTCAGGGATGGCTCCACCCCTGCTTCTTTGGGCTCGGGCTGTTTCATCATACTATCAACATTTATATAGTTTAAAATATTTGTTCCATTCTTCACTGATAGCCAGCAGATTTTTCTAAACAAAATACTTAGAAAACAATATATTCTTTTCATAGTTTATAACAGGAAGTGTAATAGGATCTTCCATTAAATTGAGCATAGATTTTACTGTATTAAATCCAACTGATTTATCAAATGAGATGAGAGAAATAAGTTGGTATTTTTTTGATCCCCGGAGGGAAAATTAGAATTTATTCAGAAATAACGCTTCATTAAACTGCTGCTGGTATCTGTGCTTTTCCCTCATCTTTCAGGAACTGAAGCAAGACATTTCCAGCTTTCGCTATGAGGTTCTGGGTATGATGAAAGGCCATGGGTCTAAGGGGAGTACTGCCGCCTCAAGCCTTGCCTACCCTGACCACTCCCTCAAATACACACCGGCACCCTCTGGAGGCCAGCAGAAGAATAAGCTCAACTTGTTTGACGTCACCAACATGCTGAAGCAGAACCCAGCTGGGTCCAGATCACCGGAAGCCTTCAACGGTTTGGCCAATGGGTCTCTCTTCCTTCCTGCTGAGGCCCCCTCAACATCCACCTCCTCTGCCCTACACAGGAAAGATTTCCCCAAGAATATTTCTGACTTCAGTCTGTATCAGAAGCGCCACCGGGGTGGAAATTTAGGACACACCCCAAGCAAGATCTACTCCGTCTCTGAGGAGGTGGACGAATTAGACCCGGAGCAGCCAGGTCATGGCAGGAAGCAAGCAGAGCATTCGGGGCCAGTAGCTGGAAAGGAGTTGCTGGGGAAAGTGTCCAGGTACCATGATGGGAAGGAGGGGGAGTGTAATCAAGAAGAGGATGAGTGTGAGAAGAGTGAAGATGAAGAGGAGGAGAAAGGGGAGGAGGACTTGGGAGCAGAAGAACTTATGGAGCATAGGTTCCCCCAGAAACAAGTCAGGGAGGATAATGATGATTCATCTTTGTCAACAGAGACGTAGCTTTGTCTGTGCGCCAGAACAAACTGAAATCTGCACGAGCGACAATCAGACATGGTGTGTGAAGGAGCTGCTTCTGTGAGGTCCTGCCCGTTGGGGTGGAATAGGGTGCAGGGTGCATGTTTCAGTTGGAGCAGAGGTCTTTAGACAAAGAACTGAGAAACACCTTCTCCTACCCAGGCGGGGGGTACCTCCTGTTTGTGAAGGGGGTAAGTTGTAACCAAACGTGGGCTTCTAGCTCCTTCTGGGATCCCCCTGACACAGACTCTCCTCATGGTGAGCAGACCGACTACCTGAACAAACCCCTCGCTCTCTTATCCGGGCACATGTCTGTCTCCCCTTTCACTGATGAAAGAATCCTGCATTTTCAGGTGCTGGGTGTTGCTGTTTCATGTATTTTTTTTTTGCATGGATTTTTATATACGAATCAGCACACAAAGCATCAGATTGTGTGACAAAAAACGTTTTACATTGCACTTTTGGGACAGTTGGACATTTTGTGCTTTTTTTTTTCTTCTCTATGGAAGGAGAAAGACCATCGTAATTCTTTTTTCATAGCCCCCAGCTTGTCCAGTGCCTGTGGCGTCCACAGAGCCCATACTCCGCCTTACTGAGTTTACTTTAGCACTTTATACCGGGTGTCGTTAAGAGGATCGGACTTCTTAAGGCAGTGTATCTTTAATTTTATCCTTTCTATGCAAAATAAAAACTGGACACCCGGACTTCCATCCCTCTCATTCGCACTTTGTATCACATGGTGGGGGGTGTGCCTCTATTTCAACACGACAGAACCATATGTGCTAAACCACCGCGTATCCTTGTAACCAAGGGCACAAACCTTGTTCCTCTCCTCAGTGTTGTTGAAGTTACATACCCTGACGTGTATTCCAAGCACAGTTAATTAACAGTCCATCAGTATGCCCTTTTCAAATTCTCATTAAACCATATTGCAATTGTGTACTATATGGGTTATGTATTAGGTGATAAAATACATGTATCTGATACTAATTACAGGTATATGTTTTTTAATCTGTTCTACTTTAAAAGTACTATTTAATCTGTTATCAATATCTAAATAAATATGCTTATTTATTGTTATATAGTTGCTTTTTAACATGTTTAACAAAGTATATTGCTAAAACACAAATTCCAAAGGAAATGTCTTCATGGTAACTATGGCAACATGAGGTCGAAGCTTGTGTTACTTATTTAATCACATCTAATCACTGGGTGCTTTAAAAGGTTTTGTAGTGTTTTTCTCCCTTCAATTAAGGGTGCGAGTCCAGCTTGATGTTCAGGCTTTTATGCTGCTGAAAATTGATTTTTCTCCCCACCTACCAGGTCTTTTGTCATTTTACCTTTGGCTAACATTTTGTTATGTAAAAATATGTTAATAAGTTAGAATGAGCGTACTTACCATTCAGGGATCTGTTAAATGAATCCCTGATCTCAGAGAGACTCTTAAATTCATCACCCCTTTCCACACTGGTGAATATGTCTCCTCATTTCCAGCAAAATATGGGAAAGAGCAACACATGAAAAAAACAAATGTACTTAAAGGTGTTTTAAGTGGTGCCCCAGCCTGTGGTGGGGGGTGAGTGAAGGTTTCTCAGAGATGGATTTGAGATTTAAACACACCACCCACTGGACACATCACCATCAATGCCCAAGTCAGTTTTCAGAAAAAAAGTTTTTACGCTAGATAAATGTTGTGATCTTGTGGGTAGCATTTATAAGCACCCCCACTGAGTCCATAATTAAGGACAGAAGTTCCGTGGCTTTGCCTAGGGGCCTCTGAACTGGAAGGTCTGTAGGACTAATGTTGGGTCCAACCATGAGTGCGTTGCATGGTTCACTGTTTCTCAACGGGGTCCGTGGGGACTGTCTGGCTGGGAGTTGGCAGGGAGCAAAAATGCAGACTGCCTGGCGGTTCCCCAGAAGCAGGTAGAGAAACACTGGCATAGGTGGCAAACACTGTAAGAGTGGCATCAATTTTGTGTCTTACTCCACAGTAACCCTTCTTTCCCATGCTGGCTGAGGACTTTTTCAATTTGTCTTTCCCCACAGGGTATGGTGTCTGTCTTGGGCTCTACGAGGCAAAAGCCATCTGTTGCGATTTTCTTTTTGGCATCAGTGCCACGATCACCCCCCCTCCCTATGTTTAGTCAAAAGGCAAGGGCACATTCTATCCGGCTCACGGGGGGTCTTGGAACAATGTAGAGTTTTGAATTTTGGATAATTAGGCACCGATAGAGACAGTTGCGAAAGCCATGGATGGCAGGGTATATGAAACAAAAGAGAAATTCAAAATTTGTATAATCAGTCCTGGCTGTTTTTGTTTGTTGTGATTTGAAGAACCTTCAATGGTTTTCATGCATTATTAACACCCTACACTCAAATCACCAAAACATTTTGGCAGTGGCTTGGCTCTCAAATTGTTTACGCAAATTTATCAAACCCTAACTTTCACAAACTAAGCGGGCATTTAATTGTGCAGGATTAATGTATTGCAGATGCTCTGAGGGGTTTCAAATGGCATGTTTTCCACGTTTGGAGAATGAACACAAACCTTGAGGCTGTAGCCCCACTGATGAGGTTGTCTAAGCAGCCTACTGTGAGAGGTTTTCTTCAAGGGAACCATAGCAAGCTTGCAACTAATTGTTCATAATTGCAGGATATGTAAGCAAATACAAGCAGCGGATGACAGTTGGAATCGGAATTTACCTCCTTACAGAACAAAGAACAGCCTTCAACTCCACTGAATCATGGACTAGCAAACTCATGCCTGAGAGAGCAGAAAGTTCAAAATGTTTCTTGGTCAAAATGAGCATTTCTTGTATTTCAAGAATAATTTAATATTTAAAAAAGTGTCATTGTGCTTTGGGAAGTGAGGTTTTAGATGGACTTTTCATGAGCAATGTAGACATAGATCCTTCTGCTGGTGATTGCCCACCTCCAGGATTCGCCTCTTCAAGTTCAACTGAAGCATCTTGCATGGATCTACTCACAAAGAAAACTAGTCAGTCTGAATTTGTATGGTTATATTTTGAGCCTCGCATTCATGAAATTACGTTGCTATGAATTTCTGAATCTGATAAAAGCAAAATTTTGTCCCAACAACTTTCACATCTGAACCGGTTTAAATAGAAATTTCGACGGACATGCCCCCTCCAGAATTGTGCCACATCTTCAGTCAAAAAATTTCCATCATCAACTATTTTTCATCCACGATGAACTTCCACATTTTTCTGTGCCTTCCAAAAGTTATTGGATGCATTTCATATGCTGTTTGGATCACAAATCACAGGCGGATATGATCTCATTTATAAGTTTCTTAGAAATTAGTTTCTGACAATGGTCATGAACAAAGTGTTTTTTTCTTTGTAGACCACCCTCTCGTTGACTTTCCAGGACAGCTCTACCCCCTTGAGTGCTGGAGGTTCAGAAGAAGAAAGCAATTTCTGTAGCTACTGTGGATATGCACAAAGTTAAATCTCAGCTTTGGATGTCTCAGAGATGATGTGCACAATCACTTAATAGCTATCATCTTAGCTGTGATTACATGTGTTATACAGGAAGTGATGCAATATACATGTGATGTGTACAGGAAGTGGTACCATATACTCATTTCTTTCTGCACCGGAAGTTGCTGTATATAGATCATGTATTGTACAGGAAGTCAGGCCTTATACATTTGCAGTTCTGAATAGGAAGTAGAGCTGCATAGAGGTAATTTTCTGTACAGGAAGAACATATGGCAGTGAAAGAAAAGAAACCCGTGTCACTGAAAAATTGATAAAAATAGGAAGACAGAAAATCCAGGAAGATATTGAGGATCTCTGAATTAGAATTTGAAGATGTTCACTATTAATTATATTCATTTTGAATCTGTTTCCAGCTCTTGGATAGTAGTCCAATTATTGCCAAATGAGGAAATGTTCTTGTTCATCACCAGTCCATTTCCATTTATTCTGTAATCTTTGTTGCTACGTAAATGAACACTAATAGCACACAATTGATGAACATTAATTAGCACAATAGCAGTTTTATTTTTATTTTTATATATATAGTGTAATTCTCCGAAGTGCTTAACAAAACAAAACAAACATGGTATGGTATGGCCACTCACCGGCCCGTCATCGCAGAAGCAACAGTAGGCAACAGTACGAATAGCATAGCAGTAAAATTGAAATGGAAGAAAACGTAATGGAATGGAAAAGAAGATAAGAAAGGGGACGTTATTAAAAGCTTAGTTACAGGGAAAACCGGACCTGCCACTCCTATAGATTTATTAAAAGGCCAAGCTGAGCACCTTAAAACAGTCCTTACAGGTTTACGAGTCCCAAACCTTCCGAAGACGTTTTTCTCCAGTTTCTTGAAAATTGTAAAAGTACGAACTGTACGTTCCAGAGGGAACTGGAACTTGGAATTTCAAACACCCCCAATGTTTGTTTTTTATTCAACCACTAGAGGGAGCACAAAACTTAGTGATTGGTAACACAGTGTGATCCAGAGGATCAGAACTCATACAGTACCGGGGTGGGGGGGGGGGGGGGGGGGGGGGGGGGGGGGGGGGCGGGGGGGGGGGGGGGGG
>JABFEA020000041.1:15414817-15427018 GCA_019775915.2 Cyphomyrus plagiostoma | reverse complement strand
GTTCCCCTTTCTGCACTATACAAAGGCTTTGTGAACGCCTGTGTTCCCCTTTCTGCACTATAGAAAGGCTTTGTGAATGCCTGTGTTCCCCTTTCTGCACTATAGAAAGGCTTCGTGAATCTTTGTGTTCCCCTTTCTGCACTATAGAAAGGCTTCGTGAAAACCTGTCTTTTCCTTTCTGCTCACTAAATGCACTAACCATGGTTGTTGCTTGTCTTTTGAAGGTGAAACGGGGATCACCACACATACCACTGTGATTCGTGGAGATCCTCACATCATCAAAGGTATGATTCGAATTCTGAACCCGGTGGTGAGGAGTGGCATTCATGGCAGACAGCATGGATACCCTATGAGTGAGCGGGCGCGATGTGTGGCTCTGTGAGATGCGTATACAGTTCTATACCCATAATCAGAAGGCTACTGGTTCAAATCTTGTAGCTGACAGAGTGATGTCTTCGCTGGACCCTTGAGCGAGGCCCTTAACCCCAAACGCTCCTGGGTCCCAAGTTTACCCTGTACACTGATTCTCATTTGTACATTGCGTTGTACATAAGTGTGCCAAATAAATGTTAATCTGTTATACTACAGGGCCAGACTTCTCTAAGATCACCAGTCCTGAGCTGTTTGATGCAGAGTCCGAAAAAATCACCAAAATCATCCAAGGTGGGGGCCCTACAATCCTACTGTTACCCCACCCTGGTGTTGACCTTTCTGAATTACCTGAAAAAAGCAAAAAAAATGAATCATGTTCAAATAACTGCACTGACATATATCCGCACTGACATATAACCGCACTGACATATAACCGCACTGACATATAACTGCACTGACATATAACCGCACTGACATATATCCGCACTGACATATAACCGCACTGACATATAACCGCACTGACATATCCATTGATGCTACATTGACTTGGCATTTGGAGCTGCTCTCTATTTATTGTAGCCTAACATATTTCTCTGATGTTTCTGTCTCCTTCCATTACAGAGGGTGGAGTAGGAAAGCAAAGTGTTGGTAGAAGACCTGCTGGTAAGAAAAAAAAAATCACATTTTGATTTTGGGAGGTTGTGTTCCAAAGGAAGGCCATAATTGTAATAAATATCGAGGAGGGGCACATTCCCCCCTAGCATTCAGATGTGCTTACTACTCTTACACAGGGTAACAGTGCTTCCAGCAATGGCGGAAGAGAAAAGCATTTTGATAGACAAATTTTAATAAAGGAGAGCTTCTGTCAGTGTGTGGCTTAGCGGGCTGAGCCTCTGTGTCTGTGATTGGAAGGTTGCCAGCTAAAGACCAGCCTTGGCAGCATAGTCATGTCTGGGGGTCCTTGAGCAAGTCCCTTAATCCCCAGCTCCCTGAGTCCTCCAAGGCCCTTAACCCCCAGCTCCCTGGGTCCTCCAAGGCCCTTAACCCCCAGCTCCCTGGGTCCTCCAAGGCCCTTAACCCCGAGCTCCCTGGGTCCTACAAGGCTCTTAACCCCCAGCTCCCTGGGCACCAGTGCAGGTGGCTGCCCTTGACTGCCAAGCTCGCTCTCTCCTTACATGTGTGTCATAGAGAACAAGATGTGGTAGGAGAAAAGAGAATTTCCCCGTGGGGGTCAATAAAAATTAAACTAATGATCCTGCCCTTCTTCCCATCCAGCTATCGTCAAGAGGAAAACAAGACTGGTCCGTCGCCACCGCAAGCCCAGGCAGTGAGACGCTATGGACCTGGGGGCTGCATGAGGAACCTCAAAACCTGCAAGGAGCCATGTCCACGGCAGGCGCCTCGTGCTGTGCCAGTGCACAAAAATAAAAACAGCTGTGGACTCGATGAAAACCTTTCGTCGACGCAATAAAGTTTGAGTCTTTCGAACCTCATCATTCGGTTCAAAAGTCTGGACACAGAAGAATTACTTTGATAGTGAAAATATTTAGACTCACCTATATATGCAATTCCATGCGTATTTGTGATGAACATGAGAAACCAGTGAAGTCTGGCCTGCAGATGTTAGAAAGGCTCCCCAGACTTTGTGTTCATCAGAAGTGGGTGGGAACCACATATGAAAGGCTACTTCTGCATGATCTTCAACTTCAGTCTAAAGCCAGAATGTGCATATTCTTGATAGGATTAATGTTGCTTCATCCTTGTTCCAACTCTCCCTATCGTCTCTCTGAATGATGTCGCCTCATCAGTGAACTGAACCCGTAATGCTTACAGGTCTTATATTCTACCACGTTCGGTTGTTTCTGTTTTTAAGTACTGTATGTTTGTTTCCTTGTTTGGTTCTCAATTTGTCTCTCCTTCCCTTCCCCCAACCTGGATAAGGATACTGGAATCGTAATTTTTGAGACTTCCGCATGTTGACATACAGACAGCTTTGAGTATTCTGCCCTGCCATACCTCTGTTTTTGAGAATGATTGCTCAATAAAACATTATTGACGTATTAATGCCTTTCAGCATTGTCTTTTAAAACTGTGGCAGTTAAACACCTCAGACAGAAGTTAGACTATTGAGGTTGCCTGTTATATTTGTTGAATTCATCATGAATTTTAGCAATGCTGACTAGTAGATGAAGGAACTTGTTTGACGTTCATTGCCGAGAAACCCCAGTGATTTTAAGTATGCTTCCATGCCTATATCCCATTAGGTTATTCAAGACTCTGCAGCACGACGGTTAAGCTTGTTTGTGTTTCATTTCTCTTCTTCAATATTGCTGTTTGAGGTCTTTTGTTGCCAAGTTTGGTCTTGCCTCCTGAAGGTAAACTCTATATTTGGATAGGAATGAAAGAAGTCCAACTGTTGATCATGCTCATTGTGTTGGAGACAAACACTTCGCTGTGACGGGTAGGAGACCACAGCTTGACCTCGCACAGAAGAGTGGGAAGGGGCCACACAGCAACACTGGCAATATCCTTTCTTTGACTGCCAGGTTCTTTCTCAGACTCCTCGCTTTTATCTTTGGCATCCTAGTGTAAGTGTGTTATTTGTCTGTGATTTCCATTCATTATCTGACCCTCCCCCCCACGACGCCATAAACTCTTTGACGTAATGACATGTGGGGAAAAAAAACAAGGTCACTTTGGCCAAGCAGTCATTCGTACTGAATCTTTTAGAACATTCATTTGATTGGATGACAGTAAAGGACAGTAATGTAAAATAGTCAGAGCTCCAGTAAACCCCCATCTCCTTCTAGATATTCAGGATAAATGAGGACACCCAAATTAGGATGAGCCCAGCATTCAGCAAAAAAGTTGTACTCCATTGCAGGGTCTCTTAGGACATAATTAAACTGATATATAAACTACAGTCATTCACCTAAAAGAACTATTAGTCTACCCTTATCTCTTTTGGAAAGAGCTCAGATTTAATCCTCTCAGTCCAAACTCCCACTCAACTTCTAAACAAGCGATTTTTAAACCTGATGCAGAGAGCTTCTGTGCAGGCAGAGTTTTTGTTCCAGATGAACACTCAGCTAATTAGACTTTATTGAACTGCCCACTGATCTTTTGCCATTTTGGCATGATTTTTAAATACTGATAAGAAAAGTCAAGTGTATTCGGTAACACTTTACTAGATGTGATGCCTAGTAGTGTCTCAGTTTCTACTGAAGAACAAATTCTGAACAAATCATAAATATTCTTTACTCATTTCCTCAGCAGTTCCTTCAGTAGTTCACAAAAGTTTACAGAATTAACAGATATAGTAACAAATACAAGTAACTGCTTGGGATGAAAGATCATGATTCATTAATGATGTACAAATATGAGATCAGTATTTAACTTGCATTATTCATGACTAATTCCTTATGTAGTTCAGGAAGGCTTGCATAATTAACAGATATAGTACCAAACATATTAACTACTTGAGATAAAACATGTCATGATTCATTAATGATCATTTAACATGAGATCAGTAAATAACTTAGTTTGTGGTTAATTAATCCACTAGTAATAGTATAATACTATATTATTTGTACCCTGTCATGCAAAGCATTGCCAGCTATTTCTTAAAGAAGCAGCTGGGATTATGGCATTTGCATGTTCTTGTGGTGTCCATGTGGGTCCCCTCAAAGTATAGCAGCTTCTTCATGCAGCCGAGATAAATGCAGATTATGTCGACTGTTATTTCTATGACTGTGTGTCTCTCTGATGACTTACATACTTCACACCCAGGCCATACTGCCATAAGCTCCACACACAACTCTGAACTAGATTTATTATGGGAAATTCAATGAGATTAATGAGTTTAATTTCTTTTTCTCACAGCTGTGCCCAAAGCATTCCAGAATCTGTGGCATCTAATCATCAATGCATGCAGTCAAAGACAATCGAACTATTCATTCTGAAGACTGTTGCAACAAAGGCAAAGCTGGGAGTGTCGCAGTTCAGCTTTAAAAAATGGCATTTTCTGCACAAATGGTCCAACTCCACATAGTTATTTTTGGCTCTCTATACCCTCAAGCCTATTATTCATTAGAGAGAGCCATGTTTATAGTGACAAGTCTTAAATTAACAGTGATGCTGTTCACCGTGTCTTCAGCAAACTCTACAGATTAATTCCCTGGAGATAAAACACACTTGGAATCCATCCAGGAAAATACTTTGTTTTCTAGCAATTAATAATATCTGTTTTACATAAAAATTGCTGTTATGTATAGAATTCAGTGGAAGCACATGCTACACACCTGTTTTTTGTGTGGCATAAGGAAGGTTGTGGACAATGATCACGAAATTACAAACAGCTTGTTTGTTTATGCAGAGGAACAAAAGCAGAGAAGTCAGAGGAAAGACCTCTTACGTCATTTTTATTATTTCCGAAAATGAAATTATGAACAATAGTGCATATACAAACCAATATAGGAATGAGATGGGGGTTCTGAGACCAGGAAACAATAACACAAGAGAAAAAAAACCCACAAATTAAATTTTCTTGTGCTTTCCAGAATTTTCAAACAAAGAAGCGGTTTTTACGGAATCCTCCTTCACAGAATCCGCTCTGTGGATTGGGGGGCAATGGCTGTTTTGTGTTTTAACAAAGAGTTGAGAGCCCATCGCCCCTGCGGAGGATCGGGTGGGTCCAAGAAAATGACACACCAACTCTGAAATGGTCTGTCCTCATCCCAGGAAGAGTCAAGGAGGGATGGTCCCACAATGGTGTTGGCATCAGTCTCTTGGGGAAATCAATCATGGGAACATTCGAAGACAGACTCTGTCGGTACCAGCAATGACTGCATTACCAGCGAACATAACTATAAATAGGGACATGAGGATTTTGATGCTGTGCGGAGGTCCATACATATGCATGTATATGATAATAATAGTAATATTTATAGTAATAATAATAGGTACTTTATTGATGCCCATTCTTATGACAACTCCGCCAACTCCCTATATAGGTGAGAGTAAGTTGTCCGCGAAGGGCAGCCACCCATAGCAGTGCCCAGGGAGCTGGGGGTTAAGGGCCTTGCTCAAGCACCCACAAATGTGCTGAGGCCGGGCATTGAACCAGCAACATTCTGATCGCAGACACAGAAGCTTAGCCTACTGAGAAATGGGTAGTATTTGTGATCCATGTTTTGAATACAAAACAATTATTATGTAATTTGTATCAAAATACTTTTTTTTGAGTTTGCGTTTGTTATTACTTTTTTTTATTAAATTTACATACCTTTTCTGAGTTCATGTGAGTAGTAGGGATATGTTTACAGTTTTCCTCAATTGCTTTAGCTCTTTTCATGAAACATAATTAATTCTCACAACCATATCATCTCTCAAAACAGTTTATGTATAAAGCACAACAGTATTGTTTAACCGCAAAAGGCCATAACTCACCCTAAATAATTAATTCATGTCTCGAAAGCAAATAATTCCACCAATAAATTAGTCAGTGTCACCAAAATTAAAAGTACCTCCAGCATTGGTACTGGCTAATGTACCCTTGAGTGTCAGACTGCTTAGACACATTGTCAGTATGTCAGTGCAAGTTGGCTCCTGTGCTCCACAATTCTGATTAATTCTGATTTCCCAGTTGCTCACTGTCATTGACTGATCATCATTTTTACATATATGATAATTATCCGTGCCAAAGACACCAGCAGTTGCACCATTGCAGCATGTAAAGTTCACTGGCAAGAGAAAGCCCTCACATGCACATATAACTTCCTCAGGTCTGAAGACACAGTACAACAGCAAACAAAAAAGTCACACAGCACTGTGTAACACAAAGACAATGAAGGCACAACAAAAGCATGAACTCCGGGAATCAAAAATACATCAATGATCCATCACTGCAATTCATGGAATATGTCCTTGAATTATTCTAAATGATTGGTGAATTGTTTTGCATACGTGGCTCACATAATGATCGCTTACACATATCATTTTGGGTGTACAATTACTACAGTGAGAAACTACTTATAACAATCCATTCTGACTAACACTAAAGCAGCTGAAGATTGTGCCAAATGATGGCAATTGTACAAAACCATTTGCATATACGCAGTAAAACATCTAGAAATTTGTGGGTCATTTCAGAAATGCCGCAAAGCAATCAAAAAAAACTGGAAGATATGTCAGGATATTTCATATTTTCTTGGGTTTCACATTTGTATTGGGTCTCCTTTGGCAGTGAAAAGAAATGTTGCTCTTATGCGTGGCCATTTCAGTCAGTGTGTTTATGAAGGAACAGGCTGATACAGAATAAAAGTATGTGAAATGTATTTTTGCATTTTCAGAATGCACAATATTGTACATTATTTTGATACTTTGCTGGGTGACTGTGTTTTGTAGTTTATTTTGATACACTTATGGCAGTGGATGGTTCATGAACCTTTGACTGTCACATGACAGCAAATCACAGAACCGTGGGTCTGAGCAGCCCAACAACAAAGCAACAAAATCTGGCGAGTGGTCCAGCGGGAGGCGGCATCCGGTAGCGAGGAATTCCTTGAAATGATAAAGACGAAGTTCCCGTATCGTTATCCAGTTTCGTTTCCAGTATCCTGTACGTTTCAGGAAAGTTCTTTTTAGACCAGGCGGAGAACAAAGGCTGAGTGCATCGCAGGAAAATGGTCACTTTGAAACTAAATGAGGACGACAGGGAAATTAGCCTTGTTAGTTGTTGAAAGCCTTATATAAAAAGAATCTTTATAAAACCGCTGAATGCTATCTGGGCCAGTAAGTAAACTAATGAGGATTCAAATCCCAGTAGCAGCACTTTTGTAGTATTCGGGAGCAACGCTACTTAATCTTTATTAGTCCAGTAATAATGTAAATTGTCCAGAGGAAATAGCTGAATGCAGAGAGACACCCTACAGTTTTCTTCTTTTAAAATGTTAGCCACTTAATACAGCCATGTGTGCAGTTAAAACATCTTCACGACATATTGTCTTCTAGAAGTGTGTGTGTGTGTGTGTGTGTGTGTGTATGCGTGTGTGTGTGTGTGTGTGTGTGGTGGAGGATATATATGTCAAGCCATCCTCCCCTGACACGCATAATATGCAAAAATGTCTAACCCCTTTTTCTGCCATCTCTCCCTTGATTGCGGGAGCAGTTCACAACGCACAATGCGCTTCTTTAAACAAGGGGGAGGTCGTTACAAAATCACCTTCCCTGCTCAGATCACATTTCACCCTTAAGAGTAGTCTTGAGAATACCAACAATTGATTGTAGACTCAAAGAGCTTCTTTTATTTACAAGCTTTACAGTCAGCTGTGTATACAAGTGTGTGTGTCTCAACAGAGTGCATGATGGGATATGCAAAAATAAGCATTCCAAAGGACCTGATTACAATAAAGCACTATCATTTCATAGTGGCTTTTATCCAAAGCGGCATGCATATATTTTTCAGAGGAAGCAGGATTAGAGCATCCCTGGAGCAACTTGGGGTTTACCTGCTGTTTTATAGTTTGCTGCTTGTTATTCTGTGTATTTAGTCCACTTTTTCGTCTGTTACCCTAGATCAGTCCTTAACCTTTGTCCCGTGTGCTCCCCTGCATGCTGGAAATCCCCGTTTGCCTTCATTCCCGGCTGGATCGCTTGCTTGTTTGCTTGCCTGCTCGCACAGAACGCAACTTTGAGGGCCTTGCTCAGAGGCCCAATGGTGAATTAGTTCTGTCAGGGCTATGAACCAGCAACCTTCCAATCACAGGCATGGTGTCATAACACTCTGAGTTACATACCATTTTCTTAGGCATCATTTTTTCCAACTAGTTTGTCTTTTACTCTCCCCCCCGCCCCCCTGCCCCCAACTCTTGAGTCTTTCCTTGCAATGCACTATAAAGTTGTACTATTCAAAGCAGGTAAAAAATAAAGTCTCTGACACAGAAAATAGAGATTCTGTTGCCGTTTCACTGAATGTTTGTCTTTCCTGAAGCATGCAGTACACTTTTGCTTTTTTAAGGTGGTGCAGTTAAGTTGGCAACTTTAGTGTGAAAGAAAACTATTGTCTGTCATATATCCATTTGTTTGGCTTTAACACGTCTCGCTGCTGGCATTTAATAAGGCCTTGGGATATTTTCACGTCTTGGCTTATTTAAAGGTGCATGTGTCTTGGCTGCTGTTCTGTATAGCTGGGACCGGGTGCACTGAGTTCACAAGAAGAAGGAGATTCTGGGGAGCTGCAGCTGCGTGTGATGACCACGCCCCCCCCTGCTGCCCCTTCGGGTCTCTGGTGACACTTCTGTGCACAAACCTGAACGCAGTCCCATAAAGCTTATTATCTCATCAATTTCTATTAATTCTGTACTGAGACTTGCAAGGAAGTGAATTTTGCACATATTGTTTTAAACCTAATGAAATTAAAATCACATATAATGTGCGAAGAATACATAAAAATGTGAGATAATAATATTTTCAGGGGAAATAATCATAGGAATTACATAGAAAATCAAGTATAATAGTTTAATATCCCATTAAATGAATTAGATGTAATTATCAATACAGGCATGTAGGTAAAAGATTTTTGCAGCAAGAACTGTAATAACTACAAGTTCATAATTATTTAAAAAGCCATTTAAACAATTTAGTAATTTGTCTGGGGTAATCAGAGTGGTTTTGAAAAATATGATGCTGGTTTTGTTTTACTGAAATGCTCATCTGCAAGCAAATTACTACACTGATATGATGTAGCAGCTCCAATGTGCCAGGTACCCCAAGCAGAAATGTGGTAGCTTCATTATATCTGGCACAGGCATGTTTAATGTACAGATTTATACCTAAAACCTTTGAGTAGGCTTAGGGTTTGGGTTAGGGTTAGGGTTAGGGTTTGGGTTAGGGTTAGGGTTAGGGTTTGGGTTTGGGTTAGGGTTAGGGTTAGGGTTTGGGTTTGGGTTAGGGTTAGGCTATGTCAGCCAGGAAGTCATGGATTAGCAAAGCCAAAGGCTGAAATTAAATTATTTGCATGTTCACACTTTTGTCAGTTGCAAAATAACCTCTAGAACTAATTCTGAGGCTTCCTTTCACTGTATTCAGCTATAATCAAACACAGTAGCTCCAGCTCATCCAAAATGCACAACCCATTCCAATACTCTATTCCATTCTAGAACTCATTCCAATATCTTAGTTCTGTTCTAGAATAGAAGCAAAGCATTAATTCAGGATGTACTATGACAGGGTTCTCAAAGTCCAGTCCTAGGGGGCTGGAGTCCAGTGTAATTTAATTCTTTCCCCGTTCCACCACAGATGACTCAGCTCAAGAGCTGCGTGGTAATTAGCACAGGGAGATGAATCAGGTGTGTTAAATGAGGGTAAACACAAACTGTGCAGGGCCCCCAGGACTGGAGTTTGAGACCCCTGTACTATGGGATTCATCAGTGGGTAGAAGGTTCATCTTGGCTGGATGCCCACAGACCTCCTTTCTGAAGTAGCAGTGCAGCAGTGAATGATGTCATTGTCAAACACAGTCTTGGAAAATTTTATCTGCTTTTTGTTCTATTGTTCTCATGGTAGTTTGAGATTTAATACCATACCAAGACTAACTTTCCCAGTGGCAAAAACTAAAATATGGAGGAGAAAGCTTACCAAAGTGAGTTTATTCATTTAAAGGCTCCACGTACACGGAACTCGTGGTTTTCTGACATCCCTACCAAATTCAGAGGTTTAATAGGGTTTTGGATTCCAAGTCCCAGCAAACAGTTACAAGGAAAAAAGAAGGTCTTAAAAGCATGAGTCATGAACATTTCTCAGGTCGCCATGGTGATGGGCCTAGGGCATCGTTAGCGCCGAGCCATCGTCCAGCATTTGCTGACGCAGTCCACCGTCTGCCTGCCATCACACGTCTGGACCTCGGCACCCCGTTTCTGACTAAAGAACACCCACCTCCACCGTTCTTCATTGTTGCTTTATTATTTTTTGGTCAATCCTTAAGGGAAGGTAGAACATCAGTAGTGAACTACTTTTACTGAACATGTGAGCTGCAAAATTAGTGACTGGTGAAGGGTGTGGATGATCGAGTCCAAAAAGTTATAGTCCAGACCAAGATTTTGTTTCAACCAAGCAGTCGAGCATAAGTAGTCCCAGTCACATATAGAGGTGGAAATTTCAGGCCCAGAAAGTAATAATCCAGACTGCAATTTTGTTTCAATCAACCAGTTGAATACTCTGACTCTTTATAATCAACTAGATGGTTGAAGCAAAGTCATGGTCTGTATTTTTTACTTTCTGGGTCTGAACTGTCCACCTGTGTTGTCTGGATAGCTGCTGCCATTCAGTGACGAGCCTGGTTAGCTCTTCTTAAAGAGGGTCATCTAATAATCTTCCAGGAATTTGGGGATGCCTGCTATTGTCGTGTTTGCTCTTTGCTTCATGCTTGGTTCCCACTTGTAAATTACCTCAAGGATGCCATAGAGTAGAGGCACATCAAGGCGGCGTGTGAAGTCCGCAGAGAAGCCTGGAAAGAGGTCCATAGGTGTGTGGAGGCCCCATACCGCCTGACAAATGGCCTTCAGTGTTTTGTGCCATAGAAAAAGTAGTTCCTTGTGCCTGTAATGTGTTTGTGCATTTGCGGTATTGTATTTATGACAAAGGTCTGTTAGAGCCACCAGCCAAACAGATCGTGTGCTTTAAAGGTTTCTTAACAAGGTGTGATAGCGTTAACTTAAATATTTACTGTTTCAAAATTTGAAAGTTAACAAGGGTGCGTGCGTGCGTGCGTGCGTGCTTGCGTGCGTGTGTGTGTGTGTATGAGTGTGCATGAGTGTGTGTATGCATGCACCTGCATGGAAAAATTCTCTTTTTTCTATTCTGTGCAGGGCATTCAGGGAGAGTAATAAACTTGCATATTGTTCTGATTTGTCAGGCATGGTTTGCATATTTAATTCATACATGGGGGCAACATCATTCATTTCAAACACTGGATCGCAAAGCACAAACAAGCCAGGACCTTCATTGACTCCTAGCGAAATGTTCTCATTTTCTTAAGAGGAAAAACTCCCATATCTATAACCTACCTTTCAACACGTGAGAGAGAAACACCCATGCAGATCATCCAGAAGATCTGCATGAAAAACACATTTGAAAAGGCATTTTGAAGCATCTGTTGACAGCTTAATTTTTTAAAATTCAATTTAAATGTAAACTTGTAGTGTGAGATTATATGAAATGCATAGTTTGAGATTCAACTTTTTTGTTGGTTTCCTTCTACAAACAAGATACAAAGTAAATTATTGCACCCACAACCCTTATGTACCAAGTACATGCAGGGTTGCTATCTCCTTTACCCTAATCCAGTGCAGCAAATTAATTTAAACAAACCATGACCCCGTAAACACACACACAGCATGTTTTGCGCAATGCAGCAAAAAATTTCATTCAACTCATTTTCCTTTTTTTTTGACAAGAGCCAGCTGATTTTCTGCATGGGACAGCTTCCAGAATGTTCTGTCCTAGCAGTGAGTCTACTCTCTTCCTCCCACTGGCTATCATTCTCTTGATTCTCATCCATTCTTTTGCTTGTCTCTGGGGACATGTCCTCACCTGGCAGGTTAACACAATCTGAGGCTGAAGACATTGGGTTATAGGACGGGAATGAAGGCAGTGATAGACGACTATCAACCAATGCAGGCAGACCATCACTGCACTGCTGATTACACTGCTTAATAGAACCCAAACTGTAACGGTCCGAGTGTACGGGCGGTGCGGACATAGCGAGACTGGAGCCAGAGGTAAGGGAAACAGACGGGGCTTTACTTTCACTCGGACAGGTATACATATTAT
>JABFEA020000041.1:15381176-15396788 GCA_019775915.2 Cyphomyrus plagiostoma | reverse complement strand
TCTGGGGTATATGATCGTTTCCAGTTTCTGATTAAAAAACAACCTGGACCACAGCTTGTATTCCTAGTAAGTCTGGACTTCTGTGGAAAGCTTGTAAGGCAGAAAATCAAGCAAATGACGCAACTGAAAAAAGTGTACTGCTCCAGACTGCCCCAGCCCTAACCTTAATCATAATTAACCATAACTGTAGTCCCAGATACGAAACTGAATTTCCCTTGTGGGGAGTGAAAAAATGGTCCCCACATTGACATTTAGTCCCCACAATGAAATATATACATAACACCCCCCACACACATACATATCCTCTCCCACACACATGCACTTTCCAGGTAAATCTGAAGAATGAAAAGCAAGAGAGGAAACTGAAGAATCAGCCTCTGCAGTGAAAAACCACTGTCTCCTGTTATATTAGTGTTTGTAAATATCATTTATTGAAATAGACTTTTCCATCACAGTGGCTCAGTGGGCAGCCGTGTTATCAACCACTCTGTGGGGAATTTATGTACAGTGGTGATATTTTCCACCACTCAACCCACACATTTGTGTGGGGCCTGCGAGGTTTGGGGGCCCCCTGTTGGCCACAAACAGTCACTACACTAGGGGTCCCTCAAGGTGTCTTAGCAAGTGCGACCCCAGAAACAACAAACCAACACTGTTACTGTATCATCCCTGGGTCTGCTTGTGACTTTCATCCCACAGAGCAAAAACCAGCACTTTTTTATTATTATGTATGCAAATTAATCTAAATAGCAGCTTATAAGCCAATGCCACATCTTGCATTTGATTCTAAGAAGGGCCCAGGATCCTGTTTAAAAATTTAATAAAAGAAGGATTAGGGGAAATGACTATTCAGTTTCTCTCTGTTAATAAGGCTTCATTAGCTCAGTTGTGCCTGAAGCACATTTTCCATGTTCAGTACCATTGAGTAAGAATTTCAAGTTTACGTTTTTGAAGACTCTCAGGTTGCTTACAGAATCTGGCTTAAAGTTAGAGTACAACAGCAGTTGCCCTGTTTGGAGTGAAGCCTCTAAGGCATCATATGCCTCACCCTCTTTCTACAGCCCCCCCCCCACACACACACACACACACACGCACACACTCTTTTCCAATCACTTGGGGGCAAAGCAAAAAGGTTGAGTGGCACCGTCTGGTGGCCATACCATGATCCAATGCCGGGTCTGGCCATATGTAGGATGTGTGAGGGAGGAGGCTCCTCTAGTCCTCTGGCAGCTGGACCTTAGCAAAAGCAATACGTGACAAGGGGGATGTAGGGAGGAGAACTGAACATTTGTGCTTGGTTTCACCATAATAACTTCTCCACATGCAGTCACGGCTATGTAGGTCCATTGATTGTGAGCCAGATGCCTGGATCTGGAGATGTTCTCAGAACGGGCCGCCTTCACCTCATTCCAGCCATTACTAGTCTCTCTCAGTCTCACAGTAATACTAACTGCTTCATCTGTATAAAATGGTTGGGGAATTTGGCTTTTACTTGTCTGACCTCAGTTAATGATCGGATGCTCAAAAAAGCCATTATTTCAGCCCCTCAAAGGAAACATTTGTCTGGGTTACACATCTTTGTCATCTGGACAGAAAATCCCCTGTCTGCATTCTCCACCCATAGGCCTGGACCCTAAGGTGAACTATTACGATTTGTGTCCTTCTTTTGCTTCTTTAACTGAGGTGATGGGGACGCTTTTTTTTCCTCTCTAAGAGTTCCTAATGCTAATTTGAGAGCAACAAGTTGAGCCGAGACAGGTGACAGAAGTATAATCCAGACGGTATTTCAGCCGAGATGAACTTGTCATCTCACAGTGTCCAGGAAATACGACTCCCATGGAGGTCTTTTCTTCAGCTGAAATTCCCGTGTAAATGACAGCAAACAAAATTAAAAAACACCTTTACATTGAAGCAGCATATTTGCTCTTTACGAAATGCAAACACAGGGATATTTCCCACATGCCCAGGCAGCATAAACCAAAAGTGATACCACAACGATCTGGGGAACGCGAGATGGAAGGTGACCAGGAAAGAATTTGAGAGATCGTCCATTTCTGACCGTGGCACTAGGCGGATGGTTCACAGCACCTATTCTATTGTGCACATTCAAATGTCATTTAAAGGAATAATAAGACAAAGGAAATGAACTCATTCTCCTCCCAGAGAGAGAGATAATAAGCTGTCAGGCTCTATGGGTGGGCTAACCTCATGACCCAGTTTGCTGTGTAATAAAAGCAGAATTTATCTTATGTACAGCCTCCAAGATAAGCAAACAGAATGTGTATGGATGTTTACATACTCATTTTGTCATTTTTTTCCCCATTTTTCAATCGTTATTTCTTTTATTAATTTTTGCCTCATTTACTTTGTATTAATGCTGTAAGCCCTGAAGGAAAATCCAAATTTTCAGCATGTAATTTAGTTATAAATTCCATCAAGACCACCAGAATATCACTGATAAACCTTTAGTGAAAGTCACGATACCCATGAACTCACTCAGAACGATGAGTCGGAGGGCGACCTTGGATGAGGGGTTTGATGTGGGACTTCCAACCATCTGACTGGATGAAGTGCATCGAGTAGCTTGTGTACAATGTCAGCAGGACCATGTACTGGAACTCAATCCAACTAAATTAAATCTGAAGAAGCAAATGTTCTAAAGGGTTTGGAAAATCTCAGAGGTGTTCCGTAAATGACAGCATTATGTCATTGTGCTGGGGATTCTGGAAAGTTCCATCGTATCCAACTTTCCTCATCCCAGTCTAATATCCTCACAGTGCTGCATCGCTGGCAGTAATTGTATTTTAATAGTACATTTCCGAATTGTAATTCAGCCCTTCTCAGGTACTATTGAGAAAGGTACCTGACCTGAATTTCACCATTAGATCATGGAGCTGTACAGATCAAAAAAGAGAGTGGAATCCTCACTGTTCAATAGCATGTTGACCTGTTCACTTATCAGCTGAAGTTACGGCACCATAATCCCACACGGGTCCTGCTGCCTCAGCAAAACATCCATTTGCTTAAATGGGCAAAATTTGTACTTTTAAGTAAATGAAAAGACCTAAAATGATCAAAAGCCTATATAGCACACTGTGCATGAAATCTTCCAGGAATGATAGAAAATGGAGAAGTTGAAAATTAAAACAAAGAGTCTCAAGACTGCACACCTGCGAATACCTAGATGAACAGAACTATAAAGTCATTACTATAAACTATAAAATCATTAGCCAACTACAACTAGATGCCAATGCGGGTTGAATCGTTCAGT
This sequence comes from Cyphomyrus plagiostoma, assembly GCA_019775915.2. NCBI lineage: Eukaryota > Metazoa > Chordata > Actinopteri > Osteoglossiformes > Mormyridae > Cyphomyrus > Cyphomyrus plagiostoma. Next base: position 15,393,517 of record JABFEA020000041.1, on the reverse strand, counting down.
TACCAGACTCTGGGATCAGCCTCATCACCATGGGAACCAACCTCAAACATCAACAGATGCATCCTAAATGTATTGCCATTGCATGTACTGCACAGAGCAAGCCTGGTCAATTTGTGTATGTGTTAGTGCCAGCTGAGTGACTTGATTCTAGAACAGTGACCTAAGCTTTAATTTGAGCTAAAGCAATGGTACGATTTACCTCTGTCTCTAATGGTGCTGATGTTGGTCTTCAGGATTTTCCGGCAGGTGAGCCAGTACAAATAGTATTGCATGTGCTTTGCCCTTTCCGGAGTGAGATGAATTCCACACTTATGTCGAGGAAAATACCGGACTGATGCCATATTTTATTGCTAAAACTACACTAAAGTTGTATGAGGACTAAGTAACCAAATAGCTTTTATGCTGTTTATGGCTAAAATTGTTTGTAGATATTCAAGTTTTTCTTTCGTGGGACTAATGCAGCACACAGCCACCATCAGGTCATACAGGGAGATGAAAATGCAGAAGCTGAACTAAAGTGAGGTTTGGGAGTGTGCTGGACACAATGCCTTTGTACTGATGGATGTTTTGCAAATGGATGCTGATCCTTCAAGACCTTCGTTGATATTTTCACTACTCTGACTCATCTTACAGGTAAAAATGTTCCTTAAATTCACAATGCAAGGTGTTATGGAACCTGGGCTGTCCATCTATCACCCCAAGGCTTCTAGCCTCTGAGACCAGCAGTCCCAACACTGGCGGAAACAAGGAACCAGGGCGACTTGATACCTGGATGGACGCCTCTAGGATGAGGTGAACCAGGAGGCAGACTCAAATGCAGAGGACTGAGGATCAAAAATCAGGGAACTTAAAAAAATCTATGACACAACACTCAAAGAGAGGACAGGGAGGACATGAGATGCTACTTACTTGGGATCATGAGCCCTCGAAACACAGAAACCAGCTAATCAGAAGACCAAAGCAAAGGTTCTCAATGCTCTGCTTAAATAAGGTTGGGCTCTAATTGAACCCAGCCCAGAGCAGGCTCAGTTCCCTCATTAGTAACCTGGGGGCAGGTGTGACAGATATGTCACATGTCAAGTGACCATCTGCACACTTTTATCCCTGGTTAGTGAGTTTTATTTGCAGTGGAGCCATGAACTGTGAAGTTCTGTGACAAAGTCCGTAGCTATTAGCTGTGAAAGTGTGAGGTCTGAGAAATGTGCCCCTTAATTATAGAACCAACACCATCATATGGCTGGCTCAGCTGGTGGTACTGCAGCATCTCTTTCAGGGGGGGGATTATAATTCCAAATTTATTCTTACAATGTAAACTCCATATCGGTGATACGGAGAATGGATGAGCGTTTCGTTGAGTCTTCTGTGAATGTGACTCTTCACATTCTGGTTGGTTGGAACAAAGTCCTGGTTTGGATCTGTAGATTCTTTCCACCTCTGCAGAGATAGCAGATTCCTTTAGAGCTCCTGCCTTTCCGATGTCTCCGCTCTGCTTGATCTTCCCCAGTGACATCACCACTGTCATCTAATCTTTGTTGTTCCGCCACAGTGTTGTTTTGCACTCTAACTGGCCTTCATAATGGCTTTGGGGAAACTAAAGGTTACGGTCAAACACTGGATAAACATCAGATCACCAGCAGGTAAAGGAAAATATACGTTTTTTTCCCCAGAATGTAAATATTTTCAAATGTTTGAACAGAAAAACAATATATATTTAACATCAGTGAATGAATCCAACTGAGACTTTACGCTGGGTAAGCAGTTGGACGATAGACAAGATACACACAGTAAGGTGCCCATCCATTCCCCTATCTGCAGCTACATATCACAGTGGGGATATTTGGTCGCATCCTGGAAAGCAAAATGATATTTCCCTATAATATGCACAAAAATAGGAACACGTGCTGGAAACCTGCTCGGCACCCGTGTTATTGCGGTTTATGGTTATTTTTTTAAACATTTTTTGTTTTTATAAGATTTTCCATTTTCATTTGAAATCAGGTTTAGCCTTAGATGGTTTCCAGTGCTGTTTTTAATCATTTAGATTTTTAATTCGGATAAGCGGTTTGGAAAATGGATGGATATTTATATTTGGCATTTTCGGGTTTTCTCGTTTTATTTCTAGGGATAGACTATTAGTTGCAGACCTATTTTATATGTGACCTTAAGAGAATCCTAGATGAATAAACAGTGAACATTATCGACTAATGTCATCAAAATGGGAAAACATGTATTATTCATTGTAATTTAAGATGAGCAAATCTTTACATTTGTTTTTATTTTATTTCGATTAGTTTCATAAGCAATATTCATAGTTTTCGTTTAGATGTACTTTATTAATGATTTTTTTAAAATGTTATTTTATCTTATTTTACCTCAGTTTAAGCGAATGTTTTCTTTGAGTTTTAGTTTTCGTTAAAGATATTAACTACTAAACCAGGGGCATCAGAAGCATTTTGAATGTGGGCGGGACACACTGGCATAAAACTAATATTTTATGCTAAATGAGGGGGGGTCCAAATGAATTATTATGAAATGTGCATCGGGACACATCCCCCTCAGATTTAATGGCACTAAAAAGTCTGGATACTGCCTTAACAGCAAGAGGCGTACTCTGGAAGAACAACGAGAAAATTTTAAAAATAAACAGCGGAATAAATAACTAAATATGCAATCCAAGCACTCCTTCATTGGCTGGCGGGGATCCTTGAGGCCAGCCGCGGGTTTGAAAACAGCCTGTGTCGTTTGTTTCATGAGTGAGTCAGAGTGGCAGGAGGTTAAGTTATGTAAAAATCAATGGTGAGACTGAGGGGAAAGGGCTTAGGAAGCAATAAAACAGCCACCACCAAATTAGCGAGTAATTTACATGGGAACACAACATGCGGCAGGTCCAGTCCCGATAATCACTTCGATTAACGCAACACAAAGCAGACGTGGGCGGAATTCTGGCAGCGCCTTTCACACTGAATTCGCCCGTCCTGATGTTAGAGCTAAGCCATCCTCAGGAGAAGCAGAGCTCTACACACCACGTAGGCGCTGGCTATAGCCCGATTGCGAATCCTCTGGACGCAGGAAGAATCACAGAGTAGATTGTTTGCTGCTTTTAAGAGCGTTTCTGTCACCTGTTTTCTTTCGTCCTGATTTGTCTCACAGATGTGCCTGTGTATTTTCAGTTTGCGGCTTTGAGTCGGGCCGCTATTGTCTGAAGTAGCTGGGCATGCTTTGATTTTCTATAAAATACTCATATGGTGAAACAGCTTTTTCTCAGTAAAGCGCATTACATTCACCACTGAAACCCTGATTCTGGGCATGTGTCGAATCCAGCAGGACTCCCACATCAGTGTTGAGGCATAAGAAAGCAATCTGACTCCAGGAAGTGTGGTTAGACTGGAATATTTGTGCCAGGTGCTCGAGCCTGGGGGAAGCAAGCAGGATTTTCAGACAGCTCCCTCAGACTGATTCAGATCACTGCTTTAGAGCACTGCCTCAGAGTACTGCCTCAGACTGCTGCCTCAGGCCACTGCTTTATAGCACTGCCTCAGACTGCTGCTTTAGGCCACTACCTCAGAGCACTGCTTCAGAGTACTGCCTCAGACTGCTGCCTCAGGCCACTGCTTTATAGCACTGCCTCAGACTGCTGCTCTAGGCCACTACCTCAGACCGTTACTTTAGAGCAATGCGGCTGTAGAGCACTGCCTCAGACTGCCGCTTTACAGCACTGTCTCAGACTGCTGCCTCAGACTGATTCAGACTGCTGCTTCAGAGTACTGCCTCAGACTGCTGTCTCAGACTGCTGCTTTACAGCAGTGTCTCAGACGGCTGCCTCAGATTGATTCAAGCCGCTGCTTTACCGCATTGCCTCAGGCCGCTGCCTCAGATTGATTCAGACTGCTGTTTTTGAGCATTGCTTCAGACTGCTGCCTCAGGTAACTGCCTCTGCTGCTCCAGATGTGTGTGGTGATCTTACCGATATTGAACCCATTCATTCAACTGAGAGGATATCATATTTATTTTCCTGAAAGATATAGCTTCTGTTCCCATGAAGGAGTTTGTATTGTTCCACAGTGAGGTTCTTAATCTGATCTCCTGTAAATCCACGTATGACTTACCAAGTAAAACACACAGATAACTAACAAGCTAAATATAAATGCATTTTACCAAGTAAAGCAAACACAATTATAATTAATAAAGCTAAATATGAATAGAAAAATAGCAAAATATGTAAATCATATCAAATGAATAAAAGTGCATGCTGTTATTTAAGCACTAGAGTATATGAGCAATATTCAGCACAGGTAGGTCAAGCCAACTGCTTGGTATCTCTGCCTAGCGCACCTCCAACAGTGCCCTTCTGCTGGCTGTAGGATCGTCAGCCAGGAGCCACCCTTCACCGATCTTTCGCTCCTTTAATCCCGGAATATCTCTGGGTGGTGGAGCAACGATAGGGACGTCTCCCTACCGCCCCCTGCAGCTGGCCCTAAGATCCCTGCTTCCCTCATTGCCTACAAGTGTGCATATTTATATTTGTTTTTAATTCGGAACTGTTCAGAACTCTAGAGGATGAGAGACGTGCTCTTTGAAAAGCAGCATGTTGTGTCCCCAGAGCAGGCTCACTTAAATCAAAGCTTGTGTTGTGTGAAAAGGAATGTTTTAATATGCTCATCCTTTTGGCCTTCGACACTAGTTACTTTAGAAGGCAAGCTTAAAACTTCTGCTAAGATCTGAACACAACTAAGCGGGTAACAATTATGTTAAGGCACAACTTCTCAAGCACGTGGGAGGGAGCGTCATTGGACCTTACCGCCAAGGGACCCAGGAATTCAGTAACAAAACACAGTGGAGGAAAGCGGCAGGCTTCAGCCAGCATTTTAGGGTGGTCAAATCAAAGTGCAGACCGTGACCCAACAGAAATGAGCCCTGAAGCAGGTTGTTTATGCAGGACAGTCTACATGTCTGAGAAAGTTGAAGCGGCTGTGGAAGCAGGAATGAGTAGAAGCCGTCAAAAAAGGCCGACTCTTAACTATTGAAGACGTTCGGTTGCAGTCGTGCAGTATGAGTAGACATGCCCCAGTTAACTGACATAATTTATGTCTGCATAGTGATTTTTAAAGGTTTTAATGCTTGTCCTGTTAAATAAACAATAGTGCTGAAATCATTTGTTTACAACTTATGTAGTATGAAGGATTCGCATCCAAGCAGCACTGTTCTAGGCACCTGGCCCTGATTCCATACTGTAAAGCGATAACTAAAACCCAGTGTCACACGCATTTTATCCATTAGTTCCTCTCTTTTCACAGCAGGTACCTTGATGCCCCCGGAGGCCACCGCCAGCTGGCGCATCTTCCTCAGGAGCAATAGTCGCCTCTGGGATTCGAACCCGCAACACATGAGTCTGCAGTGCTGAAGAACTTCGAACCATATAGATTCCCATGTATAATGATGTGTGTCTGCCTACATTGTACAGGATGGGGGGGGTCAGCATGTTCTATTTGCTTATCCAGTGGATTTCATTAGAAGCGGCTGATCAGGGACCGTGGCACGAATTATTGGAAGCGCTTTCCCTCTGGGTCTTAAGTGCCCCTTTTCAAATTTTATCCAGGGACAAGGGCATCATTAGGCCTATTTTAGGGGGGCTTTAGCCCCCCAAAAAATGTTTTCTAGTCTCCAAAACAAATGTGTACTTATTGGCTTAAGTCATGAGTAGTTTGCCACCGGCACCCCTCAGTAAAGACTTAGCCCCCCTATCCATTCATGTCCCTGGCCAGAGGGACCCATTTTCGATACCGCCCCCCATTTTACCAGTGGAGCTTCTACCCCTCAGGAAGCCTCCACACAGCCCTGCAGCAGATGAGTGGAGATTTGTACTGAAACATTTGCTTTTTGCTTCAGATATTACAGCTGAGTCTGTTGCATTGACTTAGCAGTCAGCTGCATGAGACATTAAGTTACTGATGAAATAATGACCCATTGATGTCAAGCCCAGGCACAATTGTTACTTCTCCAGCACATAGTTTTTCCAGCGCTCTCCCTTTGAATGAAGCGCTACAGAATGACAATGCTGTCACTCCATGGTGAAAGATGAGCAATTAAGGGGCTCCTATGTGGAGCCCGTGAGGGATCTCTGACAGTTAAGGATCGCTCTCTCCGTCTTCACTGTCTTCAGCACTTCGTTCTAAGCTAAAGGGAGCTCATTGGGGCACAGTGCTAAAGGATCGCGTTCTTTGAGTTTCCATCATGCCCGGGCAAGATGCTCATTCCTGACTCATCCCTTAACAAAGACAGATCGAAATCAATAAGGAGTTAAAATGTAACACAAAAACGTAAAAGTGTATCTCTCAGTTATACCTCAATAGGCTGTAAAAATATATTATTTGTTGTTGCCTTTCTATGAGGTAGACTGGATTTGAAATATCAAAATGTGAAATGTAACACTGGCCTACTACGGCAGAGTAACAGGGACAGTGTGGTCAATCTATCAAGTGATGATTATCTCTGTCTGGGGTGGTCTCCTTCAACCTCATGCCGTCACTCCCCATTACTGAGTAATGAGCTGATTTTAAAAAAATGAAGCCAGCTAGCTTCACTTGTGCACTGGTGGATCTTGGGTTTGGAATCTTCTAGCTGTTGCATTGTTGTTAGTGTGTAGCAACTCTCCAGAATAACCCAGAATGGTGGTGAGTCTAGCGTAGATCCACTGTTCCTTTGGGCCGAGAGGAGTCAGCTGAGAATATTGAAGTATCTCATGTGTATGGCAGCTGCTCTCTTCCCAGGGGACGCTCTTGCCGGCTCCTCCCACTTGGCACGGGGCCCAGAGCAGACCCCGGAGAGGCCGGAGGGGTTACACCTGGGATCCACACACGAGAGCTGGAGTCAGTGGCCTTGGAAGCGAGGTCTCACCAGCCATATCTCTCCCCAGGAGAAGAGGTCTGAAGTTAACGTGCTGTTTATTTCAATAAAATGCAGCACATGTCATTTTTATATCCATATACTAAAATATGTCATTCATTCTTTTCATTTGTTTTTTTATTTTGTGCTACCAAAGTTATTAGCAAATAAAGAAAAGGGGGGTAGTTTAAATAGAATCAAGTGAAAAGCACCCCACCCCCATACAGTTTAAGTAAACTAGGCCTACAAACACAGTTGCAAAGGATTCTGGGTAAGATATACCTAAGAAAATCCTAAATAGATCTTTAAAATATATTTGTTATTTATTTGGAGTATCAGGAACAACTTTTGAACACTGTCTCTGCTACCAAAGTTATTCTGTGTTATAAAACTCATCAGCTAAGCATAAAGTATACATTCTTTTTAACACATGTTGAAAAGGAGAGTAGTAAAATGCAAATTCAGTCACTGGAGCCCAATGCACTGATGTTACTCTACAATCATACTAGAATGCAATGAAAAATATGCATAATATTATTAGAGTCAAGCTAATGTCTGTAGGTGTGGTCCATTTCGTTGTGTGTGTGCGTGTGTGTGTGTGTGCGTGTGTGTGTGTCGTGTGTGTGTGTGTGTGTGTGTGTGTATGTGTGTGTGTGTGCTTACGCGCACAAAGGTTAAAAATGCATTTTACAGGATTACAGCATAGTGGTCCATCTATATAACATTTTTAGCTTTAAATAAATCTGTCCTCAGCCACCCCAGCTGAACTTTCTTCTTTCCCGTGCTATTTTATGGGTGATAATCAGCCGCCTCTGTTCACCAGAAGCATTTCCACATTTATTCAGTGGCATAAGCACACCATGTGGACAATGTGTGACCTGGTGTGCGGAGGCTCTGTGCCTGTGATTGGATGGTTGCCAGTCTGAGCCCCGCCTTTGTCAGAATGGTCACATGTCTGTGGACCCTTGATCAAGGTCCTTAACCCCCATTGCCTGGGGGGGGGGGTACATGCTGGCTAACCCTCACCCTTGTGCTCACCAGTCTGTGTGTCTCATGGAGAGCAGGATGAGAAGAGAATTAATCCCATGGGGAGTGAGATGTTACTGAGCTTTTTTAGCATGGTGACCACAGATGGGGAAACAGGCAGGTAAACCACACACTATCATCCCTTCAGCCAGCTTAGTGGAGAGTCGACAGCTCAGTCACCAAGGAAGGTGAGATGGAAACCTCCATTTAGCGAATGCGGTAAGCTACTGGGAGGGACTCTGCAGCCCCCCGTTTGAAGGTATTAATGTGGGAAAATATCCCACATACACACACACGCTCAGTGCAGTGGCTTTTACATGCAAAACCATGTAAGATGTCCAGTATGTCACAATCACAGTCTGCTGGCTAACAAAGTCAAAACAGTAACTATGCTGACAAATTTGTGCTTTGGTTTTAGTGTGGATTTTGTAATTGATTGTTAATTTTGTAGGTAATTTGTGTAATTTTCACTCTCAGTTTTCTTCAAAACCAAGCATAGTACAACTAAGGTGTCTTGTAGCAAGATAAAATACAGCCTAAGAGACCTGATATCGGTCATAATTCAGTTTTGAGAAAATATGCAGTTACTGTGTTTTGCCTTTGTGGGGCAGTATAGTGCTCAAATAAAAAATCATTTTATTCATAACTCTTTGCCTCGTCCCCCCAAACATGTGACATTTCCCTACAATTTTCACATTTAGACAAAAAAAACTTGGAAACAGTGGACACACCACTTATCATTGCCCTCCAGACTTGTCTAGCTCAACAGGAAACGGAGCAGAACAGGGTTCGCCATTTTGGCTCCAGCCCAAAAGGACAACCGCATCCAACCTGCCACACGGTTCTGCCCAATGCTCTCAAAGAGGTGACGGCTTGGCCACTGATCATGGGCCGAAGCCAAGAAGCCAGGATAAGTGTGTTACTGATGCCATATTAACACACCACACACACTCGCCATCCTGTCTGGTCTTAGCGCACACATTTCCGAAGGATTATTCTTAGCCAGGCGGTGGAGATAATAGTCGGCGGAAATGCACACACAAGCATGCGTACTGTCAATGCAACCGAGTCTCTGTGGCTTTGTAATGATGACAATGACAATAAATCACCTTTAAGACAGAAATTAGACCAGTATCGGTCATCATGACTTATGAGAGCTAAACACGTTTAAGCCTTTTCATGCTCGGCAAGGAAATGCTCCTGATTGTAATTGGCTACATCATGTGTGGCTGGAACACGGTTTCCGCAAACTGATGCCCCCCGCCAATCTTACCACAAAATTGCCAAAGGCCACCTTTGCCGTTTGTGGTTTTGAATGTTTTCCCAAGGAACGTAATTCCCAGTAAGCTGTTTTATTGTTCTGCACATAAACGAGAGACACACGCAGGTCCTGGACGCCCACTGCCGCACGGCAAACGGGGCTATTTGGAGACGTTCCCACACTACATAACAGAAATGGTTCTTAAGTTGTGGGGATAAATTACGTTTCTCCACAGTGAAACAAATGCATAAACACCGTAAGAGTTTGCCATCGCACGGCTGTCACTGTCTGGATCAGCGATTCGGTCCATTGTGTTCCTCGTTTTGCAGTCATCCATCCTCCACCTCCATCCAAAGTTCAAGGCCTCCAGGGAATAGGGCCCACTTTTAAAAACAAAAACAGACGCCATGCCCCCTAACATGGAAGACTTTGCTGGAAAGTAATGAGTTATGTCGATGCTGCCCTTAAGCTTAACTAATTAATCATTTGCAGATATCTGAGTGATTTTACTATATGAAAGTTTAAGGGCCATTAAAACTATTTCAATATGCTTCATTTGGTTCCCTTGCAACTTGTTGAAAGACTTGTGCTGGCCCCAGAACATCTCTGTGGAAAACAAATCAAATTATTATTTTTTTCTAAGCTCAGAAGTTTTTGGGCCAAAGCTATACAGGCTAATTTTAGAAGTTAGACCGTAATACTTTACATCACAATAATGTGCTTTGACACAAATCTGCTGAGATATTTTTCCTGAAATGCCTGTCCTTCTGTGGGTCCACATGTATGTGTGTGTGTGCTTTTTTTATTTGTTTCTTATAGTTTTGACATTGACTCACAATGACTGCATCTTTGACTGCCCTCCCACAAATTCCAGCCAGCTGAAGTCAGCCTGATAGCAGGCTGGCACCTAGAATTTCAAAGTTCACAGCCTCTTTCTGGGAACAGATTACAGCTGCTCAGTCTGAGGGTCCGGGGCCCGAATGGAGCACCTTTCACGCTCGATTCTAGTGACCTAGCAGACTTGCGGGATGGTACAGAGATGCCAGCCTGGATCATCAGAAAGGCCTGTATGGTCATTAGCCCCATAAGGTACCTCCGACATCGGGCAGCCAGATGGGATTCCTGTGATGTAGCCCACAAATATGACAATGCTGGTGAGCAAAAGTGGCAGTGAACTAAACACCTTCCCTTTCCCCTTATTTGTATGCAAAAAAAATACTACATATTGGAAAAAAGAGGCTTCTCTGCTGAGGAATATGTGATTTCTCATACGCAGGAATGACTTGATTTAGTGTTAAGATTTGACACCCACCAGAAGCAAAAGCTAACAACTCAATGAGTCCAGCTAAGCACGTTACCCGGGTTTTGAGTTTACGTAATCCTGCCTTGTCATGTTTTTCCTGATGGGGGTGAATGATGGCAGCTATTGCCTTTTTGTTTCTTAACGGTTGAAGAGGACGTCGCTTTCAGACGTGCATTGAGGTGTAGAGCACTCAGGCAGCCTTCTGTTCTTTTACTGGCCTGGATCAGACACGAAGTGGCCAGCGGGAGAAGGATTTAGGTTTTATCTCACGAAGAAGTAAGTGCCAGACTCTTTATACATTTTTTTGGAAGATTAAACCTTGCCGCTGTTCCTGCAAAACCAAGGTAAAGTGGGCCAGCGGTTTTTTTTTTTTACACCAACACACAGCCAGAAACACTGTGCTCCATGCAAGAAAGACGGACTCTACTCTCAGCGGAACAAATCTTGACAGATAAAGCACTGGGAGATAAACCAGTCCAAACAGGCCTTGGGGAAGCTCGGGAATGTGTTTGTAATCTCGAAAAACATTTAGTTTCCAGAGAAATCCATAAATGCCAGAAACTTCACAGGTACCAGTGTCTTCCCAGGATTAAAAAAAATACCCAAATTCTGTTAACGGGCTTAATCCTATTATGAGCTGAACATGCAAATCCAGTCTACAGTGGAAATTTGCTTTCTTCGGAAGTGGCAGTCTGAGCCAGTTTGTAACTTTTCTCATATTAGCTGCCAAAGCCCATCAGGATGCCCAGTTACGATACGTTTCACTGGTGTCTTCCTAAGCTCCTCCAATTCACATCTATCCCAACTCTGCTGGTAACACACAGCGTGGTGTTGTGTTGCGACTGTGCGTGTGGTTGTAGGTGTGGAGTGTGTGATATGGAACCTAAGGGCCAAGCGTCCGGTGACCCTGGTCTTGCAGGTAGTTTGGTACCCCCTGTCCTTTGCCCCTTGCAGCGTGGTGTCAGACAGCAAGTTCTGTACTGAGACTATATGGAGTGTAAAGTCAAGTCAAGCCATTTTGTTGTTCACACTCATAAAATGAAACTGCGTTTCTGAAGAGCCCGGAACAGCTGAACAACGGCTGAACATTGAACACTGAAAAAAGAACAAACTGAAGTAAAAGAAATACATAGTCATTCACAACAATGCAAGTGAACAGAACCAATAAACAGCAGAGGCAAAGTAATTATTCACACACACACAATGCCAGTCAAATATTTGGACATGCTTAACCATAGAAAGGGTTTATTTATAAAATTCTCTACATTACAGAATAATAATAAAGACCTCAAAACTACATTATATATGGAAATATAAATACTGAATAAAAAAAAAAGTACAGTGGTACCTCGGTTCGAGACCCAAGGACTCCGGACTCCAGATCAAATCCTAAAAAGTTTGAGTTCTGATCGAATTTTTTCCATAAGAAATAATGGAAAACCAATTAATTTGTTCCCGGCCTTCCAAAATTACACCTAAATATGTTGTTTTTTTTTATTATTTAAACTCAAAATGAACAGAATAAAAAAGAACAGCATTTTTTTCTTAATGGCTTCCAAAACAATAAAGATCTTATCCCAACATTACCCCTGTCCTGCCCCAATCGTCTGCTTCTTCCGTGTGCCACGCCCCCTCTTTAACCTCATGTGGGATCCCCATGTGATCAGGTGTTTCTGGTTGTTGTCATTAGTCCTCCGTATTAAGTCCGCATTTCAGTTTGTTTCCCCAATCCGGTCATTGGATGCGCATTCGACTTGCTTACAGCGCTTGCTTAAAACAACGCATTATGATCCTGACGCAATGCATTACGGTTAGATGCATTGCAACCTCTCACCCGGCTGCACAAACTGGAACCGCCTCTGTGACGAC
>JABFEA020000041.1:15346304-15360909 GCA_019775915.2 Cyphomyrus plagiostoma | reverse complement strand
CCGCCGCTCTGCCGTCCGTCCCTGCCCCCACCCCCGCCCGGCCGTCGGGATTTTCATTCCATCTTTTCCTAACCCCCCCCCCCCCCCCCCGGCATTTACACCCTCACACTCAACCAGGTCACGTCGGGAAACCCAGAGCTACTACATTAGATGGACTAACTGCCTTTCTCCCCCCCCCCGCGCTTCCCCCACCCCGTGTACCACACAGTTGCGATTCTTGCAGCACCAAACGCAGCAGCAGCAGCAAACGGCTTTGGCGGGGGGGGCGCAGGCAGCTCAGCCACGGCAACATTCCGCCAGCCACCCAAGAAGTAAGCGGAAGCGCAGCACGCCCCAGCCGCTGCCCAAATCGTGACCATGGCAACCGGCACGCCCCAGCCGCTGCCCAAGTCGTGACCATGGCAACAGGCAGCATCACTGGAACACTGACTGGCGAACTGTCATTTCAATCAAAGACTGTTCCCAGTACTCGTCTGCTTCTGTGGGGGCACACCAGCTTCCGCACTTTTTTTTTGAGATAAACACTTCAGCAGCCTTGCAGATTCGGCCATCGCAAGCCTCTTATTATCCTCGAGACAAGGCTCTCTTTTTATCCCCAAGAAATCTGGGCCTCTCATAGGCTCCAGAAGATGTTCCCTGACCTGGTTCCGGAGACCCTGTATCCATTTTTTTTCCCCTTGAGCTGTCAACACAGCATCTCATGAGCTACTTAATGAAAAAGCTGTACACGCTAAAGGTATGTTAATGTGTTTTTAATTCTGAATGTATTACATGGAAATCTAATGTTCTTCAGATTTTCTGCTCTGTTCAGGTCATGCAATAATAAGGTAGTCTATACCTGTAGAGAGCAGGGCTGGGTATTGGGCAGGTCAGTCAGAGCTATTCAAGAAACTAGGAACAGAAGCAATCTCCGGAATCAGGCCCGAGGATCCCTAAACCATCACCATTTTTGACATGTAACTTCCAGGTGACCGGTTTTAAAACCTTCACCTTTTACCCATGGAGAATGTGTATATTCGTATGGAATTGCGTGCATTTGATGTTTCCGGACCCAGATACAGATTTTTGTAAGAGTTATTTGTCAGTAGTTTTATTGCGATAAAAAAAAGAATATATATTGACAGTGGAAAATACAACTTTTAGAGAAAAAGACAATGCCGCGTGTGTGTCTTCATTTATCCGGCTCGATGCTGTCCAGGACTTTCTCGATCAGCTTGTGGACCTCATGATGTCGCGTGATGGCGCGGCTGATGCAGTCCTGCAGCTTCTCTCCAGATAAAGCGCTTCCACCTGAGCCAGAAGGTTTGTGGTCAAGATTGCAATGAGGCAGGTGGACAGTAGACTTTTGGAAAAAAAAATAAAATAAAAACTGGGCATCAAGTCAATGATTGAAACCTTTGACATCTGAGGGCGCAGAGGGAGTCACCTGGTTTATGTAGCGTACACAGCCTGTCATCTTCATCAATAACCACAGTCATCATCGCTGTCGACAGGGTCTCTTCTTCTGCGGTCGGGTCGACGATGACGATGGTGCTTTGGACAATGGAAACGTGTTACATTACAAGTCCGACCATCAGTACAATTTAAAGAAGAGCTCAGGGGCTCGTCTGTTGAACAACCAAACTCTGCACAAATGTAACCACTTCTATTTTACACTGCAGTCTGGACAATTCTGAAAGGCACAGTATAGGTGCACTCAGTAACTAAGATTTTACACTAGATCTAAACTTCTTTAACAGGCCGCTGAAACTGCCACGAAACCCAAAGCTTGACACCTTCCCATCACACAAAACAGTCTTACTTGTCAAAAATCGAAAATGATGAACCAACTGGGTGTTTAGACACATTGAGATGATGGAGCTTGTCAGTGTTCACTTCAGCCAGGTCTGTCTCCTTATTGATCGTAACTTCTGGAAGCCTCGCTGTGAGGGTGGGGGAAAAAAAAAAACAAAAGAAGTTGCCATAGCCTCTCAACGGGCATTAAGGTCAGTATACTTCTATTATCCTGGAAGAAATTGTTTAATTACTGCCCACTGAGGGATTGTGTACCACTTGGACCACTGATATGATCCAATTGGGGTCTAACAGCTATACCCCAAATATCCATCCACAACGTTTCCAGAGCTCACCGTTCTTCAGAGCCGCCAGCAGGGCTACAACACAGGTGTCTAGCAGATTCCCATCATAGTCCAGACATATGATGTCACAATACAACACCCAGCTGAGCTACGAGGTAGAAAAAAGTCATCAGCCTGTTGTATTCCCACATCTGCCAGCAAGTAACGGCGGAGGAGTCTCACCTTCCCTTTTTCAATGCAGAGATCCTCTTTCTGTATCACGTTGGAGCTATGAGAAACGAAGAGTAATTTGGCGCCGCGGACATCAACGTATTCGAGCAAGCATGAGCGATGGTTCATTTTAACGGATCCGGCTTTTGAATGTAGGAAATCCGTAAACTACAGTGCAATCATGACGTACAAGGCCAGTGACAGAGCGGTTCAGAGGAGAGCTGGTTGGGTACCTGTCGATGACATCTGCGATGAATTGGCTAGCTACCTGCGCCTGTTCACTCGGTGGACCGGGCCGGAACCTGGAGGAGCACAGTGGGGGCAGGTCCACATTGGGCACTGGGACACCCCAGAGTTACAGTAAGTCAATAAGTCCAAAAAATACTTCTCGGTTTTTAATAACCGAGTTAAGGGCAATGTCTCACCAATATAACCCTTGTTTGGAGCATCACTCGGTGGAGATGTCAGCTCCTACAAATGCAGAAAAGATGGCATGGAGATGTGGCACAGTAAATGGGATCATTTCCAGCAGGAATTCTGCAGAGCCGTACCCCTTTGATCCCACAAATGACAGTTGTGTTCCCAATTTTCACCAAAGCCGATCCATTGGCGGTGGATATTGACCCTTGGACAACAAGATGCAAAAATTTAATTCAGAGACTGTGAAAAACAATTCTCTAGAAATATTTCCCATGCACAGATTACACAGTGGTTTGAGAAAAGGGGCGTAATGTTTGCCTATTAAGCAGCTCATGCAGTTCTGGCTAAACATTTCCATAAAAGCCAATAAAATCCATTACTCACCAATATTTAGTGTAGTGGTCCTGAATTCACCCAGTTCCCTCCCATCTGGTCGACAGTTTTCTTTCTAAAGGGAAGTATTTTCATTTGTTTGCAGGGCATCCCCATAGTTTGTTTTATGTCTAATAATACGTTATCTTTACATGGCTTTGCCTGACATACCGGCAAATAAATAACGACAGTAATTTCATTTCTAATCTATCTGCCACCTACCAGAAAACTTCTGTGATACTCCAAAGGCTCTGCAGTTCTGAGGTAGGAGAAAATACGGTAAAATAATTTATTTACTGTTTAAACAAGTTTCATGGTAATTCTGTCAAGCTTTACCTACGAAAAAAAACAAGTTAGAGACAACATATTGCACGAAATGTACATTTATAACAGAGGACAATACTAAAACAACGACATCATATTGCTAACACGTCCGGATTATCAACCGTGATTTTATTTCCAGCCATAAACCCCGGTAGCATTAATTTCACTCACTTGAATCCAGCCGCCATGATGTTGTGGTGAAGACGATGAAAACACGTGAAACTCACGGCAGATTCGCCGTATCTGAATAAATCACATTTTCAATTAAAAATAAATCATACATATTATTATATATAATTAACCAATATAAACATTTCCATAAAAGCCATAAATAATGTTTACATAATTATCAAGAGCAATATGACATTAAATAGGACTATAAGTGTACATGTTTATATGGTGCGGTACCTTAAGATTTTAATATATATAGTTAGTTTTTTATCGATGTTCGTTAAATTAACTGTTTTAGTAGTTTTCAAACGTGTTCTAGATTTAGCGAAACTCACGAAGCCAAATATCAAAACACACCTCAAGAGCCCCAGATTCGATACATTTTTATGTTATATAAAAATATGATTTACTGTATTTTATACGTTACAAAATAAATGTTAAATCGTCCTATAAAATGCATAAGTTGTTTTTGAAATGTGTAATTTTCTCTTCCATCTGCTTTCCATCCTCTCTAAGACTCCCGGCCAGCAGGGGCCGCTGTTCAGTTCCCGAGCCGGATCCGGACGAGGGGCGGGCTCTTGGACCGCTGTGATGATGTGGTCCATCTGAGTACCAGTGCTCGGCTTCCGCATGGCTGTCTTTCTGTGATTTGGACGGGGTAGTCTGTTTTACCACCATGTCTGCCTCCTGATACTGTATATACACATATATATTTTGTGAAAGTCAAGTGTAGCAGCTGGTATAATCGGTTACCCAGGTTGCATATTCATTCCACCAGTCCAGTACAGTGCGGTTCACTGGTAAACTGGTTCTCTGCACCGGGAATGGAGAATGGATTGCGGGTTATTTAATTTAGTTCAGTTACTGGGTGCCTTGGTAGTGATCAGTTTTCTGTTGGTGAGTGGTTTTTATTCTGTTTAACCTTGCTGGCCTAATCATGTGCTTGTTATTAAAGGATGAAGAGATTTTCCTAGATCACCCACAACTGGGGCCACTGATATTTGAATGCAGAAATGTCACTTTTGTTTGGCAATGTATAATTGAATTACTGGTGTACCGTCGAGTACTTGTTTGACGTCGCAGTTTTGTGTTTTTGATTGCGACTCCGGTCTTTTCTGCAGATCTTACTTACAGCACATCTCAGTGCCTCCGAAATGGTCGGTTTCAGACGCCACGAACAGGAGAAATGTTTCCTTACCGAAGAAGGCAAGAGGGAAGAGTTTCCCTTCTTGCAGACCGGACACTCCCGGGAACTGACGGTGGTTGTGCCCGCTTACAACGAGCAGCTGAGATGTCAGTCCTTCCCGGTCCTTCCCGTTACTTTGCTTTCGATACAAAGTGCTGGATAAATAGCAAACTGAAATCTTATTTTGCATTTCACTTTATCCTTATTCTGCATAATGTAATATTCAGATATGCTACTCAGGCATAATGCGTTATAATCTGAACAATGCAAAAACATTTTCCGACAAAACAAGGCAGAAAAGAATCTGATAGTCAAACATTTTTTTAAAGTACCAATCGGGGACTTTGACTTTATTTTGTATTCTACTCTGTAAAACTATCGAATATATATATATAATATTTTATGTCTACTAATGACTAAATTGTTTATTGTGTCACGGAACTTTAATGAACCTGGTGAGTATAGCCGATTAACTTGATGCTTTTGTTTTGCTCATGCAGTGCCTGTGATGATGGAAGAAGCTATGGAATACCTGGAGAACAGACAGGTCTACAAGCTAGACTTGTATTAATGTTCTCTTTAGACGCAAATTTTTCGCGCAGTGGGTCTAACGTGTGTTTTTGTAATGTGGTGATATTAGTCTGTGTCATTTCAAAACACCTGGAACACTGGAGTTCTAAATAAATTTGGGAATGTAGTTTCCCATGATATAGTCAACACTTCTAACCTCAAATTGTCCGCTGATGGTGCGTTATAATAAACTTCCAGTAGGTGGCAGTAATGTTAAATATTTTAGCTGTTCAGCACAATACTGATGTTTCTTTACCTTCTCGCAGAAGCAGCAGTCGTCATTCACCTATGAAGTCATTGTGGTTGATGATGGCAGTAAAGATAAGACTACAGAGGTAAACATCAACGGTTTTAATCCGTGTGTATTTATGTAGTTTATAATAATTTCATTTCAGCAATAATTACTGTTTTATTTTGAGAGCGTGTTTGTATCCCTAATATTTGATTGTTTTGGTTGCTTTTCATTTTTTAACTTCTCTTATTAGACAGCCTAGTATTTTGTTGTTTTTTTATTATTATTATTATTTTGCACCTTTTTCATGGTTAATACCAGGTCACCTTATGACTCCTGAACCAGTAGACTCTTGATTCCCAGATTAGGTTCTTATCCACTAGCTTGTCAGGTCAAAGCCCTTTCCCAATAGGGATCAGACCCCTACTTTTAGTCTGGGAGCTTTGTAACTTTGGAACACTCTGCTTCATGGAAGCTTTGTTCTCTCACTCAGGTGGCCTTGGGATACACTAAGAGGTACGGCGCCAGTAAGGTCAGAGTTCTAACCCTGGTGAAGAACCGTGGCAAGGGGGGCGCCGTGATGATGGTGAGTCCTGTGGTTGGGCTGCCGCCGTTGGCTTGTTTCTGCTAAGAAAATGTGGTAAATTAACACAACCCACCAAAAGCACCCAGTGCTCTTGTTACAGGCGGTTAATTGTTTTGAACTGTATACATTTTACTCAGAAATGTCGTCATTTATATTCTCTTCCCCTGTTTGATCCTGTTTGCATGTCTAAAATCGGCTAAAGCTCTTAATTTTTGCTACTGAGTTTCGGTTAGAATTTAAGTGACGTGGCAAGCCAGGGGGACTTTTCTGCCATGTGATCTTCCATCCAGGGCACACTGAGCTCTCGGGGGAAGCTCATCTTGATGGCGGATGCAGATGGTGCTACAAAGTTTCCAGACCTGGAGAAGTTGGAGGCTGCACTCCGGGATATCGACCCAAAACCAGTGGGTCTTACATACCTGTGTGCGACACAACCTTTTCAGTGCACTGGACACATAGCTTACCTTGGGAGCAATGACAGTGGGATCTGTGCAGCAATTGATTAGCAATGTCTGCCTTGCAGGAGAACATGGCCATTTCCTGTGGATCCAGGGCACATTTGGAGAAGGAGTCTGTAGCTCAGGTATGTAATGCTTGTGTCGATGTTGGCTGCATTTCTATTCTGCATAGTTCATCCCTGAGCTATAAAATGGGTACGTAAAATTATAGTACAGAGGTGTTTTAACAATCGTTTTATTAGCTAAGCCTCTGCCTGTGATCAAAAGGTCGCTGTTTGCAGTCCAGCATCAGCAGAATAGTCACATGTCTGTGGGCTACTGACAAAATAATGCTTCAAAAACCATTTGCCGTATTTTTTTGACCCCATTAGATGGACCTCTCTGTACAGAAAAAGGGCACAAAGCATGCCCTAATGCAAATCAAGGGCACCATCTAGTGGGGCGAAAAAATACAGCAAATGGTTCATGAAGCGTCATTTTGTTCTTCATTACCATGGGCCCTTGAGCAAGGCTCTAAACCCCAAGTCCCAGAGGCACAGTAGGTGGCTGCCCTTCGCTATAATCCCCAAGCTTGCTCTCATCTGTGTGTGTCCTTGTTAAGAGCAGCGTGGGACAGGGGATTGATAAAACTGCATTCATTCATTATCATTCAAGAGTACAGTGAATCTTGTCAGTGGGAGCTGTTGTCTTGCAATATTTACGGTAATTCTAGTTTAGTAATGTGACCCTGCCCCTGCCCACCACAGCGCTCTGTGTTCCGGACTTTCTTGATGTACGGGTTCCACTTCCTCGTGTGGTTCTTCTGCGTGAGGGGCATCAGGGACACCCAGTGCGGTTTCAAGCTGTTCACCCGGGACGCTGCTTTGAGGACCTTCTCCATTCTGCACGTGGAGCGCTGGTAGGTGTCCAAAGGCTCTGGGTGCTCCCTGTGCAGGAGAGCCAAGCAGAGTTGGGATAGCAGGTTACCCAACCAGTCAAGGCCGTGTACTCAAAGGAACATTATGGTGCACAATTTTATTTCTGTGGGTTTTGGGGAAGGTTGTTTTCATCATCCGCTGTGAAGTGAATGTGTTCCCTTGGCCAGCGGCTCTGCGGCAGGTTCTGATCAATAAATCACATTTCAGTTAAGGTTTTCTGTCCACCTGTGCTACCAGAGCCTTCCGCTGAGGACCACAACACAGGAGAAGTGGCACCCAGTTACCAGGAGCGGTTTAATTTAGCCGCGGGGGTGGTGCAGGATTCAGTTTCGGGGAGGACGCCCCACATTGTGATCAAGGCCCCCCCCCCCCACTCACCTGACAGAGAAATGCAAACCTGCAGCTTCAATGATCCTGCACCCCAACCCCCACCCAGCCACCTCCCTCTGTATTGCAAAGGGGGGGGTGGGGCACGATTTAAATGTCAAAGAATTTTTTCCGCAGCGGTCCGAGGCGCCGCTCCAATGTCGTGGCGTGAGGCATGCTTTGAACGCGGCTTTCCATTTGCCGTGGTGATTACAGGGGATCCTCCGTGTTTTGATTTAGTGCCACTGTGGTTAAGGCACTGGCAGTGCAGCATGAAGTCCCAGTCAGTCAAATGAAATCGCTGAGTGCATCGCCATGCACGCGGTTTTGCACTGGCGTGTTCGACGCAAACACACAATGCACTTACTAGCATAGAGGCCGTGCCCTTGTAGGTAAGACATGAGCATGCATGAACGTACATGTTTCCGCTTGTTTATATTTTATATGTTTTGACGTTTATTTTTTATTTAGCAGATGTTTTCGTGACACTCCAGTGAGGCAAGTAGCACTTTATAAAAATATGGCTGTCGAGCAGTCAACTAGGCGTAAGTGCAGCTAGGCTG
Source organism: Cyphomyrus plagiostoma (assembly GCA_019775915.2). NCBI lineage: Eukaryota > Metazoa > Chordata > Actinopteri > Osteoglossiformes > Mormyridae > Cyphomyrus > Cyphomyrus plagiostoma. The sequence continues at coordinate 15,352,456 of JABFEA020000041.1, read as the reverse complement.
AGCTTCTAATAAACACGGAGGTGTGACTGTAAGCAGAATGAGGGCAGGAGCTATGCAACGAAAGATATCCGGCAAGTACAGGAATTCTTGGAACAGATGGGTCTTGAGCCGTTTCTCGAAGGTAGAAAGGGAGCTTGATGACCAGACGTGGTTCAGCGGCAGTTCAGCGACGCATGAGAGACATCTACAGTGAGACTTTGTGTAGTATCAGTGTCACTGGTGTTTTGCAGGGCCTTCGACGTGGAGCTCCTGTACATCGCCCAGTGTTTAAGGATCCCCATTGCAGAGGTGGCGGTGAACTGGACGGAGATTGAAGGTGGGTGACTGATATCTGCTCTCCCTCCCGGAGGACCAGAGTCTGTCTGACACACATCTGTATATGCATTCTGTCTGGGGGCCTAATCTGTGGTGTTACTAGAAATGTAGGTTGGCATTTTAAAGAAATACTGGTCCCACTCGTATATGATTTGCTGAGGGGTTTCAGTAGCTCCTGGGGGTTTTAATGTTCTGAGGGCAGAAGGGAAAATGATTGGTTGATAGAGGGAACCAATCGGATTGTAGAGGAGGTGGGTCCAAGCAACTGTAAGAGGCAAGACCAACATATCTGATTGGTTGGTCCCACCTCCTCTAGTTGCTTGGCCCCACCTCCTCTACAATCTGATTGGTTCAGAGAGACAACCTATTATTTTTCCTTCTGCCCTCAGAACATGTTTGTATATGTAGAACTCCCGTGCCTGCCTTAGTAAGTTTTGCCAAGTGGGCCCCCAACTGAAGGTTTTGGGGCCCTTATAAAGTGCTGAACCCCCTGAATTTGCCAAGGTACCCTTGCCCATAGGCCTAAAACACCCAAACATGAGGAGAGAACAAACATTTTGTTGGGGCGGACAGCCATGCAGGGCCAGAGAGGACAAACTATTTTGGTACCTGTCCACACTATGTGGCTGTTGCCACGTTACGGTTTCTTTGATGTGGTTGCCGTGACGATGGCCAGTTCACACTCTCGGTCTGGCCGTTCGTTCCCAGGGTCCAAGCTGGTGCCGTTCTGGAGCTGGCTGCAGATGGGGAGGGACCTGGTGTTCATCCGCCTGCGCTACCTAACCGGCGTCTGGAGGTTGCAGTCCCAGGAGAAAGCCGACTAGACGCAGAATGCAGCCATGCGCACGGCAGCGCTGTGGATGCGCGCCCCTCCATCGTTACATGCAGCTTTAATGCTGCCTACGACACAGTGACTGATGGGCTGTCATAGTGCTATCGATGATTGTTTTTATTTTATATTCTGTTTTTGGTCACTTGAATTGTAGATGCCATGTTTCAATTTTATTTGCATTTAAAGAGGTTTTTCCTCACTGAATTAACTGTAAGGGAAGCCCTAAAACACATTAGTTGGAAAAATACAGAAAAAAACAAATTTAATGTTGCGTGTGTTTGCACTGTTTTTAATGCTGTTTTGCTTTTCAATACTTAGCAGACACTTTTGTCCGAAGAGACAGTTGGGGGTCAAAGTCGGATCAAACTGTATCCCAAGAGCAATTGAGGTTAAGGGCCTCCATCTGCTCAGGAATGCTGCAGTCACATGACTGTTCCCATAGAGCTATCCCTGTAAATGCCAGGTGCATCTTCCTGCGATAGTAAATGCTATGTGAGCCTATGTGTGAGGCATGGGATGCCATTGCTGTTGGCCCTGTGCACTGAACAGTGCAATATTTATCATGCAGCGCTTTGAAGTATCTCACTGGTCAGCTGCAGGATTGTACGTCAAAATGAGATTTTTACCTAAGTTCTGTTTGATATGCATTGATCTACACAGAGCTAAATATCTTATGTAGAACAACAGAAGTGATATTAAGTAATCGAGGCAAATTATGTGCATGTCTTACTAATTTAAGCAAGGGGCAACTAGGTTTATAATTGAAAACTGTTACAAAGAGGGCTGCAGTGACAAGCCCCCCAGGTAACACTGGGCTGTGGGATATGACTGACCCCATTCACGACGACCGCATGCGCTGTCGCTGTCTCATTACATTACAGTAAAGAGAACTCCTTGGACTGGAACGCAGATAAGTGAAGTAAACAATTATCGAGTATAAATCTAATTAAATAATGTTCAGCAAGGCAAAACACCAAATTAATGCGTCGTTAATGTTTTTTTTTTTAAAAGTACGACTTTTATATTTGCATAGCAATCGGGGTTTGTCATTCTTTCCGAGCGCAAGGCCCGGCTATTAAACATTTCTCATGTCGGCGCCCTACGAATGCGGGGGGGCTAATCCTCGTCTCATTTGTACGCTTCGCCAATTTTGCTGGACGCTGATCAGGTTCGCGTCTGTGCGGCGACCCTTTGCCAAGAGAATCACCCTTCCCTGCTACAGTCACAGCCGAACCCGCACTGGCTGAGAAACCCGGAATTACACCACAACATGCCACTGAATTATCTTTTAAGTGCAGTGAAATAAAATTTATTAAACAGGAAATGCGTGTCTGCAGTCAAAACAAATATTGTTTCAATGGTTTACAAAGAATATTATTTACAATTTAAACACATTACTTTTTGCACATGTGTCCTGGAATACTGACGCACCTATTTATGAGGAGATAATGAGAGCACTTTTAAAACGGTCGTGTGCCGTATTCTCGGTGCTTTCAATTTCAACAAACAATTGGAACAACTCAGAAGAAGCATTTCTGTTTTAATATACGAGGTCCCGTTATAATTTGTTGTTTACTTGTGCAATTTTGAGGTCTAGCAAAGACTCCAAACCTAATAATGTGGATGTTTTTGTGGGCTGTTCAGTACCCTGGGGAGTATATCCTGTTTGTCCTCTCCTGTCTGTCTCTATGCCAGGAAGTCGTTCTCTTTCTTTTTCTCATTCCTAGACCCCATTGCCAGGTTATTGTGTGTTGATATTTATGATTTTAAAATATTTTGTTTCCTGTCCTAAACTTGCCGCGCGTGAAATCCAGACAAATAATCTTACGGTGGAGATTAAGTACGATGCACCTTGTTCTGTTCGACGTTGAGTGCCCAGACGTTTTAAAACCTTGTGCTTTATTTAACATCTCACTTTGTGATATCACTGTATACTGTGTACACTGATTTGTTTTTCTTACTTTTCAGGGGTCGACATTCACGTAACCCGTATTCGAAAAGCATTGTTACGTTCCTTCCCAGTTGTTCTCGAATGCGAAAATGTCAAACTCCCAGACTGTGTGTCGCCAGCCCGGCTTGCGTCATTAACTGGACCAGTCACCGCATACTCAGGATCGAAATGTATCCATCCGCAATGAGCGGACGGGCTCCGCCGAGATCGATATTCCCGCAGTCCGGCTCCCCGGTGCTGGAAAGCATTCCTGCAGCAGCCGACATATGCCCGAGTCTGGACCCCTGTATCCAGCCCCCCAGCCCCCACCCGCAACAGTTTACCCCAGAAGTGAACAGAATGCGGGGAAAAATTAACAGGTAGCTGAGAGTGGCTTGGCAAAACATATAACAGTAAAGGATATCTGGCTATTTTCTCTCAAGATTGTCATCTGTAAACATTTTTTCCTCATTGTAAGCAGTAGTTCACACTCTCAAATACAAATCAAAATACTCGAAAATGCCTAAATTCCTGATTATCACCAACTCAGTTTGAATTATTGCCAATTTTACTGGTTTTGTATTGAGAGTTTGACATGGTATTCTAATCAGAGTGATATTATATAACTCACAAGGCCTGTCAAATTACATGAGTGAATGACTATTGACCCTAGTCAGGCAGGGTTATATCGTGACACACCTTTTACTGCCTTCAAGTTATCTGCTTTGCATATGCGCCGTAAAACTGCTAATTGTCGCGTAGGAAACTCCTTATATGGAACCGCTTTAGTTCTCAAGGATGGACAATTAAATTAACTTATTTACGCTGTACAGTATTTTTTTTTTTACTGGTGGAGATCAACTCATTGTCATCGCCAGCGCATGATGAATGTATTGAACCCAAACTTACTGAGTGCTATTTATAGTTTTATTAAACTACTGTAAACGGTGGCCAGAACAGGTGCGCTTGTCAGCTTTTTCATTTCGTAATATAAGCACATATGGAAAATAAATAAATAAATACATACCACAACAAACACTAGAATAGGTATAACAGCGTGTCGATGAGCAAGCGTTCCTTCCCGACACGCAGATAATATTAATTAAGGGAGCGTCGCGTCTCCGCCTCCGTCGGACTAGAGCGCCGAGGTCCTGGGAGCGGTCCAGAGCCAGCGGATGGATTCCGCACGAAGGCGCTGAGGCTCCAGCCTGGCTGACGCCGGGGTTGCGCCGCTGCTCCGGCTCCTTAGCAAGCAGACGCTCCACACCTCTACAGCGCGAACAGTTCAGCGGGGGTGGCTGCCTCTGCAATACAAAAGGTAAGGGGCGAAAACTCTCCGCAATGGAGGTGGACGTTTCTCTGTCTGCTGTCACATGTCTGTTTTTTTCTGTTACTGCACAGGTATATAATTGTTTGTGTGGCTTTAAAACATTTTTTAATGGTACATTTTTTCCTAACATCGTATATTTCAGAAAGTTTCATTATGAAAAATTACAGCGAGCCATTTTGACTGTGATCTTACTTTTCTTCTCGACTTTTATATTTGTATTATATATTTATATCGGTGCATATTATAGCCTATATCCTATCAATAAAAATGTACAGATATTTATAAAAAGTATAACCTAAAGTTAATTCCAGTAAAACAATATAATCAAATTGTATATTAATTTCCTGCAGAAAATGTAAAATAATAATTTACAGCTGAAAATGTCAGTTTTGGAGCAACGTGGTAGGGGCAGGTTTTTCGGTAAGCGGGACTGCGCCGGACGGGCTGCGCCGCGTGCGGTTAGTACCTGATCCCGTTGACATCTCAAGGTGTTTCTTGTCAGCAGACCGAGCAGCTCAGCCCATTTTCTGCATTCTGAAGTCGCCGCGATCCGGGGTTTATCGAGAGGAAACGCGACTGTTTGCTTTGCGAGGGGGTCCCGATAGCGAAGTAATAGGTGATTAAGCCTATCTGAGTCGGTAGACTGGCCGACGCCAGTTTCATAAAAAGGAAAATGAGAACGGAACAGAAGTACTGATGCCGCACTGAAGTGAACGCCTGTTTTCATTTTGTGCCAAGAAAAGTAAATCCTTCGGAATTACCACTTTATTTGCAAGACGAAGCGTACTGCCTTATACATTTTTTTACTTTACATTATTTGAAGCACTTTGATGTGTTTGTTTGGACTTGTAAAAGATGACTCTCGTTTTCTTAGAGGATTTAACTTACGTGCTTAAATTATATAGGGGCTTTGTCTTGGCAGAGTAGTGTATAGGAGGAGTATGTTATTTTTTTTATATAGAAATTCACATTGAGGTACCTATCGCTTGCACTGTCAGTCCACTTTAGGTCAGCAGTAAGCGGGGGCTGATATACAACGAGAGAGAGTGGAGCTTTAAGAAGTCGATATTAGAGGATGGTTGATGTCTGCTTTCCACCAGCGGACACTCTTTGGACTGGATGTGAAATTAGAAGTTTATGTTACCTCACTGCCTTATTAATAAAGTACAGTAGGACAGGAGGGGGAGGGGGCTATTGCACATGTGCGTTTAATGCCTGGGTCGACAAAATTCCACCGAGAGTTGCCAGTCGGCGTGGGTGCCAATAAAATCCCAATTTCACAGTCGAACGGAAGGTTTGTAGTGTGTACGGGAAAACAACTTCGTCTCTCACCACTGTCCGTTAAAGGCAATAGATCGCGGTAAGTTGGGGGGGGGAGTTTAATTAAGGGGGCGGGACATGAGGTGTTGCAAAAAGGTTTTGGCAAGTGGTGATTTTCCGAATCAGCGACACCACAGGCACGGTGGCAGCTGGGGTATGACGAAGTGTGCAGTAGAACTAGGGTATAGAGCAGTTTTGTCTGTAGGTTATAGGTAAAAATATTAAAATTGTTATCACGTGCTTGAGTGAACAGGGACTTACAGACCTGGGTATAGTGGCACCCCGCACACCCCAATATTTAATTTGGATTAATTCAGTCGCTCCATAATTAGACCTTTGTTTTAAATGATTAAGTTGTGTGGGGGGGGGGGGGGGGGGGGGGGGGGGGGGGGGGGGGGGGGGGGGGGGGGGGGGGGGGGGGGGGG
>JABFEA020000041.1:15325485-15346037 GCA_019775915.2 Cyphomyrus plagiostoma | reverse complement strand
GCCGCCCCCCATCCCTCTGGCTGGCCTGGCACGATGAACGTCACCTCCCTGTTCTCCTTCACCAGCCCGGCGGTCAAGCGGCTGCTGGGCTGGAAGCAGGGCGACGAGGAGGAGAAATGGGCGGAGAAGGCGGTGGACGCCCTGGTGAAGAAGCTGAAGAAGAAGAAGGGGGCCATGGAGGAGCTGGAGCGCGCCCTCAGCTGCCCGGGGCAGCCCAGCCGCTGCGTCACCATCCCGCGCTCGCTGGACGGCCGGCTGCAGGTGTCACACCGCAAGGGCCTGCCACACGTCATCTACTGCCGTGTGTGGCGCTGGCCCGACCTGCAGTCCCACCACGAGCTCAAGGCCCTCGACTGCTGCGAGTTCCCCTTCGGCTCCAAGCAGAAGGAGATCTGCATCAACCCCTACCACTACCGGCGCGTGGAGACGCCAGGTAGCCTCCGTTTGGCGGTCACCTCATTGACTTTTTCCCAACAATTAGTGGGGTCTAAACAGAAGGTTGCTGGTTTAAATCCCAGGGTTGGCTGAAAGGTTTCACAGGTGGGCCCGTAAGCAAGGCTGATAACCAATTACTCCAGGAACTGCCTGATCCTGCTTTCTCAAAAAAAAATGCATGTCTGCTAAATAAATTGAAGTCTTTTTTTTTTTAATCTAACTTTAGCCCTGGGGGGCCAGAGCCCTGCACATTTTTTTGTTTCCCCTCATTTAACTCACCTGATTCTACTCCTTGCAACGCCATCTGCTAATTACCACACAACTCTTAAGCTGAAAGAGCTAAGCTACACTGGGCTCCGGCCCTCCGGGTCTGGAGTTTGACACCCCTGATCTAAAGTGACTTTAACACCTAGAGTCCAGTTATCTGTCTCACGTCGACAGTAGCTTTGCCTCAGAGACTCAAATTAGCGGCCTCCTCATTAGGACTTTGTGTGACTTTTGTGCAACATACTGTCTCTACACTATTCTTCAAAGCATGAAGTGCATGCAACTCATTCCTGGGTGTTTTTCCCATTGTCTTTTTTTTCCTCTTGCATTACCCCCCCCCCCGGTGTTCAGTGCTGCCCCCGGTGTTGGTCCCGCGACACAGCGAGTTCAACCCCCAGCACAGCCTGCTGGCCAAGTTCCGCAGCGCCTCCCTCCACAGCGAGCCGCTCATGCCGCAGAACGCCACCTACCCGGAGTCCTTCCCACCGCACCCTTGCGCCGCCTATTCTTCTTCCCCGGCCGGGTCCCTCTCACAGTCACCCAGCACGATCAGCTACCCAAACTCACCAGGAAGTGCGGCTGAGCCAGGGAGCCCTTATCAGGTGACAGGTACGCTGGCCAGTGGCAGAAATTAGCGAAGAGTTTCACTTTTAATCTACGGAGTCTGACCTTTGGGGGGAGGTGCCTTTTAGGCACTGCTGGGACGTGAGGTCATACTTCAGTCATATGAGAAGCACTACTGTGAGATATTCATTGTCATCACCACCCTCCCCCACAGCTGAAACACCACCGCCACCCTACAGCATGACAGATACGCCCGAGGATGTGAAGCCGGGTGATTCTTCCAACAAACTGGTCTTCTCTGCACCCCACAGAGGTGAGATGTCACACGTCTCCTATTTAGAATCTGCAGAAAATCACAGGGAGGATTCTATAGGTAACCTGGTCCCTTTATGTTTCCTTCATGTGTGCAAATGCAAATAGGTACCCAACCCACAACAATGGCAGCTTATTCTCAGTGTTGGGCATTTCAGGTCCAGAAGCTACAAATCCAGACCAGGATTTTGTTTCTACCAACCAGCTGAGTACTTTGTGATGGTGACTTTTTATCCTGGATTGGCTGGTAGAAACAAAATCCTGGTCTGGATTTATAGTTACTAGACCTGAAATGTCCAAGACTGCTTATTCTAATGGATGTCACTGTATACATTTAGATTAAAGTGTATTGTACTACATGTCCGATATAATTGAGTGGAAATACTTTTTTCAGTGCTTACAAAAAGTTACCTGACATTTTAGCATTGCTGTGACCCTGACCTGGTTAGTTTGACAGATGGAGGAGGGATATTTCAAAGATTACATTTCTATGTAAGCCCTGTGAAAAAGGTAAGTGTCTGTGTTACATTAAGGCAGGTGTGTGACCTTTGACCTCTGGGCCTGCAGACCTGCGGCCAGTATGCTACGAGGAGCCCGAATACTGGTGCTCAGTGGCATACTATGAACTCAACAACCGCGTGGGCGAGACTTTCCACGCCTCGTCACGGAGCATCCTGGTGGACGGTTTTACCGACCCCTCCAACAACAAGAGCCGCTTCTGCCTAGGCCTGCTTTCCAACGTCAACCGCAACTCGACCATTGAACACACACGCAGGCATATTGGCAAAGGTGGGTGCTCGCCTGTCTCTAGAGCAGGTGGAGAGGGTGCAAATAGAGGCAACTACATAAAGAGAATGACAGTGGGTGTCATGTGACTGAGGGGAAAATATTCGCACTGTCTGAATTTTGGCTTTTTGATGATTGAACAGGGTTGCCATGAAAATGAATTCCTTGTGGGGAGGAAAGGGATGGGGGGGGGCATCATGATATCATGATTCACACAGGTCTGCTAGGCATGGGAAAGTTTGAGTCTGTCTGCTCATTTGGGCCTATTTACTGAACCAAGGCTTGAGGCACCTGGCACACTGGACAGATTGACTGCCTGAGTTCATAAGTCCCAAGTTGATCTGGGCAACGTAGCGAGATTTTACCGATACCAACATTAAATGGCACCTACTGACCTAATTTTCGCAGATGTCGGTATGCTTAGTAATTATGGTGCATTCCATTTGAATTGGAAAGTTGGGAAGTCGGAATTTCCAAATGCTTAGTTGGAAATTTCAACTGGAACGCTCCCTGAAGTCAGACTTTCAATTCGGAAAGTCGGAGAGACCTCATTCAAGATAGCTGCTCTCTACATCAACACTAAAGAGCTGTGGGAGTTTGGTGTCTCATATGTGTCTCATTTTATCAGTCATACACACAGTATAGTCCAACCTATTTGTGGACGGTGATTTTACGCACGAAATACCACACAATGCATTGTTATCAACTGGTATTGCTAACAATGGCTAACAATGAACCAGGCTAGAACAACCATTATTTTGATAAGAACAATTAATTGCATTACTATTAGGATTGCACTTTTATGCAAAACCAATAAAGTTCTAGTTTTCTTAAAATTTTCAGTAGTTTGTACTAATGTTCTATTTGCCTCTATGAATTATGCCCCACATAGACACACTGGTGGCCAAAATTGTGGAAACACCTAACATTTTTGGCATTACGCTTTAAAAATGACTACCTAAATTTTGGCAGCAATGTTTACAAACAATCAAGGAACATTACAATATCATACGCAGCACAATTAAATAAGTAACTGCAGCAGCAGTTGAAGTTCTGAAATCTCTAAAAATTGGACGTGTTTCCACAATTTTGGCTACCGGTGTATGGAATGGCATGACCCAGCTTTAACAGTTAAGCATGTTTAAATAATTTAATCCCATTTTGAAGCATAATCTTATGCATACTGTAATACTGACTATTCATTTTCAGGGATCCGTGATGATGTTCCAGATTTTGCTGGGTTTATTGTTTTTATTGACACAAATACTTTTTTTACATATTACGATATTAATTTTAGGTATTAAATTATGCGGATGATTGAACACATTCCAGGATTCTCTCTCTCTCTCTCTCTCCTTTGGATAAAGTGGCCACTGTTTACTGGGTCTTGTGGTTGCAGAAGTAAATCTATCCATGCAGCCTTGAAAGCATCCAGCTGGATATGTTTATATTCTTCCTAACAGCCTGAGGCCTGCTTCACTGCCATTTAATAATTAGCTTCAATCCTGCTACCTCGGAGACCGTTTCTGATGAACTCCCATCTGTGGCGAATCTATCTTTGAGCGACATTGTGATTGACCTTTAAGTGGTGAGGATTCGGCAAAGCAGGGCTGGCAGCCGCAGCTTTTGCGCCACTCGCTGTTTTTTCCTGGAGCGAGAATGTACTGCCTGCAATAGTGATGCATTTCTGAGTTTTCTTAATCTGTGCAGTTCCAGTGGTCTGCTTAGCTGTCTAAATTGCGGCAGGTTTTTAAAGTCAGGCGTGTGGTAATAAATGTAGAAAATAAATACATAGGTAAATAAGTTTTGTTTCCATCCATTGTATTATTACAGTAATACTTTTCTTGACGAGGCCCCAATACTTGGTAACATCTCGGTTACTAGTCATGAACAAATCATGAACTACTTGAGAGAAAATATATCACAGTTAATTAATGAACAAACATGACATCAGTATTTAACTTGTGTTATTCATGACTTGTTCCTTCAGCTGGTCACAAAGGTTCACAGAATTAACAGATACAGTAACAAATATAGTAACTGCTTCATTCATTGCGTGATTCATTAATTAACAGGAGATCAGCATGTAACTAAGATTTGGTTCACGGTTAATTAATACATAAATGATGGAACAATATTACATTATTTGTGCCCCGTAAAGTTTTACCATTATTACCATTCCGATTTTTGTAATGCACATTTCTGGCGGCATCGCCTTAAGCTCCTCCCCCTGCCCGACCCCCCACACAGGTGTGCACCTGTACTACGTTGGCGGGGAGGTCTACGCCGAGTGCCTCAGCGACAGCAGCATCTTCGTGCAGAGCCGCAACTGCAACTACCAGCACGGCTTCCACGCCACCACCGTCTGCAAGATCCCCAGCGGCTGCAGCCTCAAGATCTTCAACAACCAGCTGTTCGCACAGCTGCTCTCGCAGTCGGTCAACCACGGCTTCGAGGTGGTTTACGAGCTCACCAAGATGTGCACCATCCGCATGAGCTTCGTCAAGGTGAGAACCTCACAGTCGCAGGGTTGGGGTCTCGGCTGTGCGGGACTGTCAACTCGCGAGTAGCGAGTTCACTTTTTCCATGTTCCTCAAGTCACCTTATATATAGCCTTCTAAAAAAAATAATCAGTGCTTTAAATGTTTGCATAACCATAATGGAGTGGTGAAGGTGGTTCCTGTAGTTTGGCACGTACCCCTGCAAGGTTTAACCTCTCAAGCTTACTGATCAGAGTTCAGGAGATTCAGGAGATCAGATAACAGACACATTCCCACCTAGCCCTGTGGACCAATGAAGTGGACGGGTCGCGTTCCGGGCCGCGACATCACATCCGACCGAGGGCCCAAATAGAATTTCTACTGTGTGTTGCTGTGGTAACAGAATCTGGTGGTATTTTGATACTGGGGCGCGCACACAAACTGAAGTGCAAGCCAAGGCACATGGTGGAGATTTAATGAGTCTCTGGTTACCATGCACGTCACCAAGCCCTCAGAGAGGACCACTGGGTCCTGGCCACCGGTCCACTTCTTGCCCCCATGCGTGTGCGTGAACCGGCTTTGCAGACGCTATCAATCCCGCTGCAGGGGGCAGTGATTTAGGGAGACATTCGGAGGTTTAACATCCTACCTGTTGCTGCACGTGTTTGGTGCTGGGCCTTTGCAATGCAGACAATTAACACTGAGGTGTCCTTTTTTTTTTTCTCTCTCTCCCCCCACCCCATTCAACGAACACTTCACAGGGCTGGGGAGCTGAGTACCACCGACAGGACGTCACCAGCACCCCCTGCTGGGTGGAGATCCACCTGCACGGCCCTCTCCAATGGCTGGACAAAGTTCTTACCCAGATGGGCTCCCCGCACAATCCCATCTCCTCTGTGTCTTAACGGTGAAGATCTGAGAAATGTGGGGGTCAGAGGTGACCGGAGGGGGGAGAAAGAACCGAAAAACACACCGTGGATCCGCATGCGCTGTGATTTCACATCTTACAAGGAAAAAGGTCACAGTAACTCATAGGAGAAACAGTTGCACAGCCATGTCAGAAACGTAGTGCTTTTTCAGGGAGGCTTACTGTAGAGATATCAGGGACATCCTTGAACAGGTGACATCAGGAAGGTCAGCAGAAGGCCAGAACGGTGGACTTTACACCCAAGTGATAATAAGGACAAATTCTTGGTCGTTTAATTTCATCCGCAGCTAACGCATGCACCATTTAGCCTGAGCATATTAGCCAGTTTTTCTGGGATACTTTAAAGTGGCTTGCTTGGTTTGGTTGGGTTGTTTTTTTTTTTTTATAAACCTTTATATAGATCTTTAGTTCTTTGCTGCCAGATATGTTGTAAAATCTGTTATTTTTTCCAGTGTGTATGAATGTGTGTAAAATACCCAGCTTCACAGCAAATTGCAGACAGGGTCCCAAGACATTTTCCCCATCCCACTAACGTAGAAATGCATCAGCAATGATGTCCGTGTATCGTGTCACTGCATTCACAAACTGCGGTCCTGAGTTTCATCTCAAGGACAGTGTGCCTTGTTCGATCTGTTTTATTACATGCCTCTAAGCTGGCACTGAAGAGCTCGAGAAACCAGCAGCTTTCTAATGGACTGTGGAGGAACATAAGGAATTTGAGAATGTTTGGGCCCTTGGATCATGAGTTTCTTCCCCATTCCAATTTCCCATAGACAAGTCGGTTCACGAAGAATCGGCAGTTTCACCTGAGATTTGAGGTATGTTACTGACTAGAAAAATCCCTAAAAAAATAAATCCCAGAACTGAGGAATTTCCCACCCCCCAAACAACATTGCAGGACCCATTCATACTTCTACAGCACGTCCTGTCCCTCACATCAGGCAAGAACGGTATAGAGATCTGCCAATGCCGTTTGTTGTAGCTACTTGTGCTCTGTCCTACACTAAAGCATTTTAAAGCAAACAGTCGTTTAAGCCATTTCAGTTCGATCCCGACTCTCTCCATGCAAACACAACACAGGACTGCCGAGCAGGGCACAGTGATTCAGCTTCTGCTAAATGCTCGCAGTTTTATTCAGTAACACAGAAGAATGACGATATAACAGCTCGGAGAAGAGGCACTTCAGGCCGATGAGACACTCAGGTAAACGCAGCACACGGTTCACTATTTATTGAAACAGGCTGTCGAAAATCCATGAGTTACATCAAAAAGACATGATGGATGGCTGTCACTGACATGATGTCATGGTTCTCCATTAGCGACTACATGATCTCTTTGAGCTTACACGACAGAAGATAAATCGTCAGAGCCACTGTGAGTTGGATTTGTACTATCAGACACCAACCAGTCACCACCAACTGGAACCAGAAAAAGTAACCAGTGGAACAGGGTTCAACCAGTTGGTAACTGATTTCACTAATTCCACCAACAAGTGGGTTTCAAGGATTGATTTCTGCTACTGGTAATATGAAGACCTATACACTGACAAATTCCCCAGAACAAGCAGTATGGCACAAGGACTTCAAGTGATTTTCAATACACAATGATAGTCCGTCAAAGTACAAATAATGCAAAAAAATCATCACAACAAGGGCCAAAACACATTGATAGTTTTAACCACAAATCTATCATGTCTTATCGGCGCAGCTGCAAATAGTTAGCTGCCACCAGCTGTACTTTTTTGGGAAGGGGGGAATCTTGCCTTTTACTCAATCCTCTGGACAGCAAGTGTAACTATGATGCTATAAATAAAAATGTTTATACATATAAAAATACCATAGTTCGTTTCACAGGGATGGTACACACCAGTGAATCGGGACTCCAGTCCTGCCAAACAGCAGGGTGTACTTTTCTCAAACTCAGCATGGCATCCATTACTAATTTCCCCACCTGGTTCATAAGATGCAAAGCACGAAAATACATAATCGAAAATAGGCAGGACTGTAGTGGATACAGCCAACTTACACCTGCTAGCCTTTGGCTCAGGGGTGGGGAACCTGTTCCGTGGAGGGCCGGTATGGGTTTTTGGGATGGTCTCTCCATCAGCCAGTAATAAAACAGTGGTTCTCAACTCCAATCTCGCATACTATTATTGGCTGATTGAGAGGTCATCCCAAAAACCTGTACCGGCCTTAGCTGGTACTGCTAAGTGTAGACTAACATAGTGAATGAAGTAACGAGGCTCTGAATCCCCGAAACTTCAATCGGCATCACTTATCTGTTTGTCTCAACATATATCAACCGGGGAGAGCGTTAGATCAATCTGGTCGGACCTGCCAAAGGAATCCCAAGTTTTGAAGCCACATTTCACATCAATCACTAGTTCTGTGGTTCCTCGTATGTACTTGTTTAGGCCACATGAGTACTAAGAAGCAGACTGAAGCAGTTCAGCCTTTTCAGTCCGTGGAGAGGTAGGAAGTTCAATGAGAGCTGAAACACAATGTCGACCCGACAAGGTCCAGGGGTCAAGAACCAGTGGTGTGGCCTGATTCACAAGGCCCTCGCGTGACAGTGAGAATGTGTAACTTCTGTATCTCACTAAAGAGAAACCGACCACACGGGAGTTTTCAAAAAATAAATAAATCAACATGGAAACTCCAGGTTCACTCACACTCCGTCTAGGATGTCCTCTTTCTAGGGAAGTGGACTCAGCCAGTGATTATTACATCCAGTTTGACAGTGCACGTTTTAACACAATCTGTTTTCAATCCCCCTGTACTGGATTTGGATTGTGGCTGTCAAATGACCTATAGGTAATGCTGCACATCAGGACGAGTCCTGGAAATGGATCCGGGATAATCCTGTTTGACGCAATCGGGTTGAATATTAGACAGAAATCTGCCATAATTACTGGATGAATCCACTTCCGGAAAGAAATTATCGGCTTCGTAGGTCATGATATTCCAAATAAGGTTTCCTATTAGTATGAGGAGCTGGATTGGGCCTCTCCGGGCCTGGGCTCGCTGGTCTGTTAGCTCTCGGGCCCAGCCTCGCCTCCTGTCAGCAGCCTTGGTACTCCTGCTGCACGCCTCCACTTCTTTGGCTTGTCAGAAGTCGCCGCTGCTGCTGCTGCAGGAAGCTCACGACCTCTGGGCTTCTCAGCAGAGACTATAAACCAAACGAAAACACACAGACTTATGAACACAAGCAGTATTTAATTGCGCAGGGAAAAAATGTAAACGGCATAGAACTGTAACATAGAGTTTTTCACTTTATGTATGCAATGCAAAAACGTACCAGTCTCTTCTGGTTGAGAACTTGTTCGATGAGGGAGGGCCTCGCCGGTCGGTCCCCCAGCCGGTCCCCCAGCCGTTGCTTAGTAACAGAGACAGGTCTCTCTTCTGAGCCTTCCTGTTCAAAACAGATAGCCCACAGAGTTTCATTTTCAGTATTTTATGATGACATTGCATTTTTTTTTAATCGTCATTACTGTAGGGGTGGGCAACGGTTCTTGCTGCAGCTCCTTAATTAGATTACTAATTACAGGACTGATTGGCTGAAGAGTCCTCATACCTGGGTTTGAACATCTGACCCAAAAGGTTACCCCAAAACCCTGCATACCCACCAGCCCTTTTCGGATTGGATTGCCCAGCCCTGATGTAAGAAGTATTACAGAATTGGCGAAAAGTTTCCAGATCCCCTTGGAAAAGCTTAAAGCTCAGAGCACGGAATTGCCTCTCTGACCACAGAATTATCTGCGGTTCTGGAGGCAAAGGCACACCAATATACGAGCATACGAGCAGACATGTACGCACGAACATACTTACGTCTAACTTCCCGCTGGACATAGCCTGGTCGCTCTTCTTCTTCTTGTACTTGTCCTTGTACATCTTATTGCGGTGTTTCTTGCACATCCACGGCTTCCTCTGCTTGGCCACCTGCGTCGTGGTCTCCGCGCACCCCTCGTACGTGCACGTCTTTGTCACGTTCTCGCTGTCACCGAAGGACTCCTCGTCGTTGAGCTCCTCGGGGCTGGCAGCGCTGTCCCTGGGGTCCGAAGTGTCAAGAACGTCGCTCTCCTCGCCGGGATCGTCCATGTCGTAGGACAGCATGCCGCCGTCCTGCTCCTGCGGCGTGGCCGTGTTCCTGCTCTCCAGACCCCCGCTGTTGTCCACGAAGTAAGTCTGTCCGTCTTTGGTGAACAGCAGTGAAATATTAGTTTCCTTGTTTGCCGGTGTCGTGCAGCCGTCTTCTTCGTTCATTTTTCTTACCCTTCGAACCCGAATCGAACAACAAAATAGCGAAAGTTCCGTCTAATGTGTCAACAAACTAAAGTGGCTAAACTAGCTGCTAAACTGACCACTCGCTACTTCAAAGCCTGCCTTACCCAGCAATGTAACAGTCCACCACCGATATTTAATTTTAACTCAGGGCATTTCGCGGTGCATGCATTCACAAACCGCATACACTGTTATTAATAAAATAAACAAAACAAGCAGAGACGGCGACTGTCTTCCCTTCTGGAGGAAACAAAGCCTGAGTGGTGACGCTGAGGCAAGAGGCTCGCGCGCCTCGCCGTGACGCCGCGGGTTTTCGGATGCCGCCATCTAGTGGCGCGCAGCGGTACCGCGAAAGATCGCTGCTCGCGAGGCGCCCGTATCCGCTCTATTCTAATAGGCTGGGTATAAGGATAAGTACAGAGGCGCTGTGACTGGACGGGCAGCGCGGGCAATGGCCTTCACGAAAGTGAAGGTAAAGGTCTTATGTTTATTAAATTCTCTTTACTGGTATTATTAATGTACCCTTTAACAGTAAAATAAAGGTAATACATTTTACCATGTCGGAGAAGGGGCAGTTGGAGGCCCTGTGGAGTTTTTTGCCTAGGGCCCCCAAAGGTCCTAGAATCGCTTCTGAATATATATCGGCAACTCACCCATGGCAGTTATGCAAAAGAAATATCGTTTCTATACGAAATGGAAATGAATCAATTTCTCAAAGACTGCGGGGGGAAAATGATTACGTGGTTCACAGAATTTCAATCAAACACAAATATGATAATGTACTATGCTATGTGGCATGAAAGTAATTTCTGATCTGACAGAGATTCTTATGTTTGCATAAGCTTTAATGAGGACTCGCGGTGTTTTTTTCTTTCTTTTTGTAATGCAGACACTGGACAAACGGGGATCTTGAAGGACTTAATGAGATGCGTGACAGGAAGAGGGAGAGCTTGGATATATTTTTATGTCAAATATTCGTTGCTGAGTTAAACGCTTTACTAGTTATAGCAACAGCCAGGGGTATTAACTTTGCTCAGATGGCTGGCGAGAGATTTTCAATTTGAGACAAGTCTACAGACTCATTTACACCTATGAAACAGTTCTATTACCTTGTAAATAGTCTGTAAGGTTTGCAAACTACCCCTGCGTATTGACGTATAGCTAAATGTAGGTTTATAATGAATAATATAGTTTTGCCGTAAGATTTCGGTGCAGGTCCAGGCCAAGTGCAACCCCAGTTTTCTCCAGTGCTGGTAGCCCCTAACCAGGGGGGACTGTAGAATTAGACGAACGGGCAGCTCTGCTGGTGGATCGATCGTAGTATTTCCGTTACATCAAATCCCCTTTATGAAAAATAATACATTTATAGGCTGTTGTGTATCTTATGCAAAATAAAAATATGAATATTGAACGAAGCATGTTGTGGCTCCTGTGATGGTGTGGTTTTATTAAAATAGGAAAAATCAGATCTTGCTATTTGTATTGCCGACTCCTGCCCTAGTCGCTATGGTACCTGAGCCCCTGAATCTCCTCCCTATGGGCGGTTCCCTATAGTAATAAAAACAGTAACGCTTGACTTGAAGGGGCACAAATACTTAACTCAGTTATTACCAAAGTACAAATCATGAAGAAATATAGTCGCTGCATAAGAAAAGATGTCATGATCCATTAATGATGAACGAACATGAGATAAGTATTTCACTTATTCATTGCTTGTTTCTTCATTCGTTCAATAAAAAGTGACCGAATTAACAGATATAGTGAAAAATAGTGAAAACTGCTTGGGATAAACGTTGCGCCACAATTCATTAACCATGAACAAACACGAGATTACTTCTTTACATATATTATTCATTATTTAATCATATAGTACTTTCATCAGTGGTTCGTTCAATAGTTCACAAAGGTTTGCAGAATTAACAGATATAGTACTTACTTGAGATACAAGCATGACAATTCATTAATGATGAACAAACATGAAATCGGTGTTGTGCACACACACACCGGCCTTTTGCGGATATGATTGCCCACCCCAGCCCCAGTGTGCCCCTAACAAGCCACACCTGTTGCTAATTTGCCCTACCACTCATTTCATCCTTCATGTAACTCTCTCCAGTTGCCCCTTGTCTGCTCCCTCGTTACTGGTGTATAAGACTGCCTTCTAGTCCTGTGCTCCCCAACTTGGCCATTGATGTCATGCCCTGCACCCCACTCCCTACCCTGCCTTGTCCCCTTGTGGTCCGTTTCTTTTTCCTTGCCTGTATGGCAGTTTGCTTTAATAAAGCCCCTTTTGGTTTCACCATTGCCTACCTTTGCCTCTGACCTTTCCTGTGACGTATGTAACTAAGATTTAACATAACAGGTAACAGCATAACAATACATCATTTCTACCCCGTGAAGTAACATTTTACATATCATATGTAAATGATTTGAATTGATTCCAAAATGAAAACATTCTAAATGAAAGAATCAATATTTTATATTGATCTGTACATCCATAGTTCTGTCCATTATGTTAAAATTCTTCAAGCAGTCTTTCAAGGGTGTTAGCAGAATTGTTGCTTATTATTTCCCTGCCTTGTGAAGGTGTTAAAAGATCTAACTGCAAAGGGACCATTAAAGTTCAATTTATTCTGATGCCCTGTGTTTCCTGTGTATGTCACTGCATGCATCTACAAGCATTATGAGAGTGGATGACAGAACCTACTTCATTCGTTTGTTACCTCCCCTGGGGAACAGCAAATGAGATCTTATGTAATTTGATTAACTATCTGTACTCAATGGAATTTATTTACGTATCAAGAACAAAAACAAATGCATTCATTACTGGCCTCAGGGATTTGATAAATGTAAAACTGTCCCTTTAATGTTGTTAAATGCTGAATAACATTGTGCAGGAGGAACACAGCTGGTACCTGACCTGGCCTCCAATTACTCATCATTGATATACTTATTAAAGATAATTAAGGATATGTTTCCTGTTCTAGCAATAGGAACTTTTAACAAACAGGCAAGGAGAATGGAGCAGTTGTAAGATTCGCATTTCAAAAGCTTTATGTAGACTAAGGATAGTGTTCTGTCTCTGGACAAAGCAGAGATGTTTTAAGGGGCAGGTGTTCAACGGTAAAAGCCGACGTTTTATGTTATATAAGATAAGATATATGTTATGGATTTTGGGGGAATTTTTTGTGCTGGTTTCCCTACAAAAATGTAAATATTCAGGTATGTATTAAGCTAATTATTAAGCTAGCATGTCACCTCATTGACTGGTTGTTAAGGGGTTCATTCTATTAAGTTTGTCATCCGACATAAACAGAATCAAAATCTGTCAGTGAGGTGGATTAAGATGCAGTGTCCATGTCCATGATGCAGTGAGTGTCCACGCCCATGATGCAGTGAGTGCCCGCGTCCGTGAGTGCCCGTGTCCATGCCCGAGTCCGTGGTGCAGTGAATGCCTGCGTCAGCGATGCAATGAGTGAATGCGTCCGTGAGTGCCCGCGTCTGTGAGTGCCCGTGTCCGCGTCCATGATGCAGTGAGTGCCCGCGTCTGTGAGTGCCCGTGTCCGCGTCCATGATGCAGTGAGTGCCCGCGTCTGTGAGTGTCCGTGTTCGCGTCCATGATGCAGTGAGTGTCTGCATCCGTGAGTGCCCGCGTCCAGGAGACTATTTACTCCAGGAGATGGCAATTTTTAAATTTATTCATAGAAACATATACAGACAAAAGATGCAGGTTTTGTCTAGTTAAACATTTGTAAAATAAATTGGAAAGCTGGGAGAGGATCTTAAATGTAGATATCTACGTGAACTGACTCACACATATCATTAATTTGCATTCATAGTGCAAAATGCAATACTAATGTGATTTTCAAGGTCCATTAAGGGGCCTGGGAAATATATTACCCTATAAATAACTTCTTTATTGTCTGACAGTTTATGAATACAGTGACTGTCTTTTTATCTATTAATTGTCACTAAGGCAAATTGAGTATAGAAATGGTTCTTGATTAGCAATTAGTATAAGTAAACTGAGGTACATTCTGCCTTCAGGGGTCCAGCTGTTAAACACCAGCAAAAACACATCTTATGCAGATGTTCTTCTAGTTAAACCAGGCTTAGTATTTTGTTCTTAAGTCTTTTCCTGAAGGCAGTGCATCAATACCAAGGCGGTGGAAAATGCTATACAGTTTGAAGGATCCATCTTTATGTCTTAGAATGTTTGTAGAACTCCGTTTGCATGGGGTCAGAACCTAGTGTCTTAAAGCCACCTATTCTGGAATGACAATCTGACATAATGGATTTTTTTTCTTTTTCTGATAATTTCTCTATTAGCAAAAAATAAAATAAATAATATTAATTATACTGAAAAAACGGTCAGTTTCAGATCTGAATACCATTTGAGCTTATTGCCACTTGCTGGCATCTTTATACATAATAATATACAGTATTTGGAACAGATTTGTATCTGAAATGATGGTGTGATAATTCCACAAATGCACAGAACTGTTCCCATACATACTGACATTTTTAGGGATGATGACTTTTTGACATTTCAGTAACTTGGGATTTACTGTCCGTCCAGCTGAGCTTCCACTAGAAAGAAAGATTTGACGTGAATCAATTTAGCAGCTTCAGTCATAGAGGGGAATCACTCTCTTTAAATCACCGTCAGACTTTTCCCGAAGCGCTAAGCCTCTTTCTCACCTCACAGTGGAGCTCACCTCTGTATAGAGTCTTTTAAAGTCTTTTAAAAAGTTGCTAACAAGACGAAGGTTGAGGTGACCCCTCAAGTAGGGTGAGCAGCCAGCAGGATTTCATCCAGGCAGTCTGGCTCTCCCTGTAGCCCCCTTGTCCTCTTTTTCCCTTCCCTCTACCCACC
Source organism: Cyphomyrus plagiostoma (assembly GCA_019775915.2). NCBI lineage: Eukaryota > Metazoa > Chordata > Actinopteri > Osteoglossiformes > Mormyridae > Cyphomyrus > Cyphomyrus plagiostoma. The sequence continues at coordinate 15,331,109 of JABFEA020000041.1, read as the reverse complement.
TTTCCATCGATATCTCCAGTCCACGCTTGCAGATATTTTTTCGTGCTGGTCTCTCGAGATGGCAAGATAATTATCATGATAGACATACCATTCTCAGCTATTCTGTTATGTGTATGAAATAACCCCCCCCCCCCCCCCCATCAACAACTCCTCATAGGTGTTCTGCATCCATCGCCTTTTTGACCCTCAGTCCTCCTTTGTGGAAACATCCACCATTTTGGACAAATCTGTCCTCCTTCTTAGAGTCATGCCAGTGGTCACCCAACCCTCAGCTTACCTACTCTCTTGGTTAGTGTAGTCAATGACTGTGGCAAACCTGGGACTATCTGTCATAGGGCTGTGTGTCTGTCTGAATCATTCTCATGAAGAAATCAAATACTATTAAATTATCCATAGTGATTTGAGAACTGAGTCTATTCCCAAATAGCTAATGAACTACTTACAAACTGTACACAACAATAACACCTCAATTACATCTCCCTATAATATTTTATCCACCAATCATTGTGCTTCAGTACTTTATTTTACAATTCCACATGAGTATCTTTATTGCATTTGCAAACTATGTACAGATTTTTTTAAAGCCCTGGCAAATCCTTTAGCACAACACATATACATACATAAAACATCAAAATAAACACTCTGAGCCAACATTACATTTTAGAGGAATTTATCCATGTGTTGCCCTCTGTAATAATCCCTTTGATGTTTTTTTTCCTTTTTTATCTTTTGCACTGGCTAAGAGCACAGATGTGTGATGTTAAAGTTGTCATCCCCAGCATTTTTTCCCCATAGTGTTTTTTTGTGTTTTATCTTCCAGTGCTGCAAACATGCCTCAGAGATAATCCCATTCTTTCTTTCTGGTGGATTTAATACCACGTGGCTTGAAAAGCGTGTTGGCATTGTCAGGTTCTGACAGAGAACTGCCAATTAGAAACTGCCGTGCACGTGTGCCAATGGGTTATTTGTGTGACCATCTAGCCCAGGGCCACAGTTACTCCAGAGCCGATTCTGCCAGTTGGTTCAAGACTTGACCAATAAGAGAACATTTCAGTATTGCCATTTCATAACCCCTCCGAGGAATTATATGACCCAGTTCAGATTATTCTCTGTAAGCCATGCGAGGTTCTTTCCACGTCGTCCACATCACAACTGAGTATTTTTGAGCTTAAAGAAAAACATTTGTTCCATATACTTTGGAATGCTTGTGCTTATAAGCATCTGTGTGTAGTTGAGTGGTTTTTTTTGTATCTGGTTGTCTTTTTGTGTTCTGCAGCTTTGCTGCTCTGAAGAGACGGCCATCTTTAACAGGACAAAGAAGACACCGTGGACCTCTGGGAGGAGATGCTGCAGATCTCCATGTTGGTAAAAGAGCTCCCACCTTCACTAGTGCAATCTGGGTAAGAGGGACTGGCACTGATGATGTTTTTGAGTCTGTGGAGGGCGACGATCAGTAGAGTGAGCAGGAAGACCAGCAAACCAAGGAAGACAGAGACATAGATATAGATGTTCTGGGGCCGGCCAGACCAAGGGTCCACTGCTGTGGACACAGAGGTGGGAGCTATATTGAGGAACGTACCATTCTCCGCTGTTGATAGATTGAAGTTCCACACTTGGAGATCCATCTTTGACATTGTCCTGTGGCCAGAATCACTCTATGCACAATTCTAGATCAGTTCTTTCTTTTTATGAAAATGCCGAAAAAGCTGAAGAATCAAGGTACTGAGGCTGACAAACTTCAGTTTCCAAAATTTGCTGTGGAAGAAAGAAAAATTTATTTATTTAGTTACAAAATATAGTTTTATTAATTAACAAATAAAAACTGTGCTGTGAAACCCCAAAACAGCCGTTGGATGTCCCCCTTCCAATGAAAGTAAGATGTATGGCAGCAGTGGAGAAAATCCCTAGTAGTTTCTAGTCTTTGGCAAGTTAAGACCCAAAGCTGTGAGCCTCAGAACCATGAGGGTTGGTGCTTGCTTGCATCACACCACGATGGGTATAGATGGAGATCACAGGTGTAACATCAAAGGTAGGCTGCATTTGGCTGAGCATCAGGCAACCTGCAATACATCTCACTGTCCTGCTGTTTTAGTATTAGATGTGGAATCATCCCCACTCGCATCACTCTGTCAGAAGCATGGAGGGGGGGCTTGTGCGGCTCAGCAGGTTGGGGGTGGGCCTCAAGCTGGACCCTTAACCTTCTGAAATGCTTCAGGGTTGCCAGATAAGTGGCGTCACGCTGCACTCAGACGCTAACATTTACTCTCAACCGCATGTGTGTACAGCTTCTTGTTAAAGTTTCTCTCGCAGGTCTCCCACCCAACCCCACCACCACTACAGAGACCCAGTATGAATTTGACCCAGGTCCAAAGAAAGGTGGTGATGGGAGTTTGCAGATCGGGGGCTTGGAGTTTGAATGACGACTTGCTGAGTTTCCCTTGCGGTGCTTTCTTTGTGGATCGACCCGAGCCCGTCGCACGGAGAGGGTGAACCTGGGTGGCAGGTCACCAACCATGAAGCACTTTGGCAATGGTGAGAGCACGATCTCCCGCTCAGGTTGTCACACCGCACGCACATGGCCTCGAGGCTGACAGGCCCTGGAAGTTCAGGGTCGGGTTAGTGTTGTCGGGACATCCGGGTAGAGCTCACAGATTGATGTGGACAGAAGACGTCAATCGTAGTTGGGGAGGATGGAGGTTATTTTAATCACTTCATTATAGAAGTTGAATGCAATCCCAGTCACCTGTGCATTGTTTATAAATGCATCATAAATATGCATCAGTAGCATGGTTACTGTGTCACTTTTGTGAACAGAATCGTACTGCGAAATGAAACGTTCCCGAAATGCAAGATTAATTCCTGTATAAATAAATCGTCAATGGCGGTATTTGTTTCACAGAAGCGCACAAACAAGTTGCTGTTGTGTTACAAACACTTAATGCACGCATCCAATTCGGTGTGAAGAGAGCTATAATCATGGCTAATTATGTTTTTGGTATCTAGGCAACATGCTAATTCCCACGCTTATTCAGTCATGATTTGCCGTAATTTTTTTTTTTATTTATTAAAAAAAACAAGGCTGCCTATTAGCAGGGTCCAGGGAGACTGGATGCCCAGCTCAGCAAAGAAAGGTCAGGCTTTGTTTACACTTCTCTCCTGTCCATCGCTCATGAATAATTAATGGCGAGACATCTCTGTAGTGAAATGTCATGACATTCTGGCCTTCGCAAGCCCAGAGCAGCACATGACCACCTGTCTGCATGTGTCACAGAGTGTGGGTGGGTGTCATACCAACTCGGGTGGGGTGGCGGGGGTTTAAACACAAAAAGCCAAGGTTGTGTATGTGTGTTCCCCACAAGGCTGATGTACTTACTGCTTCTGGTGTATGGGGGAAAATGAAAGGAGCAGTGGAAATGTGACCTGAATGAGACAGACAGTCATAATAAACCCCGCACCATCAGCCGCTGGACAAGTGTTGAGTGACTCAACGTGACTGGACAAGGTAACTGAACCGAAGTGAATAAACGAGGCGAATGATTTGACATGTGTCCGGCGGGAAAGATCTGACATCGGTAAAGGTGATGAACCTGATAGAGACCCAGGAAAGTTTGCATTACAAACCATCGGATAGACAACACTTGCTCATAGAGGACAACATTTAATTTGCAATTAAATGCAATTACTTTGGCTTAAAAGAGGGATGCGTTCTTACAGTACTGTGAAAAGTCTTAGGCACTCAAAGGTGATGTGTAAAGTTATTTGTCTCAGTAGTAAGTGTATATGTCTTCTGAAAAAGAAGAGATATTTTAACACTAGTTAAGAGTAAAACAAGGATAACAGGAAATTATTCTATTCTCGAAAAAGTTACTAACGACTTGGATGGTTAGATGAACACCGTTTCAATTTCCAAACCTCACCTCAGCCGTTCCATGTAATTGTTCAATTTCACCACCAGCTCACATAAATAATTCACTTAATCAAGGTATCATCTAGGTATTAATTAGCCATATGAGGTGTTAGTTGTTGAGTCAAAATATTCATGGGTGTGTTGGTGAATGGCTACTGCAAAGTTATTTTAGGGGAGGTTTTAAAATGACTAAGCTGATACACTTTCACAGACGTGATGTCTTAGTTTTACACTAACAGGAAAAACATTTAAACATCTTTGCCTAAAACATTTGCATTGTATATTTGAGTTTGGAACTGTATGTTTATGTAAATTTACATGACAGACTAATAAGGTTCATCATACTGAACAAACCAATATAGCCAGCTTAAATGCAGACAAACATACATATAGTTCAGATTGTCTGATCCTTCCAAGTGTCAATTTATGTTAGAAAAATGCATCCTTTCCTCTGTTTTAGTACGTTGTAGTTCAGATGACTTTCAAGCATGTGGTTTTCTTTAGTCGAAGGCGCACATTTGAGGATTTATAACCTTGTTGGGGGCTGTTTATGTCCTCCGTTCCATTCTTTTCACGTTTGGGGGATGGCGTTTGAAGAGAGAGAGAGAGAGACGTACACAGTTGTGACCTGATGGAGAGAGAGGGAGGCTCTTCGGTCAGTCTGCCTCGCCTGACGCCTCCCCCAACTGTGCCTCAGCTGATGCCGTCGTAAGTGAAAGCATCACGGTGTAACTCAGAGCCGCCTCACGCTGGGAACCAAGCAGCCCGCAGATCCCCTTAATGAGATCTTTCCCCATAAACAAAAAAAAAAAAACGTACGCAGTGCTAGATGGAATTTCAGATGGCAGCTCGGTGACCCAGGCTCTGAGTTCCTGCTCATTCTCTTTGTAGGTTGGCTTATTATCTAGACTGCCTTGCAAATCTCATTGGGGGAAAGCCTCTGGTCTCCCTAAAAAACTAAATGCAAATTCACCACTGCACTCATTAGCAGAAAAAAAAGAGATTTTAAACCATTAATGTATACTTCTCATTTTAGGCTCAGGAAATGACACATAATGGAGATGCAGGGCGAAACCGGCAGCATTAACCAGAAAGTACGCATTTAAAGAGTGTTTAACTGGGTTAAAATGCAGTTACATACAATTCTCCATGTTAAATTAGCTGACCATTTACCTGTGTGCCCTTCTGTTCCACACAGAGAAATAATGGATCTAAAGGTCACTCACCTTCAACAGGAGGGGTCCTCTACTCTGACATCTGTCAGAAATGGGTCCTCTTTCCCAGGAGTACAGCCAGCACTGCATGTGCCTCAGCGAGGGACGGCATCCGTTCCGAGCAAGGATGTTAACTTAGTTTGAATTGCAGGGTATGGCTGCAAAGGAGAGCGGCAGCCCAGCGAGGACCCAGTAAGCGATTAACGGCGATCGCCGGCGCCCCGCCTCGCACCTCAGTGCGGGAGCTGGCCGCCTGGCTGCTTAAGGTCCCCTTCCTCCTCTGCAGTAATTCCCTCTCTCTCCTCCTGTACCCGCGTCTCTCCGGATGACACCGCTGGATGACTCCGTCTTGCGTTAGAAGCGAGCAATGTGCTTGCAGGAAGCACTCAGGGATTTACACCCTCCCACCCCGACGCCCGGGGCCCCCCCCCCCCGCGCCCCCCCCGCCCGCGGGCGCCGGCCCCGCCCCGCCCCCCCCGGGGGGGGTGGGGGGGGGGGGGGGG
>JABFEA020000041.1:15299316-15318429 GCA_019775915.2 Cyphomyrus plagiostoma | reverse complement strand
TATGTCATTTATGACTTTAGTTAAGGCCGTTTCAGTACTGTGTCCTGGGCGAAAGCCTGACTGGAATCTATCCTGTAATAAGAATAAGAATGCTCAAACCAGCAACCTTCCAAGCAAAGGCACAGAGGATTAGCCTACTGAGCTGCAGAGTGCTTCCTGCTCAATGGCTAGAAGCCTTGAGTTTGAAAATGAGAAAAAAATGAACCAATGTGGTGATGTCATACAAGAAAGACTGTGATTGGTTAAAGTGAAACGCAAACTCCATCCTTGTTGACCCAGAGACATGTCGAACTCAAGAAGTCCTTGTGAGCATGGGAACAGAACTATTTTTAAAAGGTTCACTTTTATCTATATGTCTCGTTTCATAGTTGGCTGTCCCCTGATTACTATTTCAGTTGTTTCATATAAAAGCATGTGGTTTCTATAACCTGCACATCCATAATGCAAAAAAAAGTCAAAAACCGTAATGCCAGTTTTTCCTTCATCATTTTTATTCAAGAACAGTAAAGATATACATTTTATGTTCACTGAACTGCTTTCTGCAATTGTCTTTAAAATTCACACAGTTTCTTAGAAAATGTGTAGTGCCCCATAAAAGTCTGTCTGCTTGCTGTTACATTGGTAATGCTGATAAAATGCGTTGTAATACTAACTTGTAAATTAATATATACATTTTGAGGATTAGTCTATATTCAACACAAGATGTTACATGAAAAGATATTTCAGTTGCTTTGACATGTAGCAGTACACTGCACACTGCAGCTACTTGCAGAGATCTTATGAGAAAAGACAACATCCACAAAGTTTCTGATGTTCCTGAAGCGCCTGTAACTTACGTGAGGTCGGCCACCACCGAATGAGACTCTCACAGCCTTTGTGAAAAATGCCCTCGAGATCTTTGTATTTCTGAGGTGAGAAATTTTACTACTGTAGCACTGCTGTCCGGGGATGTCAGTACCAATATATCAAGCTAATCGGACGTCGGAGGCTCGGCACTGTCCAGTGCATGCGATTTACATCTGCTGATATCCACATGCGCGCACATGGGGACGGGAAATTCTTTCACCCGGATGTGTGATCTTATCCTTCGGCTCAGGTGCCTTTCATCTTGAGATCTGTCTGGACAAGAGCCATTGTGAGGGTGACTGCTTTTTGTCTGTGAGGAAAAAGTGCAATTTGAAAAAGACAAAGATCTCAAGGCTCATTGTGTCATATCCTGTACCTGTATGTGGGGGCCACAGTCTAAATCAAGTGTTGTTGGAAATTCCTCAGCCTTTAATCTGTGTTTGCAAATTGCACCCACCAGTATAGGGGATGCAGATGTTTTTGTGTGTGTGCGTGTGTGTGTGTGTGTGTGTGTGTGTGTGTGTGTGTGTGTATGTGAACGGGTATACCTATAAATATTTTTTTTCCCCTTATGGGAACCAGTTTCTTGGACCCATAAGGGAAAACTCTATTTTATAAAAATGGGTGACTGCTATGAAAGAAACAAAGATGCAAAAACTCTTGTATTTTGCTTGGTTACTTATGATTAAGGTTAGGGCAGGGTGGGGGGGTTGTCATGGTTAGCATTTTTCACGTAGAAATGAATGAGCGGTCCCCATAAGGATAGGTATACCCAATGTGTGTGTGTGTGTGTGTGTGTGCGTGTGTGCATGCGTGCGTGTGCGTGTGTGTCTTTAGGGGCATGGACTAAAGCTTGTCATTTGATAGACATTTTAATGTGCATAGAAAACACCGAAGTGACAACACAGATTGTTCAGGCAATTCCAAGAAACCTTTCATTTTCAGACCATGATAAAAAAAAAAACTGCAGGTTTCCATGGAAACCTTATCTGATTGACATCCAGACCAAAACATTGGGATCTTAAAGCATTGCACTGTTTTTTGTTTACTTCAACCACATTAGGTGCGTCGATGGTTCTTGTCACCTGTCCGGTTTGTCAAAGAAAAAACATTTCTGTTACTAAAAACTTTAGACCTGTCAGTTGCTTTTTCATTTTGTCTCCAGTGATCAGGTAGAGGCTTTCTTTTTGAAAACAGTATATACACAGGAATATGCAAATTTCTTTTCAGGTGCTTGAAGATTACCTCAGATTATACTGAGAAGGTTCCAGAAAGTTCAAGCAGCAGGAGCATTGACTAGACAAGCCGAAGGTTTGAATAGAGGATTGTGTGGGTTGGCTGTTGACGTTCAAATGTGTAAACTGCTCCAACAATTTTCTGTTTATGCTTATCAAAGCACTGTTTGCAATGTCCTTACAGCCACCAATGTATTCATTCCACATAATTCAGTAGAACTGCCTTGGAAGACTCCAGGCCACCCATAACTCTGACCAGGATATGAAAATGGATGGATGGATGGATAATTCTGGGAAAAAATACTGCATGTGTGCTGACTCTTTTCATGCTTTAAGGTGTCACTGATGGTGGGAGGATGTTCATGGAGGGACTGACCTTCCAGCTGCATGCTTGTTATTTTTTGTGCAAGGTGTGTTCCTGACAAAACCCTTGATCAAATCCAATTTCAGGTTCAGTTTTTTTTTCATTTGAGATGTTTATCAAATCTTTATATCACTACTGGTGTATGAAATACTTTCTAAGCATCTAATAAATTAGTGATTGTTTTGGGTAATTATACATGGAGAATGGGTTGACCTGATGTCTGGGTGCCACGTGAAACCTTTATTTTTTTGCTTTTTTTAAGATGCGTCGCTTCAAATTATCCTGCTGATTGGACCAAATGATGCTACAATAGGCAGCACATCCCCTGCAATTCAAGGTAATTTCAAGAAACCCACCGTGACTGAGTGGTGGCCAATTAATTACCACTTTAACCCGGAGTAGTTCCTTCCAGAACCCTTCTGACAGCAACCAGAAGGCCAAGCAACTGGAAGACGCGGGAGCAAGACATTTGATTGGTTGGTCCCACCTCCTCTAGTTGCTTGGACCCACCTCCTCTGCAACCTGATTGGTTATCTCTCTGATTGGTTATCTCTCTGAACCAATCATTTGTTTTTGTTCTGCCCTCAAGACATACTTGTGTAAGTGAAACTGCCACAAGCAGTTAGAAACTCAAAAAAACCTACTCGATTACATTTTTTATCCTTTGATAAAGCCACAGAGGAGCTTTCATGAGCACTGCAGTTGCATATATGATTTGAAGAAAAAAATAGCTAAAGGCAAAACATGAGTTATTTAAGTTGCCCTTGTGGTGCATGGCTTGCCTTCACAGGAAACCACACAGCACATACTCTGGCTCGACTGCTTTCCGCCAGGCAATCTCTGCAGCGCCGAAGGATGCTCCGCGCATCAATCTGCCCCATTCAAGGTCACGGTACGAAAAATGTGCCAGTCAGAGTGAAGTGGCTTAAATTTACTGCACGGAGCGCGGTTACCATTACTGGGAATCCTAACATTCACAATGAACAGCAGAGGAAACAGCTCTAAATTAATGGTGGTGTCCTCTGCTTTGGAGCAAACAGCAGGAAGCCCTCAATCAAAGATTCACATTAGTTTTGACAATGAATTTTCAGATTAGTGGGTACCACATGAATATGTACGAACATACCCACATATTGTAAGTGAATACACTGAGAGATAATTGAGCATAGTCACCTATACAAAAGGTTTTAAATTTAATGAATAAAAAAATTCTGGCTTTATGTAGTGGCACAGTGTACACAGGTGTGTGTTTGTGTGTGTGTGGATTATGTTTATATTACATTGTGGGGACCAAATGTTCCCTACAAAGTAGTAAAGAACTGTTTAATGTTGTCGGAACCATTTTTCAGATCCTCGCAAAGATCCGTGAATGCAATAAAAAAACTAAAAGTAGCAAAAGTTCTCAGATACAAGATACAAGTACAAGTCTGTGTATGTGTGTGGGGGCGGGGCAGAGCGGCAGATTCTGATATTTTCACAGAGTGTGTTAAGTAACAAGATGGTCAACAAAGGAGAACTGACCTCAACCTGCTGCTAAAAGCCAGGAATCAAAGCTAGTTGGGAGACCATCTACCCACACACAGCCTTACTGCCCATCACTGTCAGTACATGAATTTCCTATGTGTCCCACGCATTGCCATTGTCTCCAGAGGCTCCGCTCCCTACCGATCCATTTCCACAGCTCAGTGATGACAGCCAATGTGGCTATTTGTCGCAGTTTTCAATTTGCATGAGGTGTGAGAGGTGGTGTCACTCAGGTGAAAAATCCATTCAGTAACTTGTGTCAGGAATCCACCCATGAATGTAACTGCTACGATATCCGAACTGAGGCCAGGAACCCACAACCTCCTGCTTGTTAATGGCCACCCCTGTTTTCACATCTAACTCCTGTTTTTGCTGGATTTTTGGCAGAAATTGTATGTTTTGCAAGCCCTGAAACAAGATGGCCTGCACTTCTTCCTGCCCCATCTACCACGTCACTGGCTACACAGTGAGAAATTAATTATTCCTGATTCCTCTACAAAACTTAGATGATTCTAGGCTCTATTGTAGACCATATAAAAATGTTTTTCTGAAAACAATTAGCGATCTCTTTTGGATTTTCTTATACATTTCATGCCGCTGCCTTGGCAGACTTTATTGCAGAGCCCCCCCCCCGGGCAAATTTAATCTTGTGGAGGTGACGTCCTGTGTTTCTTCGGAGGGCTGAGCCCCCCTAACCGTCAAATCCTGAAATGGCCTCCACTGCAAAATACAATAAATGTACGCTTTGTTGCTGTTAAGTGAGCATAACTTCCGTCTGAGTAGCTGTTGAGCCAGTTGTTGTTATCATTGACTATAAGGACCGCAACGTCTAGTTAAATATGGTTAAGATCATAACTGCTGGCTACAGTGAGCTCAGTATAGGGAAAGGCGTACATCTACTGGAAGAGAAGCACATCATGTCCAATCAATGGTTCATAAGTTCCTCTAAAAAACTTCTAGGCCCTATTCTAGACCATATAATATGTTTCTGCTGTGCACCATTGCTATCTTTTGGGGAAAAGTAAGATTGTGATTGGTTTGGATCCACTTGTGCTTTATAAAAATTAGCTGTTATTTTGCTTGTTAAATCATTGCCTCTGATGTTACAGCCTTGCTATAACTGTTAACCCATTTGAAATGCAGGTTTTCATCCTTGCCTGTTATACTGGCTTTTCCAACCAACCATATTTTCTAAATGTTTAACCATTGAGATGGGGGTTTAAATTCCATGTCTGCTCAGTGTGTATGCAGTTTGCATGTTCTCCTAATGCCGCACTGGTTTTCTCTGGATTCTTGCAGTCAGTGAGTATGCTGTTATGTTCATTCCATAAATCCATAAAGTTGACAAAATGCTGTATATTTTATAACATGTAAATAAATGCTTGAATTTTGAGGATTTGTATCTATTCAACCCATGTGTTTACATGGAAACATATGCAAATTGACTCATTGATACTAAGCTTGTTCATGCTCTGAGGCATTTTGTTTGCCAATATGAGTCTAAATGCCATATCCATAACACAGATACCTCCCATTTATTTTTGTTTCTGGGTAGCAGTCATGACTTTGATAGGAGCCAGCCGTGTGAGAGGCACAACAGGACTTAAATAAAGGCGTGTGTCCTGTTATTTTTTCTTTGTTTCTGATTTTTAGTGTCTGCAATACCAACATGTCATGCTGAGCTCAGAGACTGGTGTTTTTTATATTGGGTATTTCATAAAAGTACCCATTGATATGGCTAACATATTTTTTGCATAAGAAAATAATATTTTTAATACATGAGAAACGCTTCGCGAAGAGCTGTTACACCATAACTAAAGGATGTTGGTTCATGAACTATACGCGACAATTATGGTAGCGGCCCCTGGTGGCTACTGGCTAGCTCTACGTCCATGATTTTCTTGACGGTCTCGATTTCTTTACGCGCTTCTGCAACTCGCCTTCACGAAAAATAAACATTTCATGTGGACTACATTTGACAGGCTACGTTTTAGTTTTATTCGTTTCCAACATGCAAGAATAAAAACCCATTGAGGAGTATCAACATGAAAATGTGTTCCATTTCAGACTTTTAGTCTATTCATACGAATCCCACAGATTTCGCTAGAGGAATATTGACTTTATTCATTAGACCAACAATTCTATTAAAAAGCGGTAAACGATGGAGCAGGAATTCAATAAACTGATAAGCTGACTACCTTTCTTTTAACAGCATTAGGACGAATATTACGTTTACCCTATCTGTGAGAAAGGCCATGGGGGGGTTGGAAATATTTCCATATTTAATTGGCTCCGATTTCTGCATTGCCCGCCCATGTTCACGGTTATTATAGCTTTGTCCGTTGGCATAGAGACCCCGCACGCGACGTTGTTCGTCGGCTCTGATTGGCCGCCCTATGAAGCGGCGCGAGCGATGAATGAATCCGGATCAGCTGAGATCGGAAACACGGGCGCAGGTGATCGTACTACAGCGGAGTCAAAGCGGATGCCGGAGCCCCATATATACCGCTAGAGGCGCTCTTTCGCTATCGAGGCGTTTTGAAATTAGCTGATTTTGTAGTTTCGAAGGAGTGCAACTTCTCGATCACACACTAAAAAGGCAAGCGTGTTTTTCTTCGGAATTTGCCTTATTTGTTCGGTTGTGTTTTGTTGGTTAGCATTTTTTAAATTGCACATATTTTAAAGCAATCGCGATTATGTTTTGAGGCTCATGAATGGAAGTTTGATTAACGGATCTGAACTGTGAATTGCTGTGGTATGTTTTACTTCTGTAGTTTGCTCGTTGGGAAACATGAATCGTGGTCGCTTCATCACTGCTGCAAGCCGGTATGGGCAGGAGAACATAACTGCCCAACGGGGTGAACCCAACAGGATTAACGCTCCTCTTTTGCCATTCACATCGAAAACAAGAGAGAGGACCGTGCTGGGCGTGTTGAATGACAACGAGCTGCGTAGTAGATCATCTGGTCAGGTGTGTCTGCTGCCTGGTTATAGGCTAAGCCAAAAACAACCGTAGTCGCTGGCATTTATTTGGCCTTTCCTTGTATTCTAGGGCGACCCACAACTGAAGAGACCAGCTTTTGATAATGCATTCCCTTCAGTTCAGACAACTACTTTACCCACCTGCCTCTCCAATTCAAGTTTTGACATTTATGTGGATGAGCCCAGTGACATCCTTCCAGTCACCGCCACTTTGGGGGTGGCACAGTCTCAGTTGATAGATGAAGACCATTCTGCTCTGCAGCATAAAGACTTTTGCCTGTTCTTGGACCTTAGTTCAGGTATAGTGTGCCTCAATGTCTTCACGTGGACTTCATTTTTCCCAAGGAAAAAGCATTTGCACATACAGTGAGAACATTGTCCATGTATGAACATGCATATAGTTAAAGGTGGTGCAATTGAATACACTACTTCCTTCTGGATAAAGGTGTGTGTTTTCTAATTTAATGAATGAACTGACTAATTCTCATCACTGGACTAAATGTGTGATTCTGCACAGGATCCTGTCTGGATGCTTCTATGCAATCTCAGCTGGAAGATGACTTGACATCACAAGATTTCTTTGCAGTTGCAGAATATTCAGAGGATATCCATTCATATTTGCGACAAAGTGAAGTGCGTATCTTCTAAATCGGGGTGTCAAGCTCAAGTCCTTGGTGGCTGTGGCCCTGTGTAGCTTGGTTACTTCCCTGTTCCACTGCAAATGATTCAGCTAAAGAGCTGTGTGATAATTGGCATAAGTGGGGGGGAGGCAAAACGTATATTGCTCTGGCCCTCCAGGACTGGAGTTTGACACCCCATTCTAAATACTAGACTGCATGCTGGGGGGTGGCTTCCTCCCCCATTCCTGGTTGAGTGCTGGTTTATTTCCTCTAAATCTAGGTGAAACACAGACCCAAGACTGGATACATGAAGAAGCAACCAGACATCACCAACTCGATGAGGGTGATCCTGGTGGACTGGCTGGCTGATGTTGGAGAAGAGTACAAGCTCTGTACTGAAACACTTCATCTGACTGTGAACTACCTGGATCGCTTCCTGTCCTGTATGTCTGTCCATAGAGAGAAGCTTCAGCTAGTGGGGGCAGCAGCCATTCTTGTTGCTGCGTAAGTACACGAGCTTGCTTGTCAGGACACGGCGGCCTTCAACTGTATCCTAAGCAGTTTCTCTTTTTTGCAGGAAATACGAAGAGATCTATCCGCCAGGTGTGGATGAGCTTGTATATGTAACTGATGACACCTACTCCAAGAAGCAGCTCCTGAGAATGGAACAGCTGCTTCTTAACGTCCTGGCATTTGACCTAACTGTGCCAACAGCTCACCAGTTCCTAAGGCAGTTCTTCACTGTAGCGTCTGTCTGCAGTAAGACTGAAAACCTTGCTCTGGTAAATAAGATCCTTCCTGTAGTGCATCTTGTTTAACTTGTGCATTTTTAGGTTTGCTGTAGCATTCTTTGCTCTCCCTCTAGTATCTATCTGAACTGAGCCTGCTGGAAGTCGACCCTTTCCTGCAGTACACCCCCTCAATGGTTGCTGCTGCAGCCTACAGCCTGGGGAACTACACAATCAACAAGACTCTTTGGGTAAGCTGGAGCTGCTGTGGTGCCGCGAAGACTAGCGGCATCTAACACTCCTGTCTCAACAGCCTGATGCTCTACATGCCTTCACTGGCTACACACTGGTGGAAATCTTGCCCTGCTTGAAAGAACTGCACAAGCTGTATCTGGATGCTGGCAGCAGACCCCAACAGGCTGTCCAAGAGAAATACAAGACTTCAAAGTAAGAATTGCAGGCTTTAATGAGATCCTGCACAATGAATCAAAGCTGACTTTGGTTTCTCTCTGCAGGTATTGCAGTGTGGCTCTGGTCCCCCCACCAAAGGGTCTCCCCCTCCACTGATGCTGCTAGGCTTTTACTTTCAGTAGATCAACATCAGAGCGCTTACCTCTTCAGATGGGGCTCCAGCTATGAACTGCGGAGGCAAATGTGGGTTTATGAAGTGTTTTTAAACTAATTTTAATCTTCTGTTTATCTCTGATAGTTCCTATAGGAGGCTATCAAGTGAACAATAAAATTTTAAGTGACTTGCTCCTTGTAGGGGTTGTATCCCTGTCTGCGTGTCTCCTATAATCATATGGCTATGGGACTGATTCCATACTTGATGGAACAACTTCAAGAAATTTCTCTGCCATGTGAGACTGTCTTGTGCTGTGATTCATTTTTATGACTGATTAAATGATGCAAGTTACCAAGAGTTTATTCCAAGGCTGTGTGGTTTATTTCTCTCAGTTCTATCACACACACACCCCCCCCCCCCGAAACTGGCATCTGTATGCATTGCATAGATGATTGTGGACTACTTCACATTCTCAACTACAGCTATATTCTGGTACTGCGATTTGAAGCTTCTCAGTTTTAAATGAGCTGTATTGATACTACCTCTTCTTTTCAAGACATCTGAAGGGTGTGATGACCATAGTACGGAAGAATTGTTCCAAATTCTTATATGCTACACTCAAAGGATGGAACTTGTACCTGGGTCTGTACCCTCAATGGTGCCTTAAGGTGCTGCAATAGACTTGGAACATGCCAAAGGTACAAATGGCATTAATACACAAATAATACAAATATCTACTTTGGTGTCTGTACCTGTACATTAAGGTACCCTTAGCTGCAGCTAATACAGTTGGGGGACCCTTGAGGTGAAAGTCCCTGTAACAAGAATTTCCCCCCCCAGTGTAGCCTTAAGTGGCTAATATTTAACTTTTTTTTTTTTTTCTTTCATAAAACGAACCTTAAGTCGGCAAAATCGTAACGTTAACGACTTCTGCTCCTGTCTTAAAGTGTTTTGACTCGAGCAAATTTATTCTTAAAGGAATTTCCAAACGTCTTTATTCTTTCCACCAGGGGACTTGTACACAAAGCCTTTGTACCCTTTATAGACGAGTTTCTACTCGCCGGCTAGAGCTGGGGGAGTCTGCTTGCATGATGCATTCTGAAATAATGGGAGGGGGCAGCGCACGTTTGTCTGCACGGTATTGCTGTTTGGCACTAAGATCATGTGACCGTGCATCACTTCTAGCAGTTTGCTGCTTTTTTTAAATCAGTCATTCACCGTGTAAGAGCGAATGGTCGTCATTTGGCGTTAATTGCTTCGCCAGTAATAGGGGATATGATGGTAAGTTCAGGCAATTGCATGCGTATTCCATGATTTGATGTTTGGCTAAAGTAGGAAACTCATTAACATTGTCGGGCAATACTATAGCAATTTAAAAAGATTATTTGAATGGCGTACTACTCGGTCATCCAACAACGTCACGCATGGGGCTAGAGTAATTAAATTGTGTTTTGTAGGTAAGCGTTTAATGACGAAATTGAGTCGAACCTGCTTCTGGGTATTTAAAAAAACTGACGTCAATTAGAGCGACACACTCGCCGTAAATACTCTGTTTCTTGTGGCTTGCAGCCATTCAAGGCGATGTTTGTTTATATGAGGAAAGTAATTCTTCGGTCTGTTTGGGATTATTTTTTAAACAATATAGTTACGTAATTTATACTTTAAATAGGAACTTGAAGGCCCTCATTCTCATTGCAAATTCTTAACGACACAGAAGATACATTTTTTTTCCATATTCACTGTTTGACGTTTTAATCGTTCCATTTAATTTTCCAGGGGTATTAAGTGATTACAAATTATCTCATACCGCCAACCCTCCCAGAATGGAGAACACAGAGCCTCATACTGATTCGGACAGGGTGCTGGCGATAAGGAAGGTCTTTGAGGAGGCCTCCAAGTTCCAAAGTGAGCCTGTGAAGCAGAGTGACGTTTTGCAGTGTGCCAAAGCACCAGAGCTCCACGAGAGAGGGACACGGGGACTGGGAGGGCCTTGTGTAGGAGCAGATCGTAAAGAGCCTGTAGGGCACTCTGCTCGACAGATGCAGAACAAGACCAAAGCATCTTTGAATAGCCTTTCTACCCACCTGGCTGTACTGGAGTCTATGACATCTCCCTCCAAACCATCCTTGAACGAGGGAGCTACAGGAGTGGCTGCAATGGAACCACCAGCTCACACCCCCCTGGCCGTGGATGAGGACCTCACCATTTCCTGTGGAAACAAGGAGGGTCAGCAGACTCTAGCTGGAAATACAGACCTTGATTCACCTGCCTCCACTCGGTCTCTGGTCCGGGACGGTCAGGAACTCCTCTTCATCCCAAAGGGCGTGCAGATATACTTTGTCACTCCGGATGGGGAGGTCAGTGCTCCTTCTTGCCCAGGTCACCTACGCATCATTCGGCGTAAAAAGCAGGCCTCAGATGCTGCCTCCAGAGGTTCACCATCCATCCTGCAGGTACGTGATGAAAATGTTTATGGCTTGACATGATACTGATCTTGAAATATGTTTTGACATATATGCCATTTCCAGTTTTAATACAATACAGTCCACTCTTTTTCTTTGTTTGTTTGTTTTGCATCCTGAGAGCTTCTCCAGCATTTTCTATTCCTACATATTTCATCATCTGCATGTCCAGCCATCGACCTGAGGAGTTATTGAGCCTGGTCATGTTGTCATCTTTGGCTGGACTTTGATCCGCACCTCATTGCATCAGCAGTCTCAGGAGTCACCTGTGGGCTGATATTGTGTTTGTCCCATCATCTCTGTGAGATTGGATGGAGTGTATGGGCGAAGCAGGGCAGATCCTCTCCACAACATTGATTCGAGCTCTCTCTCTCCAAGGGTGGCAATACCGTATTCTTTTGGATTACAGGCTGTGTTGGTGTTTTCAATTAAGACACCCCCGCCACCACTGGCAACTCGGTCGACCTGATAGTTTCTCAACATCTCTAGGAGAAATCTCTTTCCTGTGATGGACTCTTCTTATCTCCCTGATGACAGAGTGTCAGGAGGTAGGAAAGTCCAGAGTCCTACACCGTTCTTTCATTCTGTTTTTATTGACGGCGCCCCAGTTGCTTGCTGACCAGTTACAGTAATATGTTTGGGCTTGACATTTTCTGTCGTCGTTTTGCCTGTGTAACAGTGGGGTGGCGTATTGGAAGGGGATATTGTCCTGGCTGCCAGTATTTTTATTTTGTTATTGCAACAGTGGAAAGCCCTCTGGGATTGCGGGGAGCAGGGAGATGGGATTTGGTGCGCTTTCTTCTTTATATGATTAATACACTTTCACTCCACAAATACACGCTCGGGCAACTATAAAGTTATCTTCAACGCCTCATTTAAGAGGTGCAATCAAAACTCATTTGATAAAACAGCAGTTAAAAAAGGAATATTTTTTTTATGAAAAACTACGCAGGACAAACAATTCATTTAGGTAGAATATGTTTTATATAAAAATAATTGGCCTTAGTTCAGCTTCTGGTTTAAAGGCTTTAAATTGTATTGTAAAGAGGGATTTCAAAAAAAGCTAAATCTACAGCACTGTTGAAGGTCACAAAGGGGAAAACTGTCACCACAGGGTTTGAGGTTTGAGATCTGTTCTGCTTGTCTGTCGCCTTGTCGAATTGCAGAGCTTAATGGCCGGAGATTGATTCTGGGACTTAACCGTATAACCGAGCTGGACAAATTTACAGGTTACACTCAGCTTTGCTGTTGGGTCTAATTTTTCCTGTTTTATTTATTATTATTATTATTTTTATCATTATTATTATTGTTCTTTTTGCCTTGAAATGCAGTAGCTCTGGTGTGTATTTATCTCTGGTATTGTAATTTGGACTCTGTCTGTTCGCTAGACTCTGCCCCTCAGCACCATGCTGCACATTCACTGTCCCATTCCGATGAATCGGCCCCTGGGCACCAGTGCTCTTACGACAGTTGGTGTTTTGTTGGCAACTGTAGCCAGAGCAATTTCACAGTTTGGACGCGCTGAGCCAGTGGGCACCGTGCCTGGCTGCCTTTAGGTCTCTTTAACTTCATAGTGTTACTGGCTGATGGGATGACCTGCCAGCCGGCCCCTCTGAACAGACTACCAAAGCACAGCATTTTTGTTTCCAGACCTGTACAAAGTCTTAGTTGGCAAGAAATTTTAGTGCATAAATAAAGGGAGCCAGTTCAGGACAGAAACCTTCGAAAAGAGGTGAAAGTTAGACATGGGCTTTTATTGTCATTAGTCCAACCTACAACATTTACATTTACAGCATTTGGCAGACGCCCTTAGCCAGAGCGACTTACATAAGTGCTTTAAGATACAATGAATTGTACCTTACAGAACCTACAACTGTAATGCTGATTGGCTGGATGAAAAATAGTCTCTATGCAGTGATGTAGCTAGGGCCCGCTCTACTTTTTCAGGGGCCCTAAGCAAAGCTTTACTTGTGAGGCCCTCCAACCAAGAAAATTTATGATCATTTGACTTTCACCACAACGCAGGTAATTTAGGAACCCTAGACAACTCCCTGCCCTGTTCTGCTTATATTTTTGTATGGCTGTCAAAATTAACATGTTAATTGTCACGATTAATTTAAAACAGTTAACATGTTTATTTTAATGCAATTCATGTGATTAGGGGCAACAATATAAATTATAAAAATTTATTGCAGAAGAGACTTTTTTTTTTTATACTGTTGTCATTCATGACCTACTACATTGTTATATCTGAAATATATATCCTTTCTGATTATTCTACATTTATTTGGTGATTTAATTTTACATTTAAAATGCAATATAACAAGCTTTAGTATGGCTGGGTGATATGGACCAAAAATCATATCTCGATATTTTTATCTGAACCGCGATAAACAATATATATCTCAATATTGTTTTCCCATAAAGTAATAACAAATAGACAGTTCCAAGTCACAGCTGAATGTCCTCAATGTCACAGGCAATTTATGTATATTTATGTATAGACAGCTGTACATGTACATGAAAAAATGGCTCAAAATTTCAATTTCTTCTACCTTTCTGTGTTTCGACAGATATATATCTATCGATCGGTGCTACCTTAACGAATATGTTATTGTCATTTTTATGGGCTGACACTGAAAGCAGATAATCCAAAAAATAAATACGTAACTTGTCTAAAAAAAACACAAACTAATGTAATGTAAGCAGGCATTGCGAGTGTGAAATACCTTATAAGATTAAGTGTTAAAATGTCAGGTAATTCTACATACAGCATAGTAAATCAGCGTGATGCTGACAGTAAAGTGTAATCAGTGTGTTTAATAAAATATTTTAAAAGTATGAACATTGAACACACATAAATAAGCCATAACTCCAATGCAAGGTAGGATAGGTAGGATCCATGGGCGGTTCTTCAAGCATGAGAAAAGGGGGTTGATTTCATTGTGCATGTGCGCAGTACCCAAAGCTAGAACGTTTCCATAGGTTAGGACGAAACGTTAGAACACCAGCATATATTAATTTACCAACCAGGGGGGTATTTCATTAAGCAGGATTTCTTGCTTAGCCGGATATCTTGATGGATTTATGGTAATCTGGACTAAATGGACTATATAAAAATCCACTTAAATGTAGCTCAGACTACCTTAAATCTGACAAGTTATGTGGCTAAACAAGAAATCCTGCTTTGTCAAATACCCCCCCAATTCCTCTTCATTAACTTGCCTTATGTTTGTGTCTCCATGTTGTCACTGCATGCAGGACTTGTGAGTGGGAGGGGTGGGTTGTGTTCGGAGAGAGAGAGAGGGGTGGGGCAGGGCGCAGTTTTTAATCATGATTAATCGAGATTAATTCATTGCGATTATTTTTTTATTATTATTGATTGATAGCCCTATTTTGTTTTGTGACTTTGTCTGAGACCCCTTGTGCCAACCTGGCCCTAGGCAGCTGTCTAGCACTTTTTTCCAGCTCTGTCTATGTACTGGTGTGTACGTAGCGCCTGTGATGAACTGGCCTTACATTAAAAATATACCTTCACATCTATCGTCTGGGATGAGCTCAGGGTTATTTCAAACATGACTGGATAATGAATGGATATTGGGATTCATGTAAACGCAGCCAAGCAATATGTGAAATGTAAATGTGTTTTTATAGGTGTGTGACTGGATTTACGACGTGTCTGTAGACACCCCCGTGCTGCAGTGCAGCTCTGGCTTGTTCATGTTCCCGGACACATCGACTGTCACTCCGGGGTCTTACGTGGGTGTGGTGCTGTCCTCGGAGTTGCCCGACTCGGACTGCAAGATGCTTCGGGACCAACTTTCACAACTGACGGACCTAAGAGTCCAGGTCAGTGAGAGGTATGGGGGGGTAGAACTTGTTTGCAGAACAAATCTCAGCCACCTCTGGGGTTGATGCTCATTCTCAGCCACCTCTGGGGTTGATGCTCATTCTCAGCCACCTCTGGGGTTGAATGAATCCAGTATCCAGGGTAGAGATTGCAGGTTTCATTAAGCCCTCATCTAGATCTGCTACAGTTACCTGTAATTCTTGTGGCTATGGTCATTTTTTTTAATCGCGTCATTAGGCTCTGGCCTTTGAGTGACATTGAGAAGTATTAAGGAAGAAGGCTATTTTACTTTATATAAGATTAAGACTACTTTTAGCTGAGCAGTGAGCACCTTGATGCTGGATGGAGTCAAAATTTGGCCACTTCAGTCAAATGAAATGGCATTGTGACGTCCGTAGTATGGACTACGGCTATTACAGCATCAGTCCACAAATGGCTTCAGTCCACAAGCAGTGAAGTTCTGCCCTAATTCCAGCTGTTAACAAACAGCAGAATTCAATTTAATATGACAAATGTACGGAGTCTGCAAGCTTACCAGTTAACTGTTTTTTTTTCTCAAAATTTGATTAATTCAAACCCTACCTGTTTACACAGCTGAATAGTACACTGAGGCAGTTCAAGTTGAGTCGCTTTGTACAAGGGAACTAGAACAGGTTTCCTGCTCAGACACAAGCGTGTTACCTTCAGGCACCAGACCTGGAGAAGGCCGTGGGTGTGCTGCAGGAGGAGGAGAACACACTGCCACAGTGGAGCGAGAAGGTGTCCCATGGCATTCTGACAGGTGATGCTGCACCCCCCCGCCCCGATCTGCCCACCTTCTGTTCACAAAGACCCTCCAAACCAGAATCTAATCTTCTTGGGCATCTCTGGTTTTGTATCTGCACAGGAGCTTCATGGCTGAGCTGGGGACTGGTAAAAGGAGCAGAGTACACAGAGAAGGCCATCCACAAGGGGGCGTCCAAGCTGAGGGAGCATATCACCCCAGAGGACGCTCCTGCCAGTGTGGCCAGAGGCTTCCAGGTTGCCAAGCAGGCCACGGGGGGTGCCGTCAAAGTCAGCCAGTACTTAGGTAAGAAGCGATTGCTGCAGCCCTGGATGGGTGTGTGGGTAGTTGTCAGTGATTCTGTGAAATGACTACCTTTATCTGATTATGTAACGCTTTGATTATAATGGGTCATTATGACACAGTTTATTTACTGGGGGACTGCAGAGTGGACATAACCAGTGACGGAAACTATTTTATTGCTACGGCTGTTGTTGATGATGACTCCGCATATCTGAAAACGTCGGCTGAAATTTCAGAGTGAGAACATAAACCTCCAGTCTCTCCTGTGTCGGGAATCATCACGAAGACGCCTCTGTCTGACGATCTCATCCCTCTGTCCTTTCCTTGAACTTGGGTGGCTGCTTAAAGGCATTTTCTGCCTCTTTTTAAAATTTCTGTAGTGGATTTGTGCAGTGAGCTCTTTGGGGTTTGCGTCCAGGCTCCCTGTATATAGCATTACTAAATCCCTCTTCTGGGCCGGCGATGAATCTCCACTGCTCATTTTCAATGTGGACTAAGCACCTTCCATGTCCTTGTAGATGTATAATTTTTAAACTGAAATACTGATTAGCGTCTGATGTTACTTAGTGATGTCACAGCTGCCCTGTGCCATTGTAGTGGGTGGGGTCTGCACAGTGGCCAGCTGCATGGGCAGGGAGCTGGCACCACACGTTAAGAAGCACGGCAGCAAGCTGGTGCCAGGGTCCCTGAAGACTGGGAACGGGCACTCCAACGTCGACGGCGCGATGAAGGTGGCGGCCAGCGGGATGCAAGGTATGGAGAAGAATTCCAAGCAGAACATCAGCCATTTCGAGGATAATCAGACTGTGAACCGGAAGGCAATCAACTGTAGTTCTACCATCAAGTTTAATTTAAAGCCATGTGGTGAAATTCTACCTTGGATGTGAACCAATTGATTCATAAGAATAGATGTACAGAGAACAGTGAATGAGAGTGAACAATGAACACGTATAACCTTGTATTATGTGCAAGATGAACGCGAGAAAAGAAAGTGGCATGTGACCACAGCAGTGGATTGTCACCTTTGGCGTTTGGTAGCATGATTATTAAAGTGCAAACAATGCCGTTTAAATAGACTTATATTTACATGAATTTTAGCAGATGGTTTTGTCTAAACGATGCTAAATCTCGGGCATACTGCTGTCAAGGTGCCAACTTGGGTGTAAGTGCCAGTTGGCTGAGCAGTAAACGGTGAGAAGAGCAGGGCTGGCGATGCTCTGTGCTGCTTTCACCACGTTACGTGGTTCCTCGTGGCCTTGTGCGGTTGCCATGCCTGCATGCTATGTGCCCCATTAGGGCAAACCTCCCGGTGCACCTGTCCAGGTTTCTGGGGATTGTTGGCCACATTCACGCCTTCCTTAGAGGCCTGATCAGAGGCGGACATTTCAGGTCCAGAAAATAAAAATCCAAACCAGAATTTTGTTTCAACCAACCAGATGACTATAAAGAGTCACAATCACATTGTACTCAACTGGTTGGTTGAAACAAAACCCTGGTTTGGATTTTTACTTTCTGGACCTGAAATGTCCACCTCTGGGCCTGATGAAGTGCAGCTGCTGATGAGTCGTCTACACAGCGGCTGTGGTGAGCTGTGACCGCTTACGGTTGGCTCCGGGCGCCTCGCCGATGGATTTAAAGCTGCAGTCCTCCAGTGTAGATGGGATGGTTACCTGCCTGCTGTTGAAGCTGTTGAGCAGCCGCTGTCTGGATGCTGCTTTGGGGAACTTTACCTCGTCTCATTGATGATTGGGTATATGATCGTGCTGCCAATGAGTTTGATGATGGAGTCGCGTCTGGTCACGCGATCGTGCGTACAGGGAAAGTGGGAGGGGGCTCGGCAGGCTGCCCTGGGGAGTACCGGTGTTAAAGATCAGGGTGTAAGAGGTTTTCCTGCCCACATGCATGTATTAGGGCCTGCCAATGAGGATGGGTAGGATCTAGATGCAGTGCGTGGTCCTTCAGGTGTAGGAGCTTGGTGATCAGTCTAAATGGGGTGTTAAATGCTGCACTGCATTGCGTAAACAATAGCCTCGCATTATTTCTATTATGCAAGTGGACTATAGTGGAATAGAGTGCAAGGAATACAGCCTCCTCAGAGGACCTATTGTGGCGGAAGGCGGACTGGAGGGGATGCAGCCAGCGATGATGCCCTTAATGTGCCCCAGCGCCAGCCTTGTAAAGCACTGCATTGCAGTGGGAATAAGCACCACTGAGCAGTCGTGTTTTTGGAACGGGGGTAATGGTGGTGTTTTTGGATTTATCGAGGTGATTTTGCAGACTCCTTGGTCCGCTTCTCTCGTGCACGCCTTCGATATCTTGTCTGCGGGTGTTTTTCTTCTAAACGAGCCAATAATGTGACCCCCACAGGACTTGCCACCGTGTGGTCCGGACTGGAACTGGCGTCGACGAATATTGGCAAGAGCGTGGCATCAGAGACCGTCTCTACCGTGAAGCATAAGTATGTATCCAAGGGTGCCCTAATAATGGGTTATCTTTTTCCGTTTTTATGTACTTTTTCCTCTTGAGGAATTGTTGCTTGTGGTATAATTGTTTCTTTACCTTGTGGATTATTGACTTTTTTTCTACTCTCGAAGGAAAATAATCGGGTTGTTTTTTCCTTTTCAGGTTTAGGGGTATAGAAAACATACTAGACCCTCCTTGCAACACCAAACCTGTAAAGGATTAATAGGTGCCTTAGGGATTTGTTGGGTTTCTTTCCTGTCTGGGTGAGGTGGTGGGGGGGGGGGCACCTTCTGTTAATAAACTTCATAACTGCTTTCGTCTGCCTCCTCTTTTCTTTCCCTAAGAGTAGACACTGCTGCTGCTTATGTTCATTTTCATCTGAACTGAGATAAGTGGAGTTTAAATGTG
>JABFEA020000041.1:15285301-15299216 GCA_019775915.2 Cyphomyrus plagiostoma | reverse complement strand
CCCCCCCCCCCCCCCCCCCCCCCCCCCCCACCTTCTGTTAATAAACTTCATAACTGCTTTCGTCTGCCTCCTCTTTTCTTTCCCTAAGAGTGGACACTGCTGCTGCTTATGTTCATTTTAAACTCCACTTATCTCAGTTCAGATGAAATGTGATTTTTTATTCCCCCCCTGAAATTTATCGCCAAACCCAAAAGCACTCGATGTCGCCCTGATGCCTATGCACCGGGACTGTACACTTGCTCGATGGTCACCTTCCTCATTTAGGTCTCTCCCTTCCTGGTTGCCTTATGTGTCCTATTTAACTATTTGCAGTTCAGGCTTAGGATGGGGGCCACCAGGACATTGACAGCACAGTCAGTGGAGATGCTGCTGCTGTCAATTTTGATCAACTGGATTTGGAGATTATGTTTTTTAAAAATGCAGGTTTAACAGGAGGCCTGTGCCTTTGCACAGAACCCTAAGCACCAGAAAAAGGTTTTTTCTTTGTGCCTTGTATTGTTTCATGCGTGTCTATTTAATCCATATTTTATAAGACCTTAGCACTGTTTAATTCCCATACTTGAAGGGGAGGAGTGCAATCTCATAATACTCTACTGAGTAAAGTCAAGTCCAGACTAACAAACCACAAAATCCATCCATCGCCTGTTTGATCCCGGTCTGGGAAGCTGGTTTAACAGACTCATGGAGGGAAAATGAGGGATCATATTTCCAGAGATACTCTGCAATGTCAGCTGCTGCCCAAAATGTATAAATGGTCAAACAATGCTTCCCTCCTGTCTCGTTTTGTCACCTGGGCTAGTAAAAAGGTTCAAGGTTTAACAATACACGCCTATCGTTTTGTGTACATCGTGACACATTCCTTTAATGTCATGTGATATTCAATATACTCATATTGATATGAAAACAGTCAAAACCTTGGAGCGAGCCTGATAAAAACTGACATAAAGACGATGGAAGCAAATGAGTTTTATTTGTGTAAGCAATAACATTTATAGGTTCAGAAGATGGCTGCCACACCTAATCATCGCTAGGCGCTTCAGTCTTGACTGGGTCTGCAAAGCATCATAAACAGTTTAAGTACACACAGCGTTGTTGGTAAATGTACATCTGAGCTGGACTACAATTTAATGAACTAACAGAACCAAACGTTAAGTCTTTATTCTGTTTGCCACTTTATTGCTTGTCAATATATACTACCCGGTGTGCTGAGGGATATACAAGTATATACCTCATTAAAGGACTTATTAAGATCGCCGAGGGCTTGATTGTGCTCGGTCAGCTGCTTCTGATGTTCTTCAAGTTTGCTTGCTTCTTGTGTGAGTTGCTCTTTGACAGACACGATGCAATAAATTATACATGCAAACAGCGAATCGTTTTAAACTGCTTTTGTCTAGTACAACAATACGAGTTATAAAAGCTATACGTTATAGCGCTCCACACCGTACTCGACACAAATATATGTTACACGCTTTTGTCTAAGAAAATACAGCCATAACGATAGTTCGTGGACAATCGAGCTGTGTAGGTAAATAGCACCACCTAGTGTCAC
Source organism: Cyphomyrus plagiostoma (assembly GCA_019775915.2). Taxonomy (NCBI): domain Eukaryota; kingdom Metazoa; phylum Chordata; class Actinopteri; order Osteoglossiformes; family Mormyridae; genus Cyphomyrus; species Cyphomyrus plagiostoma. Next base: position 15,297,667 of record JABFEA020000041.1, on the reverse strand, counting down.
GATACCGCTATGCACACTCACTTACAAAGATTGCAGTTACAGAAACCCCGTTTTTTGGACGGCAAATTATACACTGACATTAAGGGGGTTGCACACTTCGATCATTTGGCTGGCGTGAGATTCTCAACTAGACACAAGTCTGCGCACACATGCACACACGTTTACATTTATGTAACACTTATATTACATTGAAAATAGTTTATAGGGTTAGCAAACTACCCTAACACTTCGGATGTTCCTAATATTAGGTTTTCAAATGGAATAATATAGATTTGCCGTTAGATATCTTGCGTAAGCGTCTGAAATCGCATCACATCAGATGCGGGAGAGTTGGCAAACCAGGCTGCAACGGAGCATTTTACTAAACATGCTTAACATGCTACCTCATCCATATGAGGACTGAGTCACTAGCTACATCGATATGTACGTCGTACATTTATTTAAACGTACTTGGATTGCACCGTAAATCATTATTACAGTTTCCAGTTGCTAAATACTGAAAATTGCACTTTGACCATTGGTTATATCGCCTAGCAGCTTAAGGTCGTTTTTATAGGTTACTTCGTGCCTTTCATACCTAGTAATTCTGCTATTGTCTTATATCCATGTCTGGTCTCTTCGGTCATTAAATCCATTGCTTCTGTCGCCTTTCTAAGCCCTGAAGTCTCGGTCCCCTCCTGCCAGAATTGCACGCGCTTCTTTTCAAAGCGCAGACACTCACCCCGACAACTTCCGAGTACATAGCGGAAGTTTACGAGTGTCCAACCCGCCTGAAAAGGGTGGAAGCTTTGCTGTTGTCCAAAATGGTATAATTAAATATAGCCGTTTTTATTTTCTGTTGACAGCTGTTGATACTGCTCCCACTGCTGTTGAACAAAATGTGTTTGTGGGGGAGCAAGGGTGGAAGGCAGATTAACTCTGTTGTGTGCGTTTTGTTTGTTTTATTTTGTTTTTTTTCTCTCGTCTTCAGTGTTCCTGTATATAAATCTGGGGCTGATTTCTATTCATCTTTATTGCTGCCTGCCAGTAGTGAGTTCATGTTTAGTTGGCTTTATTTCAGTTTTTATAGGAGATAACCAAATAATTCTGTCATAACCAATGAATTTAGCTAATTACAGCGAGGAATTTGATTCCAGTAGATATCATTGTTGGTTTGTTGCTTTGGAATGTATATAACATTGGTGTAATCTCCAGAGCAGTAAAAAAGGAAAAGTAAAAGGAAGATTTATATCAACGATGACTTATGTCCGGCACGAGCCATTTTATTACCCTCGAACCCATTATAACCAAAGTTTCAATTTAAAGAAAACACCTGCGTAGCTTCTGGTTTATGACGAATCAGTTATGTATACTATTATTTTCATATTAGCCATGTTTTCCAAGTGACTATAATGAAAAGCTGGAAACAATGTAATAGAAAGGAAAAGAAAATGCAGGTGTGGCTGAAAACCGATCACATGTCACCCAGGCAGGAGAATGATAAAGGCGATATATGTATACATTACTGTTTATAAACCCAGTGGGGACAGCAGGGATGTGAACTGGGCTCATGTTGCCTGCCTTTTAATCCCTATGCTTTGTCGGGATCCTCCGAGGCACCTTCTCACCCAGCTAAACAGCAAAAATAGCAACATGTAGAACCAGCTGACAAAGAGCGACTGACTGGGAGGCTGATATTGTCATCCACTTTGTTTACATCTTAATGGGAGCAGAACATCATGCCCTATATCTGATTTCCTCTCCCCAACCCCTATTGCATCAGGTCACTTGCCCCAGATGAACGTTATAGTAAATCTGAATCTTCCCGGATGGTGTACAGGTATTACATGTCTATTGTTCTTTCTGATGTTACCAATAAAGCCTAATATTGTTCATTTTGGCTTTTGTGTCCAGGCTTACTATAACAAGCTGCACCATAAATAAAGGTTAGACAAAGGTAATACGTGTTATAACACAACACAGAAGTGGTGGATTTTCCTGACAGCTTGTGACTGTCCCACACCTGAACGTGACGCAGCAGATCTGAATGAGAGTTAGGGGGGAAATGCAGACAGTTAGGTTTGTAGAGGGATTGTTTATTTATTTGTTTGTTTTTAATTTTTAAATTTGAGATGTTAGCGCTAGATACAACGAGTATTTAGCCTTGTAGATGGTTGATGGTACAGTAGCTAGTATGGAAACAAGGATTATCTCGAAGATTCTTTAGGAGGCCTTGTGAGATTCTGGACATTGTGTAGAAGAAGTTGACCTTCTACTTGTAGAACTTACCAGTTTAGTCTTCTCTCAATAACAGCATTGCAATGTTTCTTCAATAGTGGGAACGTTGTGGGTTGTGTGGGTTTGCGGTGTCAAACGTTGGCCTCGCTTGGATAACTGTATGTGCTGTAAGTGCTTGTTCAGTCGGTGTGAATGAAGGTTCCTCAGACCTTAAACAGCAAAGGCCTCGCAGTTATATGAGAAATCTGCTAGCCATGGGATTCGAACTAGCAACCTTCCAGACATCTAAGAATCCAAACCCATGGAGTCGCACATCATCCGCGCTGAGGACGATGGTGCATTTATGTAACAGATTAGCCATTTCAGCCTCCTCTCTCAGGCCCCTATGTCATGCAAAGCTGTTTTAGTCACACTCTGGCTGGGAATACAAGATATGTTGGACTGCATATGGATGTGCGAGGAAATTAATTTTACGTTCCATAAAATAAATATAAAGCATGTGATATTTTTGACATTACTTTCTGCTACATTTTTACATTTGATATTTGTCTTCAGATTTATGCACATAAAAAGTTTACTGTGTGTATATCACTTTAAATGAGTGTCCCCTAAAGCCACAAAACAACAAACCACTTTAAAAAAAACATCCCTCTGCGTTTGGTTTCGCACAGTAGCATTTTTTTAAAATCTGGACTGTCTTTATTTCTAGTCTTTCCTCCTAAGCGACCATAGACTGGGAAATGAGTAGGCGGTCGATTCTGTTTGCAGGGAACAGGGCTAAGGACAAAGTCTAGAGCAGAGCGGCTACCGGAGCGAAAACGCTGAAGGAAATAAATCATTCTTCTGTTTTATGTTCCATATGCGGGGGAGGTGGGAAGGAGGGGTCATTTATATAGTGTATTATATTTTGGTCGGTTCAGCCCTTATCTGTGGCTCTGACACACTGCATCTGTTTCACCACAGGGTGGATCATGAGCTTAACTGTACTCCTAACATCTTATTATAAGAGAAAGGAAAAATATGGCACTTACTATTGTGTAATGAAGTGACAAATTACATGGGCTCATATTGGCCATGTAATTTATGTATTAAAAAATTTAAAATTTAAATCTCCTAATCCAAAATCTTATTACAAATGAGGGACTGTCAAAATCATTGCTTTAAGGTACGTTTGTGCAGTGTCTGTCATTCATGACTTTGCAGTGAGTTTCATAACTAAGTTACCCAGTAAGTATTAAACACTGGCTCAGAGGCTGCAAATCAATCTATTGCTACGCAGTGGCAACAGGCAGACGCCGGACTATCTCTGCCTTGTAACTGTGGCGAATTATTTTTAATCCAGGTCTCCCCCCCGCAGTGAAGGGTGTTATGCTTCATCAGATTTTAATTGCATGTATCAGTTTAACAGGATGCTCTTGTGTGCTGCGCAGAAATAAAAAAAATCATGTCACACTCGGTAGTGCTCGGTAATCGATCACGCAAATTGGATTTGCTGTCTAGGCATAGTGCCAGGTCTCCTCAGGGTCTATATCTTGCTCTGCTGAGCTTTTTCCAGCATTCAACTGCAGAAGAAAATACTTTAGTGTGTGTTCAGGATACTCTGAATATTCTCAGTTAGAAGCTTACTGTGGCATTACTTGAAGATTTATACCGCAAGCATGTAGCTCTGTAGCAAAATAACGGGTCTCCCTTCCACACCCAAATGTTTTTGTTACCGATCAGGTAGGTACCTAGGTAGTAAAATAAGAGTTTACACTCCCCTAGAAATAAGTTTCAGCACTCTGGTTGGCAAAATCCACCTCTGTTGGGCAAAACCTACTAAGCCCCCATCAAAAAATAATATTGAGGGGGACGCCCCTGACCAACTTTATTTGGTTGTTCGCTTATATGACTGTTTGTGTTTGCTTGTTTATTATTTCCCCAATCAGCAAAGGTCAGACCCCCCCCCTGACAAAATGTATTTATGGCAAAGGGGCCAATCAACTGGGATGAACCTGTCAGCAGGGTTGCTGGACCTCCTAAGAATTTTATTTTATCAGGTTATATCAAGACTCAGACAGTGAAACTGGAAGACTGGAGGGGAGCAACTTAGCAGGTATGCAGCACTAATTATGAGAAAATATGAAAATACACAAGAACACACAAAATGTCGGTTGGATGTTGATCGTCACAGGCACACATAACACCACTACCCTTATCATTCAGGCTATTTTAGCACAATAGGAGGCCCAGATATTTAATCCTAGTGACAGAATCTGCTGATATCAATTGAAGGAACAGGAAGTAATGTCAAAAACATTGTTTTTATACTTCTGTGTAACACACAGTGTGTTCATTCTGTAGGTCCAATCTGGCAGATATTTCTGTTTAAGTATCACATGGTTCTAGTTTTGCCCAGGATCTAGACACATGATAAATCTATGCTGCTGTTGGGAACTGAGACTGATAATTATGTCGCAGGCATTTATGACCATTAAATGTTGTCTTACTTTCATCTTACTTTCACCACAGAGCCTGCTGGTCTCGCAAAAGCCTCCCATAACTGTCTTATGTGAATCCCTCAGGAATCTCTACATATTCAACACACTCTCACCGCTATTCTTTTGATTTTTTAAGGTTTTTTTTTTAAGGTTAACAACGCTGTTTTGAAGCCCTGCAGAGCCCAGCTGTGAATGTATCCCTCTGCTGGCCACAAGCTGTAAATACAGTTTCACTTCTCTAGCACCAACCCATTTAGCCCAAAATGTTTCATGATTTTATTCTCTCCCTCTTTTATACATTTCGTAAACTCAATCAACAATTGTGCAACAATTAAAGCTTTTTCATTTTTGTGCTCTTTTGCGAATTTCACAGTTGGATTATATGGTTATACTTAAAGAATAGTACTTGCACTATAATGTAAATACAATTAACGAATAACGAATACAAATACAAATACTTTTCCCCCCTTAACAAATACAAATACAGATACAAATACCTGCTGCTTTGCACACCCCTACTGCCCACTTTGGCCACCACATACCCTCAGGGCTTTAACTAGAACTGTAACAAAGGGCCCATGTAATGCAACAGTGTACTGGGGCTGCCAAACATAAGGTCTCATTTCACTAAGGACCACCCCGAGGGAGACAACGGGAGGTGTCCCATGTCTGAAGCAGCATCCCTAATTGTGTCACCAGCAAACCTCTGAGCCAGGGTCCTGTGGTTCCCATAATGTTGCTGTTTTACTAATGGTTATGCAATGCGAATAATAAAATAAAAACTACCTGGTTATAAAGACTGAGATGAGTAGTGTGCGTGCTTTTGGTCATCCTGCGCCCTTTTTTAAAGCAATTATTGCCCCTTGCAGAATTTCCGGACCAGCAAAATTAGCTTGGGGATGTGAGAGATAAGGTTCTCAAAACAGCACAGAAGCTCCCGCTGTGGAGGAGATTTCTTTCAGCAGGCGTTCAGCTCCCCTGGAAGCATGTCACTGAAGACCAATCCTACATTTAAGCAACTGAGTATCTAAAACCCCTGCAGAGCTGAATGGCTCCAGAGATCAGCTCCTTAATATTCTAGATCCTCTTCCAGTCGTTCATTGTCCATCTCATGCATTCATAAAGAGTCACAGAAGAATTCAATTGTAAATGCCATTTACTAAACTGTAAGTTAATATGACTTAGGATAAAGGCATCATACAAATAAATGTAAAGAAACGAGAGTAATAAAAAATGGCTACATTGTAGACTCATCAAAATGGTCATCTTTTACAGTGATTACAATTGAACAAACACTATGCAATATTTTTCTGAATTTCACTCCAACGCTGCTGGAAAAGTTCCCACAAATGTAGCCTTGACCATTCCATCCATCCATCCATCCAGTTTCTGTAGCTGCTTGTCCTATTCGGGGTCACAGAGGGTCCAGCATTCTATCCATATCAACCCAAATCAATTCAACGCAAAGGTCAGGTGATCATGTGCAGGTCATGTCATCACTTTCACTTTCTTTTTCCTTAAAATCATTCTGATAGGTTATTTACTACAACTGCGTTGCTTGCCCATGTGATCAAGTTTAACCAAAATGTTTTGAAAAACATTTGTCTGGCAGTAGTTTCTGTATTTTAAAATGTTTTTCTTTCTGATTTTCACCTTTTTCAGTAACAAATGTAAAAAACACTTATGATAAAATAGGTATTTTATTGTGTTTTTTTCTGATATTCATTATCTAAAATCTAGGCTGATTTTGCCTAAAATCTAACTGTTAAAACCAGTGAATCTGTCTTTACTTGAAGCAAAATGCACTAAATGACACAACCTGAAAAAGGCGTAAATGTTTCCATGTTGCCAAGCTGACAGATTCACTGTGAGTGTGCACACCGCCTGACTTCCTGCCACCGAATGTCATTCCTCTTGCCAGAATCATTTCCCACGATCACATTGGTCTGTGTCAGTCTGACAGTATTTGCATAATTTTCTGACTTCATACCTATACCACCTACACTTTTAAATCCCCGAATATGGCAATAAAAGCAGAATATCCATTTTCATACACAGAGGTGGAAATTTCAGGTTTAGAGACTATAAATCCAGACCTAGATTTTGTTTCAATAGACCAGTTGAGCATAAAGAGTCACAGTCATAGAATACTCAGTTGGTTGATTGAAACAAAATTTGGTCTGGATTTGTATTGCCTGTACCTGAAATCTCCACGTCTGCTCATACATGATTGACATTCCCCATACTCCTGGGTGTTATAGTGTGGTTTCCTCTAAAAAGCTGTTTAGACAACAGTATGTAAAAATTTCCTAAGTTGTAATTGTTTTTTTAATAGTTTTATTGTGATGTCCGTCATACAGAATCCAAGCGGCAAAACTAACATGCTGATCTAATCACATTAAGAAAAGTGCTGTCACTGTGTTTGTCTGCAATAAAGGATTTTGATTTTCCTTTTGGTAAATGACCTCTTTCCATAGTTATGGAAATTAGTGGGAAGGCCATTCTTACTCCGTTCGCTCAGTGAAATATGTTTAGCTGCCTTTTCTAGTGGATATCATGACAAAATTCCAAGTAGCAAAGAATCTCAACATCCATCCATCCACACAGGGCGCAGTTGCAGTTCCAGCCCATCACAGGACTTCACATTTAGCTATTCAGGCAAATGATCAGCAACTGTCTTAGGTAAAGACTCATGAATAATATGTCTGTGTTACATTCTGCACACTGATGAACTTCCTCCCCAATTTTGAAAGACATGGAGCTTGAGCCAACACTGCCGTCATAATGGGTAATGTGAATATATACAAAAGTACCTTCCCTATGGTATGAGAAATGGCTGGCAACAATGTGCCCCCCCCCCTACAGGACATGTCTGGCACTACACAGTGAAGGGTTATCAGTTGCTGTGATGTTTGTTGAAGAATCATGAGTGAGGTGGACTGAACACTTAAACCATTTGGCACAAAGGTTAACGTGGTAGGGTGGCTTTTAATGTGAGAATAGAAAAATTAGGTCCTGAATTCATTTATACTGTCAGGACAGATTGGAGGGGGCACCCACATGATACATATGCGCGTGGTTTCGTATCCCTGTTGCTTAGATATGCCTCACTGGAGACCCGTATGCAGAGAGTAACCAGTGGCATGCCGCCTGTAATCTCTGTCAGAATGCTTGGAGATTTCCAGCCTGTGTCATAATCCAAACATCAGGAAGACTAGACAGCACTATCGGGGAGAGGGAAGTAGGTCAACACATTTGATGTTTTTTTTTCTCTGTCTGGCTTGAAAGCAGTTGACTTCCTGCCTCAGTCCTGAAAGTGCCCTTTGTTTTTTTGTTTCATTCCTCCTCTTCAATGTTGACTATTTAATTCAAGATTCTCAACATGAGGAAAACAAAGCTTTTTGTTGCCAGTGTATACGGGAAACTTACGAAACATTCCAACAGCGACTGACAAACAAAATGGAGCATTTGGAAATGGAGAAACAGCAAATGTTTAGTATTAATATTTATTCATTTCCTTCTGTCATTTCACAGCAATACAGTCTGAGAAATCCAAACATGGTCAGTGTTTTTGGGTGAGATACAGAGTCTCAGGCAGTAAATTAGGTTCTCAGCACATCACTTGTATTCACAGCGGTACGAATCATCACAGTATTACATTTGAACCACACTAACAAACTCTCATGGTCAGAAGTAGCCAATGAGAGGCCGCTGTCATCTCGCCTGGCATCCCCAACCATTAATACTTGACACTGTCCGTTTGGCATCATTATTTTCTCCACTGGCCCACCACGGCTGCAAATCTCCAGAGTCATGCACGTGTGGCCTAGTTACCAGAAACTATCCACACAGCCAACCATCATCATCCTCTGCCCATGTCTGTCCTGTGGCCTTACTTACGGGTTCATGATAGGAAATCAAATCCTTTATAAACATAAATAAAATGTTTTGCATTATAATTGTCGATGTTACATACTTAGGGTTCGAACAATACATGCCAAAAAGATTTCAGTTCATGAGAATCTTCACTTGATTATGTTGCTCAAACTTTCAGTGATTTATAGAAGAAAACACACACACACACCCACATACACACACACTGGAGTTTTTCCATTCAAAACCAGTAAAATGGACTGGTAGACTACACACTGGGAAAATGTCACATAGAAAGGCCCCATCACTTGTCAGTTGAGCTGATGCTAATGCTACCCATTAAAAATGTGGTAACGGGGACTGAAAACATTGCAAATACCATTCATGCTCTGTGAATGAACTGAAATGACTCTTACCCAGTCTCTTCTGGTGCTTGGGATGTCTCAGACCCAGTATCTCATTATTTGACTGCGAAAGAGATTCCAGTGACCTTGCTGGATATTTTAATGGGCTGGAAGGAAAGCGTGTTCTCCCAGACAGCAGGCTGGAGGCAGAAGCTGCAGTCTCTTAGGTCCCTAAGGGTTTGCCTGAAGAGGATTGGGTTAGCGGGAGCAGGTCCGGTTGGAAAAGTACTGCCTGCTAATCGCCAGCACTGCAGACATCAACTACATATGAGGAGGCAACCTGAGCTTTTATTTTTCAGAAGAGGTGGCACATTTACCACGTTTAACTCGTTCTTTATTGCTTTGTGCATTTTATTAAAACCGTAATTCCCTTGTCTTTTTTAACATCTATCGACTACTGTATTTTGCCGGAGGTGGAATATAATGCTGTATCACAGATTGATATTTCACGACAAAACACACAGATTTTAACGCTGGTGAATTGCCATGGAAAACAAATTCTGTTCTTTATAATACATTATCATTATCCTGCACAAACATCTACACAGACACCCTGGCTGCAGATACCCCAGCTGTTTCTTTCTGGCGACCTGGTCGCTGAGGCAGCGTGAAGAATCCGCAGCCTGCTACAGCCTGCGGCGTGAATCGTCTGCATACGTATTAACGACATCTCCTATTAATTATACGCGCAATAACATCAAGTGTCACGCTTTTTTATACACATGAAAAACTAATACTAATACTGAAAAACATCGTCAGTTACATGAACCCATAAGGCCATTCTGCGAATAACTTATATGCATGTTTTGCAAACATGTAACATATTAAATACATATGCAATGTGTACGATATGCTGAGCGCAGATGTGATAAGAGAGATTGTGTGAACGCGCCCGTCCAGGCGGATGGCGAGGAGACGGTGCGCGACAGGCGAACACCTCGGGGGACACCGTGCAAAGGAGGGGGGGCTCTGACTCCGACTCATGGGCTGTATTTCAAAGAGGGATTGGCTAATGCAAATTACTGCAATCGTTCGACGGATGGATGAAAGCAGCTGCACTACAGCTTCCTTTGCCTCCATAAAAACAACGGAGATCCGCGGGACGACAGAGACGTGCCGGTCAGGGCTGATAAACTGCGGGACCATTTTCGATTATTGGTTTTAAATTGGGAAGTGCCCCGTTTAGAACGTGTTGGCTGGATCAAGCGTCATCCAGACGGTAAGCGGATCACGAATCTTTTCTAATGCTTTACTCAGAACGAACACAAAACCGCACCTGTTTCTGACAGCAGTTTAAGATATATAAGAATAACATACTGATATACTGGCGTGTAATTATATATCAGGCATGTGTTGCTGTACTCCCCTTTAACAGAGTTAATCTTGACAGTTTTTACAGTTTTCTTGGCCTTCATTTTATGATAACCTACAACTCCGAAAGTTTTGGCATTTATATTTATTTGCAGCTGGTTAAAAACCGTCGTGTTTATTATTTGCAATAAGCGTTCTCATTATTTTGCTGCAATCGCACAAATTAAGTAAATGTCACCTAGAAATCACGCAGCTAGTAACGAATGTGAATTCGTATTCAGAAGCTTTGTGCCGGTCGTGACAGCAGATGTTTGAAGCTCGTCACGACCTGGAGCCTACAAAGAGAAAACCTCACAATTTCTCATTACAAAGTTATTCACAGACATAATTCGGAGCGTAAAGTAACATATGCAATTTTTTAAACCGCCTTAAGCATTTACCTGTTACTTATAATTGCATCATTTGCCTCTCCACTCATCCTAAATAGGTGTCATTCCTCGGGTGATCTTCGCTTTGCCTTTGCTCCCATATGAGTTCGACCCGGGCCGGAAGCATGGAATTGGAGCATTTCGACGAGCGGGACAAGGCACGGCGACACGGGCGCGGGGCAGCGCGAGCCAACGGGCTTCCGAGCCCCTCCCACAGCGCGCACTGCAGCCTGTACCGCGCGCGCACTTTGCGGGCGCTCAGCTCCGAGAAGCGCGCCAAGAAGGTGCGCTTCTACCGCAACGGCGACCGCCACTTTAACGGTGCAGTCTACGCCGTCTCCCGGGACCGCTTCCGCGCCTTCGACACCCTGCTGGAGGACCTCACCCGCTCCCTGTGCGACAATGTCCACCTGCCGCAGGGAGTACGGACCATTTACACCATCGACGGCAGTAAAAAGATAACGGACGTTGACCAGATGGTGGAAGGTATGGCTCCGTATAAAATAAGTTGTTATTATAAAAACAAACTTTAAAACTGCGGCTACACGTTATTTTCTCTTACAGTCTCATTCTTGTTTTCTTTTGGCCATGTCCAAACCGGTTTTGGTTAGTTTTAGAGCATCTTTCTCCACGTCAGACCCAATAATACTTAAACTAAGGACGTAAATGTGGTTTTGTAGCTCTGATCTTCAGAGGTTCCTGTTTGCCTGTTGCCATCAAAATAGTACAACTTTAGAGATTGATGTAAGTTTTCAGAGGAACCCACATAGACTTTTTTTTCCCCTGTGAATGGCCGAGTATGCCATTTCACCCCAAATGGAATAAAATCGAGTCTATCTTTCGATAATTGCCTTCTTCCTAAGAATAATTTATGTTAGCTGGCTGTCATGGGGCTGTAATTTGAGTAGGCCACTGGCTTTCCTGTTATCGAGCTGTGAATAACAGACTGCAATCCACTGGATTGATTTCTGCCGAACGAATGTCATCTGAGGTTGCCAAACACCCAAAATCACCAACCATCCCCCAAAACTCTCCTCGCCCCTCTTTTCCATAATGTGCTCTTTTCTATAGCTTCTCCAATAAGTCTTTTTCAGGCCCAGTCACTGGCTCTCCAGCACAGCTTTTGGTTGTTGAGATATATGCCCAAGTAATTTTCTTTCAAGTGGTTTGGGTTGTGGGGGGATGGTGGCAGTGTGTCTTGCTGACGTATGTGTAATATGCATAATCAAAAAATAGGCAAGCAGGTGCGTGTTAGAGTGGGGGTGGTTTATGTGGGCATTATGGGCAAGAGAGCCAATAATTGTGGACATCACACCTTTTGTGTGTAATAATTCACAGCTCTGTTGGATGGTGGATGCTGGGTAAGAGTGTGTTGTAAAGGCTCATTGTCTTCAACTTTTCTGACCATCACTTTCTCCCTATCACAGTGACTGGAACAATGTGCACATGTACACTAAAAATATTCGGTAACACTTTACATTAATTGCACCTTCATAATGCTTTTATATTGCCTACGTAATATGTTCAGTTCATCTTCATAATGTATTCATTAAGTATTCATAAAACATTCATAAATATCATGTATGTATACCTCAACATCCTAACATCCCTTAAAGGCTGTAATATACATTAATAACAAACATTATATAATAA
>JABFEA020000041.1:15267670-15285201 GCA_019775915.2 Cyphomyrus plagiostoma | reverse complement strand
ACCACACACACAAACCCAATGAGAGCTGTCGACTGGGGAGGCCTACTTCGGATGTACCTTCCGACTGCAGGTGATGGATTAGCACAGGCTATTGCTAATAGCCTGACCCATATCTGTAATTCTATAGTCTTCCAGATCTCCTGGGGGGTGGCAGGCAGCAGGGTGCTTTTTCCCTCTATACTCAAGGCGCGTGTACCATCACCAGCACAGATTGTTCCACCATTTGCCATTCGGGGAGGGGGGTGACGCTCCTGGCTGGCCGTTCACATTCTGGCCTCCTACCCAGCCTGGCTGAAGCGCATGGAGACCAGGCAGAGGACAGCACCTCCTCACTAATGTCGCCCAAAAAAAAATTCAATCATCTCATCAAATTTCATGGAAATCACACCATGGCGGGCATAACTAGCCCCAATCATCCTCCTACAAAATGTTAATCGACACTCTATCTTTCCGTCGAAATGTTTATCGACACCTCTGAGCTTCTTCGACTTGCTGCAGTCACTGCGGTCTCTTCCCCCTCCCTGCCACATCAAGCCTGAAGCTCAGACCAAAGGTGAGCTACGCTGCCCCCTTCCTGCTGCTTCTGGAAAGACACTGTGAGCTCCTGACTGGCCCCAGGCCGAGTTCCACACAAGAAGCATAACTTTGCATATCAATAAAGTTAATTCAGACTTCATGGCTGAAATCACACATTTAATTATAAGTTTTTTTTTGGTTTTATGTTTTGCTTCCCTTAGTGGGCTAGAGTGCGTCTTTGTGCGCTTTTTAAATAAATCCCTTTACGTTTAGCTTGCTGTATTTGTGCGCTACATCCCACCATAGCAGCAAACACTCCCCAGAGAGGCACAGCTGTGGCCCCGTCATCCCTGAATCTGCTTTGGCATTTTACACCCTTACGTACCACACTCAGCACTGTAAAGCATACCTGATTATAGCCGCCTGCCTGCATCCCCAGCACCTCTATCCAAAGGGCTGGCACATCAGTAGGATTTTGGCCTATTGCTGGCTCTCCAACCACACGTCCCCCAGGGGCATCATGGAAACGGCCCAGGATTCAATTTCCCCGACGATCGATACCAGAGACAGGATCCCGGGTCCAGACATGTGGTTCTGCTACGGGGCATCAGGGTCCAGCCAGTCACCCCTAGATTTGTTTTTGCTCCATTAACCCTGTCACCGTCTAACGAGAAGCATCCAAAGGATCATGTTATCGCAGGGGCCCTCAGTAAGAATGCAGGGCCTGAGAGAGGGTCCGGTGTGTGGGGAGTGGCCGTCTCCTGTCAGCAAATGAAATATAATTAAATCATAACAAAGCAAATATAATTATACACATGTGAAAGATCAGTAATGGAAATAATTATAGTTATTGTAATGAAGCCATTTGTACAGGTACATTGGTATTAGTTTTCACATATACTATTTTGCTCTCCTTTTAAAGACACACAGACCCACATGTAGAATAGAATAGAATAGAATAGAATAGAATAGAATAGAACATAATAGAATAGGGATACTGTATTAAGATATTATTTTTTCTGCTTTGCCCCATCTCGCTCTCTGTGAGACACACAGACACATATGCAGGTGAGAGCAAGCCAGCAGTCCCGGCGAAGGGGCTGCCACCTCGCGGCACCCAGGGAGCTGGGGGTTAGGGGCCTTGCCCAAGGGCCCACGGACATGTGACTATTTTGCCGAGGCCAGGTGTGAACCTGCAACCTTCTGATTACAGGCACAGAGGCTTCGAGGTGATAGTGAAGCTTTGAGTCTGAGCGCAGAGTCAGCCATCCATCCATCCAGCACCCCGGGGCATTTTCTGGGGGGGGGGGGGGGGGGATTAATGGCCTTGTAGCAGGATACAGTGGAGATGTGGCTTCTCTGCCAAACACACTCCTGCTGAACCACTTACCATTGCATAGATAAATAGATAGATCACCTACATGTTGCCTGTGGGGGACCCTCCCCCCCCCCGCAGCTCAATCACTTGCATCCTCTGGCACCCGTTGCTCTCTCAGACAGACACCTGGACCTCATTCGGGAGACACACGATGACTCAGAAATGCCTGCTGCAGCACTTCACACAGCCCCGCAGAGAAGATGGCGGACGGACAGCGACGCGGAGAGCTCCCTCTGTGCCCAGGGAGCAGATCCCGCAGGCCCGTCTGAGCGTCGGTGTCCTCCGACGGGTGATGGGGTGGCACACATCAGTATGGGCCGCTGCACATCCTCTGACCACTTCCCTTAGATACCTCATCGAAATTACATTTCAGTCAAAAGGGAATAAAAAGATCAGGCTTAATATTAAGTTTTAGCCTATTTAATGAGGTGGGTAGGCTCTGACCTTTGCAGTCCCCGTAATTCACAGTTTTTAAAGAGTGGACATGGAGTTCACTTGATCTGGCGTTAAACCAGAAGGCTGTTAGCCCTGATGGATATTTGGAGATTATGGCGAGTTTGGATGCAGCATCCGATCGAGTTCTACCCCTTAGAGCCTGAACAATAAAGCGCTTTCAAAGCACAAAGCTTCAGTATGACAATGGAGGCATTTGATGGCATATTAGCTGGAAAAAACATAAAGAAAAACATCAAGTGAAAAACTGGCAGCGTAGGGCTTTTAAATCCAATCACTTTGAAAAAGTGTGAAGTTTATTATTTTTATATTTTTTCTTTTCTGATAGCCCCTGTGAATCATTCTGTAGGATGTCCCATACTATGTCATGATATCCCCAAAAATGGCATGATCTTTGGTCCACGTCCAAACATTTACCTGTCTACAGCAACTATTTTGCATAACAAGCATTGAATTGCTTTGAAGACATTGGGAAGAGTGGACCCCACAAGCTACAGGAAACAGGAAGTAGGAAGGTAGGAAGCAAAGCATTTTCCTGAGTGCCTTTGCAGTGTATTGCTGTACTATTACAATAGGTATTCTGGAGGTACAAATATTATGCAGATAATGCCTCAGAATACAGATGTATTATAAAGGAACTTGACAAAGCACCACATTCTGAATTGAATTTATAATAGAAGTAACATTTTATAAATGCTGAACGTCTCCTGCTGGGTATGAGGTATGAACACAGATTACCCCTCAGTCATATTCACACGCCAACGTAAATGTAAACGTTTCCTCCGATTAAATAAACCCAGCGTGGCAATAAAAGTTAATGAGAAAGACAACAGGTGGTGAAGTTTGGACGTAAATGTAAATGAGGTCATGGGGACAACCCCCCCCCCCGTCTCAGCAGTGAATTTCCGAAACGCAGGAGGGCATTAATATTCATGACGTGCTACCTGATTGGCCAGTGATGATCTTTGTGCTACAGCACTTTTGGGGCACTCAGCCCTGCTGTAGCATAGAAAAATCATTTTTTGGTTAAGATATTCCTTGCAACGCTTTTGAGAAACTGCCCTCCTTTGTAGTGCAAAACAGTCATTGTTTTTTGCTAGCTATGGTCGTAATGTTCAAGAATCTGAGGTAGCTAACTAGCTAGCTATGTAAAAAAAAATGCTAGCCTAGATGAGAGCAGTTGATCAGGTAGCTCTTTCTTTGTTGATATTAATGAGCCTCCATCAGAGCCACATCAGCCCGTCGCCGGTCAATCAGGTAGAGCTTCCTTCATGAATATTAATGAGCCATCCCAGACCATCCTACTTTTCAGAAATTTGCCTCCCGGAGGTCTGTTCTGCCTGGTGCTATGAAGTCCTCCGACCCCTGTTCCATTTTTGGGTGAGGCTGCCAGACGTCCTTGGGTCACATGAGGCTGGTGCAGCCCACCATCTCCATTCTTGTCCCGCCAGAATCCCACATCAGTGCTAATCGCTACGCAATGCCATGCTCTGCCCAATAACACTGACACGACTGACATTTGCCGTCTAGTGTTCCCTACGTGCAGAATACAGAGTAATAAATCCGTCATGCTGCAGTGCATCTGATTGGCCCGGTCCTGGGTATCTCCATGGAGACCTGATCATGTGCCCTCATGTGCTCCAGGGGTTTTCCCAGACTGCCAGTCATCCTTGGATAGCCGGGAGACGGAATGCTGGGGCCGCTGACCCCTGTGAGGGGCCAAAGAGATGGTCGTCATAAACACATGGTGGAGGTGTAAAGCTGTGCTGTGTTTTTAGCTCCAGGTTCACAGGTGTCGAAGTGGACGAGGTCACCGGGATGCTCGGAGATCGAGCAGATGACTTTCTAGGAGGCTTCCATCAGCTGACGTGAATCATCACCATGCATCTTCCGTGGGAAGTCCCTAAATCTATTTACTGCACATTTTTGCTCCTTCAGTTCCACTGCCTATTTGCATAACTGTATTTATAAATTGCATTTTAACTGTATTTTTCTGTCTCATGTCTTATGTCAATGTCTCATTATATCTTGTTAACATATTTCAAAATTAACAAATTTTATCTTATCTGCATCATGTAGCTCACCAGGACAACAAAGAGACCTTGGTATATTTGGTAGAATTTCCTATTACCCTAAGCAGAAAAGAAGATACGTCCGGCCTATAACTTAAATGCTAAGTCAACGGTGTGGTACGAATCTTTTAGATTCGAAGCATAGGAAGCCATGGTGAAGTCATTATTGTGTTATGCTGATTAATTGTCCTGAGTTCTGCACATCACCAGCTCCTAGTGGCTTAGGAATCCTTCACACTAATTCCATTAATTCGTCCGAGTTCTGCCCAAAGTACCCAGAAGGCCGCTGGCACTGCACAAGGGCACTTTCCCGATCCGAGGGGCATTTTCGCAACATTACCACACCTGACCTTGTTTTTGCAAGATTACTGGATGCAGGAATAATTAGCTCCCCAGCTTGCTTTTACGTATTTTTTTGCATTTAAATTTATGCCTGATTCACACCGACTTTTTGATATTATGAATTAAATTTTGTCTGCAGTTGAAGGAAATGCTTTTAGCGAAAGTGGCTCCCATAATTTATTTTTAGCTCCTGAACATTATGTTACAAATTCAGGCCTGCCGTGCCACGTACCCCAGCAGACTATCCCATTTTTAATACATTAAATGCATCAGATGCATAATGCATGCCCATCCTCTTCTGTCACCATTTCTGTGCTGCAGAAAAGTGCTCTGATAAAGAGTTCAGACGATGGTTGCCTCGTCCTCGCAACAGGGACCAGCGGCTCTACACAGGGGCCAGGTGTCACCAGCCATATGGCGGTGTGTGAGCATGAGCCCGCGGGTTTTGTACCACTGATTGAACACTGGCCCAGGTGCCTTTTTGCTGAGGCTGACATCCACAGAACAGTGTGTAGCTGAGCCATCCAGGTAAGTAGTAACTACATCTCCCAGCATGCACCTGGTAGGCGACAGGTCACCACCAGGAGAGACACAAAACAGTCAACCCAAGGCAATTGACGAAAATGTTTAGCTATCCATTATTACATCACTTATAAGTATGATGCACGAAACAGGGAAAAGTAAAGAAGGAAAAAAAAAGAATGCCAGAAGTTTGCTAAGCTTGTAGCCATATTTGCACGGATGTGGTTTGAGTTTGCAGAGATCGGAGGGGCTAGTTTTATAAGGGGACTGTACTTTAATCCTGTCAGGGAAATCCGCATGAGTCACGGACTAAGCTGGCCGATCTGCCACGCCTGTGAGTGAGCACAAGCAAGCGAGATTCTAAGCAGGAAAGGTAAACTCCATTGCCAGCCCACTGTCTCCTCCGTATATGTGACCTACAGGCTAAATTTGGACTTGTTTCATCTGCGTAGAAAGCGCCGGAAGTGGGCCCGGCCGGCCCCTCCGTCCTCTCCCCACTCAATCCCCCGCACACCTGTGATGGGGGCAGCTTCATCCCAAAAAAACAAATCCAATTAGTGTTTAAGCGAAAAGAGAAAGAGAGAAGCTGTCAGGTAGCAGGAGATGGGCAGCTGTTGGTCACTGTAGCAGGTACCATCGTCTGCTAAACAGTCAGAAAAAACTAAGATATGACATTGTGTATATGAAATGTACCAATAGTAAAATTGCATCCCTGTGTCTGTGCATTAGGAGACTCCCTGAACTCAATCCACTCGATTTAAATTGTATTTTTAAAATTTTTCTAACCATGGTAGACATCACCCCTGGGTCCCACGCAAGCTGGCTACGATTCTGTGGAAAGTCTCGCAAAAGCCTGCTTCACCACGGTGCCAGAGTGGCTGATGGGTAATGTCACAGATGGGCATAATTGTAAGGAGCGTAAGCCTGGTCTCAGCTAAGCAGACGGATGATATGAACTAGCAAAATGAAGCAGCATTGGCTCGAGGTCAGACTAAAGCGGGATCTAGGCAGACAGCAAGCTGTGGATCTTCATGTAGCAAACTGCTGAGTCCTGAGCAAGCGCCTCCCTGAGGCACATCAGGGCGGGGGGGTGAGATGGGCCGCTTTGCTGTAATTATATATATGTGTGTGTGTGTGTATTCCTAAATTGGATTTATCTCTCACACCTTTCCAGACACCTTATAGCCAATAAGACATTTGCTAAAAATATATTGGTAATACTTAAAGAACACATTTACATTAAAGAAAATATGTAGATACACTAACAGGCAAATGTCACCTTTTTGCCTTAGCGCTTCAAAAATTCTACGTATTACGTCTGTTTTTTGCGTAAGTACCGCATGTACTTCAATTGGGTTCACGTAAGTTGAGAACTACCTGAACATTCAGATGAATTTATCTGGAGGGGTCTTTGGCAGAGCATCATGTAGGAATGGACGTAGACCGTCGACACAAACAGCTAGCATGTTAGTTCGGTAATGCTAAGTCACACAGATGGTTAGGAGGAGAGCAGAAATCCACAGAAACAGACTATTACTAACCACGTATTGCAATCTACAGCATCATTATATAGTCAAAAAGTGATAAAGTAAAATTATAGTACAGCATCAATTTGATTTAATTGTTTATCTGAAAGGAACAAGCAGAGTGGAGCCATGAATTTACATCCCTGTTTATACATTAGCAGACTCACTGAATGTGATCACCTGATTTTATTATTATTATTAAGGGTCCAAAGCACGTAGTGCTATGGAACCTTATTGCTTTTGTTAGGATTATTTTTTTATTATTATTATTATTATTTTTCCTCCCTAAAACTGAATGCCCAGCCTAAACCGTAAGTCCTAGGCTGCACAAATTTGGTAGGATGATCGCAATTCTTACCCACTACTCAGGTTATCCGACCAGTCCGACTCAGCCTATGGTAGCGCCCCCCAACACGTTTTGGTCAATATCTCGTGTCCTGTAAGTCCTACAATCGAAATTCTTTTTTCTGCAGATACAGACAGCCCTGGTATACCAAAAAGTCAATGGGACCATGAAGCTCCGCCTACTTAGATTTTTTGCTAATTTGCATAATTTGCAAATCCATATTTTTCCTTAAAGTCCTAGCTTGTCCTATTCAATCAGACATGTGAGGGGTCAAACGAATCAGCTCTCTGCGCTGGTCAATAATTATACAAAAAAATCTGACATTTCTGTATCCTACGGCCATTAGCTACGGCCAAACAATTTGCAAATTTGGCCCGTTTTGGTCTGACTGCTATAACTTGGCCGTGCCTCAACCTAACTTGACCAAATTTGAAATCCTACCTCCAGACACCATTGTGGGGACACCGTCCGAGGCGGGCCGCATTTGGTCCATAGGGGGCGCTATAACTAAAAACTGCCAATATCTCCTGCTTGCCTTGGCCAATCCAAATTAAATTTGGCACACATATACTAGGTCACAGCCAGAGGTCAGCCACATACAATGGCTGTCATCTGTCCTAAAAGCGTGGCCGCCATTAGCCAATCAAATTCAAGCAGCCATTTGACAGGCTAAACGATGACCAATCCAAACCAAATTTGGCTGGTACATTTGACCTGTGACCTTCAACCAACCCTGTAAAGGACACCTCACTCGGCCAGATGGGGGCGCTACAGCGCCCCCTTTTGCATTTCTGCCTATATCTCCAGAACTGTTAAGCCTACAGTTGAAATTTATTACCAGTCCAATTCACTATGTGCTGCCAAATCCAACAACCTATAGAACTTCATTCTCCATCTTTGCGTTTCTGCATAATTTATATATTTATGAAAACTGGATTTTTCGTTAACCTCCTAGGATTTTTGCCCAACCTACATAAATCTGGTGTCATTCAAATCAGGAGACAGGGTTGTTTAAGATTTATACAAAAAACGTGAAATTTTACGTATGTACAACCACCAGCCACACCCTAACTGTACTTGTGCCATGCCCATTTCAATCAGACTGTAATATCTCAGGCATGCTTCAGCCAATCAGTACAAAATTTTTCTCTCTAATGTACAGCTGTACTTTAGACAGACCCTCCAAATTTCGTGTCGATCGGATAAACAGGAGTGATATGGCCACTGTTTATATATGTCTAAGACCCACCTATGCTAAATCAGCTAAAATGAGTTACCAGAACAGGTAGGAAGGTGTCTGCCTATCTCACCCATTTTATCCACAGCAGTGGGTGGCTCAGTGGGCTAAGCTTGTGTGCTCGTTTTCCCCATGAGATGCAACGATGGTACTATTTTGAATAAACCACCCATTCAAATGTGTTCAGGCTCTCCTCTAGAGGGTTCAATCATAATTATTTTTCTTCCCTAAAACTGAATGCCTAGCCTAAATCATACGTCCTAGGCTGACCAAATTTGGCAGGAAGATGCCTATTCCTACCCACTACTCAGCCCCTCCGACTCGTCCCAGTCAGCCACATAGGGGCGCACTAGCGCTCCCTAATTCATTTCGATTGATATCTCTTGACCTATAAGTCCTACCATCGAAATTCTTTTTTCGGCTGATTCAGACAGCCATGCCAACCTGTTATTCCTCTATTACTTGTCTTACGCGTCTGATGCTTTGGACCCTTCCGTCACTGCTTGCAGTTACTAGTTATTATTATTATTATTATTATTATTATTACTATTAAACATGTGCAGAGTCTAAATCTCAACAGAGAGATTACACACTTACAATCTTTTTTGTGTCAAGGGAACCACAAAAGCACAAATGGAGCAGTATATGACTCTGTGGGTTAGGATCTGATGGGATGGCCACCGGTTCAAATCTCATGACTAACAGAGTCATACGGCTGTTGGGCCCTTGAGCAAGGCCCTTAACCTCTGTTGTTCCAGAAATGCCATGTGAACTTTGCTCTCTGATCCTTGCCTGCTAAATAAATTAACTGTTTTGATGGGATAGATATTTTTCCAGTAGCAACTTATGTTCTTGGTCCAGCCGGTGTTGTGCTGGATAAAGAAATGGAGCCATTATAAAATGATGGTCAGTGTTGAAATCCCAGGGACATGATACTGTTTTACTTCTTAGGTATTTAATGTGAATATGGTGAAGTGCTCTTCATATATTTGTTAAGTGGAAATCTCCCGTGGATTAAGCAGGTGAATTATTATGTTTGAAATGTTCTCATATGTGCTCATTATGGGCTTTTTGTCCTGTGGATTCATTTAAACATGTTTTTGGACTGCAGGTGAGAGCTATGTGTGTGGCTCCGTAGAGCCGTTCAAGAAGCTGGACTACACCAAGAATGTCAGCCCAAACTGGTCAGTGAATGTGAAGACTGCCATGTCCAGCCGAGCTCCCCCTTCCTTGGCCTGCTCCAAGCCCAACCCCCAGGAAGCCCGGGAAAGCAAGGACTTCATCAGGCCCAAGCTGGTGACCATCATACGCAGCGGAGTCAAGCCGCGCAAGGCTGTGCGCATCCTACTGAACAAGAAGACGGCGCATTCTTTCGAGCAGGTGCTCAGTGACGTCACCGATGCCATCAAGCTCGACTCTGGGGTCGTTAAGAAGCTCTACACTGTTGATGGGAAGCAGGTGAGAGTATAAGATGCTTCTGTGCCCCCCCATCCCCGTTTGTCCTTTTCAAGGTCACAGGGGTCGGGAGCCTATTCCTATCCAAGTGCCAACCCATCACAGGTCTCACGCATTCATAAATCTTAGCATGTCCAAAGCCCGGACAGAGACTCACACCCTGGTCCCAGAGATGAGGCACCAGTGCAAACCACTGCACCACTGGCTCTATGGCAGAGGATATGAGATGTGTGACCAAGAATAACATTTTAGAAAATTAAGTAACATATAAAAAAATATTGGGATAAGCTGTAATACGAGTCTGTAATATTGAGTCAACCAACATCTTGCTGACTGGGGGGGTGGGGTGTTGATTAACAGAGAGACGTGATGTTGTTATTTAATTCCTGTGGAAAACGATTGATTGGTGGGGCCAATTTAATGACGATTTTAAAAACATGTCGCTGGTGGTACTCAGACTTTTAACAGTGTGTGCCACCTCAGAATGCATCATGCTTTCTGCATATAAGTGCCAAAGGTATTCATCACGCGTATCTTTCTTAAAAATGAAGGTGGAAACTTGTGCTAGTAGGCTGAACTGAGCACCACATGAGAAAATTTTGTTATCTTGCTTGGTGTGTAGCCTAATCCTAATACCCCGACAAAGGCAGTTACCACCGGGTTATTTGTCTAAAATCATTACCAATTATTTCATCATATTGCACGAGCCTAGTGTGCAAAGAAAAGTGGACACACCATTTTTCTGTATGTCAATATTAATGTATATGCAGTTGTATGTGTGGCTTTCGGTGTGAATATGAGAAAGCGAGGTAGACGGAAAATGGACATGCCCCGCCAAGAGACCTCCCTCTCACCAGCCACCTCTTTCAGCTCAACCCGGGGAATACCAAGGTGTTCCCAGGCCAGCTGACAGATATAATCTCTCCAGTGTGTCCTGGGTCTGCCCTGGGGCCCTCTCCTGGTTGGACATACCCGAAACACCTCCCCAGAGAGCTGTCTAGGAGGCATCCTTGATAGGTGCCTGGACCACGTTAACTGGCTCCTTTTGATGCGGTGGAGCTGCCGCTCTTCTTTGAGCTCCTCCTGAATGTCTGAGCTCCTCTTTCTCTAAGGCTGAGCCCAGACTCCCTGCAGAGGAAACTCCTTTCCGGAGCTTGAATCTGCAGTCTCATTCTATGCAAAGCTCATGACCATAGGTGAGCTCAGAGAAGTAGATTGACTGGTAGATCAAAAGCATTGCCTTCTGGCTCATTTCTCTCATTACTGCTGACGCTGCGCCGATCCTTCTGTTGATCTCCCACTCCATTCTTCCCTCACTCGGGAACAAGACCCCGAGATACTTAAACTCCTCCGTCTCAGGCAGCAACTCACCCCCCACCAGGAGAGGGCGATCCACCCTTTTCCGGGCTAGAACCGTGGCCTCATACTCCTCACACTCAGCTGCAAACAGCCCCAGTGCAGGCTGCAGGTCACAGCACGACAATACCAGCAGGATCACATCATGTGCGAAAAGTAAAGATGCAATTTCTTCCACTCCGTGGCTACGTATAGAAATTCTGTCCATAGGGAAGTATTGGCAGTGACCAGTGAGTCTGTCTTACTGCTGGCAATGTGAACCAAACTCTCACCCCGTTTATACAGGGACATGATGGCCCACAGCAATGGAGCCTTTATCCCATACTCCTGAAGGAGGGACATTTGCCTTTTGCAAGTCCATAAAACACATGTAGACTGGTTGGGCAAACCCCCATGACCCCTTCAGTATCCTTGTGAGGGTGAATAGATAGTCCGGTAGTTTGCGACCAGGACGAAATCTCCATTTTTCATCCTGGATCCACAGTTTGACCAACGGGCGGACCCTCCTCTCCAGTACCCCAGCATCGACCTCCCAGCATGGATCTCCACCAGATGCTTCTAGTATACATCCATGAAGATGGACTTTGACACCAAAATATGACATATCCGGATCATTCCCTGGGCAGGCCTTCAAGTTGTGAAGGGTGTTAAGTGACTGTCTGTGATGCAGAGAACAAGCTATGTCCTGCTCTTGCGGCAGACACATGGACAATATGGCACCCCAAGCAGGCAGGGTTGTGTATTACACTGATAATTTAACAAGATATACAAAATAATTATGCATGCTTCCTGAAAACCCAGTACTAATTGGGGGCTAATTGAATCTAAATGACTTTTTCACTTCTCTGGCCCTTGGTTATTGCTGTTGGCAGTAAACGGAAAGTCTTACTTGTTGTGGCAGATGCTGGACAGGTGGAGAAGCGCAACAAAACTGAGCAATGGGAGAAGCACATCTTCACAGTTGTGTTCTTGGAGATAGCTGACATTTATGCACCAGTTGACGTTTGAGGAGATGTGACCTGATGTGACCATTAATAACTCATTGAGTTATTTGACGTTGTTGTTTAGCATTCTGTTGATGGAGCTGGAGATTTTAAGAAGTGAAATCTGGATAGTCAAGAACTGGGATGTTTTCAGTTGTGTTCCTAAGATCTTCTCTTAGGAAGATCTGCAGCAATTTTAGGGAATTGTCAGCAGACATTCTACATGATATTCCACCCAGTATTTCTCAGCTCTGACTCCAAAATTGCTGGATCACCCACATCGATTGCTATGATACTTGCACGGTGACTGATGTTATATATCAACACTTAAATATGATATATTCCGAAATTCCATCTTTCTGCAGTGCTGTCTGATCTATTATTAGCAGCTTCAGCCGCACCAAGAGAGTGTGAGACATTTCACTCCAGAGGAATCGCATAATGTTCCTTCACAGCAGGTCACATAGCGGTTAACAATCTGGGCTCACGGCCTCAAGGCTGCTAGTTCGAGTTGCCCCTGCAGCCCTTCTGTGTGCTTAACCTGGAGATCTGGCAGTGTTAAAATGCTAATCTGCACACGATAAACACACCCATTTAGCAACCAAATACTAACTTTTACAGTTGCGTACATATATAGTGCGAGTTATTCAGTAGGCCCAAGAGAGAGAGAAAGACGAAAGCAAGAAAGAGATATGAATGAGAAGCCAAGGTTTGCCTACACAGTTTCTATATCCGCCGATCCTACAAAGAAAAGACAGGAATAGCTGCAAGTATTTTTTTCCTTTGCTGGTTCCTCCACCCACATATTCTCGTCTCTCTGACGCTCTCTGACACTCTTATCCTGCACTGATGTCTCTGCCCGCTCTCACACACACCTGCACCCAATCTTCTGTCACAGGATCTGCTCTCTTTATGTGGAACCTGTCAATTACCTGTGACTCACCACAGAGATGTGCATTTGATTCAGTGCACGTTGTTCGTTGGTGAAGGGGCGACGCAGAGGGGATGCACTGCGCAGATGTCATCTTCGTCACAGCATGGCTGCAGTCGAGAAGGCCAGTTCCCCCTCACCCCCCCTAAAAAGCAGGTCAGGGTGTTCTAGCTGCCAGCCTGCGCAGTCGTGATGCCAGAGCCCTGGCCTTTCTCTCACCGCTGACTTCAGCATCCTCATCCATTGGCCACTTCCCTGGCTCCTGCTCAAATTAACGAAAAGCGTAATGGAAAACCAGATGCTTCCAGAGAAGTCCGCAGGCACTGATTCGATGTCTGATGGACGCCTTCTTGTTTCAGCAGAGCCCTTCACCGTATGAACAGCAATTGAAATAAAACATTAAAGAAGGAGGCTTGCGCAGGATTTTGTTCTGTATAATTTAATTACATTTCCATAGCAAAAGTACAGCCTCTGCCCATGTTACGACCGGCTGATGTGTCAATAAACCTATGGTAATGCGAAAAGGCGTTTTAATACAGTGCACCTAATCGGACAAACATCACAGCCTAGCCTAGCTTACCTTAAACATACTTAAAACACTTACATTAGCCGACAGTTGGGCAAAATCATTAACACGTCATAATTTATAGAAAAAGTTGAATATCTCATATAATTTATTGAATAATGTATGAAAGTGAAAAACATTTGCTAATCGTAAAGTTGAAATATCGTAACAGACCATCATAACCCTGCGAGCGTCTGTATTATGTCGGCATAATGCATTGCTTATTCCATCCGTTTATCCATTCATCATCCAGTTCCTCATCCAGGTCAGTGGCATAAAGGCATTGCTAATTAAAGTTAGTGTTAGTGTTTGCAAATACTTTTGTACAACATATAGAGGTTCTTACCAAGGTACTGAACATATGATGAAGGTTTCAGTAAAATGTTACATTGTTTAAACATAGATACTATAAAGTCTTGTTTTTGGGTTAGACCATGATTTCTACAATGGTGCCTGTTAAAATCTGACTTGACTTGACCACAGACATCCCAACTCCAAAAACAAGGAACGAGGCTTATGGAATGGTACAAAGGTTATTGCTGTGCATAACATCTGCTCATTGACTGAGACTGGACACCAACCATAGAGCAGGTGAAAGTAGTCTTAGGAGTTACAATTGTCACTGCTTTGCTTTGTGGTTCCAGCCACTAGCTCAGATGTAACAGTTCTGAGCTACCAGTAAGGTACATCTTCATAGCGTAGAAAAAATGAACAGGTGGAAGGGAACTGATAATTAGAGGATATCTTGACAGGCTCAAAGAGAGAGAGACAGATTTCTGGTTGCAGAAGCAGAAAAATGGAAGAGCACAAGTCCAGAAAATGCAGAGCAAATATGGTATGAATAAAAACATAAGGTAAAGAATTGTTTAAGGTTTTAAGAATGAGTGGAAGTAAGAGAGAAAGTAAAAATTGGAGAGGGAAAGAGAAATATAGAGACATAAATGGAGAATGTGGTAGGAAGAGTCGTGGTGTGAGACCCTTGAAATTCAAATGTATCAGGTGTGAGGAGAAGAGACCTAAAAACAGGTATAGAGCAGACAGTCAATCATACCCTGACATAATGGGGAAAGAAAACAGCAAACCCCAGAGTTCCATTTCTCATGTGTCGATGCACCATTTTTGCTCCATCTGAGAAATGCACAATGAGGAAATGGTTAAACTCATTAACTCTAGATCAAAGATGTGGGACTTTGAGAAATAAAAGTAGGTTTCTGGGCCTTTCGTGTAAAACCACGGAGGTATTGCCACAATTGGGGAGGTCGGAGCCAGTGGATCACAATTCAGTCCAGATTGCTTCATGATGGTCACTGTTCAAGTGGGAACCCTGTCTACATTCAGGAATAGCTAATGTAGTACCAGAAGGTGGGAATAAGAACCGGCGAGAATCTCATAGCACCCTTTGCCTACTGTTTCTGTTCCTGTACTGTTACAATAACTATGCAGCAGGTGACATTGTGTTGGAAGTACTTGGAGGGGCTGTGCTGTTTCAGCATTGTACAAGGACTTTTAGCCACCTGGCTTAAAATAAATGAAAATGCCCTGCTTTACCAGACTGCTTTACCAAGCCTCTATATAGATATAAATAGCAGTTAAAGAATTAGTATTTTTATCATTATATTTATTTATGTATTTGCACATGCAGAGGAGGTGTGATGATTTATAGAGGCATAGAACTGTAATTCTGAAGGTTCTTGGTTCAAGTACTGAAAGTGGATCTTCTATAGTACTCAGTGTAAATGGGTTAGCTTTTAGTTGTTCTGGGTAAACATAACCCAGCAAGAAAAAAGTAATATGTAGGGAAGAGTAAATTAGAAGTGGTGTTTCACACTATTTTAGTGTGACAGCAGGATTCACTGCAGAAAATTAAGTCACGACAAATGGCATCAGAAGCTAAAAATGACACGTCTCTGTAAGATGTACTTTATGCGCATATGAGCTATTTATAGCAGACACCCTGCTCCTGTCCACCTGGCAGTGTTACAGTCTTTTCTTTTGCCTCTTTTCCCTTGGGTGGTTTCTATAGTGATGTGCTTGCTGTAGCTGGTTGCCTAGGAACCACTCCTGCAGCACTGAAGATTTGCACTGCAGTGACGTCACAGTGGGCCGTGATGTAGAGAGGGCAGCTTATGGACTACTGTGTTGCCAGGGCTCTTTGGGTTTTAATGCTGGGATGGATGGCAGAAAAGTGGCTTATACCACTGGCACAGTGGCTTTGCTGTTCTTATCTGCTGAACTGTTTACCAAGAAATCTATAATTGCAGCTTCTGAGAATGAAATGCAGTGTCTGACATATATATTCTTGTAGAAAAATCATTGTTTCATTGTTCTACCAACTGTTCATACCCTCCATCTATTGCAAGGATTCCTTTGATGGTTAGTGATGGTTTGCTGCTGTATGTGTGTTATTCTGTAAGCCCACCTGAAAGGAGAAGAATGTGATTGGTCTGGCAGAAGCTGCTCTGCAGTTTTAAGTGCAGTCAGCCGCCATTCCTCTCCTCATCGTTTTCACAGATTTTCATTGCCTATTTCATTAACACATAAACAGGGCACTTTCACCCATGTGCATAATACCTGCCCCAGCGGCAATAATCTTGCCATATGCTTTTATCTAGTTCAGTTCCCTTCGGTAAAAACTTGCATCAAAATGTAATGTTTCTTGCAGAAAACAGGATGAATGACCGCACTACTGCAAGGAAATACTGGTATTTTATGCTTAATCTTTCGCATGATGGTATCTTGCATATAAATACTAAAATGTGGTCTGTGGTGGTCTCATTTCTTTCTCGTTGATGGTGAATATTGGTCACATTTCCATCACAGTTGTGAGCCTTTCACAGGGTGAAGTGGCAGGCCTAATGAAACTGACCTCAAACCTCACTTGAACTCTGTCTTGATTTTTACCTACTTAGGTCTGTCACGATAACAGATTTTGCTGGACGATAAATTGTCCCA
Source organism: Cyphomyrus plagiostoma (assembly GCA_019775915.2). NCBI lineage: Eukaryota > Metazoa > Chordata > Actinopteri > Osteoglossiformes > Mormyridae > Cyphomyrus > Cyphomyrus plagiostoma. The sequence continues at coordinate 15,268,567 of JABFEA020000041.1, read as the reverse complement.
GGAATTATGCAATATGGCTCACTTGCTTCCGGTTTGAGTAACTATGAGCGCAAGAAAGGATAAACTTGTGTTTCAGAAGCTAAAAAAACAACAGTAATAATTTCCTAAGTGCACCACGTCCTCAAAATACAATTGAGTTTTAAGTTTCCACGCAAATCTCCGGGAAATTCAGCAAGTCCAACATACTTATACTCACGTTTCATATCATTTATTGCCACATTTTACTTTACCGCTTATATTGAACACGTCTGCCTGGGCGAAATTGATAATTACAATCGGATGATCATCATAACTGATTTTTTCTTCTTCATATCTAACTGATACGTATATATTTCTTACATGAATAATAGGTAATAAAATGGACAGCCTCACTAATTTTGATTGCAAAATATAGTACAGCCGTTTCAAACGCTTTTCAAATTACAGTACTGTACAAATTAAATTACTGAACTGTGTATAATTAAAATACGCTATATAATACAGTACCTATATATTACCAATTTTATACCAATACCAATTTTATACCAATACCAATTTTTTTCACAACATCATCTGAAAGCGCGCTCACTGCAGCATCTCCGTGGCTCATTTTATGGTGTTTTATTATAAGCTTTGATGAGTCTATATAACACAAATCTGAACACTGAACAGCTTTAACTAGAACTCTGACAAAGTACCAGTGCCGCCATACTTTTACACTATAATGTTTGTCGTGCTTCTTCATGGATCTGAAGCAGCAACCTCTCCTGTTCCCGGGTTTCTGTTTGACACTAAGAATAGCAAACACAGATTAACACAATGTGTACTTAAGCACATATACAACATACTAAGTTAAACATTCTCCGCTAGAATGACTGGGGATGTTCATAGTTACTTCACTGCCACATGCATACACTA
>JABFEA020000041.1:15256343-15267570 GCA_019775915.2 Cyphomyrus plagiostoma | reverse complement strand
AGTTCAAAGAACTGAACTGGTAGTCTGTAACTGCAGGTCCTAATCCCAGACATGCATGCAAATGAAAATTATCACGGCAGGAAAAATGATCAACCTCATTTTAATTATCGCGCGACTAATTGATTCATTGTTTATCGCAACAGGTCTATACCTACTATTGAAGTATCTTGGTCCGCTGTCCAGTGTAATCCTACTTGCTTTGCAAAAGTGTTGTTTTCTTAAATAAGACAAGAAATGGAAAGCAAAGGCAGAAACATTGCAAGGTTATTGATCAGCGTGAGTGTCTAAATAGACTGGGTATTGACAGATGTGAGTGTCTGTATAGATTGCATTGATTAGAGTGACGGTTGGCTTGTCTGTTGGCAAGAGCCACTTGTTTCCGATGGTCAGATGGCATCACTTGTCTCAGGCACTGATTGGGTGTGCAGCATCTGTTTCCCACATAAACTTGAATAATGTCTCCTGTGTAATCAGGGGTGTTCTTTCACCATAGTCTGCTGATATTTCTCCTTCCTCACAGAAAACAAAATGCCCGCCCTGTAATAATCGTTCTGGCATCCATAGTGCAGCGCCTCTGCTAATTACTGTTTACCTCATTTTCTGAATCTGCCCGCCCCCTCACTGTGTTCCAGAAGGCAAAGGTCTGACACTTGAAGAGTGACAGGAATCAAAGGAGAAACAAGGTTCCACTAAATGTAGACTAACTTGAAGAATGACAAGAGAATAATTTTAAACATTGTATTGAAAATGAAAATGTTGTGTGACATCCCGGACTCTGTGTGGGTTCTTGACAGGTTTAACAGATAAAGACTGACAGTAAGTACCTTGTGGCTCCTCACATGACTGAAAGCTGAAGTCTTTTATCCCCTGACTTTTACTCTTTAGCGCATTTTGTCACCCAGACCCCTTCCAACTCCAGTAGGCCTCCTGCCCAGATCTTCCAGTCCTCTTTTCACTGAGGAAAAATTCATCACCTTACTATGCGCCTGTGAAGGGGAGTTTCATGAGCCTAGCCTTGAGGGTTGTTGGTTTTCATTCTCTGCAAAAGCTTTGTTGGTTCAGCTGTTATGCAAGTCAGCCTTACGCCACTGGAGGCTAGATTAGCTGAGGCGTTTGATTTCTTTAGCTCTGCGGCCTGAGTTCGTCCGTTTAAAATGACTAACATAATCATACGTCTTGCACTGATACACAGTTGAATATCTTAATATCTACTAAAGAAATTCAGTACCCTGCCCAAGAGTACACCAAAATTCTTGCTTCTTGGAATTGACTCTGCAAACTGTTACAACCTGGCAAGCTTGTTAGACTTATGAACCAGCGTGTCATGCTCTGATCAAGCCGTGGTCTTATGCTGCCCACTTGCACGGAATTCTGTCTGAAGGAGTAGCAGGTGGCTTCTACACTGTGGAATGCTGTTCAGATTACAGCAGGTGATGTTGCAGCTAGCCAGTTGGACGAAATGTAACTTTATTGGCCTTTGCAGTGTAAAAATGCAGCATAGATTGGGGGTGGGATCAGCACTGACAGGGCATTTTGTGCCATTACCAGGCCACATTTTTGTTATACTGCCCAGAAGCAGCTTCCAGGTATTTCCATCCTTATTGCAGCGACATCCGGGCTGTGAATGTTGGGTCATGAGTGTTTTTTTTTTTTACCTGTTAAATGACCCCTATGTCCATCACTAGTTTATCTGGATACATGTTTTTTTGTACTGTGGGAGGAAACCAGATTCCCTGGAGGTAACCGGCACATGCCTGCTGTAGCTCTTCATACACAGTTGGGCGTGTCTGTCTTTCTGCTTCGGAAAAAGGTTACTTTCGATCTTAAAGCATAAACCAATAAATCTGGAGTTATTTTAATTTCATGTATTATTTCTAGAACTATCTTACTTTGAGCAAATTTCGATCATTCTGGACTTTGATGTTACACTGGATTCTCTTATGTCCAATTAGGCAGTATTCTTGGATGCAAAGTAAAACTAGTTTAACCGCAGTTTAGAGACTGCAGGGCAGCTGCAGACTGGTCAGTACTGCTCAGCGGCACCCACTCAGGGTCTGAGTGACTCAACTCAGAGGCTCCAAGGCAGCCTCTATTATGCAGCCGCTCACCTCCAGTTTAACTGACCCAAGTGATTAGTCAGAAAGCTTGAGTCATTAGATCGTAATGCCCCATTATCTAATGCTAATGTTCTTGTGTGTGCCAGTGTGCAGTAATCCTGGCAAGGAACTGCGGTTTCATCATTTGTTAGCAATCTACTAGGTGATAATTTCAGAAAAATTTGAATTATTTGAAACAGTTTACTTGCTCGGTAGAAGTGTCACATGTCAATAATAATTCAAAGCAAAGCGTTGACTGCTAAAGGGCTGCTTAGCCACATAACTATACGTAGTGTGCAAGACAATACGAAATCTGAGGAAAGCCGAGTGACATGCAGGGTTACATGTTCCTATTAGAGCTGGCAGCCTTACACCCACAAGCCTGTGGGTGTGAGGCAACAGCGTGACCTTCTGTTACTATGGCATTTTGTGTTTTTAAATTGCACTTCCCAAATAACCTTATCAAGACAAGATCAATCCGTCTTCCAAGCAATTATCCTGAGGAGGGTCACAGGATGCCCACAGAGTGTGCTGCACAAAAGGCCATGTGTACCTATGTATAAAATACTTAATAGCTGCTATTAGGCCAAGTTGTACAGTCATCATCCATCAGTTGTATTGAACCTACATACTGTAGAACAAGTTGGGTATAGGCTGGTCAATTTCTTATCTCTACCAAATACACTTTGCCACATGAGATGGGTCCCTGCAGCCATTTTATTTAGAGATGACCATGTGAATGGCTGGGATTTGCTTGCCTCTAATTGGATTAAATTGCCGCTGAGGTATTTCCAGGCCAGTGCTTTTGTCTGTGAGGGACTGAAGTAGGAGTGGGAGGGGCTCACATTCAGTCCGAGGTTTTGTGTCTTCTAGGTAGCATGTTCTCCATATATCTGTGCTCCAAACTTATGGACTTTCCTCTCATTCTGCATTACTGTAGCAATTGCCATTACACAAAACCACATTCATGGACAGCCTGTGTGCACCTTGTATTTAGCCTTATTTGTGCAAGCTAATTACATAATAGGATTATGGGTTTACCTTTCAGACAGTGTGCAGTTCATACCCCGAAATGAGTATCCACGGGGCGGCTGGCAAGCAGATATTCTTAGAAAAAATGGCCCACTACTGCATCATCAAGAAAGAATGTCATCCTGATCTGATGCAATGTGTCAGTGTGGATCAGACGGCTTTCAACAGAGCAGCAGAAGATGTAACATTAAAAGAGCTGAAACAAAAGCATCGTATATTAGATCCAGGCAGGGGAACTACTGTTGTACAACTAAATCAGTTACTGTCAACAGCCAGAAACTCTGTTTAGCTTACTGCCGTTGTGATGCTAGTTGAACACTCACAGTCAGTATGGAGTCCTGCTGAGCGGAAGGCCAAAACAATCACAAAAATAATGAATCGATACAGTGATATTAATAGGTGCTGGGATGTGTATGATATATAAATAGACCGACAAATTATGTAGTACATATATGATTTTATATTAATGTGGTCTGCTGTTTTTTTTTCTTGACTGTGTGTGTATGTATGGGAGGTTGTGTATGTGTGCATTACATTGGGGGAAGCGAATGTACCCACGATGTGACAAAAACTCGTTATTTTGTCGGGGTGTTTTTTTTTTTTTGGTCCCTTCAAAGAGAAAATGAATTTTATAAAAATCTGAATGCTTTACAAAAAAACTAAAAATGCCAAAAGACTAAACTTATGGTTAAGGTTAGGACTGGGTAGGGGTTATGTCTGTCCTATGGATATGTCCATAGAAATGAATGGAAAGTGCCAGCAAAGATGTATGTACCTGATATGTGTATGGGTGTGTGTGGGGTTATTCAGCACCACCAACTGCTATCTTGATTAGCATCTCAGCAGTGTCCGTGACAACATCTTTTGAGTGAGTCAGGATTTCAGCACCACGGACAGCGCATCTCCTCGCCTTGTGACTGTGCCTCGCTTACTCCCTCTCTCTCCCTTCCTATGTGTGAGATCGCCTGCGGGGTGTAACTCCTCTCACTTTAGTCCCCGTCTGGGTCAGTGCATGATGATAAGAATGTGTGCTCAGTTCCGCAGACGGCGCCCCCTCTCTTAGCCGGTCTGCTTGTGCTTGCTGCGGGATCCTTATTTCCTTCTTAATTGGAGGAATTTATCCATAAGTTGGGTGGATATCAGAACCTTAGAGGATGCAGACATTCACGCAGTATGACCAGCAGAAACATCCCTCTAATCACCCCCCCCCCCCCAAAAAAAAAGGTATTGACATGCGTCTACCAGTTTGATACCCAGTATTCCTCAGACTATGGCCTCTCTCTCTAGGCTGTTATTATAGCTTTCCTGTTTTTTTTTCTACACCAGCCCTTTGAAATGCTAAGGTGCTGATATTGTTTTACTGCCCTGTAAATCCTCCCCAGACACATATGCCTGGAACTGTAGACGGTTCAGATGAACTCTGTCCAAACATTAGTGTTATTTAATGGGCAGTTGATACTGAATCCACTTGCTGTTATCTGCAGTCCAACTCAAACCTCTGCCAGCTTCCTCTTCAGCCTGGCAGCTACAGTCACAACACAACAGCAGGGGTTCAATTTTGAGCCTCATAGCTACTGAGGAGTGGGTGAGTAACCGAATGTTTGGCTGAGAGAAAAATAGATAATGAAAAAATAGCTTTCCAGAGACCCAAACAACTATATCCTGTGGGAGAAATATGTGTGAACAAGGTGAGTGCAGAATGAAGCTTCCACTTACTGTTTCAAATGGCTGATCTGTTGTCCGTCTGGTTTCCTTGACGACAGGTCCCCGTCGGGCTCATTCTGTATAAACAATCCCAGTATGGGCCACACTCACCGCCAGACGCAATACCCAACGCAGAATCCCTCATATCCTTTCCCTCTCCCCATGCTTTTAAATCTGAATGACAGAGTTGGCTGCCTAGAGGTTTGAACCAGCTGTTTCCCCCAACTGCTGGGCACTAACATAGTTGGAGGTGATGGCAAGGTGTGAATCGATCATCTGCTGCATGGTGGGGCAGTCAGAGTCTATGGTCCTGAATACTGATACTATAAAGACCAAAAAAAATAATAAATATTGGCCATTGCTCAGGGAGTCAGGGAGTCGAAGAAAAATGTACTTCAGATTATGGAGTGGATGGGGAGTCTTCATCCCCTAGCAACATCACCAAAGCCAAATCCAAAACTCCTCTTCAGCTGCTAATTTGCAGAAACTGAGAAATGATGAGCCTTCGATCCTGCTGCTACCTTTCTTCTAATTATGTTGACCCAATTCATTATTACTGAGTTTCAGGTTCGATGAAGTCTAACACAGGAAAAAAAAATCAAGCATAATAATAACGAGAACAGTTCAGTAACACAGTTATTAAAGCCGTCATGGCAACTGCCATACAGGTCAAGCAATCAATGTGACTGGGGAGACGATTAGCAGGTCTGCCTGTAGTTGTAAACCAGGGGTCTCCAACTCCGGTCCTGGAGAGCTACTATCCAGTAGGTACTATCCAGCTTCTGATGAGCCACACCTGTTCCTGGTATTTACCTGAGAACTAGTGTGGCTCATCAGAAGCCAGGTAGGATAGAAAACCTACTGGATAGTAGCCCTCCAGGACCGGAGTTGGTTGCCCCTGTTGTAAACAATCGAGGAGGAGCTCACCCCTTCAAATAAGGCTTCAGACTTCACAAGAAAAAGTATGAGTTTTAAAAGTTTCAAGTTCCAAGTGACGTAAGATTCAATGTTCTGGTGCAGGCTGTGCTGTGTTTGGAGTGGGATGTGCTGTATTGTTTTTGCAGCATGCTGCCTGCACTGCCCTATTCCTCTGGGAGAAGAAGATGCCAAAGTTGGCTGAGCAGAGCACTTTGTGCTTGGCTCATCTGTGCTGTCAGGCTGTCTCCTCTGGCCCGCGGGGCGCCTTCTGATGCTGGCGACGTCATTTCTTAGATGTGGTGCGGTGGTGGTTCCCATTGTATGGGAGTGTGACAGCTTTTCAAATGCCTCCACCTCCTGTTAAAAAAAAAACCCCACAGAATTTGATACATGTCCTTGGTCGTCCTTTTGATTTTCAGGGTTTCGAGTATATATAAATTAGCCACAAGTCTCTTGCTTCTGGTCCCTTAATGTCTCTACTTCTAAAGGTTGCCAGTAGCATTTAAAAATAAAAACGTGAATTAAGTGTCTCTCGCTAATAATACAAATCCCTTCCCTGGATATAATGTTCTCAACTGAAAGTTTGAAGGTCGTATCGCTCAAGTACAGGTGCTGGATGTGGCTATGCACAGTGACCCTCACTTGTCCTTAATCTGCCTCAGACTCTGGCCTTACCAGAATTCCACAGGAATTATATTTCTCTTTGTAAGGGTGATCGTTACAATTTTTTTTTTTAATCTGCACTTTGAATTTTCTGTGGCGTTGGCATTTTCTAATGCCCTGTAGATCATCCCTGCATGACGGTTTATGCCAAGTAGACTATAGGCAGATGGAAATCATAGACCAGATTGACCTTTAAATTTACAAACTCTACTGCCATCTAGTGGCCAACTTAATTCAGTGCGACATTTGAAAAAGACATTGAAAAAGACATTAAGTTTTATTAAATAAAATAATGAAGCATGTCTTTATGGGCCTGAGGAAGCATGGGATATGAACTTGAACTGTTTTCCTGGTGCATTAGGTTTTGTTGTTTTTACATCTGTCATTGGCAGTCAGTAATGTCTATGATCTGCTGCTTGATTGGCTGGCTCAGTCACACCCTGTGCATACAGAAGTGAAAACGCATGACTGTGAAGATTGCAGGCAGCTGGCCGATGACAGATCATGGGATCCACTGAGTGGGAGACCTATATATCACAGCACACTGTAATTGTTTCCATTCTAGGCATTTATGGAATTGAATAGTCTCCCCTTGAGATCATTTGTTTTTCACCCAGTCAATTGGTCCCCAGTCAATTAGTGTGCTGTTTTGTGAGTGGCCTGTTTCTTTTCCCCAGCAGTTTCTTGTTGTCATCCAGAAACTGCAAGATTGCTCAATGTTAAATGGACAAAATGTTAATTCATTGCTGCGGTATTCTAGTCCGATCCAGTTCTGCTGCATCGCTGCTGCCACCTTGTGAAGCTTACAGAATAAGCAAGGTGATCAACAGTAAATCTCCATTTACTCCGGACTGGAGGTCGATGAAAGAAGCCGCCGCACATGTGATATGCAAATTATAAATGAGAAATATTTTGGTTTATTTATACCCATGGATCAAAATATGAACTACGTTATTTGTTCTTAATCAAATTTTAAATTTGTCATGGTAATTTCACTGTTTGAAGTATGATTTCACAGAACATTTTTGGGTAGCATGCAGGTTACTAGTGTGTTATTACTCAAAGTGAAATACCTTGATCTTCGGGCCAGCAAACAGATCCACAGGACATGGGAAACTGAGGATGGAAAAAGGAAGTTACTGGTATCCTTAGGATAAATGGATAGATGAGCAGTGCAGCATGCAGAAATAATATTTTGCCTCTAAGTATATTGAAGATCAAGGTAGCCCAGAATATTGGACCTGCTCTGTCATTCTGACTTATTAATGTTATAGAAATACAAGCTGATTACCGATGAGCAGAGGAGCATGTCCTTTTGTCCCCCTATATCTTCTGTTCTACTTCTAGCTACTTGTCCATCATCCATAAATGCTTATCTAGTACACAGTCCGTCGGGGGCTGAGATCATGCCATCGTTAATGTTTATGAGCAGTTTCCAATGCTCTCCCTGTGTTTGTCCAGACTTCCTCCTGCAATCAAAAAGCATGCAGTTTGGTGGGCTGGTATCTCATGATTTCTCATTTTGTGTGAGTCTGTCCTGCCTTATGCAGTGTGTCTCCTTGAAGAGACTGTACACTCACCACAACTATATACTGTATTCAGATGGAACATGGAAGGTAAATCTAGCTTATCAGAAGGAGAATTGGAATCGGAATTTCAAAATGTAAAAATGCCCGACTAATACTTCTCAGACAGTCATTCTGGTTTTGTGTCAGGCTGTTCGGTAGGGAATAAATGCAGCGGGAATTGAGCGCCATGCATCCGAAAATTACTGTCTCTCTTTATTTCCTCTAGGTGGCTCTCGCCCAAACTACACAGCCAGTGGCAATGGTTATACAACATATCATGAAAGGGTTTTTCAAATGCTATTTATCAAGCTTCTTGAGGCAGTTCACAGAGAATGAGAGATTCACCTTATTTGATACAGAATACAAAATTTGAAATGAGCTGCTGGATTTTAAAAAGTTTCTTTATTGAGCAGTGAACGACAACACTATTCCCAAATCCTGAATTGATAATGCAATGTGACCTTTTATGCCTTTATATTTGTTGATAGAACACTTTAATCTGCAAGCAGCCTGAAGTGAAGGATAAAAGACAAGCAACTTATGTAACTAATAATAACATTCAAATTCCACAGAGTCTACATGAATCAGTATCAGGAGACTCACGGATTTAAGTGCCTCATTACTTTGGAAGCTAGTAAAGGTTTAAGTCAGTCAACTTGCTTATAGCTCAAATATTGATGGTCTTAACCTCCTGAAAGGTGAAGAGAGAGTGTCTGTTATAATCCCAGTTATGGTATTGTACTGGGAAGTGCCACTGGAGGGATTTAAGAAAATCCCATTATTTCAGAATGTTCTGTCATTTTCCACTCTATCCACATTTTTGAAAGCATTGTTTTTTAGCTTTAATTATGTAACCGGTGAATAATTATTTTGGCAATTATAAAATCCCTTGTGGTACTTTTAGAGGCCCAGAAGAACATGGCTTTGTCTCTTGTGTGTTCATTGTCTCTTCAAATGACCCCTACCCCTATAATCTGCAAATCTCACTGTCGGTTTTTGTTTGTTTGTTTCACCCCCCTGTCTTTTGAAAATCATGATTGTGGTTACATAACTGAGCCTATTATTTATCTAAACGGCATAAAAAGCAAGCTATCCATGCCTGCCAGACTCTGATCTCTCATGCCTAGTCTTTCTGACCATTCGTGTTTTCTGGGCAGCTGACTGCAGGCTGTGACAGACACACGGTGAAATATAGCTGCCATTTTGCCCTCGATGTTCTAGAGAAGATGCAGGCCGTCTGGAGGCTCACGTGGAGACATCTTTAAATGCGCCTTCTACTGGTTCCAAGTTATAGAAACCTGTCCAAAATCCCAGCTATTTGAAAGTCTGTTCTCACCAGTGTGTCTGTATGCCATGGTTATATGTCACTCACATCTAAGTCACATGTGACTGTAGTGCTCATTCAGTGGGTGAGGTGGTTTTTATCTGTAGCTAGTCTGACTGCAGAAAAACAGGATACATTCTGCTGTAAACCTCTGTGTTTTTTTTAAGCCGTAGAAGGATTTGATTCTATTCATGCACATATTGTCGGCAGTTCAAAGCTTCTCCCAGGCGTCTTTGAAGCAGTATCTTCAGTTCACTCATTAACTGTTGACAGATGTAACAGTATGTACTTTCCCAGTCTACGGAGCCGAGTTCTTAGGCTAAAACCCCTCAGCTGCTAGCCAACCACCTCTAGAGCTAGATGCTATCCCACCAGTGTCTATATGCTTTTGTCTGTGAGTTTGTTTGTTTGTCAGTGCTGCTTTTCGAGATATCTGGGACGCTGAGCATTGTGGGAAAGCATGCCAGAAATACCTCCACCTAAGCGTATGTCTGAAGCTGGAAAACAGCAAGTTGTAACAAGAGCCTGTTGGAGAAGTCTGAAATCTGGAGAAGCTACAGTTTCTAAATAATGCCTTGTATTTACAATTCTAAACATTCAAGGATTCAAAAACTTTATTGTTATTTGTTCAAGTATAAGTACAATGAAAAACTTGTCTGCATACCTCCCTGCAGACTAAAAAAAAAACATGTAACATTCAAGGACAATAAATAGCGAATAACAGAATAGTGAACACAGTAAGCAATCCTCAATTTTCTGTGCCAGATTGTCCTATTCAGGGTCGCGGTGGTCTAGTGCCTACAGGTGCAATGAAGGAAATATTCCAGGATGGGGTGCTAACCCATCACTGAGCACGCACACACACGCACGCACACATGCACGCACATCCATACCTACAGACAATATGGTAGCCTCAATTCACCTTAGCATGTTTTTACTTTGTTGGGGGAAACCAGTGAATATGGAGGAGATGACGGCATGGGGAGAACATTAGGAAAATAATATACATACAATATACAGTGGTACCTCGGTTCTCAAACTCACTAGAACTCGAATCTCTTGAAAGTCAAACAAACCAGTTTGACCTAGAACTCGATCTGAATATCAGAAGTCGAACCGTGAAGGCTGACCTAATATAAATTATATGCGCCAGGAAATGAGTCATACTAAAATGCAATTCTTACTTGAATGCCTTCTCCACAGACTGGACGATTAACCAAATAAAGCAGCGCAACATTACAGTACCTAACAATAAATAAACCACTAACTTACGTGTACTATTAAAGCATTTATGTCATTTATTTAAAGTTTATTTTACCAAGTAAATTAACTGAAAACCAGTTCTCACTACTTCACATGATATTTGGGAGAAATAGCAGATTACACATTGGAACTGCCAGGGATACAAACGTTATGTGTGTAACTAAAATCTTCAGCCAATAAGGGCAAAGGTGTGTCATCACGGAGGCGGTTCCAGTTTGTGCAGCCGGGTGAGATGTCGCAATGCATCTAACCGTAATGCACTGCGTCAGGACCAGAATGCGTTGCTTTAAGCCAGAGCTGTAAACAAGTCGATGGCACCCAATGAGCGGACTGGGGAAACAAACTGAAACGCGGACTTAACACAGAAGTCTAATGACAACAACCAGAAACAGCTGATCACATGGGGATCCCACAAGGGGTTAACGAGGGGGCGTGGCACACGGAAGGAGCAGACAATCGGGGCAGGACAGGGGTAATGCTGGGATAAGATTGTTATTGTTTTGGAAGACATTAAGAAAAAAATGCTCTTCTTGTTTTATCCTGTTCATTTTGTGTTTAAATGCTAAAAAACATATTTAGGTGTATTTTTTTGGGGGGGGGGGGTGCGGAACCCATTAATTGGTTTTACATTATTACTTATGGGGAAAATTTGGTCAGAA